>VDFB02086081.1:120278483-120365447 GCA_007258455.2 Sequoia sempervirens | reverse complement strand
ACCTAGGACCATTTAGAAACCTTTATTTTAACCATTATAGAGCCTTTCAACATATCCAACAATCACAAATGCTTGTTTTGTACCAAACTGCACAAATTATCAAGTTTTCTATGCTTTTAAGGGCCCAAATTATCCAACTTTTACAAAGGGACCACCTTCAAAACTTTTCCAAATCTCCTAAAACCTTGGGGAAACACTTTATATCTATCAAAACTTCAAATTATAGCATTAGATTGTAGATATTTAATTATTTACCATCCAAACCATAAAACCCTCTCCCTAGGCTTAGAAACCCTATGTTTTATTGAAAGTAGCACTTGCCAAACACTCCAAAGCTTGAAAACTATTGAAAAAAGCCTAATATACCCTGCTCATGCTCAATCTAACATAAAATAATGCTGCCCAACTCATAAACTCAATTTCAGTCACCAAAAGCTTAATTTTGTTAAGGAAAACTCAACATTTCCTCATTTGGTTTTACTCCCAATCCAAGATCATCCTCCATTCAAGTTTATCATGGCCTTTTATAATGTTTCCCTCTTAAAAAAAACCACTTCAACTTTGAAAACTAACATTTGAAAGAGGTGACCATTGGTCTCCCTCTTTAATAGACTTTTACAATCATTCAATATTAGTTAATTTGACTTGATTTAGCACTTTTTGCATAGGTAAAATTATTCATCATGCCGAAGAAATGAACTGTTAAAAGGAAAAAAAATAGATGATAAGCTCCAAGCCTTCAGAGATAAAAAGAAAAAATGGATGAGCGAAATCATGAAAAGCAGAAATTGGGAACGATTGACGAAAACAAGCCAGTTGAAGAGGAACCTCAACCATCAAAAAGAGAAAAGAAATTGGTAGCACAAAGGGCACGAATGCGACAGAGTCATGCTAGGGGAGATGCATATACCATAGTTGGAGACACACCCTCTACCGTAAGTGAATACAAAGGGACACCATTAACACAAGCAAATATGGAGGGACACCATCTACCACAAGTGAGTATGGTTGGACACCATCCACCACATCTGAAGTTGAGAGTACATCATCACTTGGATTTGATGAACAAGGTATGCCATCATCACCACGTGAACCTCAAGGTATGTATTTTATTCCACCCTCGGTTGAAGGTATGCAATCTAGCCCACCTCAATTAAATATTCATGAAATTGCTAATGTTGAGATGTATGTACCTAAGAAAACACCACCTAGAATTTCGTGTAGAAAGCCAAAGTTTTTTATTAATATTGATGAGGATATTTTGTATCACATGGAAGGTAAGATTCCAAAATGCACTTATAGAAGATATGCTGATAATATTTGGAAAATTTTCTTTGAAATTCTAAATGAGACTGCAAGATGTCAACTATTTTTTCAAATGATGCGGGGTCTAACGTACAAAAACATCATGAAGACTCTTGGGATGAGAACATCGAATAAATCAAGTGAAAAAACTATTGTGAAGAATCTAATAGATTATTATGAGAGTGTGGGTAAGACCTCATGCTCAAAGGATAGTAATGTCACCCGATGTGTCATTACATCGACTTTTTTAAGCTATCAAACAAAGAGATCTCGTCTCATTAAAAAGATAACTAAACAAATGGGAATTAGTAGGAAAACTTTATCAAAAGTCATTCAAAGGCAGCAAAGAATTGAGGGCATAGATGGAATCAACTGTTGACTTTGACCACGTATCAAATCTAGTTCGACCAGGTAATATATCTACTAGCTTAGTTTTTGAAATTCCATATTGTTATCTTACTTTGTACTATATTCATAACATTCACTAATTTCAAGTAATTTTTTGCACATATCAATGCAGGGTGTTTATGCAGTTATTGCAGATGAAGAAAACGAAGAGGGAGTAGACTATTACTTGTGTCATTGTGTTGAGGCCAAAAATAAATTGGAAGCTCCAGTTATAGATGGAGAAAACATCAAATACCCTACAGGCTCAGTTGTTGTTACTGGAATGTGGCTTAGAAGGTACCCACATAAGAGTGTTAAACATTGGTTGTTTGAGGACTTTGACATGCATCGTAAGATTCTTCATTACTCGAACCTTGTTATGGCATCCAATATTTGTTTGAGAAAATATGGGGGTAGACCTTTGATCAAGACCTTGTGGAAGGTCCTTGAGTCTGACCATGAGGTAATACTTGACACAATAAAGAGTAGAGCAGATCCAGATGGTTCACTGGATTAATTTGTAAGTATATGCACAATGGTTCTTATTAATTTATACTTGTATCCACATTAATTTTTTTGATGCCAATGCTATCATGTCTTATTTTACTTTGCGTATATGTAAGTAACCCAGTAAACATTGATTGGTGTCCCCTTGAAGAAAATATAGATTTATGAGACATCCAAGAGAATCTCAGGCATAAAAGCAATGCAACATCCCTATTTTGATGATCTTAACAAATCCCAATTATGATTTTCAGCCATTACAAAAGTGTGTACAAAGCTTGGTGAGGGAATTTTATGTTATTCATTTGAAGTTAACCTTATCATGAGCACCTATGATGTAGACATTATAGGAGCATCTCAAATTTCAAGATATTCTAGATTCATGAGAGGTGTTGTATGCAATAGGTATCTTGGAACTCACAGTGAAGATGTATGACCAGGAGTGACTAAGTTGACAGACTACCATGCCTATTTATAAGTTCTTTCCATCTATTTTCATTTCATTTCCATTTTAGATGATCTATTTCTTTTTATTCTTTTACTTTGCATACATATGTAACTAAACTAGTAAAAATTGATTGGTCTCTCATTCTAGAAAATGTTGATATTTGAGACATCGAAGAGAATATCAGCCAAAAAAGAAATGCAACATCCTTATTTTGATGATCTTGAAAATTATCAATTCTGATTTGAATCCATTATAAAAGAGCGTGTGAATCTTTGTGAGGGAATCTCAAGTTACTCATTTGAAGTTAACCTCTAAATGAGAACCTATGATGTACACATTTTAAGAAAATATCAAATGTATGAGTGACATTGTAAAATATCCGTGAGAACAAAGTACCTAAGGAATTGTAATGAGATTTGTACTTGTAATGACATTTATTGAAATATTGAAATTTGGTGTAGGGGCACCAAGGTTATTAAAAAAATTTGGTTCATGGAATTATTTTAAGTTAGTAAATTGTGTTTTAAGTAAATTGTCAATTGATTTATAATGTAACAAGTCATGTTAGTTACAAGCTCAACAGTTAGGCATGATTGGAAAGATGTAGAATCATTTGTAAAGGATAGATTTAAAGCCTCTTGAAGGCTCAAACACAATGTAATTTTCATGTAGGCGCACCTAGTCTCCTAGTTGCAAAATTTCACTTTTTGAAGGTTGATAGGTGGTCAATAGATTAGATTAAGGTATTTTGTGTTTATTTATGCTAAATAAGGTCAATCAAGACCATTTAAGGTGTATTATATTGATTTTTTGAGTCTCGGTGGTCAAATGTGCCAAAAAATGCATTCTTCCTACAAAATTGTGAATATTTGAATTTGTATCCTTTTGAAGGAACATATTTGAATTTGGTTGTAAATGTGCAAGAATGAGGTCTAAGATTTTGATATACCATTTAGAGAGCTTGTTTTTCATGGAGTTCCTTTCAAAGCCTTTGCTTTTATTGTTCCTATGGTAAATTTTTTGATAGAGTTGGTGGAATTACCTTTCTTAGTAATCACTATTAGTTCAAGATTGAGATTTTTAACCATGAGAGTAGATGAGAGAGCTAATATAATGTACCAAAACATTAAGCATGCATTCTTCCAGCCAGCGGAGAAGGAGATGATTACTTTGATTCATTTTCATTTGCATAACCATATCAAGGCATGGGAACCAAGAAGACCACGGATGTCGAGTTTTATGTGTAGGTAATGGATGTGGTCAAAACTTTAGGAGGGACAAGAAGGTCAATGTATGATTGGTGCAAGAGCACCATTCAGTAGGTTTTTTTCATCAAGGAAAATAAGGAGTATAATATAGTATTTTGAGTTTTGTATTAAAATAAGGTCTATGAGACCATTCTATTATGTATTTAGCCATATTTGAGTTGTATTAGGTGTTTAGGAGGTTGGGTTTTTCAAAAAGTGCAAAATTTGCATTATGGAGAGAATGTGAAGAGTCAAACAAATTCAAAGGTTAGTTAGGAAGGTGAATCAATTTTTAATTGGTGCGAAAGAGTTTAAAAACATGGAGCACTTTAATTTAAGGTTTGGATTTTGTGATTTGAAGAAGCAAAAACAATAAAAACTTAGAATTTTCTAGAATTTTCTATATTTTCAGCTGTAGCAGAAAATTGTACGACCTGTATTTCAATTAGTTGATCCATATTTGTTTATATTTTCATAGTAGATAGATTTACCTTTCTTTTGAATCCATTTAGAAGGTTTTCCATAACATTATGTGCATCTTATCATCAATTTACTAAAACCGGCCTGAACTTGTACATTTGAAGGTTTTGAGTCAATAAAAATGGCTTTTTGAACCATTCCTCTTTCTGTAGCCTGAATTGTGTTTTTGTGTAGAGAAGCATTATTTTATGATTTTTTGAGCTTGTGAAGGGTATCAAAAACTTCTTTGAGTAATTTTTAGGTTGTGGTTAGCTTTGGAAGTATCATTTTCAATAAACCCCTAGGGTTTAGGCTACAATAGAGGGTTTTGTGGTTTACCCATTGTACAGTGGTATAATTGAGATCTGATTGTGAATTTTGAAGTTTTGACACCTTAAATTTTTTTCCCTGAGATTTGATAAGGTTTGGATAAGTTTAGAGTATAGACCCTTTGTTCAACCAGATCAATCCCTTAAGGGTCTAAAGGGCAAAAATGGCTGCAAACTTTAGCATGAGGTTACTCGGACACCATGACACTCAAAAAATTATCATCTAATCTTATGGGATCATGTTGGGCCCCTCTAAAATAGCCTCTCTCAGTTTTTGTTATGTCGGAGTGGTTTTCCCATGGTGTCTAGTTTTTAGTTGATAGAAAAAGTGTCAAATGCAAGCAGTGGAAAGTTGCAAGGAGGTGCAACTTTCATTCTGCAATATGTGTGACCAAATAGACTATTCCAACGTGTCTGAATAGGAATATTTATGCTAGGAATGGTCCTCTTTCGCATCCAAACACATGGAATCACCCCAAGCTATGTTCAACTGGATCGATCCCTTAAGGGTCCAAAGGGGGAAATGGCTGCAAACTTCAGCATGAGGTTACTCAGATATCATGATTCTTAGAAACTTCTCATCTGATCCTATGGGATTGCATTGGGACCATCTACAATAACCTCTCTCAATTTTTTTTTATCTCAGAGTGGTTTTCCTATGGTGTCTAGTTTTTAGTTGATGGAAAAAGTGTCAAATGGAAGCAGTGGAAAGTTGCAAAGTGGTGCAACTTTCATTCTACAACTTGTGTGACCAAAAAAACTATTCTGATGTGTATGAATAGGCATGTTTACACTAGACATGATCCTCTTTCACACCCAAACATGCAAAATCACTCCAAGCTACGTTCAACCGGATCAATCCCTTAAGGGAACAAAGCGAAAAATGGCAGCAAACTTCAATATGAGGTTACTCAGACACCATAGACAAGGCAGTGAACTGTTTGAAAAAATGCCTCAAAGAAATGTGGTCTCATGGTGATGCAATGCCATGAAAATCCATAGCAATTTTCTTATCATGGCATTCCATCACCATGAGACCACATTTCTTTGAGGAATTTTTTTCAAACAGTTCATTTCCTTGTCTATGCTATTGCTTACTATTATGCTATGATAGATTTTTTCCAAGCCTCCATAACTTGTTCGAAAGCACTTTTTTTAGGCTTTTAGCCATAGTAGCAAGGCAATGAACTGTTTCATATAATTCTTTGATAGACATGTATGAAAAATGTGTTAGCATAGAAAAGGCAGTGAACTCTTTGAGAAAATGCCTCAAAGAAATGAGGTCTCATGGTGATGGAATGCCATGACAATCAAATTCTTTTGATTGTCATATTGCTTACTATTATGCTTTTGATAGATTATTTCCAAGCATCCATAGCTTGTTCGAAAGCACTTGTTTTAGGGTTTCAGCCATAGCAAAAAGGCAATGAACTATTTGACAAAATGCTTTGGTAGACATGTATCAAAAATGTGGTAGTATAGACAAGGCAATGAACTGTTTGAAAAAATGCCTCAAAGAAATGTGGTCTCATAGAATGCCATGACAAGTAAATGCAATTGGCAGCTGCTCCTAGTTATTAGTTATGCAATGTGAAGTAATTGAATAACTACTTAAGTTGACTTTGTAAAAACTATATTGTAATTAATTTTTTTTCATCTATCAGCATCTAGTTATTAGTTATGCAATGTGAAGCAATGCTTTGAGTTTCAAAGATGTGCAATGCAATGTAATCAACGATATGAATATAAACTACAAAAAACTAATCTTTACAATTTATTAGTTAAACTATTTATTTTATTTTCTCTCTATATCTCTATGCTATGGAAATTCCTTTCAATTTTAAAAAAAAAAAATTTATCTCTTCTTCTACCTTTTTTTCCCTTTTTTTTTTAAATCTGATTTTTTTCCGATTTTTTCTAGACTTTTTCTCAAATTTTTCAAAAAATCTTATACTTTTGGTTTGCCAATTTTTTCCCCAAAATATTTTTTCTGCTATGGGATAAACACATCTTTTTGTGATATCAAGGATACTTTTTAAAACTTCCATGCATTGCTAATCTAAAAGGAAAAGTCTTTTGCCTAATCTGTATGCAGCCATGCTTTTGACATTGTCAAGAAGAGAAAAACTTCCTGAATGATGCAAAGGCATGGCCAAGTAGTTCTAACTCTTTTCATGAGAGAAGAGAGATATTGGAGAGTACGTCAAGTCGGTGAGAACAAAAGTGTAATGTGCTTTATTTTGTAGTATTCCTCTGTTTCTCTACAGATGTGTGATAAATTCTCATTTCAAATATGGACACCAAATATTGATAAAAAGGATTTGTATTTACCAAATAGCCATGTACGCATACATCAATATATGTCGTTATAAGTATAAAATATAGTTAAAAATAGCAATATAGGCTTACGAGAATGCCATATAGGCATACAATGTCAAATATATCCAATACAAAATATGTACAAAATTGCCATGTCTAGGCATACAACAAAGGGCTCTGGAATCAAAATTCATTTCTCTCCATGCTTTGGAAATAAATTATTTCCCTTTGTTTGGCGATCTGATGGCGATAAGTCCATCACTCATTTTTGTTGTGCTTGAGGAGTGCTCCTCCTCCTCCTCCTAGAGTTTAGCTCCTGGTGAAGTTTTAACTGTTACAATAAGAAGTAAAGACATTAATATATAGAAATTACATTATAAAAAAATGATATATTTAACAAAATAATCACTTACGTCCTTCTCACGATCACTCTCCATGATGGAAATATTTGCACACCAATGTTGAGGCATGCTCAAGCCATATATAAACCATCCAAATAGGAATTAAACTATGAATCAATAATGGTTTGATTTTTCACTAGAACTAACATCTATAACAACGAATGTAAATTGAAATATAGTAATTTGCCTCATACCTCCCCTATCAGAGCCATCGAGGATTTTATAGAGGATGAAACACCAATATCCATTTCCCTCATAACATTTGGAGGTGTTTCCACAACCAACATCTAAAACTAAAACAACAAATTATTCAATCACAAAAAAGTTACAATAGCGATCCACATCACATGACTTATAATGTATGAGATCTAATGAACAAAATTTTGAGTACAAGTATTAAACTATATATTTCTGATTATCATGCTTACTATTTTCCCTATCCATATCTTGTTTGAAAGGATGTGTTTTTAGGATTTTACCCATAGCACCAAGCCACTAAACCATTTGATTAAATGCTTTCATAGACATGTACGATAACTATAGTGGCATAGAGAAGGCTGTGAACTATTTGAAAAAATTCCTCAAAAGAAATGGGGTCTCGTGGTGATGGCATGCCATTACAAAAAAATGCACGTCATGGCATTCCATCACCATAAGACAACTTTTCTTCCAGGCATTTTTTCAAAAAGTTCATTTCCTTCTCTATGGTATTATTTCTTACTATTATGCTTTGATAGATATTTTTCCAAGCATCCATATAGGTTTTTGGAAAGCACCTATTTTAGTCTTTTACCCATAGCAACAACTGCAAGGAAGTGAGTAGTTTGATAAAATTCTTTGGTGAACATGTATGAAAAATGTGGTATCATAGGAAAGGTGGTTAGCAGTTTGAAGAAATGTCTCAAAGAAATGTGGTCTCATGTGGTGATGGAATGGAATTCCAACACCATGAGACTACATTTCTTCGAGGCATTTTTTCAAACTACTAACTGGTGCAGGAGCACCTAGGTTACTAGTTGCCTCTCATAGGAAATTTTTTTTCTAGATTGAATACCCATTTGTAAATTCATGTAAAGGTCATATAAAGACCTAGTTCATTGTATTTAAGGTCCTTAGGTGGCCACATAAAAAAAAGATTTCCAAATGTTGCTAAAGATGGGAAAATTTGTAAAAAGGAAAAGAAGCATGGAATATTAAAAGTCACAAGGTAGTTTAGGTAGTTTCACTCAATGAGGGGGATTCAAAAGGTACTTATCTGATTGGTAATATATATAAAAGCATGTAAAAGACAGGAAAAAGAAAAAAAATTGTATTCTTTAATCATTTTCAATAAATAAAGTTCCTTGTTCCTATTTTCATTGCATTTCATTCTTGAATTTAGTTCTTGCATGGGCTATATATTTGTTTGTTCACTTTATGCAAGGTGTTAAGAATAATCTAGTGATGTTTTGAAGAGTTACCATCAAATTTAAAAGCCAAGGTTTTTGTGGTCTACCAGATTAACCAGTCAAGGGTTTTGAGGGTCATTTAAGGCTTGAATTCACCATCCCACCAATGTAGATTTAGGAGATTGGTGGGATGGAATGTATAGAAGGTTTTTAGAATGTTTTAAGAAATTTGTGAGTGTACAGGAATAGGGAAATCAAGAAATCTCTGATTGGCTGCTAAATCATACAGGAAATACAAAGTTTCCTTCATGGAAAGCATGGTTTTAGGGTGGTGTTCAATGCAAAAGCATGCATGAAGGTGGGTGGTGAGTTTCTAAAGCTTATGCAGGATATTTCCATGGTGTTTGTGGTGGTGGCAAGAGTATTTAAGGTTTGTAAGTACCTTAAGCAATAAACCCTCCTTTGTAGGGCTTAATTTGTGCATAAAATAGGGGTTTTTTGGAATAGTGATTTATGGAGACTTTCTGTCACTAAAAATGTTAGATTCTTTAGTTTTGTGACATGATGAATTGTTTTTTTCAATTCTTTGGTATTTTGGTGATAAACTATGAGCACTTTATTTGTAATTTAGGCCTAAATTAGTAGCCCTTTCCAGCGAACAATTCAAGAATCTGGTAATTTCTTTATGACAAGCTATTGCGAACTTTTGATATGTTATGATGTGTTAAAAAAGGCTCATGAATGTACATTGGAAATTTGTATATACAAAGTGAATGGAAAGGAATCACCCAATTAAGGGATATGTGACCTACAAGCAAAATGGTGGTAAGACTGTAAAAGTGTGTATTTCTGTAAATACAAAGATTTAAATGTTTATTTTGGCATAGAACCATCAATGTGAAGATATAAAAGGTGTGTGAATGGTTTGGTGAAGGCCTCGAGGCCAAACATGATGATTTGATATGTTGTAGCAGTATGTACCTAGGTGGAAATGGTAATTTGACTAGATAAGAGCTTATGAATTTGATAAATCAATATTATGTGGATATGAACTAGGGGTTTTTCAGTCAAAAAAGTGATGTGCGTAATGTCTTGGAAGTCAGATGAAATGATTTAGGTGTAAATGGTTGATTGTAGTATCTTGGTCTTGAGGAACTAGTTGGTAAAAGTGAAAATTTGGTGAGTTTTTTAAGGAATTGAAAGATTTAGAGCTCTTTATCATGTTTTTTCTTTGAATTCAGATAAATTGATGATGAAAAAGGTGTGTTAGGATATAATGGATATAGGTTGTAACATGAAAGATTTTTTTTTGGTTATTTTTCCTAGGTAAAGCAAATTGAGTGGAAGGGTACCTTAGTGAATGATAAAAGAGTGGATTGTTTAGTGACTCTAATTAGGTTTCTTGTGCACAGATCAGTCATTTTTGTTGATAAATAAGATGTTTGAAGCTTGAGGATGATAAGAAGAAGTATTTAAATGAGTTGGCTTGTTGTTACCTTATGGTTTGCAAATGAAACAATGTGATTTTTGATGAAAAGAGAAAGAAATTTTAGTTGCTTGTTCAATTTGATCTTCTCCTGATTCAATTGGGTCAGATGTACCCTGATGATTGAGTGTTTTGATATGATGCTTTGCATCACTAACTGCCTTGCCTATGCTATGGCTTACTATTATGGTTTCATAAATTTTTTCCAAGCATCCATAGTTTGTCGTGCTAGTGCACCTTTGCAAGAAGATGCCTCCATGTGAAGTAATTGCATCATGCTGCTTATGTTGACTTTCTAAAAAACTTTATTGTACAGTTGAAATTTTGTCATCTATCAACATATAGTTATTAGTTATGGAATTTGAAGTAATGCTTTTAGTTTGAATGATGTGTAATGCAACATAACTAACAATATGAATATAAACTACACAAATCTATTAAGTAGAATTCATTAGTTAAGTACTCTTTATTCTATTACCTCTGTGTACATTTGAGTAAATCCACTGGCACTAGGAGGTGTTTTCTTGAAACCTCCAATATTAGCTTGTTCAACATCCAAAATCACATATTAAAATACCATTCGTAAAAAAATGCTATTAACATGTAATAAATTTATAATTGTTTACTAGTTACATACCCCACTGATAGGTGTAATACCAAAATAAGTAGGTGGAGGATCAAGTCTCAACACTGTGGCCCTGCAATTTTATTAAAATAATAAAACTAAATTAGTTAATCTTTCATTTCAGAATCAATATTTAATAAATTAAATTCAATGAACATGTTGAATTTTACTTGACTGTCAATGCCATATGCATGATGCAAAATGTTAGCCCTCCTCTCCATCCTCATAGATGCATACAGATCCTGCGTAGCAGCATATGAATCCTGCTTAGAAGCCTCCTGAGTGTCGGTGGGGTCATATGAACAAGTCACCCTACAAGATTGACACACATGGGTTCAAAGGCCACCACCTGAAGACTCCCCTAGATGGCATTGTACAATAGGGCTAGTATGATGGATGACACTCTAGGCCAGAGTGTTGATCGCTTGCAATGTCTCTACATCAGCACTCTCCTTCGCAATGGAAGGCATAACAATGTGCTAGCGAGGCAGCCTAGCGAGAGGTCATCTCCCTTTCCATGCAAGATCTTGTTGTGCACCCGGCCTATCCTGAGCTGACCCCCCACCTCTCCCCTGAAACTCCCTCATATCAAAATAATTTGGGATTTGGTTCAATACAAACCCACTGTATAGTTTGCTAAGAAAATATTGGGGGACTTCACAATTTTTGCATGGTGGGTAATCAAATACCAAGTACCACCTATCATAAAAACAGTTCTTAATCTCTTGGTGGTGGCACCAATGAATAGGAAACCTCTTCACATTGAGGCTAAGATTTTGATGTGTTCTAGGGTAAGTGAATAAAGAGCACAAATCACCTTTAGTAATTTTTAAATCTTTTACTTGTTTATATGATAGTTTATCTGCATAATATGCCCTAGCTGCCTTCCTCCTATCTTGCCATCCAGTTATTTGTTGGGTAATTGAATCTACATTTTTTAACATCTCTTTCATTGAATTTTCTATGGTCATTCTTTCTATGGTTGAAGCATTTGGATCACTCAACCTACTGATAAAATCCTCAATTTTTTTTTTGTTGTTCTCAATTTCACTCCTCAAATTTTGTTGAGTGCCAAGAGGGTGTTGAGTGATTGATGGGGGAGGTTGATTTTGTTGAGTATTTTCCTGCTCTTCTTGTTAAGGATTTTGAGGATTTGCAGGATCATTTGCATCTACAAATTTTTAAAAAAAAAACAATCAAATCTAACCTAAAACAAACAAAATCAATTTGAAACTAAGAAATTCAAAACAAATAGAAAACAATACTTACCTCCCACACCTCTTCATCATCATGGCGCCATCTTTGCAAAGAAAAAGAAATTGTTGTTGATGAATTTTGTAGAATGCCTCCTCCTAGAACGTGAGTGCGAAAATGAGGGTTTTTGGCCATGAGTAGAGCAGAAAAATAGACAACAGAAAATGAATCACTTTCACCTTTTTGTTTTTCTTTTAAAATGACATAATGCAAGGGTATGTGCAGGATCAACATGGAAAAACAGGCCCTTAAGTGGCAAAAAATTCAGAAAAATCAGAATTAGGCAACTTGACGTAAAAGTTTGAATAAGTTATCTATATTATTTCAAAAATATGTAAGAATAGAATCTGTAGCAAGTTGAATGTAGTTTCTAAACTACTAGGTTTGTTTAAAAATAAAATAAATCTATTTGGTGAAAATTTGAAATTTAATTGTAGTAGTACTTAAATTTTAGGGAAAAAATAAGAAGTAGATGTTTGTGTAACCAACCTAACCACAATAAAATGATAATATTTTTTTATAAGATTTTAGATATAAGTAGAGCCGATGTGATGCATATTTTTTTGTAATTTATTTCAAAGTAAATAATTAATTATGAATTTTTTATTACAATTTTTAAAAAATATAAAAACCTCATATGTCTGACCACCTTAACTTGGTCAAAACTTCATGAAATTCAATTTATATTTTTTTAATCCTATAGTATGTGAAGCATAGAACGTGATGCATGTTTTGGATTCAAAAAATGTGATATGATTTGAAAGCTATAGATGTTTTTCAATCAGCCTATCAATCAGGACTTTAGTCGTAATTTGAATAGAAAATGAATAATAATTACTTATTAAATTCAAAGTAAAGCATAATTTATATTGGTGGAAAGATGAGAAACTCCTTTAAAAACCCTTTTCGTTTCATCAATTTTGGGTAAAAAAAAGTCGTCAACCACATACCCATCATATTGCCACTTTTTGGCCCATCATGATCCTGCACATACCTGCAAGCGCATTATAACACGCTCGTGTTATGTCATTTCCAAGTTTTTTTTTGGAATTGGCCACAAAAGTGTAACCCAACTTCATGCACCCACCCCTAAATGTATCGGGGGAAAATCAAAGATCAACCTTGCCTACGTTCAAAGCTCAGAGACGACGTAGTTCGAATGAAGACTATTTTTTACCTTTTGACTTTTTGACTTGTTTTTGGATTTTAACATGTTTTGAATGTTTTTGGGATTTTGATATGTTTTGAATGTTTTTGGGATTTTTGATTTTCCGACCTTGAGAATGTACAAAAATCCAATCCAATGCAAGACATGCCCCCAGTGTGATAAGATAAGACAAACTAATTTTTAGAATGGGTTGAGTAATGCCATGGGATACCATGATACAAACACTCGATCAAGCTATGGTACAGACATGGAAGTGTGAGAAATGCAAAGATGGAAGCATGATGGATGAATGCTGTAGAGCAAGTCACGTAGCCCAAGATAGATGGGGAGTGCCTATTTTACACAAGGTTCTTTTTTTCCAGGTTTTCACCAAGGTAATTTCCCAAAGCGCCACCAAAGTGGTTTTCACTAGAGGACAATATTTTTTCTTTATCGTTTTTCAATCCTTTTCTTTTCTTTTCTTTTTTGGATTTTTTGCATTTTTTGATTTTTTTGGTATTTTTCTAGGATCTTTACCAATGCACTGGATGAGCTAGGTGTAAAAACTTTTTAGATGCAATCTATTGATGGGTTCATCAAACAGATCCCCTTTTGGTGTGGATAACTAATATGCTCCTGATTCAAAGATTGATACTATAACAAAGGGACCTAGCCAGTTAGGTTCAAATTCCCCCTTCTCTCGATCTTGTTGATTATGGGGATTTTCTTTTAAGACTAAATCACCCACCTGAAATGCTCTAGGTATTACTCTGTGATTGTAGCTCCTAGATATCCTTTGTTGATAAGCTTTTAGGTGATCAACTGCATGTTTTCGACATTCATCCAACAATTCTAATTCTTGTAGCCTAGATACTCTGTAATCTTCATTTGAAATCATCCCTTTATGTGACACATGTTGGGATGGTAGCTCAACCTCAATAGGTAGAATATATTTTGATCCATAGACAAGAGAATAGGGTGTTGCTCCTATCGGGGTATGGATACTATTTCTATAAGCCCACAATGCCAGGTTTAGTTGAACATGCCAATCATGTCCAACTTCATTGATGGTTTTCTTCAAAATCTTCAGGATAGTCTTGTTTGAGGCCTCTGCTTGGCCATTCCCTTGGGGATAATAAGGTGTAGAAAATTGATGTTGGATATGGAATCTTTCACAAAGCTCTTGAACATCTTGATTCTTAAAGGGTTGGCCATTGTCTATAATGATAGATTAAGGAACACCATACCGACAGACAAGATAATTTAGGATGAATGATGAGATTCATTTCCCGATGATGGTAATTAGAGGAACAAATTCAATCCACTTGGTGAAGTATTATGTGGCTTTGATTATAAACTTATGTCCATTGGAGGACGAGGTGTGAATCTTACCTACAAGGTCCAATCTCCATTGACAAAAAGGCCATGTAGCGGTGAAAGCATGCAACTCTTGTGTTAGTGCATGTATCAAGTTTCCATGAATTTGACATTTGGAACACCTTTTGACATATTGAAATGACTCTTTCTCCATATTCGGCCAGTAATACCCCAATCGTAATAATTTCTTAGCTAAGGTTAAGCCACTTGAATGTGTGCCATAGATACCTTCATGAGCCTCTTGTAAAGCGGCTTTAGCTTCATTACGTTCTAGAAACCATAGAAGAGTACCATCCAAACCTTGTCTATAAAGCACATCAGCTATTAGGGTGTGGCGAGCCACTTGTCGAATGAAGTTTCATTTTTGGTTTCGAGATAAGTTAATTGGAAGGGTATTGTCTTGCAAGTAGGTATGGATCTCTCCATAGAGGGAAATTTGAGGGTCGACAATATGGCATATCACTTGGGATTCTAGATCTTCATAGGTTGGGTTGGACACTTGTTCTACCATGAATTCATAATGTCTTCATTGTTCAGGTATTTGTAAGAGAGAAGCAATGGTGGCCATTGCATCTGCAAATTTTTTTTCTATTCTGGGAACTTGTGCAAACTTGATCTCAATAAAGTACTTTTTGAAATCATCCACCATCCTCTTGTAGGGGCAGAAATTTTTCATGCTTTGTTTGATAATCATCATTGACTTGGTTGATGACCAGTTGTGAGTCACCATAGACTAGAAATTTTGTTATTATCCATTCAACAACTATCTTGATTCCAATTATCAATGCTTCATATTCGGCTGTGTTGTTGCTGCAGGGGAACATTAATCTATAGGATTTAGGAATTGTGTATCCCTGCGGTGAAACAAACAAGATTCATGTGCCTGATCCATGTTGTGTATAAGAGCCATAAAAGTATAGCAACCACTTTTGTGTAGATATGGTTAGGATATCATTACCAGGGAATTCAATGTTCATTGGATTGTTATCTGACAATGGTGCTTCAACTAGTTGATCTGCTATGGCTTGACCTTTAATTTCTTTCCTATCCATGTATTGGATGTCAAACTCACTCAATATCATGACCCACTTGGCTAACCTCCCTGTTAAAGAAACTTTGCTGAGTAAGTACTTTAATGGGTCAATTTTGGCAATGAGTTTGATGGTGGGAGTAAGCATGTAGTGCCTCAATTTTTGTGTAGCAAATACAACCATTAAGTAAGCTTTCTCAATAAAGGTGTAATTGATCTCATAACCATTTAAGGTCCTGCTAATATACTAGATGGATCTCTCCCTTCCTATAGAATCTTCCTATGCTAATAAGGCTCCCAAAGATATCTTGGTTGTTGCAATGTATAGTAATAATGGTTTTCCCTTGACTGGTGGTATCAACAAAGGCGGTGTCATCAGGTACTGCTTTAGTTGACTGAAGGAAGCTTGAAATTTTTCATCCCACTTGAAAGAGACATTATTGTTTAATAAGTGGTTGAAAGGATGAGTTTTATCAGCTAGTTGTGCAATGAATCTTCTAATGGACTGGAACCTTCCTTGTAATGATCTACGTTAACTGATGTTTTTAGGAGGAGACATTTCCATGATGCCTTTGACCTTTGTAGGATCCACCTCAATGTCTTTAGCTGAGACAATCTATCACAAAATTTTAGTTGATGTTACACCAAACACACATTTCTTTTGATTTAACCTCACCTTAAATTTCTCCAATATTGTGAAGATTTTGTCTAGAATATCTAAGTGTCCTTCTCTAGTGTAGGATTTTTCCAATAGATCATCTACATATTCTTCCATAAAAGTATGCATTATGTCATGGAAGATGGTAGTCATAACTCTCTGATATGTAGCTCCAACATTTTTCAAGCCAAAAGGCATCACATTCCAGCAAAAAGTGCCCCAAGGACATGTGAAGGTCGTTTTATCTTGATCTTCAGGTGCTATCTTTATTTGGTTGTATCCTAAAAAGCCATCCATAAGTGATAACATTTTGTACCCAGTAGTCAAGTCTACAATCAAATCAATGTTTGGTAGAGGAAAATCATATTTTGGACAGGCTTTGTTAAGATCCCTGAAGTATGTGCATATCTTGATGTTCTTATCTGGTTTGGATACCAGAGCAATGTTTGATATCCACTCAGCATAGACAATAGATCTTATAAATCCTGCATCTAATAGCTTTTTCAACTCAGCTTTCACCAGAAGGGCGATATGGGGGTGCATCTTTCTCAGTTTTTGCTTTCTGGTTTTACACCAAGTGGTAATGATAAATGATGCATAATGAGTTATGGATCTATGCCTCGCATATCAGCATATGACCAAGCAAAGTTGATTTTCCTCTCCTCAAATAATTAAATGAAACGAGGTTTCTCCTCTTATGTCATGGATTTTACTAAACGTAGGGTCTTCACTATTTCAGTTGTACCAACATTGATGGATTATGTAGGTTCTATTAGTACTGAAGATCTCTCCTGATAGTGTTATGGGAGAGTGTCAAACCTTCCATCTCTTGGTGCCTTGGGGAGGTTTTCACCTTGAGATATGCTCTTTGTTTTTACTTTTTCCTGATTTAATAGTGCCATCAGATGGTTTTCACTATTAGACTCATTTCTTATATTTTTCATTTTGCAGCTGAAAGGTTTGACACTCCCTTTGTCAAGAGCTTCGTTCTAAGATTCAATAGTAGAACATGTGTCAGGATTATCGAAACATAGGAAGTTCATGAGGGCATCATCATTTGAAAAGGTGGGTATGTCAAGCGGCTCATTTTGATCCCAATCAATTAGTTCAGGATGCATTAAGGAAAAGGGATCATTAGATTGGCCAAGGTCATAAGGTGTAAGCATCAGGGTAGCCATGTTGTCAAATTTTCCAATGAGGTCTAGGATGTTACTCTCTTCCAATGTGTCTATCTCGCTTGAATACTAATCGTCTTCACTTGAGTCAACGACATACTACGATCCATATTCAAGGGCTCTAGAACAAGGACTTTGTCCTTTCATACATATTGGTGTATACTTTTGGATTACATTAATATCTTTTTTGTGGAAAGATTCCTTAGAGAGGGAGTCCCATTCATATTCATTGGAATCTGTTTCATGATCCTCACTAGCCTGTAGCTGTAAGATTCTTTTGACAACTCTTTGAGTAGCTTCCTCTTTTGAGTCTTCCTTGTATCCTAGTCTTGTTTTTTCTTTGGGATTCATTGTGACAAGCTGTAATGGTTCACTGATTCCTTCTTTTCTTTTATCCAAAGGACCATTTCCCTCAGATCCCATTTTTTTTAAGATTGTCTCACCTTTTCCATACTTATCTGTGCATATATTGGACACTGATACCTATGAAGGTTCTTCATCTTTGTATAACCAGTTCATGACATCCCTGTCTTCTGATTCCTCCGCTTGAGTTCTTTCTTTTATAAATTTCACATCAAAGAGTGTGATGGGTTGTAAAGATTGTTTTCTTGAGGTGGATGGTTGTCCATGTGACTTAGGAGAAGATGAAAGTTGTGATAAGTATGAAGATTGCTCAAATGAGTATTCCCCCATGCCCTTGTCTTTTATTTGGATTTTTTCCAACTATTTTGATAAGGCATCAAGCTGACTTCCATTGCTGCATGAAATAGAGTCAACGATCACTTTGTCTTTTTATTGAGCCTTTTCCTCATACTTTCTTGACGAAGAACCCATTGGACTTTCCTTGTTTGATGGATTAGAGTTGATGAATTCTCTATTATGTTGTACAAAGGTATCTTGACTTATTCTGAGTGCATTACAATATTGGGGATTGTTAGAATCTGCAGCAATGGTGACCTCATGTCCATTGAAAGGAAATTTTAGGCACTAATGATAGTTTGATGGTACTGCTTGCATTTCATGAATCCATGGTTGTCCCAAGAGTATGTTATATGTTAATTCCTTGTCTAACGCCTGACACACTTTTTCTTTGATGATTGGTCCCACTTGAATGGATAAGATGATCAATCCTTGGGAGGATTTTTCTTCATCATCATATGCTTTTATGGTGATTTTCCTTCTAAGATTAATAGCAATTTTAGAATATCCTAATGCACGAACAAGCTTGAGAGTACATATATTTAGGCCTCCTCCTCCATCTATAAGGACACATTTGATGCTTTGTTTATTGATTAAGACTTTGATGTGGAGAGAAAGATTACGTGGATGGGTGGTGGATGCATTGTCATGTTCAGAGAATGATAAGAAATGAGGTGCAATCAAATGTCCCACCATCGCTTGAAATGTACAGACTTCCAGATTGTTTGGTATTATGGTGGAAACTAAATCTTGTTCCAGGATTTCTTTGTGTGTCGGTGAAATCTTGAGAAGTTCTAATATGGATATTTGAGCGGGTATCTTCTATAATTGATCAACGATGTTATATTGAGTTACAGGAAAAATAGTTGTTTTGGATGTGGAAGGGGTAGCCCCTTTCAATGTTACATTGGGTTGTCCTCTTGTAATCGTATTGATAGGTGTATTGCCTTGATCGTTTGTGATTTTGATGACGTTAATTCGATTTTCATTCATGTCAATGTTAGTGCTCATATTTCTAGGTACAAGGTCACTAATTTGATGTGAGATGGTGTCATCATTGTGTTGGGTTTCAGTAGTGGCATCCTTCCCTTGGCTTCTGATTTCACTGTCTTGGATGGAATTCTCAACCATCTCAATACAATGAATGGTAGAATCATAAATATGATTTATATTCTTTCCTTTGGTATTTGATGTAGAGGACTCTCCCTTTTCATAATTGGGTAAAGGGTTCTTGAACACTCCCTGATCACTGTTTGTTTGAGGTCCTTCAATGTGTACCTTTTTGTTATCAATGAGATCTTGGATTGCATATTTTAATTGCCAACAATATTTTCTCATATGACCCTTTTTTTGATGATAATCATAGTAATGGGCATCGTTCCACCAAAAGAGTTTGACTTGCAGATCCCAGTTTCATGCTTCTAGCACTGTGATAAGCTTAGCCTCAGTAAGTTCCTTTAAGGAAGAATCTAAGGATTGTCCCAATGGTGTGAATTTCCATCGATTGGAAGGTTTTGGAAATAGTGTTGCTTTAGTCCCCAGATTAGTCTGATTGTTGGTTTTGCTATCATTTGGAGTGTTTGGAGGATTGTTTGTTTGATTAGTCTTGGTGGCAGCTACTGTTAGGTTGAATACTGGTTTTGTATTTTGATTTTTCAGCTATGACCTCATTGTTACCCATGTTCTTGTTTCATTGCCAAAATTTAGGTTTGTCCCCACCGTTGTAGTTGTTAGACGAATTGGATGAGTTGTTTTCATTGTATACTTTGATGAACCCTCTTTTGACTAAGGCTTCTTCAATTTTAATTCCATTTTCAATCAATTTTTTGAATGTAGGGGGACATTGTAATTCCAATCTATAACTCATCTCATCATTTAGGTTGTCAATGAAAATCTCTATCTTTTCCTTTTTGGGCACGGGATGAGAATACCTTGCAAACAATCTGCTCCATTTTTGCAAGAAAATGAGGAAGGACTCACCCTTTTTCTGTTTCAAGTTTCAAAGGTCTTTCATGGTTATATCATGTTGGATATTGTAAGAGTATTGAGTAAGAAATCTATTGACCAACTCTTCAAATGTGTTGATGGGGGGTGTAATCTTTGAAAACCATTCAAGGCATGTCCCTCCTAGACTTCGGGGAAACAATCTCATCAAATAAGTTTCCTCATGCACAAATTCTAGACTCATAGTTTGAAATTCCCTTATGTGATCTAATGGATCAGTTGTACCATCTTATTTATCATACTTTCATAATTCACTACGTTTAGTGATAGGAATCATGTTGATGGATTGATTAAAGGGATAAGGAAAAATTTCCTTGATCAAGTATCATTTTGAAGTTCCCCTTTGCATATATAGAACTTGTTGTTGAAGGTTCTTCATTTGGTGAGTTAAAGCAACCATTTATTTTGTTTCCTTTTCAGGCTTTTGGGGAGGTGCTTTTAAGATGTTGATATCAAAATCAGGGGGAAGTTTGACTCCTTGATTGGCTAACATTAATAGGTTTTTTTCCCCATCTCTTTCAAAAATATTTTCCAAAAACTTATTGAAGTTGGGGTCTTGTTCCACTTGTCGGATATCCTCGTCATTTATTTCTCCCCCTTGAGTGTTGTTGAGTTCAGGAATAGGGATTTCTTCTTCATCAACCATGTTGCTAGGGATCTCACTATTTTGAGGTTCAATGTTGGGAGTTTCAATATCGAAATATTCACTACTCAGACTTCCTATGTTTTCCATTTCAAAGTTAGGTGTTCCAAGTTCCTTGTCCTTGAGTCTCCTCTTTTGTGATCTCATTTGGATGGGCATACAAGTGTTATAATTTAGACTAAGCTTTGATCTAAGTTCGAAATAGTGTCAAGGATTACAACTAAGTCAAATAGAATGACAAATTCTATTGATTAGACTAAGTTTGATTTGATTGCATGACATAGTTTTGTGATTAAAGGATGAAAAATCTCGAAGATGAAACTAGGTTGTACAAGCAAAGATGTGATGGATATTAATGATTTAGGCACCTTGAAATGGTTAGATCTAGGTTTAGTTTGAAAATTTCCACTTGTATAGGTCTGTTTTGACACGTTTAGACTTTTAAGGTATCTAAGGAGTGATCTTGGACTCGGTGTTTTGATTCAAGAGGTGTAATTAAGGTACTCAAAATGTTCGAAAAGCCTTGGATTTTGACAATAGTACATTATGTATAATTATAGATTATTTTTGCAAGCTCTCTTGTAAAAATTGAAGGTTAACCTTTCTCTAAAGTCGTAGAGCATAGACAAACATTTTTTATGTTATTTTGGACTAAGAGGTTTGATCTTTGGTTTTCTAATCTTGACCTTTCATGAAATCATCGTGTAAACCACATATTCTGACTCTTTTTTTTCTAAGGAAATGTTGAACACTGCTGAAAGGACTAATTTTCTGAAGATGGATGGACCTAAGTAACTGACTTGTCTACCTCAATGAATGTAGTTCTAAATCAAGGTTTTCACTTTCAAAATGTAATTTCTTTTATGGTGTTTTGTTTGAGTTTCATTTTGAAGACACATCAAGCATAATATACATTCCTAAGGCTGTGTAAGACTGTATTCTTTTAGATTCCACGCAGGTTTTACCCAAACCTCACTATCTTTAGCAGATGAACTCAGAAGCTTGGATTCACAAGCTCCCCCTTACAGTGCACTCTCTTCTCAGACCAAGCAAGCTTCCAGTCCCAATGAAACTCCCATGGTGAACCAATTACCTCTACTAAAAACTGTGAGAATGTGGATGCCTTGGCAATGACCATTGTTGCACCAAAGAATAGATAAAGGATTTTGGAAAATCTACAACAAGGGTTTTAATTCGAACATTCCGTTTATAGGGGGTGACCCATTTGGCGAGAGTGCCTTTCGATCCATCTCGTTAGAGCCACTCGCGTGATACTTGAACTTTCCTCAAGTATCCACATTTATATCCTAGTTGGAAGTTGCTTGGCTTTAGTGTGTTACTGGTTGGGTCGTTCCCTTGGGTGATTACTTTTTCCCACAAGGCAAGCCCTCTAGGATAAAAAAAAAGCAAGTATACCCATAGTTCGATCGATCTTTATTTTGCATGAATAAAGAGAGAACTTATGCCATATACTCCACTTACACTCGCATATAAAGAAGAATGGGTCTAGCTTTTTGGATCACCTAGTTAAGGAGAGAACATATGCCGCCCATCCATCACATACAAAAGACATGGTGTTCATTAACTCGTTAATTAAGCTATGTTCCTAAATTAACCAAAAGGAAAAATCATATTCGTTAACCTTTTAATTAAGCTATGTTCCTATCTTAACCAAAAGGAAAACAAGTGAATAACGTCTAGCCCATGCAATGTGTTAGTAGTTTATGTTTTGAGTCTTTGACAATGAATTCTGGGAAAACCTGCAAATGCACAATACAGAATGTGAGTTTCTGATTTGGTGACAAACTACAAGAGGTGCCAAAACAAAGGCAAGAGGTGCCAAAACAGAAACAAAAAGCTCAAAAAAAGAGTTAGACAAACTAGAACTCCCCAAAATAGTTTGCAAGAGGCACCAAAATTGGTGCAAGAGGCGCCAAAACAGGTGCAAGAGGCGCCAAAACTCCAGAAAAAAGTGAAGAAAGGTCCCATAATAGGTGAAAATGGTCTCAAAACAAGTTGCAAGAGGTGCCAAAACTCAATCAAGAGGCACCAAAATAGGTGCAAGAGGCCCCAAAACTCTAAAAGTGGCCCAGAATGGTCCCAGAACAGGTGAAAACAGTCTCAAAACAACTTGCAAGAGGCCCCAAAACTCTAAAAGTGGCCCAGAATGGTCCTAGAACAGGTGAAAATAGTTTCGGAACAACTTGCAAGAGGAGCCAAAACTCAAGAAAGAGGCGCCAAAACAGAGACAAGAGGCACCAGAACTCCAAAAACAACCCAAAATTACCTGAAAAATAGGTGCAAAAGGCTCCCAAGTCTTCAATTTGAACCTGCGATCATGAAATTTGTAAAAAAGTTAGCAACAAGTGAGGGAAAGTCCCCATCATGGGTGCCATTTTGTGCATGTGTCGAATGTGGAGAGGATTCTAATGTCAACACAAACCTTAATGACACGGTTTACATTTAAAGTTTGAAGCAAGTAAAACTACTCTATTCATCATACAATCAAATCTTTCAAATACGTATCAATGTCCTCTATTTCTAGGGATTATTAAACCATTTGGTCCTCAGATTTCTATGGGCACAAAGGTTGTCAAAATGACTACCTAGAAAATGATATTTGATGCTTAATATGCAAGCTAAGACGATTTCTATGTGTAAATGTGTGCTGGAATGATTAGTGGTATGCTTCTAAATGAAAAAAAATGATGGAAAGGATAATGGATACAATGATAAATGAATAAGTGGAGATGAGTGAGATGATATGAAACTAAAATGAACTATCCATGATTATGCATATGATCAAATGCAAACATAAAACAAACTAACCTGAAATGTAACTATGATGCAATGGGGATGATAAAATGTAACTATGAAGCAATTAATTAATCTAAGATGAGAATGCAAAGTAAAAAATGATATGAAAACTAAGTATAAGACTCCATGAAAGCTCCAAGCTCCTAAGATAAACTTGCATAGTAACTTTACTCAAATTGTGGATGATAAATGCTAAGGCAAGGGGGTGTATTTGTAGGGTTTCTCAAGCATTTTGTGAGGTGGCACCTATCAACGGTCTAGATTCAAAGGAAAAATAATAGACGGTGGAGATGAAAGGAATCGGGATGTTGTCCCCTTGACCAAGGACAACATGCCATGTGTGTGGAGAGAATCCTTTGACCAATTGGAAGCATTCCAAATGTATGGGATTCCCAAGTGTGTGAAACAAAGAACCATGTGCTCCAAATTTGTTGGAAGTGTGGGGGAATAAAGCCACGTGCTTTTTCTCATTGGTGGAAGTGTGTGAGGATAATTCTAATTAATAATTAGGCTTATTTATTTTCATGTGACCTTCACGAGGTGGCACACAAAAATTTGTAGAAATGTGCTCTAATTCTTAATCAGGATTAAGGAAGGTTAATTAAATAAACACATTTAGGGTATTTTGTTTATTTAATTATTGAGAAGAATGTGATTTTGGAGAATTAAAAGAAGAGTGAACAATATAAATAAAGTAAGACCTTATTTATATGTAGTTGAAGCATTAATCAAATAGGTTGTATTTAATTAACTGAATATGATTACCGTTTTTAGGTGTATACAGAACTAAACCATTTTGAAACAAATTTCAATTATATAATCTCTTAAATTTATTGTTGCCATAGTGGTTCCCATAACAACAATGGATCCACCTCCTCAGGCATGGTATATTCACTTTGTTGTGATGTGGAATACAAAACATGTCCAGTATCTGAGATCCAATGGTGTGAGGGGATACAAAATTGTCATTTGTAAAATGCATATTTAGGAGCTCTACTTGCGTGGCTGCCAGCTTTGATTCTAGGTCTGCAATCCACTTCTGCAGTTTGTGGGTTTCTCTTGTACACCCATAAACAGGGTCCCTCACTCTAGCCCTTTCCTGTTTGTTTGGAACATTCAAGCAAAACATCGCTAAAACAGTTGCACCTTTTGTTCAAACCACGCCCCTAATATTCGATAGGTAGTTGAGATAGTTGGGAGGAGATAGAATGGAGAATGAACTGAATAAATGCTTTCCTTCATGGTTGGTGGCATAACTCATGAATGTGGGATGCTTGAACTGATGCTCATCTACTCTGTATATCGTGATTGACTGACTAACTACATGATATGGGAGTGAGTGGATGCACAACCTATTTATTGCTGCTAATATACCCCAAATGTTGGTATCTCTCCTGAGTAACCTAAGAAAGAGCTAGAAAAAGACCCGCAAGAGATGAGTTACTAGGGATCAGCCTGTATGAATTGGGAGGATGTTACAATCAACTACCATTATTGAGCCTGAATATCTCCCTATCTCGACATGCATCTAGTTCCAAGACTATTCTAAGATGACAAGAGAGCACTACCATTGCAACCTGTGATGTCCTGGGAAAAGTCACAATCCCATGCTAGATTTGCATGCCTCTAAAATACTTCTCATTTTGAACATGAAGAAACCTGAAATGATTCCTTACCAATTTGAAATGCATTGAAACTATTTGAACAACATAATGGTCATGCTAGAGAGGCGTGCGATTGGGGCAGGATTCAAAATGAGGCACACCCTTCCATCTTAAAACGAGTTGCTCTTGTTAAAAACATGGGAGAGGCATGCATTATTTAATATTTTCCATTCTTTGTAGGTCCATAGGCAATAATTTCTTCATAACTTCAATTTTAGATACATTTATAAATAGTGTTAACATCTAATCTTGTAAAGAATGTGTCTGTCAGTTGTTACGTATTGTAGAATTCCTTGCAGATCTTAGAAGATAAATTGCTCAAGCACAAAAAATAAAATTTGCATAAACTGACTTCATTATTATTCACTATGCAAGTTTACAAATATATAAACAACCACACGAACAAAAATTGTGGTGAAAGAAGACTTAACTATTGTTTTCTCCTACAGTGATAAAGGCAGTGAAAGCAATCCTTAACAACAGTTTACACCTATGTGATAAGAGGCAGTGTTGTAACACCAGTTTGCTCAAACAAAAAATGAAACTAATGGTGGTGGCTCAGTTAGCTTAGCATGTCAAATGAAATTGACGCTAACACCCCCCCTTAAGTCTAACTAAGGAGACAAAATCCTAAAGAGAGGAAAGAGGAAAAACCCTGTGGGAAAAAAACCCCCCCTTAAACCTAACTAAGGAGAAAAAGGCTTATAAAGGCAACAAAGATGGGTCCCGACATCAAGGCTATTTTAGGTACCCATTTGTACATATAAAATTCTGCCACAAATATAGAGAGAATATAAGAAAGGAAGATATGAATCCCCCCCATAATAAAAGAGCTCCTGTGCTAATGATGAATGCCTGAAGACAAAATATGATCCATTTGGACTGCAAACAACATTTCTCCCCTTAGGAAGAAAAGGATCCACTGGTGATTGGAGAAGCCAATCCAAAAAGATGGGTGATACTGGAATCCAAATCTAGATGATGTGTGCCTCTGAAAACTACTCACATGTCCACATATCAAAAAGCAATGATGGCGATTTAAGATCTTGCGAGACTAATATAGAGAAAGCTGCAAAGACGATGAAGATGGTGGGCCAATAACATTGATGTGGCTGTCAATAGAGAGGATATATAACCCCTCAAATGTGTCCTCCAAATTTGAAATGCGAGTCTCCATAAACAAGTTTGAAACTCCTATTAAGAGATCATCCTTGAAAGTTGAATCAGGAAGACTATGTATTCTCTGCTACAAGAAGCCATTGGAAGCTTTCGAAGAAGCAACACAAAGCTCAGAAGTAGCAACAGATGCAAGGAAAAAAGAGTGGTCCTCAAAGAGAACGCATATGTCCTCAATAGTGTCATCTAGATCCGAAATGAGAGATTCTACAAATAAAAAAGAAATGTCTGGTAGAAATTGGTCCCAATGATCTAAATCCAAAAGACATAAATGATCCCATTGCAAAGAATCACTGGAGGCTCTCGAAGAAGCATCTCTAAAATCTAGATCTGCAATAGGTGTTGTTGATGAGGAATCAATGAACTAATCATCCATAGAAGATGTGTCCACATTAGATGAGGTGGAAGAAGTCTCAATATCTCCAATAGCTTGGTTCTCTAAGGAAACATCACTTTCAAATTAAGATTCAATATCTCCATACAACTGTTGGACGATTATCCAAGTAGTGAAAGGGCACTCAGTGTGCTATATGTGATGTAGAGTATCCTCAGAAATAATAAGACATATTAATCCATAGACTATGTCATTATTATTAAACCATGCATTCTTTTCATCAAGGTCACTTGGCTCAGGAATGAGTCTCAGGAGATAGGGTAGTAAATCCTGCTCAAGACAACGATTCTTTATCCCTTGTTTCCAAGACAAAAGGTTCTCTGAAGTTGGCCTAACAATAGACTAATAAAAATGATGTTTAAAAGACATGATTAACCCCCCCAAGAAATGGAACTTTATCTCATTTCTAGATTACAAAACGCATGTATAATCCCCCAATAATGAATGCAAAAAGCATAAAAGGAACTTATCCTTCACATATAGTGACATGCAAGCACATGAACGAAACATGCAAGTTCATGCAAAAGAAATCTGAGTGGGAAAATTATTCACATGTAGCACTGTAAATCTCACATGCCTTAGAGGAGTCTTAATGTATAGTGATGGAACCTTTAAAAAATTTAAATTTTGAAGGCCCATGTTGTGAATTTTTCCTTTGCACACTCAGAAGTGCACCTGAAAAAATTTCCCCAAGTAACCCACTTTGGAGGATCACAATTCGGAGCTGGTTGATTTTTAGGCAAAACCCCTTGGAAGACATACTCATGTGACATATATGAACATGTATGTCATTTTTCAGCTCCCCATGATGAGTTTTGATAGTGTTTTGAAAAGCGAAGCTTGAAGGTTTTGATACTGTTTTGTTGTTTGCAAACTCTCTGTCCTATGAGTTGGCCACCTGTTCAAGCTAATATTTCATAATTGGATGATTTTTAAGACAAAAAAATTGTTGCTCTCCATTCTCCCCACATTCATATGCTCCCTGGCCCAATTTCAGAGCCTCGTGATCTGATTTTCTATTTTTACCAGGCCAAAAGCAAATGCAGTTTGCTCTGTTTTCACACCTAAATTTTCAAAAAAAAATCGAGGAGGTCAAGTTTGACCCTCAATATCTTTTGAAGAATATTGATTCAGGGAAAGACCTCTTGCACACATACTCAGTGTACCCAAATGACCTAGTGTGTTTAGTGGCAGTTCCTCAGAAGATAATTTGATATCTTTTCAAAGTGACAACCTAGTGAGCTTTAATTAGTTTTAAATAGGAACAGTTGTAGAAAAGTCTGAGTGAGCCACTTTGTCGATTAATATCTTGTGACTCAAGATATGTTTTCCCAAGCTGTTTGTTGCATTGAATTCTTGGGTTAAATTTCTAAATGCTTGCTCAGTGTCAGGGTCTCAGGGTAAGTGTTGATTGGTTATTTAATCATTTTTTGATCGTGACAGGGCCAAAAATGGTGTTCCAGAAAGTGTCAAATTATGAAAATCTAAGGACAACCCATTTCTTTTTTTGGCATGAAATGTCTAAAGCTCCATTTTAATCAAAAAGGGAGGTCATCTGATGCATTATTTTAATGCATTTCAGTCACGGAAAAGGCATCCTGAAGGCTAGTTTACAAAGGAGGTACTTGAATTTTAAGGGCTGGAAAAATTTTGAGGAAATGAGTTTTCTCTAAATAATAGATAATGTCCCTATGCAAATTTTCATGGCTCTAGGTGTCCCGGTTTTCCCTCCCTATTTGGTTCGCATGCGAAATTGAGATTTGCAAAATTTCTTCAGTCTTAAAATATAATATTTAAAATGTTTCAATATTTAAAATGTTATACAAAGTGGAAGGCATGTGAATTGTGGGAATTTTAGGGAAAATTTAATATTTGCCTCAAACTTTATAAATTTCAAGTTTTAATCTTTGCTTTCCCCACGATAGTGAAAGTTCACGATAGTAGAAGGTCATGGGGCCACAGGGAGATTGTTGGGAGCCCTATTTGGGGCAGATTTTGATCTGTAATATGTGTTGCAATGCAAATTGATGTCTTTCCTTCCCTTTGGAGGTGTTTTGAAGTGTTTTGATGCGGATTGAGATGTGTTGTTTTGAGTGGAATACTTACAATCACGTTTTTGAGCTTCCAAGCATCTTTTGGGGGTCAATTGGAGCTCAAATTTGATGTTTTATGCTTGAAATTCATCTCCTAACCTATCTTGTTCCCTGGGAAGAGCTTTTACGCGTGTTTGAAATGGATTTTGAGTGTCGGCATGGTAAAAAACACCCTCTCATTCAGAAAAATGAGCCCAACTTGTGTTTGCAATCAAAATGTATCAAAATTGTTTAAGAAATTCTTACATAGGCCATCGAAGCTCATTAATGAAGGTAGCCGAAGTTACAGAATGATGGATGCAAAGAAGGAAACAAGCATTCCCCACTAGCTCATGAAGGCAAAGGATGACATCACCACAGAGCTACGGGGGCACGGGGATTGGTTTCCCCAAAGCAAATATTTTAAGTTATTAAAAATATTTCATTTTGCAGTTTGCAGGCTCCCCCGCTAGCCTGAGTAAAGTTTTGTTGTTATCAAAGGAAATGACGGGTGCATGGGCATTGCAGAAGTCTTATGGTGGGCCCTTGCATAAAGTATTAAAAACAAAACTTTTTAATTTTTTTTTTACTGTGAAGTGAGGTTTTCCCAAGAGCCCAGGTGATCTTTTAATATCATAAGAAAATATAGCGGGTGTGCGAGTAGAAGCCACATAGATGGTGGGCCCAAGGAGAAACATTTGAATAGTAATAATAATATTATTATTTTATAGTCCACGATACCCGGCAATCTGTTTTTGGGTCTACAGACAGCCTACAGCAATATGGGACTCCTCGTACTCCCAATATTGAGGGAGGCACCTAACTCGTGCTCCACAATACGAGGTGTACATACCTTACCCCCTGCAGGATTTGAACTTGCGACCTCTCTTTCAAGAGTACAAGTTCTCCACCATTAGGCCAACTCACGCTGTACTGGGGTAAAGGTAAAGCACAGGTATTTTATATTTGAAGGAAACGTCTAAGGGATGATTATTTTTAAGGATGAGTGATGAATATTTATATTCAAAAGTACAAGTTCTCTTTGAAGGAAACGTCTAAGGGATGATTATTTATAAGGATGAGTTAAAAATACTGGGGTAAAGGTAAAGCACAGGTATTTTATATTTTTAAATGTCGGATAGATCAATTAAAAAGGCTTTCAAATATTAATATAAAACAAATGTGCTGGGAAAACTGTTAAAATGAAAGGCTCATGGGAAAAATTGAGTAAAATGCAGCTCAATGAAATATTTTAAATGTCTCCGCAGTAAATTTTAAAATGTGGAGCAATGTGTGGGGCATGGGTAAAATATTTTGGCCCAAGAAATATTATTAAAAGCCTTCATTATAAAGTTAAACGTCATTATAAAGTTAAACGTCTTTATTTGCTAGCAAATGAAATGAAGAGTGCAGAAAAATAAGAAGACAGAATAAACAAAGCTTTCATGGGAGAGTGAAATAAATTTTCAACTTCAGCGCAAAACAAATGGGTGGAGATTTTTCAAAGAGAAGCTGAAATTTTTTTACCACATGGGTAATTGAAGAGTGATTTTCACCACATGGATAAAATGGAATGAAGACTTTCACGGAGATATTTTTCAACTACAATGATATTTTAAATAGCAAGGACATAATAGAGAAGGTCATCGTGAAAGGAATATTTTTCTGTTAGAAGGGTAGCAAGTGCCAGATGCATGAATTTGGGAGCAGATTGAAACTTCTTCAGCAAGCAAAGGCAGTTATGGATCAACGGGAGCTGAAGATGCTAGATGTCAATTGAAGATGTAGTTTTAGGGTTTCTCTTTCTTCTTTCTTCTATAGGGTAGAATAGTGTTGAGTCTGAGTCATATACAAAATATGTAAATTGTAATAGTTTGATTTTATGAGCAAGTGGTAACCAATTTGTGTAAAACAAAATTATTGTTCATAAAGTTGTCTCCAAATTTGTATGTTTTTGATTATATGAACTCAATATATCAAGAATTGTTTGAGTTTTTCATCACAACTTTCATGTGATTATGCTATTTGGCCATGGTTCTCTTTCAAGTAAAGAGTTAAATTACTTTGACCAAATAACTGTAATTTTGAGTGCACAAGTGGAATTGCTAAGTAGAACTTTATGCCAATATAAGAGGGTTTGTTAATGTAAATCATTAACATATTTTAAATCCATACGAGTTCATAGCTTGCAACAAAAAATCACCACAGATAAATAAAATCACGGCCTGCAAAATATGACTCTGGCTGGCAGAGGATTCCAAATTCCTTCATAGAGGTTAATCGTAGCCTACTAGATTGAAACTCCACCTCTCCAGAGAGTAAACGCAGGTGTGTGCTTCGTCTTGATAACGTGCAACCTAGGAACATGCAAATTGCAGCATCAACAAGTTGGAATAGCCTGCAAATTGGGCACAACCTACATAATGCATGAGGGTTTGCAAAAATTCACCACTTTTGGCTTTCAACTAGCTCCATCAAGCCTCTGATACCATGTAGAATTCCTTGCAAATCTTAGAAGATAAATTGCTCATGCACAAAAAGAAAATTTGCATAAACTGACTTCACTATTATTCACTATGCAAGTTTAAAAATATAAAAACAACTACAAAAACAAAAATTGTAGTGAGAGCAGACTTAATTACTATTTTCTCCTTTGGTGATAAGGGCGCTGAAAGCAAACTTTAACAACAATTTAAACCTAGGTGATAAGATATTAAGAGGTGGTGTTGTAATAGCAGTTTGCTCAAACACGAAATGAAACTAATGGTGGTGGCTTAGTTAGCTTAGCATGTCAAATGAAATTGGCGCTAACACGTATTGACAAGAGATGGACAAAAGATGAATATAGGACTAAGTAACAAATAAATCATTCATGTTGAGTAAACAATTGGTCCTATGCAGTGTTTAAATAAGGAAGTTTCAAGCTTTGGGAGGACTCGGTGTTGTTTTAGGCTCGATAAAGTCTGATCTATCCTTCTTTCTAACAAAACCCATATTAAACTTATATTGCCACTTAGTTGACCTTCGATAGATCTCTAAATCGTCTTTAAAGATGAGGCATCACTTTAAAGGAAGAGAGGCAAGCTTTTAACAACATAAATTTGGTTTTCCAAGAAATTTGACACTTTTAAGAATAGTTCCAAGTTTTCAAATGTAGATTCTTTTAAATTTGTTGCACAGGACAATAGAAAATATGGTTTTTATAAGTTTTTTCTATATTTTTTTTAATTTTTAGGGGTAAACACTTTTGGTCTGTAGCTATGAATTGGTGAGGTCACAAATAGGGACCACATCCCCTGATTTCCTTCTATATGTGAATATGATATAAGTTTTTAATTTTTGTTTTTAAGTTTTATGGATATGGTTTTGGATTTACAATGAAATTATGTAATAAGTGTAAATGTGTATGCAAACATTGAAATCCTATCTCAAAGGACATTTTGTATTTTATTAATTTTACTTAATTTGTTAATATAAATTCAATGAATTCTATAATTTAGTAATGAAAGAATTATGGCTTGTAATTAAAATAAAGCACTAAAAAAAGCTCTTACAAGTTGTTTTGAAATGAAAATTTTGATGATCACTAGAGCATATCTAGTTTTGTACATTAAAAACAAAGGTCATATAGATATTAAGGGTATATAGAGGTTCTATTATATATTTAACATGACATAATGGTATTTTAATATGAGCACATTCTTTATGTTATTATAGTGAAATATAGAAGGAATCAGCTAAAAAAAGTCTTTTCATGCATTTGGTTTTACTCAAGACAAATTGGACTACTTAGTGGGATTATAAATCAATGTAAACCATCAATAACTTAAAAAGTGAAAATGAAATAATGGCAAATATACACTGGATATATTGAAAAAGTAGCCTTGCACATGAGTCGATTTAGCATAAAGAAGTTTCCCATCAAGTTTTATATATATATATATATATATTCTTTTATAACTTGTAAAAATGATTAATATTGCCTAAGTTTTTGTGGTATCATATTAGAAATTATGATTATTATAAAAAAGTATATAAAATAAATAAAAGAAAATAATATAAGTATATATTTTACACATTACAAAAGATACACATGGGGAAAAATCTTTTTTGGTACAAAACTCCATAAAATATTGTTTGATTAAAAGACATGAAAAATAATCTATCAAAAAGTATACTAACCCTAGGGACACTCCTCTACATACATACACATGGTGAATAATACCTTATGTGTATAGTGATATGATTGATCATCAATCTCCAAATTCTTACCCTCTCAAATGAGAATGAGCCTCTTAAAATATATGAGAAGAAGTGGCAAAGTACCTTAAGGGGTATTAGTCATAGCTATTCAAAGCAATAAATCATAATTAATTAATAATATAATATTTATAAGATTATTAATTATTAAATTATATGCACTTTATAATATAAGATGTTATAACCATATATTAGAACAAAATGTAAATTTTATAAGGGTATGACCCCTAATAACTTAATCTCCTAATGATTTCTCATCATTAATCTACACTTTTAGCAGATGCAAGTTATTTCTACCATTAATATTTTCTTTCTTCTTTGTGCCACCTCTTTTGTGCATAATCTACTTTCTTGAATAACGTATCTATTAAGGTTTCAGATGTAACTTTTTTATTGGTTTGATGCTCCAATATGCTCAAACCATCTTGCACTTACTATACTACCATCCATTTTGGAACTCTATTATTATGTATTGGTGAGTTGATCACCCACTCCACCATGCATCCTAATGTGTGGGGATCAATCTCTCCATCATTGTGGATTTTGTGAACATTTCAACAAGAAACATTTTCACCCATAAAAATCCTTGACACAACAACTTAGATGTTATAAGGTGCATGCTTGTCAATTGTCCACTCTATACCTAAATTTGATATTTTATCATCCTCTATTTCAACCACACTAAAATTCAATCAAAAATTCATTCTTGTCATTTAGCATAAAATTCTTCATGTAAAATGAGGTAAAAATATTATTTTTCACACCAACCCTAATCTTTTCACTTTCTATACTTTATTGTGTACAAACTCATCCACCCTCTTTTTCCACTATTAATGGACTTAACCATGAGTGTGGTTTGTCAAACCCTTTTTACTAAATATAGAGTTTTAGAGGTTTTCCCTAACAACGAAAGTAAAAAAAATATTAACCATTAATTTACATGCATGCTAAAGACTAGTGGCTATGCACTTGGACTATACATATGATAGCACATATTTATGTCTCACTCAAAGGAGACCAAGTCCACGAGCCTCCAATTTCCCTATGCACTACCTACTAGCACTTGTAGTTGGGGGACTTGCAAGGAATATGCGGATAGTATTATATAATTTCCTGAAGATTATTGACCTTGTATTTGTAGATGGTTATATCACACATCTTCTTGCATTCTTTAGAACTCTCAATGTGGTCCTCAATGCAACTGAACAATATTGAAATATCTCTTCTCAATAGTTTTTGGAATGGATATACTCAACCCCCCTGATTTCAGGGAGGAGATTTTCCCCATTCAACTAACATAAGAATGTTGTAGCATAAGGTATCTTTGAGCATAAATACAACATCAAATTCCACTTACAATACAACTAAAGTAGTCATAATACAAAATGTTTATGCTATTATTATAACCTTTTATTAATATGCAAGTCTATATAAAAAACACTGAAGACAGACAATTATAGAATGTGATTTTATTTGGGCAACTACACACAACAATTGTAGTGAGTTTGACTAGGTGATCCAAGCTTCATTCTTTTCAACCACTATGTCCACTTTTTTGCTAGGTGGAATGTGGAATGTCTGGGCATTTTCTTAAATCTGCAACAAGTTCCCAAGCAATTTTGAGTGGAATAATTGAATGAACAAAGCGAGTTATTTTATGCTTGTACATTGAAAAATAGAAGTAAATATGTTGTAGTATGAAATGTACGATTAGTTTTATGAACAAAGATAAACATAATGTCCATGCTAAATTCAGCAACTAAAACTTATTTAACAAAAAATCCCTTAACTATTTTGAAGAATCCTGATAAAAAATTCAAATCCAAAATTCAAAATTGTCAAAGCACAAGAACCCATAGAACAAAACATCTTTCAACATTGCTTTTTTACAACTAGTTAGTCTAGATAACACAATGCCTATTAGTCACAAAATCTTCAATTACATCTTACTGGGTTTTCTCTATGGTTTATAGAGTGTGAAATTGGTTTGAATTGGACTAGACAGTAGAAATCACGGCAAACATGTGTTAAGACAATTAATGATTAAACTTTCAATTACCCAACCTTTGTAAACGTTAAGTCCACATTCCCTTGAAGCAAAATTCTTTGAACCAAAAATTAAACCTATTATAGATGTTCAATAAACTCAGAATTGATCAGAATTGAGTTAACGAATCTCCCGTGAATCACTTTAATTTCCACATGGGTTGGCAGCTATAGTTACAGGATTGTGTTTTTCTTTTCTATCTAGTTATGAGTTAAATGAACAGAAAACCAGGAATAATGATGAGCTTGGTTTTCTCTTAACTAAGTTAAACTTATTTTGGTCCTTATCAGATAGAATTATATTTGTCAACTAAAAGTATATTCATAGACAAATTATTAACGCAGTGATGCATGTCAAATAGATGTGGATAACTCCAGTCATATTGACCTCGTAATAGAAACAATTATTAAAAAAAAAGTGATTGTAAAAATAGTAGAGCAAACATTAAAAGCCTAAAATGAATCTCCAAAACTATATAAATACAAAAATAGTGAAGCAGGGTGTTTATTTATAAATAAGATATAGGGGAAAACCCCCAATTGTCATTCATGATCCGATTGTCATTCACTCCTCGTTCACTTATCCCCCCAATATCCATTTACATTTTAGTCATTAAAATGTTGTAGTTATGCCAATAAAAAATTAGACATTACACCAGTATATGTTCACTACTTAGTCTGTAACCAACCAACAAAAAAAAACAAATTTAAACATATATTGGTACAATTATGTTTTCAACACAAGTCAACTTGCACAAAATAAAGTCATTTATGAATTAAAAAAGGTACACTAATGTTTACAATAACCACTCCATGCAAGTGGCTTAAAGCTTCTAGTGCATTGTATTTACATGTATACATAAACAGTTAATGGTGCACAATGTCACATAATTTAAAACATTATAAATAGTTAATGGTGCACATTCTGACATAATGCAAAACATTGAACAACTTTATGAGCTATAAGTTGCACAATCACCCACACATCCCTTGACATCTTCATCCATTAACTCCATCTACTTCTGGTACCTGCATAAACAGCTAATGGTGTAAGGATCCCTAATATACCAAAAAACATAGTATAATTCATATATCTAATTGAATTTAATAGAGCCACCTATTTTAAAAATTAAACCAAATATAAAATTGATTTCCTAAAGGCCATGACAAAACTCAAGCATTACTGCATTTTGGCATCTTTAAAAATCATTTCTATGTATGGCATGAAGGGTTTGACTATAATCATTTCTATTTACATATGACTACCGATTGGTAGAAAAATGATACCTCATGAATTATTATGTCGTATTCTGTCATATTCTTATCAGACTATAGACATATATACATACATAGATACATATATATATAGTCATGCCATGTACTGTTTCCTCATATCAAGCCGTGTAGAGTTTACATGTGACTAGTACAAATTTGATCCACCTCTCTCACCTGCAAGATTGTTTGTTCAATAGTGGATTTTTGTTGGGTTCGATGGTGTTTGATTGCATTTTGGCATTTTTAAAAATCATTTATGTGTATGGCATGAAGGGTTTGACTGTAATAATTTATATTTACATGTGATTTCCGACTGGTAGAAAAATGAACCCTTGTGAATTATTCTATCTACGTCATCGAAATTTTGACTGTTATGCCTTTTTCTGAAATTATTCTACAAAGTAATCACATGTAATGTGATTTAAACAGGACATTGACAGAATTTGACCAAGTATCATCATGAAATTTATTGGGTATATAATTGTTGTCACCTAGAAATGCACCCTATGCACAGTTTGTAAGACTGAGCTTTCTAGTGAAACATTGGATCACTCCAAGGTTGTGGGTCACCTATTACTAAAATGAACCTCCGGAGAAGGCCAACTTCCTTTGGGTATCACCTAAACTATTGTTTCTTTGAGAGGAAAGAGCCTGGAAGAGATGCATAAATTAAAGGACTACACTAGGATGATACACCGAACTGGTAAGAAATCATAAAATAAACACAGAAAGAACATACACTTGAAAACCTAATTGCTATTCTTAGAGCAACTTCTTTCAGACTTAATGCTTTATTTCTAATAGGTTTGACCTACATACACATCTCAGGAAGGAAAGATGGATTTCACAGCTCTAAGATATGAATACAGAATTATAAAAAACACAGTTAGAGACTTGCATGTTTAAAATAAAGATACAAAGATGAGAATCAATGCAAACATAACACAAACTTCCAAGGTAAACTCTATGTTGTATTCAGGATTCTAGTTGAGTTACAGAAAAACATACATTGATTGAGAAAGGATTGATTAAAAATCACTAACTCTTCAGAGTGTGTAATCAGAACTGTTTACAAAAAGGCGAAAAATGCCTTATATATAGACTATGTGTCGGCCCCTTAGGGCTTACAAAAATATTCAAGCTCAAAAAGATATATCCTCAGATATTTTGATGAATTAAATGCAGAACCCCTGCGTGTCCCTGTTGTTGGTGTCGATGAAGAAATATTCTCGAAGAAGTCCTCTGATCTTTCTGCAACCATCACATTTATCCCCCTGTCCTCGTGTCCTTGTGAAGCTCCTCGGTTGAAACACCTTGAATGCTACTGATTTTACCATGATTCGGTTGCATTCATCCTGTGTTGGCATTCTACGCTCTGACTAGACTACCACAGTTTGTCTCAGCTCCTCATGGTTGGTCGAGTGTTCTCCACACAGGCTCGGCAGGCAGTCAAAGCCTTTCCGAAAAGAATTGCATCTCAGCGAGACACTAAAAGTGTCTCACTGATGCAATTTTGTTGCTTGCAGCTTATTGGCATAACATGGCGCTATCGCTGAGAGCTTTATTGAGCTTCAAATCTCATACCAATGCCTCTGTGGTTGCCAAGACAAGCACTCGTTGGTAAGACATCACACCGAGTGTATAGATTCCTCCTGAAGTCTCTACGAACTTGATATTACAAAACCATATCGGAAAAAGTCTGCCGATGTCACCCCGACGCATTTTGGTCTACCAAGCCCTTCATACTTTCGGTGAGACATCCTGACTTTGCCCAGACCTCACGCCGAACTCTTGCATTCTTTCTGAACTCTTCTCATCTTTTGGCAAGACTGGAATTGATTCGACAGGACCTTATGTCGAGCTTTGAAACTTTTGGCGAGCCCATCCTAGTATCGGCAAGACTCCTGCCGAAAACAATCATATCAAGGCCCCCCCATTCAGTCGGCGAGACCATATGTCTTCACTAAAACCTCTTAGCAAGATCTTTTACGTACCTTGAAGTGTCCAATCAGCGTGACCCTCATCCTTCAGCAAGACACCTTGCCGAAAGCAAAAACCTTTGCCAAGCCCCGCTTGTCACTATAGTGCCCCCGCGTCGCCAAGACCTCTTGTAGACTTCCCCTTTCACTAGGACCTTGGCCTATCGGCCAAACTTCATACCGAGCACCTCCAGACATGCCGACATCTGCTTTAGTCACCGAGACACCCTCCATTCGCCGAGACTTTATATCAAAGTCTCCCTACTGGACTCTTCATTTCCTTCGCTAAGAATCCTGTCGGTTGGGAAGAGGTCCTCCCGAACTCCTTATGTTATGCCGAGGACACCTCCATTGTTGGTGAGACCCACGCTGAACTCCCTGATGAAATATTGTCATCGTAACCCTTGCTGGTCGCCGAGACATTACTGGGAAAGCCTCAAGTCTTGGCAAGGCCTTGCTTTGTCTTTGGTGGCTCCTTCACACTTTGGCAAGACATACGCCAAAGACAATAACCTTACCAAAACCTATGTTTTTCACCTTGAGTCTCACCAAATGATGATTAAATGGCCTATCGGCCAAAGGAATCCACGTGGTAAGAGGTCATACCGAACCCCCCCTGTTATAGTGATAACCTCCACAGTGACACATTCGGCCGGACAAAGACTAGGTCACAACGACTTGTTTAAAATAGAAACAAAATAGAAATGTGTCCAAGCTGCTAGTCGACCAGATAATGGAGATGTCATGCTGAATTGGTTCTAATGGAGGCTCAAGTCTGTAATTTATTGAGCTCGTTATGAGAATGTCGTCAGATACATGAACTATCCCTTAATGGAAGTATCCCAGTTTGCCCTTATGAACACCTGCACATAGATGCCATGCCTGATTGAGCCTGAGGGTGAAAATTGGGTAACATTTCATGTGACCTTTGCTGGATGTTTGCCTGCTAAATGTGAAACTAGTAGCCTAGGCCTATCCATTGGGCATGGAGTCGATAAAAGGCTCAAAAAATAAATAAAAATAAAGGTTTTGCACATGGCTTCATTCTCATGAGATCCACGGGTCACAACAGGTTGCCAAAAATGAAGCAAGGGGAAACGACAGAGAGAAATATCACATCAAAACAACATTCAGGGAATAGAGCAAAACAGAAAAAAAAATGAACCACAGTGCGAAGCACTTATTGAAAACATAAAACCTAACTCGATATGTACAAAAAGACACTTATCAGGGTCGCAAGCAGGATTTAAGATGTATCCCATTAACTGGAATAGGAAGCAAATCCCCTTCTGTTGTAGCCAGCTGATAAGCATTGTGCTCCTTACATCCTGCGACAATAAATGGACCAGTCCACATGTTGTCGAACTTGGTGTGATGGCCTGGCCTGCTCTTCAGAACATCCCATTTGAGCACGACGTTTCCCACCTTGAAGAATTTTTTTATAGCCTTCTTGTCAAACGTTCTTTTCATTTGGAGCTGATGATACTCCAAAGCTTTCATTGCTGTGTCCCTTGATTCTTCGAGCTCCATGAGCTCTGCATACCTTATAGACATTGGGTCCTATCCCTCGAGCATCTCCAACTAGTGAACAATGTCTAGAGTCAGAAGCTCCACAGATAGGGGTAATCTTGCCTCTTTTCCATATACCAACATATATGGTGAATTACCAGTAGACCTCTTAGGGGTCACTCTGTCTGCCCAAAGTGCATTCATTAAACTACTGGGCCAAGTCTTTTGGTTGTCCTCTATAGTTCTCTTAATAATTCTGATGATGTTCTTATTTATGCTCTCTGCTAGGCCATTACCTTGAGGATAATAATTTGAGGAGGTGCTCAAATGAATACCATGTTTAATAGCCTAGTCAGTTACCCTTAGACCTGTGAATGCAAGGGCATTATCAGAGATGATAGAGTCAGGCACTCCAAACCTGGTGATTATGTCTTCATAGAAGCTCAAAACTGAAGACTCCTTTGCTTCTTTCAATGCAATCACTTCTGTCCACCTTGTAAAATAGTCTGTAGCTGTAAGTACCCACTTGTGACTAGCACTAGAAGGTGGGTTTATTGGACCAATGAAAACAATGCCCCATCTCATGAAGGGCTACTCCACTTGAATTGGATGTAGAGGCATAGCAGACAGTCTTTCCTTCCTTGAAAAAAAGTGCATTTGATACACTTCCTTGACCAAGAGTAAGCATCTTTGAACAAGCTAGGCCAATAGTAACCAGCTCTCATGATTTTCTAGGCAGTGGTTCTGGGAGCAAAGTGACCTGCAGCTCCATCGTGAAACTCATGAAGCACTTTTTCAATTTGATCATTGTGGATGCATCTCAATAGGACACCATTCAGATCCTTTTTGAAGAGAACATTTGGCCCTGTTCAAACCTGGTGGACACTCGCTAGTTTGTAAAAATTGGGTCATATCTTGAACCCAATTAGTTGTGCCCATAGGAACATTATCTTGAGCACTGTGTAGTCCATCTGTGCTAGCAAGCACGACATCCTTTTATGATTCAGTTTTACTACTTGACCCTATAGCAAGTTGCTCACAAAGACCCTTACCCCTCACCAATTTGGTGATCTTAATATCTACGTCATACTCCATGACCTTAGTGATCCACCCTACTCTTTTTTTCATTTAGGTCTTTAATCAGCAGAAACTTCTTCACGCTTGAATGTGCCACCAGAATATGAATTTTATTATGAGAAATCAAAGGCTTGAATTTCTTCAGGCTTCTGATCACAATAAGGACATGCCTCTCCACAAAGGAGTATTTATGTTCATAGTCGACCAAACCTTGACTGAAAAAAGCTATTGGTTGTTCTAAATTCTCTTCATTTTTTTGAACCAATATTGCAGAGATGTTACTTGTGCTACCATAAGCATACAGATAAAAATATTTGGGAAAATTGGGATTTACTAAAATTGGGATTTACTAGCGTGGGCGCTGTTGCTAAGGCCTCCTTGACCTTTTCAAAACTATTCTTGGCATCCTTCGTCCAACTAAAAACTGCCCTTTTTTTTAACATTGTTGTTAAAGGTTGTAACAGGTTTGCAACATCAGGGATGAATCTTCTTAGAAAGTTGATCCGGCCGAGAAAGCTCTGTAGACCCTTCTTGTGATTAGGTAGCGGCAACTCGAGTATGGATTTGACTCTCTCAGGATCAATAGTAATTCCTTGCTTTGACACTATGTGTCCTAATAACTTCCCTTCATGAACAAAAAAGATACTCTTTTTTGGAATAAACTGTAATATCATCTAGGTAGATTAGTATAATCTTGTCGATCAAACTTTGAAATGCCATGTCCATGGCCCTCTAAAACGTGGCACCAACATTGGATAAACCAAAAGGCATCATTTTGTATGCCATGGTGCCCCATTTAGTTGTAAAAGTAGTCTTAAACTGATCTTCTTCTTTAACTAGCACCTAATTATATCCTGAAAAACCATCTAGTAAGGAAAACCTTTCAGAACCAGCAACCTCTTGCAAGATTTGCTACATGGAGGGCAGCAGGTAGTGGTCTTTCAAGGATGCTCGGTTAAGATCCCTGAAGTCTACACAAAGCCTTATTTCACCACTTTTCTTCCTAACCGGTATAAGGTTAGAAACCCATGAAGTGTGTTTGATAGGAAAGACAATACCCCCTTGACCAATTTAGTCGGCTCTTTAATCATTAGAGGCTCAAGTTTAAGATTCAAGGGCCTTTGTTTCTGTCTTACCGGCTTAGCGTTAGGCTCTAACTCAATTGTGTGCTAAGTAATGTGGGGATCAAAACCTTTCAAATTTGAATATTCCCAAGAAAAGACATCATGAAATTCTTGGCATAAAGCAACAAAAGCTTGTTTATCTTCAGATGAACAAATTTTTCCTATCTTAAGGAGCTTACCTTTGCAGATCTCCAGCTCTTCATAGTGTTCTTGTTTGATCTGCAAGCCAGTTTTACCCTTTTTGAGCTAATCATTAGTACTGAAAATTGACTCTAAGGTGACAAGGCCTTTGGGTAGTTTATTTGTCTTTAGCTATATGACTTGATCACCATACTGCTGCTTGAGTTTTGTTCTATTCACCATGGAGAACTGATCTTCTTCGAGTAAGAAAGAAAGGATCTGCTCATCACTGTCAAAAACTTGCCAATGAATGTTGTTGTTAGGAATTGATGGTCTAACTACAACCTTCACATACTACTACACTTTCTCTTTTCTAATGTCATTTGGAATATCAAACTGTGCCCCAATGGCTACAAGCCTATTAGCATGCTTGTTCTAATTCCTTGGAATAGATACTAAATTAAAGGCATCGAATTCCTCAAGCATGTTCCACACTCTATTTCTATAAGACTTTAGTGTGTCATTTTTAGCCAGATTCAGGCCCCTTACCTGGTTAACAACTAATTCACTATCCCCATATACTTTCAAGTTGGTTATTCCTCTCTTCCTTGCCCATTCTAGACCTTGAACAAGGCCCTCATATTCAGCAGTGTTATTGGAGCATTCAAAAGCAAAACAGAATGCAGCATAATATTTATCACCTTGAGGAGACACAAGCATTGCACCTCCTCCTGCTCCATTCTTACTTCTGGATCCATCGAAGAACATCTCCCAAAGTCCATTTAGTGGTTGCAACAACTGATCTGCATCTTTCTCCAAGTTTGGAATCTCTGTGTCAGGCTCAAGAATGACATAGTTGCCCATACCAGCATCTCAAATGAGGTCCTTAGGACTATCCAGTATATTCTCAACTGCCCATTCATACAACAGCACGTCAAGAACAACTTCTGATTGGAGTTCTTGAGCAGAAACTAGCTCATTGTCAATAAAAGCAACACAATTTGTATTCGCAATAGAAAGAGCAGCATTGATAGGACTTGGGTTATATGGCTCAATGTGATCCTTGGCCAACCGCTCAGATTTAATGGTGACCTTGGTTCCGTATCTTGTTCTAAATAGCATATGTGACCAATCAACTAACACATAACCACCTATCTTGGCTGTAAAGTCTCTTGATAAGCACAAGGAAAAGAAAGGAGAAAGGTCTATGACACATATGTCTTGAGGGACTAAAAAATTTGGACAGGCATGGAGGGTGAGATTTAAATCCTTGATAATACCCAAAATATTAACCCAAGTACCATCCAATTGGATTACTCCCTTCTCTAAAGGTTTGTATTGTAGTCCAAATTTGTTAGCAATATGTTTTGGCATGACAGAGCTGCTAACTCCACTATCTACCATATAGTTATGGACTAATTTATCACCAATAATCACAGACATGTAGAAAGGGGGTGGTTTAACTTGTTTTTTAGTCTCTTTGCAAGGCTACTGATCACTTCCCTGAGAATTGTTTGTTAACACAGCTCTAACCTAACCTATTGGGGGCTCAAATTTATCAAACATTTTCAAACTTGACAGGGCCGACTGTAACATGTCTTTTTGACCTGGGATAGATAATGAGTCCCACATGGACATTGTGACATTCATTTTTTTCATACTATCAAGAATGTTAAAAGGTATGACTAGATTTACTTTAGAATGTACCTTTACACCAATGTAATCAGCTTGTGGGTGTGACTGCTCCTTTTTGGGGAGTTGCTGATTTCTTTGCCAAACAGGAGCCGCTCGAGCTGTAAATAGTTCTGCAGTGGCTGCCTTTCCTTTTTCGGCTGCATGATCGAGCTCGAATGCTCTCTTTTTCACCCTAGTGTTAGCTACGACTGAGGAATTGTCCACATTCAATCCACAAAACTCTTCACCCTACCAGTTGAATAGAGTAGCATCATTTGTAAATTGATCTTGATGTTGTGAAGATGACTCATTAGGTGCATGTTGTTGTGAGCTTGAGGCATTCTGTACCATAAGTGCCTGGTTGATTAGTCTGTTTGAGCAAGTGGCTTGATTGTGGGGCTGATTGCAAGGGTAGCACCTTTCATAATCTGCTGCTAAATTATTTTGAGTAGGAACCAGGTCTTTGACTGCATTAAAAGGTGCTAGAGCATAGGCCTGAAAAGGTCTTGTGTTCACATTCTTTCTTGTGCCTTGATAATTGCCTTGATAAGCTTGCCTATTACCTTGATAGGCTTGTTGCTGACTTGGATTGTTGTTAGTGAGGCCGATGATCTTATTGTTTTCTCAAGTTCACCAACTTGTGCAAAAATGAAATAGACTTTTGATTTCCTGTCGTTTGGAAATGAAATAACATTACCCCTATTTAATGTTATGGCGGAACTCTTATTCATGACGTGCGACTGGCCAAGTAGAGGTGTAAAATAGAGTATCACTGCGTGAATGTTGCATGAATCTCTAGGAATAATTTAGCATTGGTGGCACAGGAACAGAAAGCTTACCATCTTATATTAATTGTTTCGACTCGATGGCGGCTATTTCAAAGGCGTCTGGTAAAGACCTCCTCCATTGAATGTATCATGACAGCTATATAAGTTGTTTAGGCTCTCAAAAATATAAAATGCATGTTTGGAGGTGGCCTCACCGTTGCGGTTCTACCCCAAGTTCTTTGAAATCTGGAAGTTGAAGTCATTCATCTCCTCTTGCAGAGCCCTCTTAATTGTAGTTAGTTGCTCCAATAGAGACAAGTTGTCAGACCTGTCTTGGAATTGCTTGTGCAATTTTTCTCCAAAATCATCCCATGTTGCAATTGAATTGACTGGTAGGCTTCTATACCACTGTACAACTCTCCCTTTCAGCGAAGCAACCAGTAGTCTCACTACAACGTCCTCTTGGGTTATGTGATGGACTCCACATAGCGAAGCCACATCTCGCAAATGTTCAATTGGAGTAGTTTGATCTTCTCCCGTGAAAATTGGTAGACTCTTGAAGGCTACCATCGAGATGTCATCGTGTTGTGTGCCGAATTCAAGAACTCCCTCCTTTAAAATTAACAAGGTGGTTCCTTTGGGCGGCCATTTAGTGAAGAAAACTTGCTGCTGCTGTACTTGTATAGCAAATGAATCCCAACGATGGAGGTGGTAGGTTCTTCTAGAATAAATGACTGTAGTTCTTTCCTCTCTTCTCTACCTTGTCTTAGTGGTGGGCAATTTGTAAAGTACTTGAAAAGGGCCTATTTCTTCTTGCTCGAACTCTTTCATAAATAAAGAACACGTGATTTTGGAGTCCTTCCTCTTTGTGGAGTAGCCAAGCGCAAAGGACTTCTACAAAGTCTAAATTCGTGGTTGCATACTAAACCAATAGTTTAAATTAATTTGAGTCCTTTGGGCGTGCTGACTGTTGTCACCTAGAAATGCACCATATACAGCTGTAAAGACTAAACTTTCTAGTGAAACATTGGATCACTCCAAGGTTGTGGGTCACCTATTACTAAAATGAACCTCCGGAGAAGGCCAACTTCCTTTGGGTATCACCTAAACTATTGTTTCTTTGAGAGGAAAGAGCCTGGAAGAGATGCATAAATTAAAGGACTACACTAGGATGATACACCGAACTGGTAAGAAATCATAAAATAAACACAGAAAGAACATACACTTGAAAACCTAATTGCTATTCTTAGAGCAACTTCTTTCAGACTTAATGCTTTATTTCTAATAGGTTTGACCTACATACACATCTCAGGAAGGAAAGATGGATTTCACAGCTCTAAGATATGAATACAGAATTATAAAAAACACAGTTAGAGACTTGCATGTTTAAAATAAAGATACAAAGATGAGAATCAACGCAAACATAACACAAACTTCCAAGGTAAACTCTATGTTGTATTCAGGATTCTAGTTGAGTTACAGAAAAACATACATTGATTGAGAAAGGATTGATTAAAAATCACTAACTCTTTAGAGTGTGTAATCAGAACTGTTTACAAAAAGGCGAAAAATGCCTTATATATAGACTGTGTGTCGGCCCCTTAGGGCTTACAAAAATATTCAAGCTCAAAAAGATATATCCTCAGATATTTTGATGAATTAAATGCAGAACCTCTGCGTGTCCCTGTTGTTGGTGTCGATGAAGAAACATTCTCGAAGAAGTCCTCTGATCTTTCTGCAACCATCGCATTTATCCCCCTGTCCTCGTGTCCTTGTGAAGCTCCTCGGTTGAACACCTTGAATGCTACTGATTTTACCATGATTCGGGTTGCATTCATCCTGTGTTGGCATTCTACGCTCTGACTAGACTACCACAGTTTGTCTCAGCTCCTCATGGTTGGTCGAGTGTTCTCCACACAGGCTCGGCAGGCGGTCAAAGCACTTTCCGAAAAGAATTGCATCTCAGCGAGACACTAAAAGTGTCTCACCGTCTATTTGTTGCTCTGACTGTCGACATAACATGGCGCTATCGCTGAGAGCCTTTATTGAGCTTCAGATCTCATATTGATGCCTCTGTGGTCACCAAGACAAGTGCTCATTGGTAAGACATCACACCGAGTGTACAGTTTCCTCCCGAAGTCTCTACAAACTTGATATTACAAAACCATATCAGGAAAAGTCTGTCGATGTCACCCCGATGCATTTTGGTCTACCGAGCCCTTCATACTTTCAGCGAGACATCCTGACTTTGCCCAGACCTCATGCTGAACTTCTGCATTCTTTCTGAGCTCTTCTCATCTTTTGGAAAGATTGGCATTGATTCGACAGGACCTTATGTCGAGCTTTGAAACTTTTGGCTAGCCCATCCTGGTATCGGCAAGACTCCTACTGAAAACAATCATATCGAGGCCCCCTCCATTCAGACGGTGAGACCATATGTCTTCGCTAAGACCTCTTAGCAAGATCCTTTACCTACCTCGAAGTGTCCAGTCGGTGTGACCCTCATCCTTTGGCAAGACACCTTGCCGAAAGCAAAAACCTTTGCCGAGCCCCGCTTGTCACTATAGTACCCCCGCATCGCCGAGACCTCTTATAGACTTCCCCTTTTGTTGGGACCTTGGCCTATCGGCCAAAATTCATACCAAGTGCCTCTAGACATGCCAACATCTACTTTAGTCATCGAGACACCCTCCATTCGCCAAAACTCTATATCAAAGTCTCCCTACTGGTCTCTTCATTTCTGTCGCTAAGACTCCCGCCAGTCGGGAAGAGGTCCTCCCAAACTCATTATGTTATGCCGAGGACACCTCCATTGTTGGTGAGACCCACACCAAACTCCTCGATGAAATACTATCAGCGTAACCCTTGCCGGTCATTGAGACATTACTGCGAAAGCCTCAAGTCTTGTCGAGGCCTTTCTTTGTCTTTGGTGGCTCCTTCACACTTCGGCAAGACATACACCGAAGATGATAACCTTACCAAAACCTGTGTTTGTCGCCATGACTCTCGCCGAATGACGATTGAATGGCCTATCGGCCAAAGGAATCCACACGGTAAGAGGTCATACCAAACCCCTCCTGTTATAGTGATAAGCTCCACAGTGACACGTTTGGCCAGACAAAGACTAGGTCATAGCGACCTGTTTAAAATAGAAACAAAACATAAATGTGTCCAAGCTACTAGTCGACCAAATAATGGAGATATCATCTCGACTTGGTTCTAATGGAGGCTCAAGTCTGTAATTTATTGAAGCATACCTCCTATGAAGCAGGCTTGCCAACTGAGCTCCCTATGAGAATGTTGTTAGATACGTGAACTAACCCTTAATGGAAGTATCCCATTTGGCCCTTATGAACACCTGTGCATAGATGGTACACCTGATTGAGCCTGAGGGTGAAAATTGGGTAACAATAATAAGATACTTAATCTTCAAATATTTTTTCATTTAATCTTATATGGAGCTGCATAAAACGTCTCCACCTCTCTTCACCTGCAATATTGCTTGTTTAACAGTGGAATTTCGTTGGGTTCGATGGTGTTTGAGTGCATTTTGGCATTTTTAAAAATCATTTCTGTGTATGCCATTAAGAGTTTGATTGTAATCATTTATATTTACATGTGGCTGCCGACTAGTAGACAAGTGAACCCTCGTGAATTAATCTATGAAATTTAAACAAAACATTGACAAAATTTTGACCAATTATCATCATGAAATTATTCTAGATTCCCCTCCACACATTGATCTAGCTGAAGTAATACATTAATTCACTAATGCAAGGAATTGGAAAGAGCATAGTGATGGTTAAAGTGAAGATGACAATGCTATTAGTGAGGAAGAAGTTGAGATTGTGCCATGCAACCCACATGATGGATCGTAAACAACAAGACCAATCAGAAAATTCTTGAAACTTCTAGTGCAGAGGGTGCAAAGAACATCACAGAGAGGTCATTCGGGAGTGCTTTGCCTTAGTAGGCAGTCCCAAGTACTAACATTTGATGCCTTCATCAAATTGTTCAGCCAACAAGAGGCAGAGAAGAAAAGGAAAGAGGAGTTGCAACAACGTAAGGAGCAGATGTTGAAGAGAAAGGAAGACCGTGAAGCATAAGCAATTATAAAGGAAGTAGCAAGGGTTGAGAAGCAAGCAATGAAAGTGATAGAAGATGAGCAGAAAATGATAAGAATGCAAGAAAAAGCCATTAGATAGGAGCAAGCCAAGGCTGAACGTCTACAAAAGGAAGCAAAAAAGAAAGCAAAACAAGCAGAGAAGAGAAAATGTAAGTCTACAATGGGGGATCCTATACCCACCCATCATCCTATCCTGCTTGATATGATGAGCATTTTGACACCAGCCTTTACAGCCATCAACAATATGCAGGTTGGGAGTGGCTCACAACAAATGGGATTGACTGCTGATGCAAGCTAGGCATTACTTGCTCAAATAGCAACATACCTTCAAGGAGGTATTAACCAAGTATCACATCCTACAAGTGAACCTGACTCAACTACTGGAAGATATATCACACCGCCACCATTTCCTAGAAATATGGACAATTGATGATGTCCATATTCAATTTTGTTTTTTGATCGATGTAGCAGTATATTTTGGTGATTTCGTTTGCAAATCAGATCTATTTATCTGCTTAAAGTTATAACTATGATATGATTATAAGATGTGATAATGTTGATGTAATTATGTTTCAAGTATGTTTGAGCCATGTTTTTCTCTCACACCACCCAATCAATTATTGCAGTTTGATTCAAAATATAACTATCATATGATTATAAAATGTCCTAATGTCACTGTTGTTTGTTATTGGAACCTCAAATTTGTATGCCTTATATGTTTGATGATGGTTTCAGCCTTCTATTTTTTGTGTTCTCACTAATTACACTATGTTTCAGTCTTTGTCAATAAAAAATAATCACAAAACTTTGTTAGGTAAACCCATATGCGTGGTTTGATGAAGGCATATGAAGACAATGATATACTCTTATCAATTATCAGTATCAAAAATTAATGGAACTACATGTTAATTATCAGATTAATTATATATATACACATAGACACACACACACATATATATAGCTATATATGTACATACATATATGCATAACCATATATATGTATGTACATATATACCTATCAATATATATATATATATATATGTATATACATGCAGACATATAATTAATCTAATACTAACTAATCTCATAATTATTGTATACTATTGCTCATTTCATCTAACTTTCAGCCATATATATAAAAAGACACATTTTTCAGTATTACTAGGTCATTGCCAAAGTAAAGTCATAGACTTTACCTGTCATTAACATTGAATGTCTTCCGTTGATTGCGGATAAGTCCTCGCATTCCTGCCATTAAGAGACCAATGCCAATAAATATATTCCTCCAATGAAATAAGCATCTGATAAGAAAAGTATTTATTTATGAACATGTGTATACCAGAAAATGTAAACATATCATGAAGCATTCAGAGCAAAATGTCCCTATAGAGTTTGTTGTGTTAACAAACACAACTTTGTTGGTATGTTGATAATCCACATGCTTGATTCACCTCTCCACGCTCCCGCTTGCCTGCAAAATAATTGTAATAAACGGGGGTAGTACTCGGTACTCGTAACATTCCCACATCAAATCATCCTTACAATATTGCATGCACAACAATAAGAGTTTTGATTGGAGCATTAAAATCCACAATGTTTTGATCCTTGGTATGAAGCTGAAAATAATAGTGTGTATTACATATGATGGCACCATATATGGTAGAGTGCAATAGAATGGACATATATATACATATATATGTATGTGTATACATGTATATCTATATGCATATACATGTACATCTATATAAATATACATATATTTAGTGACAACCGTTGCACGAATTTATTTGACAGTGTGTATTGTGCATATACTTGTGCCACGACTTTCAATAAATATATGTATATCTATATAAATATACATGTCTATGTATATACATATACATGTATACATATACATACATACATACATATACATGTGTATATATATGTATACATATACATGTACATGTATATGTATATGTATATACAAATATGTAATCTAATTATTGAAACTCATAAAATAAGTGGAAAATAATGTATCGCTGAAAATAATGTAGACACTGAGTACATAAATATAAAAGAGTATATTGAACAATGAAACAGACAACATAAATGTAAATCCGGTATACTGATAAATAAAAACATGAATTTACTTATTCTGGGTGTACCAACATGAATAAGCTCCCTTTTAAGAGGAATGTGCATAGGTTGCCTTAGTAAGCTCTGAATTTTGCAATGTGCAAATTCATTGGAATGTGCAAATTCAATCTTCGTGGGAAACAATATGTCATTTCATTTTGTTGTGGCCAATTATGCCTGAGTTGTGTCGTGGCTTATAGGAAATCAATTTTATATTTGGTGTAATTGACAAAATAGGTGGCTTGCATAAATTCAGTCATACATATGAATTATAAAATTTTTCTATTTTGTTATATGTACGGTGGTGAATTTTGTAGAGGATATGCAGTGAAAGCATATGCAAATTCGTAGTGAAAATGACACTGGAAATTGCCTCTTATAAAATCATTAGAATGTGTATATTGAATGCATTGAATTGTGGTGATTGACTTTCACATTTGTATTTTCCTACCAAACAATGGTGTGTTGAATGAAAAAAGGCCTATTAACAATTATCATTTCACCTATTTCAAGTTATGTTTGTATGCGGGCCCCATCAAAATATCACGTGGGTCCATTAGGAGGTGGTCCCTTTACCATCAACCTCATCACATTAAAATGTTCTCCACGTGCCCCATATTCCTTCATCAAACCATGCATATGAGTTAACCACATACCCCTTAAGCCTTCATCAAACCACATGTACGTCTTAACTTAACTGCGGGTTGTTGGGAAGCTTTAAGACCTAAAGTCTTGATCTCCCATTGTTTTCTTCCTCATTTTCACCATTATTATCCATATAAGATTATACATATATAATCTTATATATATATATGAGATTACATGTGTACAGTTTTATATAGATATATATCTATATCAGATTACATATGTTAAGGTCCATGTCATTTTCACCTTTATTATCCATATAAGATTATACATATATATATATATATATATTGGGCAAGATCAACTCTAAAATATAGAACCGTGCTATGTACATGCAATAGGTGATGATGGGTAAGTTAATGGTGGAGATCAAAAGTTGATTAAGAAGACATAGAGCAATAAATGTAGTTAGACACACATAATGACATATTCTAGTTGGGTAATATTAACTGGTAAAATATGAAACTATACTATGGACATGCAATAGGTGATGATGGATAACTGAATAGTGGAGTTGTAGTGGACAGGGGGGCACATAAACAGTGGTAACATAGTATATGCCTCTAGAAAATATGGGTAACTCCCATTGGCACCTCTTTTGGGACACAAATGATTCCACATATGCATCAATTCCATCCAGTTAATGATTAGATATTTCTGAGAACAAGGAAACTCAAGAAATTAACTGAGATAAGGGGAAGTTTATAAATAGATCATAAACTAAGAGGATCCCATATTGTGATGTGTTACTTGGTTATGAAGTATCTAAGTATATTAACACACTGTAGGAGTTGATCAAGAGATTTTGTCATCTTCTGATACATTTTTGAAGTTCACGTCTTTGGTATAGATCTATTTTCCATCTGTTCAAATCATGAAGGAAGGTACAACAAATGGTTGTGAGTTCTGAGACCAAGCTTCCTGTTCTCAGGCCTCATGCAAGGGGGCTTACAAAATGCAGAGAAGGATTCAGATGACAAACTCAAATGCCCTAAGACATGATATGAAGAAAGATCATTTTCATACTACTATTTTGGGGACCACGTATGCCCAGGAGATAACGCACTTGAAATAGATCTAAATGTGTTATGAACATAAGTAAATGCAAGAGTTATAGAGTGCAAATGTTATTCAACAAGGGAAATTCAAGAATAAGAGAGCACCATGCTAGAAATGTAAAATGCAAGATGGTGTTATAGAATTATTTTGCACAAGATCCATAGCTTGAATGTATGCCCACAAGATTTCAATTTATACTATCTTCTCACTAATTCACTAATTTATAAATATAGTCAAATTAGATTAAGATACAAGAATACAAGATGAAGGATTATTGTGGTAATTACAAGAAATGCACACACACATCTATTGTCAGATTTGTATCCTCTGCTTTGTAATTTATTGGAAACATTGTTGAACAATTGCGCAAAAGGCTTAACTATCAGATCTAAGTAGCATTACAAAGAGTGATTAGAGCTTTGAAATTATCCACATATTCTAGGAAAGTACCTGAATCTAGTAGTGAAGATAACATATGGCTAATATGTCTGCATGATCCAGGAAAGTACCTCTTTGAGTAACAATGGTCCCCATCACAGCAAGTTGTGGAAAAAGGTGTAAAAAGTTGTTAGCAACTTGAGATTCTATGAACCTTTTCCTGAGAAGGTACCTACTTTAACAATCTGATAGAGGTATCTCTTGAAATCTAGTGCATTTGACTCTAGCAAAAACTACTACATTGGTTTTGGTTAAATTCCTGCTATCAAGATTCATTTGTCCAAGCTAAAGTTGTTTTTGTAAAATTTGTCGAGTCCAACAAGGAAAAAAAGTAATGGAACAAGAGATCTAAATTGGAAATCGGATGCAAACCAATATTAGTTGGAAGATTAATCTCGAGAACATATCTTCAACTCTCTTACTAATTGCAAATAGGCCACACTGAATAGGATTAGGTTTCCAATAAGGTTGCAAGACTATTTCCTTCTGCAAATCAAGCTCTACTGTGTGGCACTTACCTCAAAGGTGTGTGGTGATCGATGTTGATCACAATACTATTTGCATTTGACATTAGGTCTGAAGAGAGGTGGAGACATTTTCTGCAGCTCCATATAAGATTAAATGAAAAAAAATTTGAAGATTAAGTATCTTATTATATACCCAATAAATTTCATGATGATAATTGGTCAAAATTTTGCCAATGTTCTGTTTAAATTTCATAGAATAATTCACGAGGTTTCACTTGTCTACCAGTCGGCAGTCACATGTAAATATAAATGATTACAGTCAAACCCTTAATGGCATACACATAAATGATTTTTAAAAATGCCAAAATTCACTCAAACACCGTCGAACCCAACAAAATTCCACTGTTAAACAAGCAATCTTGCAGGTGAAGAGAGGTGGAGACATTTTATGTAGCTCCATATAAGATTAAATGAAAAAATATTTGAGGATTAAGTATCTTATTATATACCCAATAAACTTCATGATGATACTTGGTCAAAATTTTGTCAATGACCTGTTTAAATCACATTACATGTGATTACTTCATAGAATAATGTCAAAAAAAGGCATAGCAGTCAAAAAGTTGATGACGTAGACAGAATAATTCACGAGGGTTCATTTTTCTACTAGTCGGCAGTCACATGTAAATATAAATGATTACAGTCAAACCCTTCATGCCATACACAAAAATGATTTTTAAAGATGCCAAAATGCACTCAAACACCATCGAACCCAAAAAAATTCCACTGTTAAACAAGCAATCTTGTAGGTGAAGAGAGGTGGAGATGTTACCTGTAGCTGAAGGTCATCATTGTGGTCGCATAGCCAAAGTCGGTGGCGAGAGAGAGGATGCAGTGATGAACATTCTGGAAACAAACTGTGAGAGATGAAGACTTTAGGGCTTAAAGCAGCCCAACAACCCGCAGTTAAGTTAACACGTACGCGTGGTTTGATGAAGGCTTAAGGGGTATGTGGTTAACTCATATGCATGGTTTGATGAAGGAATATGGGGCACGTGGAGAACATTTTAATGTGATGAGGTTGATGGTAAAGGGACCACCTCCTAACAGACCCACGTGATATTTTGATGGGGCTTGCATACAAATGTAACTTGAAATAGGTGAAATGATAATTGGTAATAGGAAATTTTAAAAAAAAAATTTGGATTTGTAATGAATGGGTATAGGCGAAATAGTGAAGATGTAGGGGACGGAGGTAAAAAAAACCCCCTTTTTTACCACTTTCACTTTATGACTTCCACAAGATGTGTTTGAAATAGCCAAAAGCCAAATTTTTCTTTTTAATGTCCTAACTCGGTTACAAAGAAGCCCAAAAAAAAATTGAAATTGGACTTATATTGCACTCTGCATGAATGCGGGAAGTTAGCCTTGGCGGCTACTGGTACGTTTTCCCTAATAGGCTAAAAAGTAAAACTACAGAAACATCCAAATTGGTGGCAAATAAGCAAAACAAAAATCTAAACACCCATGTGAGGCATATGTTCAGTTCTTCATTACTAAATGTGTGTACAACCTATACTCGATGAAATTAGATTGGAAAGTAGATCAAAGATGGTTACCAATTCCATAATTCAATCCTCAATAGATCAAACTTCTTATATGTAAAAGAGGCCAAATTCCCAATACTCCACTGAGCGAGCCTAGCCATGGTGTCAATCCTGAAAGGAGGATCACCCATCCTTGAAAAATCTAGTGCTACACCAACCTCAGCAACACAATCAAAGAAAATTTCCAACAAAACACTTGACAAATAAACTTTCCATCATCTGTACTTCAAACAAACATTAACTATTATCAGATAAATCAGAAATATGAATTAGTAATACATTTAAAGATGTGATTTTATATACTGAACAAGATTATGAAAATCTCCTTTAATAATATAGCCTTTGCTCAATAGCCTTTTAACAAGCCAGGAGGCAATGAATCCTCATGCACCTATAACACAAATTGTTTCTTGTCTCATATTTCTTCTCTCCTTCACTAGCAAGGAAGCTCTGGCAAGGAACTTTAGAGAAAGAGAGTCAACAGTTTAGGGGAACATAGTAAAGACAAAGAAACATAGTAATGAATTCATAGAAAGAAATCAAAGAAAGAGAAGAGCAATGTAGAAGAGAAACCCATGACAACATAGAGGCAGATACAGAACTCCACGATGAAATTTTAAGATATAAATCCCACAAGGTTTCCATAGCATAACACTAGGTTCAAATGTTCAATAAGGCATGATGATTGTTGAAATCCTGTTAGATGCCATATCAAACTGATAAGTGTTGAAATTGAGTAATATACTAAAATACCACCTCTAAATACTAAAATACCACCTCTAACACTAGGTGCGGAAAAAAAAATGATTTAACAGGTGACACAAGCCCAAAAGAAAACCCTTCAACACAAGGGGAAATTTCCAACTAAAACATAAAATTAGTAAATTGAGGCACCCAACATTGACTTCCTCTTTAAATCTACAACAGTGATTAGGTTCAAGTCCTGGGTAACTTTGAGGGAAGAGATGCTAACAAAAGATTACCCAAAGACACACATTAAATCATAAACATATGTTTAAATTTACCTTTTTTTCACATCCTATAAATGCAAGGTATCCTCCTTTTCCAAAATCGCATTAGGTTTTGTAATGGTTAAACAGGGCTTGGGATTCCCTTGAGTGGCTTTGATTTCATAGGCAATAAATGGCCTTATTCTTACCACCACTTGAACCTTGGACTCCAGATCTAACCTTGCAACCCTCTACACAGGAGACAAAGATCTAAACCTTGAATAGGGAAGCCCTGTGGGAGTGTGTGTCTTGGGAGTAGACATTCTCTACAACTACAATTGGATATTTTTCCCATGTCCTGGTATTGTGTTGTTCCAATGCTATCTACAAAAATGAGAATTGAGAAGCAGAAAAATCAAAACAAATAGAACATGAAAGTAAGGTAAATAAAACCATTGTCCTTGGTTATATAATAGGAAATAAAATGGTTGAAGAACTCAACAAGTTGGGGGTAGGAAAGGAAAAAAAATTCCATGTGTGAGCCTTACTACAATGCAAGACCTGCTGGATCATCTGCCTGCACAAAAGAGAATGGTTCAATAGTTTTAGGTTTCTTTGCTACTTGAGAGTAGCGATGAGTTAGGTTTAGGGTTACCTTGATTTACCAAAGGAAACTTCCCATTGGGGTTCCATGTGTATTAGGTGCACACAACACTTGTCTCGAGACCCAAATAGTACTAAATTTGATGCATACCACTTAGTTCATCTACCTAAAAGTTTTTTTTCCTGGCGTGAGACAACTCTTCCCATTGTGAGACAACTCTCCAGGCTAAATCCCATACAAAATATAGCCTATCGGCTAAATTACATGTCTTATTTATGCATTATATACATTCTAAAGGACAATTCCTAATGTAATATAAACCATGTATATTATTCCAACATGGATGTATTAATTTCCTCTTATTACTATTATAGGATTAGGGATATATATAGGGGCACTTGTTAGCCGATAGGATTTTATTGTGGACTTTCCAATCCACAACCCATCGAAAATCCAATCTCACATAGCCTGCAAACTACTTCACAAACTAGTAAACCACCTTCTTTGGTACTCTTCCCATTTTTTTGATCATCATTAATTAGTGTAGTTATCATCTCATCTAGTATACAATGACTTGATTACCTCTTTCTGCAGGTATGATTACAAACTATGCAAAGAACAAGGAGATAATGATTTTCCTTAATGGTCTGAGGTTACTTTTGAAGATGAGAAAGGAGGATGGAGAGCCAAGGAAGTGCCCTCATTGAATGCAAATGTAGTTCAAACACTCCACCCTGCATATCATTTTTTCATTCTAATCTCATTAAGAATAAATCAAGAAGATATCTTCTCTATTAGGAATATCACCCACCCTCCATCACCACCTCTACCTATAAATAGATTGTTTTCTCCATGAGTTGACAATAAAATCTGGTTTGAGGCTCATTTCTGCTGTCCACCACCGCCACCACCTAGGAAGATTTGGTGTCCAATTTATGCTTGAGGTAAGTCACTTGCCATGGTTTTAGTTAGTTTTATTTTTCCCTTTCAGTTTGATTTTTTTAATTAGATTCAATCAAAAAAATTCTCTACATGTGAAATAAGGGTAACTAGTCAAATGGTAAAAATTTCCAATGTTAATGATATTAGGGTAAATGGTAAAAATGCATAGTTAAATTTTCGTTGCTTGTGAATTAGTTTTATCCTTAAATATACACTTATGTTAAATGTGAATGAGTTTTACTGAAAGTTAGTTTTATCCTCATTTTTGCATCCTTGGCCATGTATTTGCACTTTTCCTTAAAAATATTTCTCCCAACCATTTTGTAGAGATACTGCTGGCGTAATGAAAAAATTTACCTTTTAGACTATTAAACTTCTTGTCATTTTCCTATAGGATTCCTTTGTAAACAAATTTTGGAGATTCACTAGAGAAAGATAGGCAAGGATGGCTAAGCTAAGTGCAGTGGAGAGGGAGAGGTTTCTACATGCTATCCATTTGAGTGCAAAAATATAACCATTACATTAATTGATGGCTCCAATATAACATGAAATAAGCTCGATCATAACATGGTATTATAATATGATATTTCCCTTATCATTTGAGCGAAATCCCACTTGGGTTCAACAAGAATATATCTACAAGTGGTTTTCAAGGCTCTCTCACATTTTCAAGCTTTCCTAAATAAATTAGTGTTTAAACTAAATATAATATCCCAACTATATGAGAAAAAACCTCGTTAAGTTTGTCTATGTCAGATCACTCTATAGAGAGCTTCGATTGAAGGAAGCTATAAGCATTCTTTTTACTACACACAACCCTCCTTTTGTGGAAATAATTGGCCTTATGGAATTAGAACTCTTGATAGTTTTTTCTAAAATTGATGTTTATTAAAACCTAGGGTTGATCCATTTTGTTACTTTGTGACTATACATTTTGATTTAGGCTAATGGATCTATTGAGGGTTTACAATTTTTCCATCTTCTCATGTGGTTTTGACTTAATCTTTAGTTTTAGCTCCAATTATATTGTGGTCATTGTGGAAAAATATTCTTGTATCTATATCTTTTTTTGACTGACACATACAGAGTATGTACACTAATCTTTGATAAAATCATCATAATCAAGCATATCATATGATTGAAGGAGAGATTGCTTTCTTATTGATTTTAAAGAAAACTACAAAATTGCATGTATTTGATATGGTGCTACTATTCAGTTTAGCTCCAATTATATTGTGGTCATTGTGGCAAAATATTCATGTATCTATATATTTTTTTGGCTGACACAGATAGAGTATGTACACCAATCTTTAATGAAGTCATAATAATCAAGCATATTATATGATTGCAAGAGAGATTACTTCCTTCTCTTTGATCTTGAAGCAAACTATAAAATTTCATGTATTTGATATGGTGTTGTTGTTCAACCTAGAGGAAATATTTAGACTATATTTGAAGGAAATAACCAAGAAAACAATGCCTTTATATTTATAATGACCTGCACATGAATGTGTGTTTGATCTATTTTTTTACATAGATATCATTGAAACTTTGTTGGTTTGGTTGAACAACCAAACATCTTGGTACAAAAGACTACAAAAGTGTTTGAAATATGTTTTAACCTCATTTTATAGAACAAAGCATGACAATTTTTATAGTATATATTGATTATGAGAATGGATGAATAGATTGATGACTTTGAAAGGATTGAATCTGAGCAAGATGGTGTTTAGAGCAGCTAAGTAGGGGTTCTTGTTTCCATAACATATCTAATTCTAAGTGCTTGCATCATTCCATTCACAACTTATTAGCTCAAGGTTTGTGACTCCAACTTGTCAACTATAGTAAAAAAAACAACTAACAACCAAGCATTATTTAAGAGTAGGCTGAGACTCAAGATGATAACCTTCTCACTATGATCCATGACCAATTGTGATCTTATCTTCTTTCACTTTAATGGCTTTTGACAATGTTCATTTTAGTGTCCAACCTTAAAATAACTTGTTGCATAGAATAATAGATATTCCTGAGAATAGTGTGTGTTTATATTTCTTTAGTGTTAAATTGTTAATTGGGATCCTTTAAAATATTCTCAATTAATCATTTATTTTCCCTGTTAGACCAGAAAATGCATTGCCTCCCATTTCTTTTCCATCATATCCCATGATTTTTTTAAATTTTTTGCCTGTTTGATTGGAAGAATATTTTTAGCAGCATTGTTAGGTAAACATGGAATTCATTTGTAGCTTTGTATGTAAGAAAATGAGGATTTGTATAAAAAAATCAGTCTTTATGTAGGAAACATTGGTTAGAGAAACATGAAATTCATTTGTATCATTTTCAGTAAGCAATTGAGGATTTATAGAAAAAAAAAAATCGGAGGCAACATTGGTTAGAGAAACATGGAATTCATTTGTATCATTTTTAGTAAGCAGTTGAGGGTTTGTTTTATTTTCTAGATAGCTATTTTTCCATTTGATGTACTTCGTTTCTTTAGACAATGTGTTTACATTTCTATTTAAACATCAAGGAGGGGTAAAATTTTTATTAAAACAAGAGAAAGTTACAAACCAAGGGCATTAAGCAGCCCTATCAAGTTCAACCAAGTGATCCAACTGTTGAGACAAATCAAGGGAAGTTGACCTCGATCCACCAAATTCCACTCATGAATATGATTAGAAGCCCATTTAACCAAACAATTAGCAACACCATTCCATTCTTGAGGGATATGAGTGAAGGTAATATCATCCAAAGAAGCATAGAGAGTGAGAATTTTTTCAACAATCAAAGCCAACTGCTAGCTCACATCATCTAAATTCTTCCTATTCAACAAGTTCACCACAACCTGGGAGTTAGACTCACATATGATCCTTCGCCATCCCAATTGACTACCCCGCTCCACAGCCAATAAAATGGCTTGAGCCTCCATTAAATTATTAGAATAAAGACCCTTATAAATAGAGAAGATAAATTAAACATCTCTAGAGCTATCTTAACCAACACCACCAATGCCAGCATGACCCAAATTTCCACAAGAAGAGCCATCCAAGTTGATTTTTAGGACTCCTTGAGGAGGGGACCATCTTCTCTCCCTATTCACCTTTGGGGTAGGATGTCTACATTTTTTGCACATGAGTTTCCAATGCGGAGGAGGAAGATGAAGATGATTACAACATCCAACATCATGAGGTTCCATTGGCACAGTCAGATAACACTTAGAGGTAATAGTTTCCCCCAAAGAATGCAGAATTTTCCACCACAGGTGAGGGGTCATCAACAAAACATCCTGAAAGATCCACCTATTCCTTTCCAACCACAAGTTCTAGATAATAAAGGATGGGCCAAGAGCCCAAGCAACCTGAAGAAAGGAGGTATAAACAGGGGCCCTGCCCCATCGTTCCACAAACTCCGCCAATGAGGAGACATGCCAGTAGACCGTATTCCACACCCTCCACCAAAAATGCCAAATCTACCTAGCATAGGAACAATGGAAGAAGAGATGGGAGACACTCTCGTCACAACCCCAACATAGAACACACATAGAAAGGCCTTGGAAACCACGCTTACATAAATTATCCCAAGTAAGAAATTGATTTTGAGCCACTAACCAAATGAAGAAATTGCACTTGGGCCATGACAGCTTGTGCTAAACTTGCTTCCACTAAGGGACATCAATGTCCCCAAACAACTACCTTCCCAACTGCTTATAACTAGCAGACACAGAGTACTTTACAGATAAATCTAAACCATTGCAAGCCAAGATATTAGGTCCCCTCAAATAATTACAAGCACAAGAAGCCAGAAGTTGGGAAAGCTCACACCTATCCCCCTCAGACCCTCCAGGTGGCCACTCAGAAGGATGCTTCCAATGAAAACTTACAACCGAACCATAATGTTGTGCCACCTTATAATGCTCTTTGGTTTCCTAGCCAGCCACAATAAAAACATCACAAAGGGACTAGAGGTGAGGAAAAGAAGAGAGAATAGGAGGGTGACCATCCCAAGAATCTGACAAAAAAAGAGCCTGTGACCCCGAATGACAGATCCAAAAAAGAGCACACTTAATCAGCTGCACCCCTACTTTCAAAGTATGCCAAATCATAGAACCACTCCCTTCTAGAGGATAGCGAGGAACCTCAGAAGAAGCAACACCATGAAGATATTTATGGTTGATAATATGAGCCCATAACTAATTCTAATTATTACACCATCGCCAGTAAAGCTTGGTAGCAAGAAATTTTCCGTTCAAAATAGCATAGCATAAACCAAGACCACCCTCCTACTTTGGTCTACACATAGATTCCCACTTAACAAGGCTCCACTTTGAAGATAGAAAATTACCGCTCCAAACAAATTGACATGAGAGAGCATCAAATTCCTTAAGGAAATGCATTGGAGCTACTTGAAAAAAGCACCTTCAAATGGAAAGGGCCTAGGTAATAGACTTGAGAAGAGTCACTCTAGCAGCTGTAGACAACCACTGATGAGTCCAATGAGTGACCTTCTACCTTATCTTATCAAGCAACAACTACCAGGAGGATCTGGGCTAATGACCAACAACAAGAGGAATACCCAAAAAGACAAAGGGAAGAGACCCAATTTAAAACTATAGAATAGCTTCAATCCACCATTAGATAGCCTAAGGAGTATTAAAGAAGAAGATAGAAAACTTTTGCTCATTGACTTTCTGGCTTGAAGCTGTAAGGCAGACATCTAAAGCTTTCCTAAAGGATTCAGCCTCCCAAATACGAGCCAAACCCATAAGAGAGGTGTCATCCACAAATAGGGGATGAGAAAGCATTGGCAAGCCCAACCCCCACTACCACCCATGAATCAAGTTTTGAGAAACCCAAGATTTAAGAAACTGACCTAGCCCCTCCACCATTATAATAAACAAATAAGGAGAGAGAGAGTCCCCATGACGAAGGCCCCTAGTAGCCCCAATAAGCTTAGAAGGTTCACCATTCACAATAAACGAAAAGGAGGAAGAAGCCACACAACTCAAAATCCAGTTCACCCAATCAAAAGAAAAACCAAACACCAACAAAATCTTCTGAAGAAAACTCCATTTAACTCTATCATAAGCTTTGGACATATCCAACTTGATAAAGATAGACCTATCCTTAGAGGTTTCCATGGAATGAATGACCTCAGACACAACCACCACCCCATCCAGAATTTAAGGACCCGCCACAAAGTTGCATTGCTCATCAGAAATGATCATAGATAAACAAGATTTAAGCCTCTCAACTTTCAATTTCGTAATAATCTTATACACCACATTACAGAGCACAATAGGTCCAAAGAAATGAAGCCTATCAACACCTTCCTTCTTAGGAATGAGAACCAAAAAAAGTAGCATTCAGGGCACAAAGCATTTGCTTGGTATGCATAGACTCCCAAGCCACCTCCAACAAATCCAACTTCACAATATCCCAAAACTCCTAAAAAAATTCAACTAGGAAACCATCAGGGCAAGGAGCTTTCCCCTTATTCATCCCAAACACAACCTCCTCCACTTCCACCAAAGTAATTGGGTGAATAAGAGAAGCATTCAAATAATTAGAGATCAAAGAGGGAATGCAAGCAAGGACCATATTCTCATCATCCTCTACAGGAGGAGAATCCTCAATAAATAGATTAGATTAGATTTGATGAGCCTCTCTAGACAAATATTGTTGCGAAGAAATTGAAAGAACCTCAGAATTAACAAGAGAAGAAATAGAACACTTATTCTAATGAGCTTGCACCAAATGATGGAAAAAAGAAGTATTCATGTCACCCTCTTGAAGCCAATCAACCCTAGCCTTTTGTTTTCAAAAAATCTCCTCATGAGGCTCCCATTCCTCCACCAATTTCAGAGCCTAGGCCTCAGCATGCCCAAGAGCCTCCGATAATCCCAAATCCCAAATTTGGTGAGTAATAACAGTAAGGTGATCCTGCGCTTCTCTTTTCTTGGTCTAAATATTACCAAAACAAGACCTATTCCATTTCTTGAGATGGTACTTGACATATTGCAACTTCTTAACCATAGAATACATAGCTATACCATACACAGGGGTGCCATCCCACCACCACTGAGCAACAAGATCACCCAAAGAAGAATTGTGCAACCACATAAGCTGAAATTTGAAAGGTGGATTCTTTAGATTTAGAAAAGCTAAAGTAGAAAACTTAATTGGCCAATGATCAAAGCCACACTAGTCAAGAATCTTAAAGCAAGTGACCAGACTACCTCTAACCCAAGAACTAGAGACAAGTAATCTATCTAGTTGCTTAGAAATCACTTCAGGTCCACTCTGTCTATTATTCCAAGTGAATATTTCATAATAGGGTTTAACATCAACCAAAGCAAGAGAATCCACATTAGTCTCAAATAGATCTGAAGCAAGACCTAGCCTAGGCAACCCTCCTCTTTTCTCCTCCAAGCTCAACACAAAATTGAAATCACCAGCTAGGATCCAAGGAAAAAAAGGTGCACAAGACCTAACATACTAGATATGAGCCCAAAGTTGGAATTCACCATAGATGTCAATTGGAGCATAAACATTACTAACCAAAATAGACTCACCATATTCCAAAACTAAAGCCACCATAGAAATAACAGATTGGCTAGAAATCCAGCAATGAGGAACAATCTTATGAGGGTCCCATAAGAGAGCCAAACCTCTAGAGTTTCCCCTAGAAGTAATACACTGACACTGGCCAAAAAACCAAATATGAGGAGCATGTTGTAGCATGAGGTCCACCCGAAGCTTAGTCTCCTGAACACAAAAGATATTAGGAGAATGAACCACAATCAAATCCTAAATAGCCTTTTGACGAGAGGTGCTATTCAACCCCCTTGCATTCCATGAAAGAATAATCATGAGGAAGGTTGAGAGAAGTGGGCCTCAATTGTACTAATAGACCCAAATTCCACCAAAAAATCCCCAATAGACTTAATTTTATCCACATGCTTCTTACAGACAAACTTTAGAATAATTTTCAAAATTCCCCTTCTTGAGAGGGCATTGCAGCAACCCCAAAGTAGGAGATGATGCTCGACCTTTACCTAAAGAGAGAACCTCCTTAGCTAAATCCGCTAAAAAAATATCATCTTGCACATCTGCAGAGGCACCAGGAGGCTCAGAAATCCCCTGCTCCAAATCCAGAGAAGTATTTTGAATAGAAATTGCCTGCTCCAGCACTGTATCCAACCCAACATCCATGCCAGTGGTCCTAGAAGAAATCTCAACAAGAATCCCCTCCTCTAAAGCCTGATTATCCAATACCTCAAAATGATTGAAACCCTTATCACTCTATCTATCCTTATAGGCCTGCTTTTGATGCCTCCTTTTAGCCCTCAGCTTAATAGGAATAAAGCCATCCATATCAGGCCCACCCTCAACTATAGTCACCTTGCCTTTATCCCCCTTCTCCATCGTAGGCCCAGAAGAAGGTGAAGAAGAAACCCCTGTTGCTATGGGTGCCCAAGGAAATTGGCGTTGAAGGTGTCCATAATCATGACGAAAGTGATAGTGAAAAGGAGGGGACTCATAATCTAACTATTGAATCCATGGGGTAGAGCCAATACAAATTTCCAAAGAATTCGACAGAGGGTTATTTAAATCAATTTCAACACAAATGCGAGCATAAGAGAATACCTTTTTATCCAAAGTATTTTGAGCAATGGAAGCTGACTTCCCCAACAAAGTAGCAATCCAGTGTAGAATATCCTCCCTCCAAAACTCCAATGGCAGCCAAGGTAGACAGACCCAAACAAGGATCCGTGTAGGTAGATGCTTCGCCGCATTAAAACCTCCACGCTAGAGCTTAATTAACAAACCCACATGATTATAAAAATAAGACCCTCCCTCAAAAACATGATTATGATCTAAGAAGCAAGAAAAATCAACCATGAAATAGCCATTTTCAGCCACCAAAAGATCGAAATCACCTTCAACTTTCCATGTCCGATGAATCAATGACTCTAAAGCTGAGAGAGGGACACAAATACCCAAGAACTTACAAATCATAACATGTTGGCTCCAATAAGATATGTCCTCCTGAATCGAGTCAAGAGAAATAAATAGAATAGGGAGATCTTGACTCTGCAACAAGCAACCGTTCACTTTCTTGAGCTTAGAGCTCTCACCCACAAAGGATGAATCTGACTTCTGAGCATGCATGGCTGCCAAAAACACCTAAGATGGCCTTGCCCCAACAATCACCAGGCTTTTGGAAGCCACTTTCATTACCCACACCAAACCCCTACACTCAGCCCACTATGAATCCACCAGAACCTTACCCCACCGCTTCCACCACCCACTCCCCCCTCACCGCACCACCTCCCACCAACCCTTCACCCGCACAAACCCCCACACCACCCCACACATTGTTGCAACCTCCCACCGAACAAAGATAACAAAAGAAGCCCCCAAACACCCGAACACAACTAAATAGGACAGGAATCAACACATGCAAGAGCAAGCATGCAGCCTTAGAGGCTGTGTGCAACCTCACCTATGCACAAAAGTGACGCCATTGGGTCCATCCACATCTCATCAAATTCCCCGCTTACATTTCTATTTAGTATGACATTGTTGAAATTGGTTTTCAGATTATGTTAGTACATCTTCCACAATTTGTCATAAGTTTGTGAGATAAAATTAGAGCTGTAATAAGTGCTTGTTTTTATATGAAGTGGCTAACAATTTTTTTTGCAACTAAGAACTTCACCAGTTTGTTTTGGGTGCTTAAAATTGATGTACTTTTCTATAAATTGTAAACAATTTTCCACACTTTGTTCATCTAGGTTCTTCAAGAGGACTCAAAGTCATGTTAGAAGAAAGATGAAAGAGTGGTTAAGAGATTGGTTGGTCTATGAGATTTGGCAAGCAAGAAAACCAATGAGGGAATTGTTGTTGGGATCATGAATTTAAAAATAGGAGCTATGAAATAGTTTGTAGATTTTTTGTATAATGCAAAGAAAAACAAGATTCATTTCTAAATATGAATACTTAATATGAGACCTTGTTGTGTAAAATTCTTAGCCAAATTTAGGAGATTTGAAGGATTTATTGGCCTTGGGAAGGTGTTGCAATGCTGGTTTTAGTTTGGTGCATTAGTTGAGTGGTGATTTTAGTACCATCAAGGGATGGATCTTCATTTTTTTTGGGATTCTATACAATGGCAATCCTTTGCACTTGATTTGAATAAATTTTTGTTCTAGAGCTTTTAGGGGTGTTTAATGTTGGTCTAAATCTACTCAAACTTAGGCGCCATTGCTACTGCTTCAAATCTTACCCTGGCTGCCATATTTATGGAATTTTGTCTCTTCTTTTGGGGTGCCCAACTACAGGAATGTTTTCCTCTTTGGGGCACCATAAATCACAACCTTAAAGTTTTAATTGCTTTTTTGAAACACCAAAATTTGCAATCCTCTACACTTGATTTGAATAAAGTTGTGTTGTTCTAGAGCTTTTAGTGGTGTTTAATGTTGGTCTAAATCCACTCAAACTTGGGTGCCATTGTTGTTGCTTCAAATCTCACCCTGGCTACCATATTTATGGAATTATGTCTCTTCTTTTGGGGTGCCCAACTGCTGCAATGTTTTCCTCTTTGGGGCACCATAATTCACAACCTTAAAGTTTAAACTCCTTTTTTGGAACAACAAAGTCTACATGGATTGTTACTCCTTTGAGCACCATGATTTGTTGAAATCTATTCATGTTTGGGTGTACAAAAGATGTGCACAATAGTTCATTATTTTAAGGCACAAAGATTTCCAATTAGTCACTCCCTTTGAGCAACTTGGAAAAAGGTTTTGGAATCTTCTATTTGCTTGCAACATGACCAAAAACATCCATTAGATTTAATCATATGGTAATTCTTCTACTTTCTTCTTATAAAGATATGTGATCTCTTCCATTGTAAGGTTTAATTCCTTTTCTTCATTTTCACATTTTGAAGGCATGCAAAGATTATTATTTTTTTGGAAAATAACACATCCATAGTTGATTGTTTGATTACATACAAGCTCTAGCTATAGAAGAGATAAAAAGATTAAATATTTTTCCAACACAATTTGTGCAGAATCTTGAGGCAAGTCACTTACCATGGTCTCCATGAGTTTTATTTTTTTAATTTATATGCTTCCAAAAATCATTTAATTTTTCATGTTTTTGTTGAAGCTAAATAGAAAAGGGCATGGAAGAGGTTATAAAATAGTTATGACTTTCATTATTTGTAGGAAAAAGGTTGAGCATAAAGGCTAATTTTGGGGATAATTTGTATTTTTTTGTAAATGTTGGTGCAGTTCAAAGATTGTAAGACAAAGATCTGCAAGGTAAGCTTTATGTTTGAAGTTTTATGTTGAAATCAATAGATAGTAGTGTTGTTCATGTATTATTCTGGCATTTGCTTGTTTGATTGCATACGAAGTCTAGCCATAGAAGAGATAAAAAGATTAAATAGTTTTGGGGAATTAAAAATTACAAACAAAACACTTAAAAAATGTTCAAATAAAAATGAAGTAAACAATGTTGATAAAATAAAATAGTTATTGGTTGTACATTAAAATTTATAGATCTATGTTTATATATAGTAAATAAAATACTTCTAGAATAAATTAATATAACTCTTAACTAAATAAATAACTTACAGAAAACTTTCAACTACTAATTATTTTTCCTTAACACTTTATTTTTATGAAATAAATATTTTTTTAAAAAATATTTTTTATTTTTATATTACAAATTTTCTTTAAAAATATTTATTAAACTATTGATCAAAATATTTATATTAATATATACATTAAATTATATTTATACTAAACAAAAAATAAGTTAAAATAAATAAAATATATTATTTCTTTATTAGATATCTAATCAAATAAAAATCAAATCTAAAACCCATATTTTATATTATAATTTTTTTTAAACAAGGCTCCTTCCCATGCCCCCATCTTTCAAACTTTAGTTGCATTTTTTATTAATTCATAGTACACAATTAAATTAACTCACTTTTAAAAGTTGTTTTGAGTTTGTGATGGCCATTAACGTTGTTTGTTGTGGATTTTTTTTTCAGTTTATAGCTGTTGAATTATCATTTAAATATGTCCAATTTAATTTGTAGTCAAATGGTTCATAATTAATCAATTGTTTAAATTGTTTTTATTGTAAAAATTGGTATTGAAATTTTAATATAAGAAAGTATTTTTAGTTGAAAATTTAAATAAATGATGAGTTGTGATTGAAAATGTGTGCTACTATATTCAAATATAAAATAGAAAATGATCATTATGAAATGGAGATAAAAAACTATTCTAGAATTTTATGTAAATTTTAAAAAATTAGTATTTAAATAATTTAAATAATAAATTAATTAGGAAATCTATTTTGAGACTCATTCTTTTCAATATATTAAAAAAAATATGTATTTGATAGCAATATGATTATAGTCAAAGAAATATTATTAATATTATAGATGTAAAACTTTCTTTTCCATCTTAAATAATATGCTTAAACTTTTGTTTATTAATAATCTTAAGATAAACTATCAATCTGATTATTACGTTTACAACAATTTCTAGAGTCAAATCCATAAATGGCCTTCACATAGAGCCTGCATTCTCTTTCGATCGCTACTCCAAAATGAAAAAAAAATCCATACAACATTCTCATGAAGAAAGAAGAAGCTCGCCTACATTTGCTCTTGCAACAACATGCTTAGGTATGTACAATTAATTACACACACTCTCAAAGTTATACATTTTTTATTATCCCCTTTTTGAATATAGTATCAATACTAAAACTAATCAATTACACATTTTGGCCTCTGCAGGTGGTCGATCACTACTAGAGAATCCTCTACACGAGGTCGTAGCATAGTTGTCAGTCCTTGTTCAAGGAAATCTAATCAATATTGTCTTCTACTTCTTAGACATTGCATGTCTTTAAAAAGGACAAATAGATGCTCTTATGCAAATTTGACTTGTGCAAACTTGCTACAAATTGTTCAAAGGGATTTCGTTGTTTATAGAGAACAAACCCAACAAAAGGTTATACCTAGTTGCACTGTACAATGCATATCTCTATACAAATATATTTTACTACTACCACCTGCGTATTAAAACAGTTCATTGATGCTTCTTTATTTTCCTATCAGTGTCTCCCTTGAACCCCCATTGGGTGCAAATGCTAGTCTTATAGCATCAAAGAGAGTATACGTAGATGCATGCATAATTATCCTTTCAAGTAAAGTTGTTTTAAAGTCAACCATAAGTTGTATGTGTTTCAAAGTACACAAGTTTTCTCAAAATACAATTTATGAATCATTTATCTCTATCGATGACTATGCATGTCTACAAAATCAAGTGCAATCTCTCTATAGTTAGGCACTCCATATGGTGCTAATTCTGAATGCTACATTAGGAAACCAATAACATTGATGGTTTCTCTTTTCTCATCTCTTTCTTAATAATGATTGTTAAGCTTGTTGTTTTTATTGCTAATTTTGATGATAAACAAATATCATTAAATTCCTTTAAAATTATAAGAACAATATAATTTTAACACAAATTTCTTATTCTATTTATGATCACATTCGAATATTAATATAACAAATAAAATTCCTTTAAAATTATAAGAACAATATACCTTTAACACAAATTTCATATTCTATTTATAATCACATTCGAATATTAATATAACAAATATTCCATAAAATTTTCTAATTAATTTTTTTTAACACGTAATATTATTTATTTATTTCAAATTTGACACCACTTTTATATATTGCTCTTGCATTAATGCTATCTCTAATCTTTTAACAAATTAATCAAACAAAAATATAGAATTAATGAGGGTGATTATTTTAGTTGGTGCATGGCAACATGCAAAGTCCCTCATGATAAATATTTAAAATTCCAGGTCAGCTTGGGCTCACCATACGATATAAATAGAAGTGCGAATGGGGAAATGCAGTTTTGTCTATTTTGGAAAGAAATCTACTTACGTAATCCCACGGCTTGTTGTGACGTAGTTGATAACGTAGCTCATGCCAGGCGTGCTCTTCCGTCGCTATTTGATACTGTTGTCTTGGCGGCCTGTCGATTTCGCCAATAATGCATTTCCACACCACAATGACTAAATCAGACTTTTAACGCAGATTTTGAAACGTGAAAGGTTTAGATTCAATCCACAGGGCTTGGACTGCATCCATAGAACTCGGAGTGCATGTACACCGTCCCGTAGAAACAAGGAAATTTGCGAAAATTTAGGCAATTCTTTCAAGTTGTTAATAATTAACTTTATTTCAATATATACACGGTACTATTATGTACCAATAGTTATGTTGACAGGGGAATATGTGCAATAATATTATGAGTAAAAGCTTAATACATAGGACATAATGTGAAAGGGATAATATTTTTACATAGGGTTTTTTCTTTCTATGCAATCACATTTACAATATATATTTTATGAAAGAATAGTATTCAACACACAAGTTTAATTATTCAACTTTGTTCTATTAATGGGTTTGAATTTTTTTCGATTGTCGCTTCTTCAGTTAAAAAAATTTCTTAACTACTAAAAATCCGTCCTAAAAATCTATTTATTTTTAGTACTATTGCATACATATTTGTTTGGTTGTGAAACTTTTCAATTATTTGAGTCGAACTAAAGTAAGACAAATTGTGAAATAAAAACATCTAATTACATCAAAAATATTGAAAATATAAAAAAACCAAATTTGAAAATTGGTAGAAAACATTATTTTGAAGCCTTAGATAACTGAAAAATGTCTTAAAAAAGTGTTCAATGTGCCTCCACACAAAATTTCAACCCAAACAGACTTTGGAGTCAAAAGTTATGACCTTTAGAAGTTCCTGCATCATTTTCTTTTTTAAATTATGTAGGTTTGTATATTTCAATTAAAAATGGAAGAAATAATACTTTAGGTAATTTAATAGGCATTTGGATTGTTATCATTAAGGATCATGGTAAATAGTTATTATAGTTTGGGTACCGTCTTTTGTGTTTGTTGTTATAGTCATACATGAGGTGGAAGTTTCAAGACATTTGATTCTCATAATTACAATATTTTATTTTGTGTTTGTTGTTATAGGCAAGATGACGTGGAAGTGTCAAGACATTTTTTTTTTCTATTATATAGGTATTTTCTTCTTTTGATGTCTTATGATTGCCTAACTTAAATATTTTCTCTATTCTTTTAATATATTTGATCACAATTTCAAGCTTTGATAATCTCATCAATTGAACTATTCACTATCCAAAATATTCAATAGAGTTGTATATGCCTATAAAAACAATTATACTTAGTGTGAGAATCATTAATAGAAAAATATTAGCTAAAAACATAATTCTATCAAATAGATATTGTAAATGAAGAATGGTTAGAGTTAGCTTTTACATAAAACATCAACCCATTCACAACATAAAATGTTAAAGGTGTATCCCTTCACAAAATTACAAGACAAGATTTTATTTCATTTTATTTTGAATTATGTATTCCATCTTCATAAATTTTGAATGTGTTCTAGTCAATTAAAACATATTTCCAAATTGAGAATTCCAACTTTATAAATTTAAAATGTGTTGTAGTCAATTAAATCCTATTTTTTAATTAAACATACTATTTTAACAAATTTAGAATTCCTTGCAATAAATTAATTCCTATTTTAATGAATATGATCTTATTTGTATAGCTTAGACAAAACTCTTCACATATTTTACTTGATGATGGTTTTTGATATTTGTCATAATGTATGGTTTCAAGGATGCTTATTTCAATTATTTCATCACATATCACAATAGATAAAAATATTTGAACACGAATCTTTTGCATTTTAAAGGAAAATAATATATCAATGTCTAAATTACCATTTTTCCTATTCTTTATATGCATTTCCAAAATTATTATTTCTTTTGTGATGCACAATTAGTATGGTTCTCTAAAAAAAAACAATTATCTTTGCAAATTGCGAGTTATTACAATCACAATATGAGAAATGAAAAATGTCAAGCTTAAGAGTGTGAAAATCAACATTTTCCACTTGTAAGTAACTCTCACCTCTCGTATTGTTTAACTATGAATGGTTTTTAATTTTATTATTCTAAATACCTTTTAGAGATTAATGAGGATTTGAAATAAATCCAATCCAATCCAAGTGATGAATAAATTTTATAACCTTAGCCTTCTAACTCTTTTAAATTATAATTTTGACGAAACTTGGAAAGAGCTAACATTTAGTTTACACTCAAAATGTTTATCTTCTAGATTCCATACAAACTCTACGTCCATGGAAAGGATTGAGATTCAAGACTATTCATCACTTGTCTAATTATACTCTCAATACAATTGTAAATCTCAATTCTTGTGTTTCAATATCGTCAATGTTTATTTTAAGTTTGTCTAATGTGAATCTTTAGGATTTGCAAACTATAGTTATCAAATTATACTACGAAAAAGATTGATAAATCTAGTAATTTACCAACAAGATTCTAAAAAATTCCATTAATTTATCTAAACAATTTATAAAAAAACTAACTTCAATCAATTAAAAATGAATATGATTAAGTGTGACCAAAATTTTCTAAATAATAAATTACATAAAAAAATGTTTACCTTCAAATTGGAAAATCATTCTCTTAGGCCATTGGCAATACTTTGGGTAACTTTCTAAAGGTAGATACTTCTTTTTTGGATTTCACTCACACCTTCTTTGCTCATATTTTTGTGGATGTTGATCTACCAAAGAGTTTATCTTGTGAGGTTGTTTTATAGATGAATGATTAGTCTTGGTCTCAAATTATAGATTACAAGTGTATCCTTTTCTAGTGCAAAAGTTAACTTGTTATAGGGAATATGTCTTATTATTGTCCACATGGTATTTGCAATTTTTCTTCCTCTAATTGGAGGTAGAATTCTCATCCACAATCTTACTATGTTTCTTGAAAGTTCAGTCATTGATTTGAGGGAGTCAAAGCCACACTCTTCTATTATAGTATGTATCCACTCTAGGCTTGATGAGGTTATTATATATCCATTAGATCATGATCATGTTGGTCAATGGTTTTGTAGACACCTGAATTTGACCACTCCCATATGGTCAAATTCGCCCTTGTTTCCCCTATCCTACATCCTTAAACCATATTAATTAAATAATTTATTATTTAGTTAATATTTCACCCTAGCCTAATTTATCCTAAGGTATTTAATTAATTAAATGAATACCTTACCTTATTCCTCTCTAAATTAAATAAATAGCCCATTTTATTTATTTTAGTCACTTTATCCTCATGAATTAAATCAAATTTTAATTCATCTTTTCTCCCTCCTCAAGTCAACATCCTCCTAAATTTTCCTTAATCTAGGTTAATCTAAATTAATCTATAATTAGTGTATGCACATCCCTAATCGTCATTAGGGTTACATCCTCCATAATTAGCAACTTGCCTCTAATCACCCCATCAACCTATCTAATCCTTTATTTTCACAACCCTAATCACTAATTAGGCCTAACCTAATTCTCATGCCATTTATGGCATATGTCCTTGGTCAACTATCATTAAATTCTTTCTTCATTTAGAGAATTCATCTCCACCTAAGGAATTTAAAATTCCTTTTATTCTCCCTATGCATCCTAGGTGGAATTTTTAATTCTCCTTTATTTCTCCAATACTTTTGGAGGAATAAAGGACTAATTTAAAATTCCTTCTCAATCCCAAGGTCAAGTCTCTGAAATCAAGGGATATTTTAGAACAATTTTTAATTCTTCTATTGTCACATCATCCCATAGTGTGGGTGGATGAGGCAAGACTCCCCTTTTCCATGTCATATCTACATCACCTCTCCCCTTCCATGTCATCCACCACATGTCCAATTGTGATGGCTTGTAAGTTCTTAACTCACACTAGCCATTGATCTCACATCCCAGGGTCAATCCTAGCCATCCATTCATTTAGAGGCATCTCCCCTAAAAATGATGGATTTTCTCCCATTTTGCATCAAGCACTCAATCACACAATCAAGCACACTTAGCCATTTTTACAACCAAGCTTTGAACCTCCATTGTTGCACCCATTTTGAGCATACATATTGCATTCAATTCATTATCTAGCCACACCATTGTATTCCTCATCTCATCACCTTCATTTTGCACTAGGTTTTATGCCATTTTGCAAGCCAAGGAGCACACATTTCTGGCACACCTGGTGGGACCCACGTCATGGGACTCTTTTACTATTTTTTATTGTTTCAAATTTTGCAAGTTTGGATTTAAACCATAAAGGTGAATCCACCCTGAAGAGCGTATATGCCTGATCACAGGGGTGATTCTGCATTTACACAGGTAAATGCACATACGCCTCTAAGACCGAAAGGTGAATCTACAATCATCAAGCACAAACTTGAATCTCAGAGGTGAACATGCTCGAGTAGTCTGAACGAGCGATCTTGCAAACTAAAGGGGTGATCCTGCTTGGATCACAGAGGTGAAAACACTTACACCTCTTCACCAGATAGGCAATATCACACACACCCATTTCTTGAAAAGGAAATCCTTTATCTCAGGGAAAGGAAATTTTTCTTTGCACAGGGGTGGACCTGAGGTAATCCAAAACTGTTAATTTTTTCATTTAAGCTCTCATTTGATTTCGGATTTGGGTAATAATCAATTGACTTGTTTGTCTGTGCTTGTGAGGATTTACTAACGCTTGTGCATCTTATCATATGCTCAAGATCAAAGGTCAAACTACTAACTCATGTGTTGTAGGATGAGCAGTTGAAGCCCCTTAGTTAGATTGTGTATTATTTTTCATACTAGCTAGGAACATGCAGATTTAATTAAAGGGTCAATTTACTGTTTTCCCATGTTTAGGAGCATTTTCTTGATGTATGCTCTCCCCTTGCATCGTATGGTGAGCCTGGGGATCAAAAATCGCAACTTGTTCTAGTCTAGTTGAGTCCACCTAGGGAGTACTAGTACACATATGCTCTCCCCTTGCACTACGTGTGAGCCTGGGGATCAAAAACATCTAGTATTTCTGTCCCTTTAGGAGACCTACTTGGGGACCCAAGGGATGATCCAAATGCATCATGTCTGGTGGAGCACTGATACTAGGGTGATTCCTATTTAAGGTGTGAAGGGTCGGTCAGAGTTTCTAGTATCTCGTTGGGGCTCCTGATCCACACTTGTAATGGGATGGTGTTCACGGTTGTTTCCTCACGCACCCTCCTAGTGTATTGACAACTCCCTAGAGAGCCTGTTTAGCCTAGATAAGACCTATGTTTAGCTAGGGCTTGGTGTAGTGCAAGGATTGTTGAAGGAACCCCAAAGTTACCACATATTCTATTGGGTAGAGATATAAATCCTCATGGTGAACTATGATAGTTCCTGAGTGAGAGAGTGAAGGTGAGCCCATGGTGTCTGTTGATGACCCCATGTTGTTGAATCTCTAGCTATCCATCCTCACAAGAAAGGGTGATCCAGAGAGCCACCCCGGTATCAAGGAGTATTAACCTTGGGGTACCCCCTCAAGGTGGTGGGCCTACATCAAGTTTTTAATCCTTTATTACTAATTTTAGGTTTGTGTTGTTTGGAATGTCTTCTTGTGAGATACCAGTGCTTGTCGTTAGCCTGAGTAAGTCCTAACCCATTGCTTGTTTCTTGATGTTTGTATCCTTTGCCATAATCTTCTCTTGCCCTCAATGGAAAGTATGCTTCTCATAGGGGTGAACTTGCATTATGGACAAGCGATCATGCCCTACCAAGGGTGAATCTATGTCAAAGTCAAGACCAGTCATCCCGATAGGCAAACTCGCTTTTGTCAGGGGTGAATTTGTTGGTGGGTCTCTTAGATAGGTGACCCCAATTCTGCATATTCCCTGAATAGGTGATCCTATCTATTGTATAGGAAACTCCATGTCTACGCCTCTGGTGTTCACCATCCATACACCCCCTAGAATAGATGAGCCTTCCCCCCACAAGGGTGATCCCATGTATAGTTCATACCATACCCATCCGTACACCTAAAGAAATAGGCGATCTTGTTCTCCCGGTAGGCGTATATGTGTCTTTTCCATACATCTGAAGAGATGGGTGATTTTGAAACCTAGATAGGTGAGTTTGTGTTCCTGAGAGGTGATTTTGATCCTACCCATCCATAGTAACCCCTGCATAGGTGATCCTAATACTTTTTTTGGTGATCCTAAGAGTCCACACCGTATAGTCCAAGATATAAGAAAACCTATGAACTTTAGATAGGTGATCCTATCATACACAAAGGTGAGTTTGTGAACTTTTAGATAGGTGATCTTGTGACTTAAAAGGGCGAACGTGCTTCACACAGAGGCGAATCTTCCTCCAATACAAAAACTAGCGAGTGAACCTTCTTAACCACTGAAATATTATTTTTTCTCGAGTCCATTCCTATGATTAAATATTTTTTATCATCATCCATCCACCTACAAACATCATTTTCATGCATCTTCATTTTTCAAAAGTGGTGCAGGAGCACCCATTTACTTTTGTCTGAATTTGGTCAAGATAGATTAGGAATAGGTTGTTTAGGAGGTTTGTGGTCTAGAGGTATGTCAATAAGGTCTAATGGACCCTTTGAAGGTAATTAGAAGTCCAATTTTTGTATGGGAATGCAAAGTTGACAAATGCTGCATAAATATGCAAAATATGTAAATAAGGGCTTATGAAGGGTTTAGTGTGTGAGGTATTTTGTTTTGTTAAATAAGGTTGTATTAGACCATTTTATAACGTATTGGGTCATTTTAGAGGTCTTTAGGAGGTATTGGGGGTTAAAGGTGCAAAATTGAAAAATTGACAAAAGTTGTTAATGTTGTAATGCAAAAAAATGTAATTTTGTGGAAACTCAATGATCAAATGGAATGTGAAAGTTGGCTGGTTAGTTTGGAGGGAAGTTTTAGGTGAAATTTTTTTAAATACATGTCAATCATCGTTTTTCAATATTTTTGAAACAATTGGGAAGAAGATTCAATACAAAATACCCCTATTTTTGGTTAAATTCTATATTTTGTAGTTAAAACTTAATCTGTAGGCTTTTATACATGCCCGTACAGCATCAAATTGTTCACATAACTTTGGAATTAGTTGAATATATGTCTTAAATTTTATTTGGATCCATTTTGATAGTACAACATTGAATATAAGTTGATATTTTGACAAATTCTTGCTAACAAGCTTGGAGGAGCAGATTTTATGTTTTGAAGCTTTAAATATGTGTTATTAAAGCCCATTCCAAATTTTGTGTTTACTATTTCTAAGTGTAATGGGAATATTATGTTAGAAACATTGACTGTCTTAAGGGTTTGTAATGACTTTTGAGTATGAAAATGAAGGTTTTGAGAGAGAGGTTGATAAAAGTGAGTGAGTAGAGGCTGTGTGACAGTAAATTGAGTGAAGGAATACATATTAAGAAGTGTTGGAGGTAGTTTCAAGGCTGTATAAGATTTGGGAATCTAAAGTTTGAGTAAACCCTACCCCTAATTGAAGGAAAATGAGGGTTTTCTGTAGCAGCAGCTAGATGAGAGTTTGTGAACCTAAAAATTGTTAAATTGGGATTTTTGTTACCTTTCAACAAGTTTTAGGTGGTTTTTTGAGTCTGGTTGCAAAATTTAATAGCACTTTCTTTGGAAAATAGACCTCGTTGGTCTACTAGGTTAGCGTTGTCTCACAGTTTTGAGTGAATTGTTCAAAAGGAATCTATGGTGGTTTTGATATATGTCTTATTTGGCCTTGATGGGTGTCTAGATGTGTCAAGGGCTTGAATGTTGGAAGACTCTTTGAGAAGAAAAGTTGAATAAACTGGGTCTGTAGACCTACTAGCCAAAGGACATTGTTAGTTTGGAAAAGGGCTTTGTAAGGGTTTGTGAGATTAATTATTGTAGGGACTAACTTGGATTGAGTTATTTCAGGTGAAAGCCACAAATCCCTACATCAGTTGGTATTAGATCCCAGTGAATAGGTCTTTTGAAGATTGAAGATTATTGATTGAAGAGAAGAAAGTAGGAAGTTGAACAGTCAAAGTGTCAAGATGCCTCCAAAAAGAGATAATGTGGTAAGCAAGATGCAAGAGATGGAAGAGAAGATTGAAAGGGAGATGAGGAAGTTGCAAGAATTCCAAAAGAGATTTGCAGCAAGGATGGAGAATGTTGAGACAAGACAAAAGAGAGGAATGATTGTGGGAGATGAAAGTGAGACAAAAGATGATGAAGATGAAGAATATGAAGATGTTGAAGAAGAGTTGGGTCCCGAAGACCAGAGAATGGCCAAGTTACTGAAGGCAGTGAAAGGTAATTCTCACCAATTTTTCACTTGATCTCAATTGGTGGAGCTGATTAAATTCTGTTATATCTTAAAGTGAAAATATAGTTATTTTTGCATGTGCTTTAAGTGTTGTTTGCACTATATTTATCAAGTACCAGTTGTGTAAGTGTTTTGAGAAAACTGAGTTTTAGAAGTGTTGCTCAAATGCTTTACAAATCAAGTGGAGTATTAAACAAAGTTTACAAATGTTTAAGCATATCAAAGTGATTTCATTTATTTCATGGTGATTTTCACATTACATGTTTTCATTTGATTGTAAGAATACAAATGATGGTACAACTTTGCAATTTGATGCATTTCTTTCAGAAAGGAAATGAAAGAAGAAATCAAAAGATCCACACAAGCTATGGTTTTAGCTGGTTCCATTCATTACAAGAAATAAAATATACAACTAAAGGAAAGAAGCAAATAACATAGAACATATCTGTCATTTCCTGTATTTGGTCTTCAGTTGATGGTTTGTAGCTTACTTCATTTTGCTTCTGTTCCTTACTGTACCTACAAAAGATTGAAAAAGGTGTCAATTAAGAGCTCGGGATATGAACTCTACTACAAGCCTATCAATAGAGATATAATTCATTCCTTGGAATGCATGGAGTCAACTAAAAGAGAAGTGCATGAAAGAGAGAGTTGTAAATGGATTGTCACATCAAAGATTATTTTTATGATAATATTGTTTGTTTCCTAGTGTAGGTATAGGGAAAGTCATGAAGCTGATCATCTTATGAAGACATAAAAGCATGCGGAGTAAAACGTGCTCCCACAAGGGTAGAGCTCGACATGCTGCCCCTCAAGCATTACAAATGGGGTTGAGTGAAGGAATGCAATAATGATGTTCATCTGAACTATTCATGAAGGAGTAAAACATTTTTTCAGTCATCAAATAGTTAAGCTTATTGTTCACTCATAACAATCAAGTAATATGCTATTTTGAAAGCTACAGGTGGACAATAGATTTAATATGCTTAATTAATTCAACTGAAGAATATCATTTTCATAATTGCAAATATAAAATATTGCTATACAGTTTGCATTTTTATTCCATGAGTATTGTTTATGCATCTTGTTTCATGATACTACAACAATGTTCATGCTCATGATGGTGATAGTGAATAGGTATACATAATGCCTCATTTGACAAGACACTATTCAAAGCATATGAAGGAGCTTTAGATTCTCATTTGAATGGAAGATGACAGGCATCAGGTCATCAAAGAGGTACTCACTAATGTCTGAATGCAAGTATTACATTAAAGGAAGGTGATATAGCAGTCTTGAGTGCTTTAAAGGAAAGCAAATTCCTAGAGCATTCTTTTCATAATGGAACATAAAAAATGCATGAAGAGTGCCAAGAAAGGTCCAACAGTGATATCATCTTATCAATGCATGAATAGTATAGATACAATACAACATCTTATGTAGTATGATAGATGTTGGGGTTTTTAGCCCTGAGATCAAGTACCCACGAGCTATGGTTTTATTCAATGGAGCACAAGAAATGTATGAAATGCATAAGTGAAAATGAAGATTTTCCATCATCTATACATTATGTGAGTTTTGATCTTGAAAGCAACAAATGTTCTTAGAAATACAATAGGGGTTTGAGACAATTAAATTTCCTCTTTAAATCAAAAGGAGTAGCCATTCGTGCACAGAGCCAAGCGTATAAAAGCTTCTATTTTGAGAGAAAGAAATAAGTACAATGCTGCTATAGAATGCCATGAAAGGATTTTAAATCAAAATGCAGTTTTCTTCCAAAATACCATTTACCCATGTAAGGGTTTTTAACAGAGATCAAAATGTAAACGAAATGCCATGGTGGGTCAAGCTCAAAGTTTGAATGTGTAACAAAATATATAGATTCTTTGTTATTTTCCAGAATACCCATGTGTGGTTCTTGTCAAAATGCAAAAAATTATGCAATACTATCATGGGTTGAGCTCTAGTTTTGCAGAGATTCAGAATGGACATTATTTTCTTCAAAATACAATATACCCATATGAGGGTTATTCTAGAAATACAAGAAAATTGTGATGTGGTCTTGGGTTGAGCCCAGAAGGTTCCAAAACACACATTTTGTGCATGAGTGGCCACATCCAAGAGGAGGGGTTTTGGTCCCAAATTTCATTTTAAGATAGAAAAACTCTTTTGGGTTTGTCGTCTAAACCCCAAGATCTGAAGAAAACAATGGAAATCATACAAAATTCTAAGTGAAATGCATTAGAAAGGCATGAACATGGCGTGACCTATGTAATAGCCATAAATTTATCAATGGAAAATGACCTTTTGCAGGAATATTAAGCTTTCATAAGCTTTTGTTTTAGAGAGAAAATTCCAAGAAAAATACAGAAGAACAATAAACTTACCATTCATTCCTATAGAAGACTAAGAAGATGGTAACTCAGCCCTCATAGAGCTTCCAAATGTAGGGTCCAAACTCTCACAATGGAGACCAAGAAAGAATAGAAGCAAAAGCACAAGAAAATGGAGTAGAACACATTAGAAAAATGTGTTATAGTTGCGGCTAGTGAGGCCATTTTCTCATCAAAAGAGGTAAGAAATGTATAGTTCAAGTAGTAAATAAAACTTACCATGAGCATTGGAGGCCGAGTATGGTCAGCATTGAAAGATTGAAAGCTTGATTGGAGGCTCGTATGGGGGTTTCAGGCTGAAACCTTAGTTCACATGGGGGCAGAATGCAGAGGCATTTTCTCCATAGACTTCACTCCCAAAAATATGTGAAATGACAGGGGTCCCTTGCTTTGTTACTTAGGGTTTTCCAAACCCTAATTCAACTTAAATATTAATTCCTTACTTTTATGTTTTATGTGTGCTCTAGGTCGAGCATTTTGGAGGCCTCCACATTATTTTTTTCCTAAGTCTTTACGCTTGTTTGATGAAATATTTTTATGGCTTAAGGCTTTAGGGTTTTGGGTCAATAATGCCTTAGTCAAATAATGGATAATAATAATGCCTTAGGTTTTGATTGATTTTTGAGAGAAATCAATTGAAATAAAAATGAGAATTTACTAATGCATTAGGTAAAGCTTTTATCATTTAGGTTTTATTTTTCAATTGATTTTAAAGAAATCAATTAAAATATTGATAGGAGATTGCCTTATATTTTTTATGATTTGTTTTTAAGAAAAATCAAATTGTATTGGAGAGATAAGGTTATATTGTTTTGTAAAAGGATTTGCTAAATCTTTAATAGCAAAAATAATCAAATTGTGAGAGTATTAAATCTGCAAATCATTGTAAAGCAAGAATAAAGCAATATTTTATAAATTGTTTTATTTCTTTGTTATTTTTAGCAGATTTGTTAGTGATCTTTTCTCTTGGTCGGATTTGAGCTTCTTATTGGATATATAAGGTGTTTTTTTTTTTGCTTTTAAAGAAAAGTAGACCTATTTTAGGAGCTTTTAAGTATGTACATATGCAAAAAGTGTGACTTTTCCACTTTTGTGCCACCTTTTTGGGCAGTTTTTGATGCTTTTCCTTGAGATTTCTTCTTGAGCTCAAATTAGCATTTTTGAGGTATATCTTAGAGAAAAACCTAGTTTTTTTCAAGTTGAGATTATTGTTTCTTGCTCTGTCACATTCTGAGAGCTTGTAAACTTCTTGTACTTAGTTTTAAACTTTGGCATACTCCTTCAGTTTAATAAAAAGAAAAATCCTATCTCTAATTTTTGTCTCTATTTTTTAGTTTTAGTATGATGTCTACATTGTGATTCTATTTATAGATCCTTTTCATGTCCTATTATTGCAAATCATTGATACAGAAATTTCATTTAATGCAGGTTGCATGCTATGTTTAAGTCTAAACCTTCATGCAAATCAATTTTGTACTAGGTGTTCATGAGAGATTATGAATTCATTGTTGTTTTGTAAAGACTGTTTGTGGGTAATAATATCAAAATCATCCTTAAGTTTGGATTCATATTAGATAAGTTTTACATTTCAGTTATATTTTCTATCCCTTTTCCTAGAAAGTCACTTAGAATATGATTCATCATTCAGAGAACCAACTCACTCTAGAGATTCCCTTTTCACATATATCACCCACATCTAAAAAGCATTTCCATGTTTCAACAGATAGTTTGATTTCTGCAAATCTAACAAAGGGTGCACATCTGATTGACAATAGTTTTGGTTGGGACCCTAAAAATCAATTTCAAAGGAGTTTTAAATATTCTAAATTTGTTGGTTGGTGTATGCATCAAGTTATTCATCCTTTTGGAGGCTCATTTTAATATACCTGGTGACTCTGTTTTTATTTTTTTGCATGCAAACATAATGCAGCGTGCACATGAGAAAAGTACAAAATAGATCAAGTTTTGCACCTTTCGAATAACAATAGTTGTCCCCATAACAAAGGAGAGGCAAAAAAATAAAGAGGTTGTTTGAAACACCAACAAGGTCAAAATCAACACCTCCTACTTTCAGCTCTTTGGTTTTATCACCAGGAATTCAAAGGGCGTCAAACAAACACTTGGCTAATTTCAACTACCGGTTTCAGAGAACCTAGGATAGAATCCCTACAATGATAAAGCCTTTACCAGCTGAGCATGTCCAGGATCATGATGGGCCAAAAAGTGGTGATATGTAAGTGATATGATGAAACATGTGGCTGATGACTTTTTTAACCTAAAATTGATGAAACAAAAAGGGTTTTTAAAGGAGATTCTATACTTTCCACCAATATAAATTATGCTTTACTTTGAATTTAATAAATAATTATTATTCATTTTCTATTTGAATTATGACTAAAGTCTTGATTGATAGGCTGATTGAAAAACATCTACAATTGTCAAACGGTATCACATTTTTTGAATTTGAAACATGCTTCACATTCTATGCTTTGCATACTACAGGATTAAAAAAAGAAAAAATGAATTTCATGAAGTTTTGACCAAGTTAAGGTGGTCAAACATATGAGTTTTTATAATTTTTTAAAAATTGTAATAAAATATTCATAATTAATTATTTACTTGGAAAAAAATATAAAAAAATATGCATCACATTGAGACATGAGTCCTCTACTGATATCTAAAATATTATAAAAAAATATTATCATTTTATTGTGGTTAGGCTGGTCAGACATACACCTACTTCTTATTTTTTTACTGAAATTTAAGTACTACTGCATTGAAATTTCAAATTTTCAGTAAATAGATTTTTTTTATTAAAAAACTAGTAGTTTAGAAACTACATTCAATTTTCTACAAATTCTATTCTTACATATTTTTGAATTAATATAGATAACTTATTCAAATTTTTACATGAAGTTGCCTAACTCTGATTTTTCATAATTTTTTGCCTTTAAGGGCCTATTTTTTCCATGATGATCCTGCACATACCCAAATTCTCATGCTTTTATGTTTTTCTTAAGAGCCTGAAACAACAAAATTTTAGTCATGACCCAATCTATGGGTGGGCACACACTCCTTAATGCTTATGACATCGCCATTAGAGCTGAGAATTGCCTCATCCAAGCTGGAGATATAGCCCCTAAGCCTCCTATGTCCTTATTCCCTGAAATACAGTCACCTATTCCTATCACTCTCCCCCCATTAGCTATTGTCTCACCTGTTCTAGCAATAGGCCATCAAAACGTAGCCCAAGAATTATTGCTCCAACCCAAAACCAAGAGTTGAAAGAAATAAAAAGTATACTGAAGACCTTTGGAAATGATTTAGTGAGCTTTAAAAAGTAGGTTGGTCAAGAGCATAAGCCCTGTCAAGCCCCATACCAGTACAACCAACCTAATAGGCCAGCCTTTCAGAATGACTATCAAGGCCAAAGGAAAAATTTTAACCCAAAACTGTTCTAGCCATATAACCTGAACACTGCCAGCTCGTCAAAGGAGCTTGTGCCACAAAATAACATTGTCCAGGATTGCGATTGGTGTTATCCATGCAATCAGCCCCATAACCAGTCAACATGTACAAATGGCATGAGAAATCAAGCCTTAATGGTCCAAAATAGCTATGTTGGTTCAAAGAATATTTCAGGCTAGAATCAAGAACAACATGAAAGCTTCGAAGTTGCTTTGCCAAACTGGTAGAGTTTTGAATTTTGTGGCGTGAACAACCAGGATTGAAACAAAATTATCCTGTTGTAGCCAATACTAGATTGAAAAAGAGAGCCATGGATTTGGGGCAGCAAGCTAGAAATTCACAACAGTAGCCTACAAAGGAAAAGCAACCCATGTCTTCATCAAATGTTCATGTTGCAATGCAATCTAAAGTGTAGATTCTACAAAGAGGCCAACAAATACCCGGCAGGGAATAGTCAAAGACACAAACGTAGCCTTTGCAGAAGGGTAGTGATGTTGTTACAAAAAACTAGCAGAAGGTAACTCCTACTTCTTTTAATATTGTTTAGCATCTTAGAAAGGCTACTGTCAACATTTCGGTATTAGATGCTTTGCACATCCCAGGTCAGAAAATTTTGATGTAAGATGCTTTAGCTAAGCTTTCCATTTTTGATGATGCTAATCAAGGACATGCTAAAGTTGTTCTTGCAAATGATCTGGAGGTTAAGAATGATCAGAAAACTAAAGAGGTAAAGCCTCCCCTATTTTACTTAAGTTTGATTATTGGTGATAAGATAGTACATAATTGTATGGTAGATTCTAGTGCAAGTAGCTCAGTTATGCCTAAAAGTTTAGCCGATAAGCTAGGTCTTGTTTACGAGCCTAACCCCCAGAAGGGCGTAGTTTAGTTGGATGGATTTGTTGTTAAAACTACTCATATAATAAGAAATTTAGCTCTTACTTTGCATGGATCCCCAAATTTCATGATCCATCAAGATATACATGTTATTCATTTGTCGCCCCACTTTTTCCATTTTCCTCTCAAGGGATTTTACAACCAAGTTGGGTGGGTTTTTGTCCTCTGATTGGTCTCATTTATTTTTTAGAACAAGGTATGGTACAAAAGTGACCATAAAGTCTGAGCCTCTAGCCAAGGACCATATCAAACCATATTCTCTGAATCCTATAAATGCTAACCTCTACATCACCCCTATACTAGAGGAACAAACCATGACCTCAAACTGCAACACCCCTATAGAAAATGTTAATCTAGATGAATGGGAAGCCAAATATCATGAGCTTGATCCTTTTCAACACACAAATGAGATAGGATTATGAGTTTATATGATTCGTGAACTTGATTCTGACATGCCTAATCTTTTTAAAGTGAAAGGACAGCCTATAGAGATAGAAAATGAGCTTTGGAAGCTTTATTTTGATGGATCAAGGACCAATGTAGGTGTTAGTGGTGGAGCTATGCTGGTTTCACCAGATGGAAACAAATATTATTCAGCTTTCAAGTTTTTTTTCATCTGCTCAAATAATACAATTGAATATGAAGCGTTGGTGCATGGCCTAGAATGGGCCTGAAAGAGAGGTATAAAATGCTTTCATGTTTATGGTGATTCAGAGTTAATAGTAAATCAAGTCAAAAATTTGAATGTTGCAAAAAATGATTTACTTAAGAAATATAAGCATCGTGTATGGGATTTAATGGAATATTTTGATGCTCTTAATATCATTTCAGTTCCTAGAAATGAAAATAAACATGTTGATAGGCTTGCTGCCATAGGAGCCCAATTTGATATCCTAGGATTCATAAAGTAGAGGCACGTCAATATGTAAAAATTGTAGTCAGACCTTTTGTACCTGACAATAATGTGAGTTGGCAGGTTTTTGATAGTGATGAACAGATTGTGAGTTTTCTAATTGTTGAAGCTGAGTTTGTAGATGGAAACCAACAAAAGTGGCAACAACAATATGA
>VDFB02086081.1:120218829-120278383 GCA_007258455.2 Sequoia sempervirens | reverse complement strand
TAGCCAGTCTGTTTTAGGCTTTTAGCCATAGCAGCAAGGCAGTGAACTGTTTGATAAAATGCTTTGGTAGACATGTATGAAAAATGTGGTAGCATAGACAACTGTCACCATCTGATATTTATGCAGTTGTAGTATGTTTTGTGCAATGTAATCAGCTATATGAATATAACCAACAAAAATCTATTTTCTATAATTCATGGATTGAACTCTGTATTTTATTTGCTCTCAATGTTTGTATGCTATGGAAATGCCATTACATTTTTAAAAAAAGTAGTTTCTTACTATTTTTCTTCAATTTTTTATGTTTTTTTGCAAATCTACCAAAAAACCCTAGTTTTTTCTACCAAAAAACTATATTTTGAAAAAAATCAATTAAAAATAAACAAATCTAATTGAAAATTTGATTAAAAATTAAAAATTTTACCTGATAGAGGTGGATTCCAAATCGGATATCGGATTTCGCTCTCCACTATGCGCCCCCCGCCGATGAGCCGAAAATAAAAATGAATGAGTTTTGGTCGCGGCTTTTTTTTATATATACAGTTGACCAAAATCGGATATCCGATTTGAATCGGATATCCGATTTGGATCGGATATCCGATTTGGATCGGATATCCGATTTTTTGCTTGTGTCGGAATGAGATTTAGCCTTTTGCTTGGGTCGGAATGAGATTTGTTTATACACTGAACAAAATCGGATATCCGATCCAAATCGGATATCCGATTCCTAAAACTAAGTTTTCCCTCTGCCTCGGTAGTCACCCCAGCTCCAAAAAGTCAACTCACCATTTTCGCATTTTTGAGTCGTAGAAACATGTATTTTTTCCTCCATTGCCACTTTTTGGCATACCATGATCCTGCACATGCCCAATAATCCCTCTCCATTGGGGACTATTTCGGGAGGTTTTCATGATCTACCTAAGAATCTTGAAAAATTCTGCCCCAAATACATTCATGGTGAATCAAGGAGTGTTGAAGAGTACATACAAGATGTTAAGGATGCTTGTTCTAGAGCTCAGATAACTCACCATGACGTATTTTGTAGGTTGTTCCCTTATTCCTTAGGGTATATGGCATACAATTGGTATCTTAATCTTCCACAAGGTTCTATTCTGACCTGGACATACTTGGAAAATTCTTTCATCAATCAATTCAGGGTTTTTGTGGATCCAACTCTTTTATACCACCAGTTTTTTATGATTAGGAAAGAGCCATGTGAATCCTTTCCCTTGTTCAATATCAAGTTTTAATGAATGTATAGGATACTACAAGACCCCTATCTAGTTACTAAGGATAGTGCCATTCAAGCATACTTTAGGGTTATAGACCCTTTTCTTGGCTTGTTCTTGCAAAGGACTTATCAACCAGCTGATATTGATTCTCTATCCAAAGTTTATCATTTGGCTATAAAGCTACAACAACAAATTAGCTCTCAACAAGGAAGTTTTGGAGGAGGTATTCCTCCAATAGGGTATTAGATGCCTAGCCCAACCCCTTTATTCAATACTATCCCATGAATGTCTCCTTCCCGTTATGGACCTATGTCTGAATTGCAAATCCCACCACCTGTTCCATTCTTCCATAGTGGGACTGCTAACTTCACTCAACAATCACAGGTTCCTCAAGGTCCCCATGGTCATCATAACCAAATTGGAACACCAAGTCATGTTACAAATGAAAAGATAGTTCAACTCATAAATGAGGTAGAGACCTTGAAGAAAACACTCTCTCAAGTTACAAATGACATGGCTTAGCTTAGATTGAAGCCTTCTCAAAATCAGGGTAATTATCAGAATCATAACAATTATAACCAAAGGGGTTATCAAGGCCAAAACTCCTCTAACCAAGGCTATCAAAATCAAAATAGAGGATACAACTAGAGACCAAGTAACAACTGACAACGGAATACAGGGCCAAAAAATGGTGGAGTTTCGCATAATCATCAAGGTAATGAGGAGAGGTCACATACTGCAAATGTGGCTGGCCTCAATTTTATGACTAACTGGTGCAGGCTGCATGATACTGCTACCCATTCTGAGGTAAACTTCCCTGAAATGGAAAAGATGGTCAAGATGGCACAGGAAGATGCCCAAACGTTCCAAGGTAATTCAAACAAAGGAGGTGACTTAGTGGATACAACAATGACTTATGACCTCTTTGAGGAGGAACCTTCATTCCCAAGGCAAGATGAGAATGAACCAGAGGAAGATTCATATGATGCCCAAGCCTTTCAAACAAAGGGAAGATGCTTCTTGAGAAATCAGAATAAGGGTCCATTCACTACATCAACACTGCCTAATCACATGGTTCCTCCGAACCACTTCCATAACAAAGGTAATTCACTTGGTGTTGTCCAAAATAATTCAAGTTATAATACAAAATTTGATATTGTTTCTGAGATGTAGAGGCAGAAAACCTCTTTATCATATTTTGACTTCCTAAAGTGGTGCCCTGCTCAACGGGAGATAGTGCTGAAAGGTTTAGAACAAGCTAATAAATCATAAGGGAAAAGCAAGGTTGCACCTACTGCAGATATGAACACTATGTTGTATAGAAGCAAGGTAGGTACCCCACCATTTCTCTTAATTTTAAGAATCTGTGGAAATAATCTACATAATTTTTTGTTAGATTCAGGGGCTTCTGGCAATGTTATGCCATTTTTTGTATGCAAGAAATTGGGACTAAACCTTATCCAGACAAACAAGAAGGTCATCCATCTTGACAAAATGGAGGTTAATGTAGTGGGGGAATTGAGAAACATACATGTGTAAGTAGGGTCTGACCCTAGGATCCTAACCGACATAGATATTCAAGTAGCAGACATTCTTGAGACCTATGGTATGCTATTGAGAAAAGATTTGATGAAAATTATAAGGGGATATCTCTCCATGGAATTTTCACACATGTGGCTACCATGGAGGGGAATGCCTACGCAGATTAGGATTGGAAGTGAACTTAGCCTCAAGCATGTCATCACTGAATACGATTGTCCCAACGAGGTGGCTTAATTTAAAACTGAGATAGGGGTTTATAAAAGAGAGGAAATTTTAACCTTTTCTATTCTTGACCCTAAAGAACTACCAATACAAAAGGGCCCTGATTCCATGATTAATAAAAACCAACAAGCATTGATCAAGAAGCTACAACAGGATTAGCCGATTTTAGGGGAAGATATCAATCTGCAGAGTCTTCTGCTCCCCAATTGGTGTAGGATGCATTACCAAAATCATTCTGAATTGACTTTCCAACCTTGCATTGACATTTTAAATCATGTTTCCCAAGCTTAGGAAACTAATCCAAGTCACCTTGAGACTATTGTTGATCACTTCTCATTTGAATCCAAAGAAGCAATAATGTTAATCAGGAATAAGATACTCCTGAAGGAAGCTCCTTCTCAAATTGAACCTAATCCAAACACATATCTGAATCAACATATTGATGAGGAGCAACCCCAAGGTTTGTTTGACACCCCTCTACTCACGAGTATACCAAAACCCAAGGGGTTAACCAAAGACACTAGTGACTATCAGAAGGATAACCTTGGGTCACATAACACATCTGTATAGGGATTGGAAGGTACACTTGAGGAACTAGTTGAATACCCATTCCCCATATCTAATGCAAAAGATCAAGTAGCCCCACCCCTGGCTCATTCTATCCAAGTGTCCACAATAACCTCCAAGGGACAAACTCCAGCTCATGATCATTTGTGGACCCTTAGGTTTGATGGATCCAAATCCAAGCTAGGTTGTGGTGTGGGGATTGAACTAACCAACCTGAAAGGGAAAACCTTATTTTCTTCTTACAAGCTACAGTTTGATTGCACTAACAACGTACCAGAATATGAAGCTCTAGCAAGGGGGCTGATGTTCACACATAAGAAGAAGGTCACTGCCTTGGTGGTCAAGGGAGATTCATAAATAGTTATGAAGCAAGTGCGCAACCAGTACACATGTCACAATAAAAGGATGGCAGCATATAGAAATAGGATATGGAACTTGATTGAAGACTCTGGCGCTTTTTTGATTAGCTTAATCCCAGGAGAGGAGAATCATATAGCTAATTTGTTAGCTATTGCTGCAAGCACCCTAGAATCCATGCAAGGCTCTAAGCTTAAGAGATTCTTGATGGAATTGATTTCCACCCCTGCAGTTCCTGATAATGTTAGGAACTTTCAAGTCTTTGATGATGATCAACATATTCTTGCTTTTCTAGCAAGCTCAGATGTTTTTGAAGGGAAGATCATTGATAAGTCCAACAAGGATCAAGGAGATTGGGACCCTAGAGATTGTGATACATAAGGGGTCCTCAACCTAAAAATAAATACCATTCCCAAGGGAATGGTGGCCTTGGAAAGAATTTTTGATTCAAACCCAAGGGCTCAAGAGAAGATATCAGTTGAAGATAAAGGAGGCGAATATGAAATTGTTAACCTAGCTGATTTTGGCCCTAAAAGAAATGTCTACATAGGGAAAGCCTGCCCTGAAGCAATTAGAGAAGACATATTGAGGGTACTTAAGAAAGATATTGCTGCAATAGCCTGGGGATATGAAGATATAAAGACATTTGATGCTTCTGTAATGACTCATACTATCCCTCTGAAGCCCGAAGCTAAACCATTCTAACAAAAGCATTGCCCTGTCAACGCCCTGATTGAACCACTGATCCTTAAAGAAGTTCATGATTTTTTTCTGCAAGGATAATCTTCCTTGTACACCATTCAACATGGGTGGCTAACTTGGTTCCAGTCCATAAGAAAAATGGAGAAATCAGGCTATGTGTAGACTTCAAAAACCTGAATAAAGCTTCAAAAAAAGATAACTACACACTTCCTTCTCTGGATACAATTAGGTAATGGTTGACTGTGAAGACAAGATGAAGGCAACCTTCACTACAAAATGGGGAAAATTTGCATACAAAAGGATGCCATTCGGTCTGATAAACGTTGGAGCAAATTTTCAGCATGCCATGAACATAGCATTCAAGGATCTAATTGGTAAATGCATTATTTTTTACATGGATGACCTAACAGTATTCTCTAAAGATAGACTGAACCATGCTGCAGACTTAGCTAAGGTTCTTGAACGATGTATCCAGTATGGAGTCTCCTTGAATCCTAAAAAGTGTGTGTTTGGATTTTCTAAAGGAAAGCTCTTGGGACACATAATCTCAGAAAGAGGAATATGGATTGACCCAGATCGAGTTGAGTCCATTCTGAAGATCACTAGGCTAGGGAGCAAGAAAGAGTTGAGATCTTTCTTTGGAAAGATCAACTTTGTAAGAAAATTTATTATGGGCTTTGCAGAAATTGTAAAACCACTGAACGAAATGATGAAGAAAGACACTAAAACATAATGGGGTGATGAGGTGAAGACCGTGTTTACACAGGTCAAGCAAACCATTTCAGAAGTGCTAGTCCTCACCAGCCTTGTCTACTTGAAGCCATTCTATATTTATTCCTTTGCTTCTGAGCATTCCTATGTAGCTGTACTAACTCAATGAAGAGAAGAGGCAAAGGAGAGACTGATTGTTTTCATGAGCTCTCTATTTAAGAATGCTGAGATCAAATACCTGCCTCTTGAGAAACAAACCTTTGCGCTGGTCAAAGCTGTCAAAAAGTTTAGGCACTACATTCTCTGAAGCCAAATCATTGTTGTAGTTCCTGACGCTGCTGTGAAGTCTCTACTTATGTAGAGCGAGCTGGGAGAAATAAGAGGGAAATGGATGGCCATCTTGCAAGACTTCAATCTGGAGATACATCCTATGAAACTTGTTAGAGGTACAGGCTTGTCTAAGTCCATGGTGAATGTTGGTGACAACATCATTTGTCAATAATACACAACCCAGTTCTTCTCCAATGACCCTTGGTATGCGGATATTGTCTATTTTATGCTCAACAATCGATGTCTTGAGGGAATGACTGCAATTCAAAGGAGAGTGCTAAGAATGAAGAGTTCCCATTATATGTTCAAAGGAGGGTTGCTATACATGAAGAACTTTTAGGGAATGTACCTATGATGCCTTGATCAACAGGAGACTAAACATGTGATCTCTGAGTTTCATGGGAAACACATCATAGGTCATAGTTATGTAGATTCATTGACACACCAGATCCTCAGATCTGGTCATTATTGGCCTTGTGTGTTCAAAGATGCCCATCAACATGTGATATCATGTCACATATGTCAGATTTCTGCATGAAAAGAATGCCATCCAGCCATGCCATTGCAACCTGTCTATGAGGTAAGGCCATTTGCCCAATGGGCACTAGATTTTATTGGAGTAATCAACCCAAATTCTTATGTCAAACAAAAGTTTATTTTGACTGGTACTGATTACTGCACAAGGTGGACCGAGGCTATACCCTGGAAGAATAGCACAACAGAGGTAGTGATCAAGTTCCTCATTGAATGCATCACCACCATGTTTGGAGTACCCTTCACATTGGTATGTGACAATGGCTCTTTTCCTCTGCTGAATTCATTTCTTGGGCATATGATCACAAAATTGTCTTAAAATATTCTTCGAATTATTACCCACAAGGAAATGGAGTTGCAGAATTAACCAATAAGAATCTCTTAGGGGTAATTAAAAAACTGTTAGAGAACAACCCTAGGGACTGGCATACCCAACTAAGATTTGCATTATGGGTAGATAGGACTAGAATTAAGGCTGCTTTAAAAACTTCACCATTTAAGCCGGTATATGGCCAAGAGCCTGTGTTCCCTATCCATCTGCAAACACCTATCCTTGAGTTCATTAAAAAATTCTACTCTAAAGATGATAGGATAGAAGTAAGATTAGCTGCCTTATTGAAATTAGAAGAGCATAGGGATGCCACCTTGCAGCAACTGTTTAGGCACCAGGTTGTTGTCAAACGTTGGTTTGACAAGAGAGCCAAAATCAAAGCTTTTAGGATATTAGACCTTGTGTTGTTATGGGATAAAGCTAGTGAAAAGAAGAGCAGTCACCAAAAATTTGATAAGCTTTGGATGGGTCCCTATCAGATTGCTAAGATCCTAGGGGAAAATGCTTTATGATTCAGTAGTTTAACTGGAGAACCTATTCCATTGCTTGTCAATGGACAATTTCTTAAACACTATTTTGAGTCATGAAGTTGGTACTTTTGCTGGGTGATGCATCTGTGTAAATAGTTTCTGCTTGTAAATAATCTCTGTGTTTAAATAAGTTTGTTCTTTATGTGAATAATCTGCTGCTCTTTGTGTAAGTAATTTTCTCTTTTGTTTGTAAATAATATGCTATTTGTTTTCTTTTCCTTTCTTTCTATCTTTCTGTTTCCTTTGTTCTTTTGGTTTCTATTTTGTTTTGTTCTTTGGGATTTATCTATTCTTTCCCATCTTAAAATGGTGGCTGTTATCTCGAGTATACTTTGGTCATTAGGAGAGAAGTGGTTTAGATATTTTTCAGGTTTGCTGATTGGGTGATTTTGTCCTAAAACTCTTTGTTTTATGCCTATTGCCAATAAGAGTTGTGGAAAGCTTTGAAAATAAGGTGCAAAATAGATAACCTTCATTAGATCCTATGAATCTGTCAAAAATCATCAATATCATCTCCTCTTGTAATGGTATATTTGTCCTAGGATGATAGTGTTGTAAGATTTGAGTGAAAATTTTGATTCCTAGGTGTTGTTATGAGGTCCATGGTAGTTTTCAACCTAGAACATATGTTCAACATCTAGCATATTGAAAAAAAAACTTAATGAAATATCTGAAATTCTATGAAAAAAAAAAGAGAACTATTTCAAAAGAAAAGAGGACTCAATATGAATGGGTGATTCCAGTATCTCTACCGGGGCTATGGACGCCTAGCTAGCAGTAGAGCAATGCTGTAAGAAAACTAGAGGTATCTCTATTGAGGCTATGGATGCCTGACTGGCAGCAAAGCAATGCCTAGGATATCATTGCACAATAGATAAAGGGAATCAACTCATGTAGCTCAAATCTTGCACATTGTTGTTTGAAAGATGAAGAAAAATTTATAACAAAGTGATACACAATCAAGCACACACATAGATTCAGGGGTAGCTATTGTTAATTTATATTTGAGATTCTAGCTCAACCTTGATTACTAAAACTGACACAACTGGAGTTGTGATGTTCATGAACCAGGAGTTCTAGGTAGTTGAACCCTTCAACTTCTTGAAAATGGATAAACCTTTTTTCCAGCTGAGTTGACATTTGTTATGCCCTGCATAACCACCCCATTTTATTCTAGAACAAAATGGGTTGCCCTTCTCTTTTTGGTTTCTTTGTCTCTGATTATTTTCTTTTCTCTTTGGGGTTTCTTCTGTTTTCTTCTTGAGTTTTCCTTCTGGAAATTAAATGAAATAATCACAAGCAATAGTGGATTTTATTATAATATATTTTATTTGCTTATGAGGACTAATGAGGACCTTGTCTCATAGGATTAGATCATGCACATGATGATATTTCTCAAAGAGCTCAGTTGGGAAGCATTCCCCAATCTAGTTTGGCACAAAATTCCTCTAAGAAGAAAGTCGGCAAGACCTTACAGTTGTCTTGCCAACTACTAGTGTGTTTTGTCCATTAGGGGCTCACTGTTTGGCCAAACGTTCTTGTTGCCATAGGTTTCTTTATGTCTCACCGACTGGAGGAGCCCTCACCAAAAGATTTAGCGTTCAACATAAGGTCTTGGCAAAGGAGGAGAAGTCTCTCTAACATGAGGTAATATCAACAAAATCTCTTGCCGATCCATCGGGGTCTCAACGAAAGGAGGATGCTAGAGGGGAATCTCGCCGATGGGGTGAGGTCTCACTGAGGTTAAGTGGTTTCGGGTTAAAGTTCCCCTTTCATGGTTATGTCCTGCCAATATAGTGAAGTCTGGGTGATAGAGGAGTGATCTTGGAAATGGAAGAATAGTGTCCGCAAGAAGTATCATTGACATGGTGGACTCTTGTCAAAAAGGGGATGTCTTCAGGGAGAGTAGTTCACCTTTGGCATGAAGTCTGGATAACATGCTGAAGTGTTGTCGATTGATTGCACACAAGGTTGGCATCACCAAAGGATAATGCCCTCACCATGAGGTCTCATTGACACAGAGGAGGTCCCATCAAAAATTTTGAGCCCGATGAATGATTTTTTCCTTTTGTAGGAGGTCTGGCCAATTAACTCGTGTCTCGCCGATGGGAATGCCTTCGGGGAAAGAGTTGTGCTCTCGACAGGATGTTCTACTGACTATGAAAGGTCTCCCCGAAGTGCTTTTGGCTCGGCAAAAGGAAGTTTCGATCGGTGTAAAGTCTCACTGACAGGGAGTCCCACCAACACGAAGTGAAGTTTTTAGCGAGAGGGAGTTTCTTCGAGGTAATATGTCCCTAACTACTGAAAGTCTCACCGAAGGTTATGCCTTTGGCATAATCTCCTGTCAACGGATCAAACTCATGCCGACAATTGTTCCCCAAGGGTTCTCAGGGAAGATTTTCACTCTCGCCAGGAGGTATCGGTGACTTGGAGACGTCTCACCGATAGGGCATGAGGTCAGGGTAAGGTCTTCTTGACACGTAGGAGTCTCCCCGACATGGGTGTGCTCGCTAGAGAAAGGAAGGCTTGCCAAGATGTCTTGGCAAGGGGACTTAGTCTCGTTGACATAAAGCACTGTGGCTTCAGTATAAGGTCTTAGTGAAGTGATCTAGTCTCTCTGAAATAGGGTGAGCTTGCTGAGAAAGAGGGGCTTGATATAAGGTCTTCCCGACCACTCTAGGTCTTGCCGACAGCCATGGATTTACCAACACGGAGGGATATCGGTATAGCAGAGGGGGACTCGCCATGACCTTTTTCCGATTGAAGAAGTCTTGCCGAAAGGAAAAGGGGCTTGAGCTCATAGAATAAGAATGAGATTAGAGAGACTCCAGGAGAAAGATCCAACATTGCCATGATGTCTCACCGACCCAATAGGGTCCGGCTGATACAGAATGAGCTTAGGGAGAAAGATCCGACATTGCTATTAGGTCCTACCGACTCGGTAGGGTCTTGCCAATAAGAATGTGCTCACTGAGAGAAGAGGGGCTCGATATAACATCTTCCCGAACACATAATCTCTAGCCGATAGTGATGGATTTTCCAATGAAAAGGGTATCGATGTGACTAGTGGAGCTCGTTGTGACTTCCGACCGATACCAATTGTCTTGCCGATAGGTTTTGTGGTATCGATATGACTTTTGCAACTCACTAAAAGGTCTCACCAACTGTCACATGTTATGTCGATAGCTGCTAGAAGAGACATAATCACATTGGGGAGACACGATTAGTGTCTCACTGACATACGATGCCACTCGAATAACCTTTGACTACCTGGGAATCTTGCATGGCCTATGTTCTACCAATCTAAAGGAATTAAAAGTGGGCCATTGACTGATTGACTACCACCTTGAAGAAGACAAATAGAATGCAAACAACATGGACTCATTCTAAGATCAAAAGCCAATGGGTCGGCTCGAGTGATGATGTTTAGATCTAAAGGGAGGCCCGATGATGTTTCCAGAGATGGTCAATGAAAGAAGGGTCTAGAGCATGAAGAAGGTCAAAATAAAGAAACAACCACAAGTCTCAAGAACAACCAGAGTCTACTGATAGAAAAGGGGTGGATCGGTATTAATGGAAAAATTCTTTAGAGCATTCAAGGCAGCCCTTCAAAGGAGTTGAAAGATAGACATGGATACCAGGAGTAAATGCTACAGCTACAAAAGATCTGAAGGTTTCTCCTGAGGTCAAGCCATCACCAACATGGACAACATGGCTTCACATTGAATGCGTCATTGACTCTCTTCAAAAAGATCTAAGTACCGACCCCCCTGGAAGCAGATATTTTGTAAACCCTAGTAGAGGGGACAACACATTTTCTTTGGTACACTCTGTATATATGGCATTCTTGCCTCTTTGTAAAAAAAAAAAGAAAAAAAAGGGAAGTTAAGAGGTTAGAAGTTAAAAGAAAGTTAGCAAAAAAATAGGAGTCAGATTTAGCATAGACTAATGTATCTTTTCAGTTTTCTTAATATAGATGGAAATAATCTGGAGTCATGGATTTTCTGTACACTAGGGATTGTGCCATATTTGTAAAAGTTTCTTATCTATTTCATTAACAGTAGAAGCAACCAGATTAAAATCTACTTCATATTGTGTTCCAAAATGGTATTTGTCTTAAGTTAATCATTTGATTTGAGAATCTTTCAAGGAATGAAGTTTGATTTTATGTTTTGTTTAAATGGTAACTTGCAATCTGTTATTTGAATTAGAACTATGAGTGAAGGAGGCTGTGTGTTAATCACAAGTCAATTTTGTTCTGCAGTTTTAGTTAGGAATTCCTTGAAAGGTAACAAGTCTTGTTAAGTTGGATGAATTAACATTCTTTTCTGTTCCAAAGCTCTGATCCATCTTTTTCTATTTCTTTAAAAACCCTAGTTAGAGTAGGTTTAACTTCATGCTTGATCTTAGAACAATCTAGAAGCTCAACACCAGCAGGTCCCTTGAACATTACTATTACATTGACCATTGAGCAACATCAGCACAGTTGAGAACCAACTGTAAAGACCATGGGAGCTAAGATAGTCATGTGTTGTCTTTCTCTTTTAGGAGAAACATAGTAGCAATATTCTATTTAACTGTTATTGTGCCATTTGGAGCATCAACACACTCTCAGCAACACACGCCTGTTCTACACTCTCCTTTGCATAGAGAACAATCACTATTCTATCTTGTTTCTCTACTCTTATTTTACCTTCTATAGTGTCTCATACATCTGCACTATATACTCTCTTCTCTCTCTACCTCTATTGCATACTCAAGAATACATAACTTTGTTCAACACTTTATGCTCTTGCAGACTTCTCACACCTAATGCAAATACAAATCCATCAACACCACTCAGATAGTATTCACTCTTTGCTTGACTCCATTGATCAACAATCTCTACCAATCTTGATTGGGAGTTGAGCTAGCAGTATTTCCCAAAAGGATAACCTATTAGGAAACTGCTACTATCCCAAATCAAGGATCCATGGAAGGTTGTTATACCATGTCATGACTCGTGTGGTCAGTGTTGGCCGAAGGGTGGAAGTGTTGAGCTTCCAACAATCCTCCCCAGTGTGATCATAGGATTCAAAGCCACAACCTAGGCTATGATACCATGATTGGGGGTTGAGCTAGTCATATTTCCTAAAAGGCTGACCTATCATGAAACCAACCCTATCCTAGATCAAGGATCCATGGGAGGTTGTTAGACCATGTCATGACTCGTGTGGTCAGTGTTGACCAAATGGTGGAAGCATCGAGATTCCAACAAGGGGCGAGACTATCAGATCACAAAAAATTGGGCCTAGAGACCCATGAATAGAAGATGGATGGTCTTCACAAGTTGGTATCCACCATCATATAGCAGATAAACAAGGATAAATCTGCTAAAGAGGATTTGAAAGAACAAGTGGTAGACCTCACCTCCTACATTCAACAATGGACTTCCACATAACAAGAAACCCCGACAGAATCATCTGCACCTACTCTCCCCTCCAAGGATGAGCTAAATAAAATGGAGAAAATGAAGTGCTAGACCAAGTCCACTACTGATTGGTTCAACCGGGTGATATAGAATGGTGACATGGGCATTCATCATGCTATTAGGATGTTCAAAAAATTATGTAGTTTACAAAAGTAGGTGGAGGACATGATAAATACTTGAAAAGAGTTCTCTGAGCTATATAATATCACCTATCCTAAGCTCAAGAGAATCCTCATCACTCTCTCGAGAAACATGGGAAAAGGAGCTAGAACTGCCAAAAGAAGATCAATGGCTGGTTGAAACATGGCTGATGAATTTTGATTACAGGAAAGAGAACCTAGAGAATTCCTTGCATGAATTGGATCTTCATCAAGAATGGATCATGGAGCACCGGATAGACAGTGAAGAGTATCTAAAGATGATGACAAACTATGAAATGCTCACTTTGGAGTTGGATCCAGAGAAAATCAAGTCGTTATTTGATAAAAAGCTGGAACAAGGGGCTAGAGATACACTATCACTGGCTTTCATAGATTTTGTTGCAAGGGCCTTCACTAAGTCTGAATAGGTTATCAAGGCTATGCTGAAGTGCACTAAACATTAGGAGTAGTTCACCGACAGATTCAAGAAAATAGCCTTCCAGATCCTCAATTTTGAGTTATCCAAAGAAATGAAACTCATAGCCATGATTGAAAAGTTTGTTGGGTATGCAACAATGTAGAAAGCTATTGGAAATCATATCATTGATGATGAGTATTTGCTGAAGTAGTTGTAAAGGCTAAAAAGATAGCTAAAAGACAAAAATAGCCACAAGACAAAATAGAATACAAGATGAAATAGGGAAAAGAAAAAATTCTATTTTATATTGTAATGTACTAGGGTAGGTGAAACCCTAAGTGAAAATGAATCTTTACCACTCGTTGTAAATGAATCTTGTCCATTCATTTCACTTTTTGAAAACTATAAATAGGGGCATCCTCTCATTTTCAAAGGGAGAGATGAGATGTAAAGACATGCTGCTACAAAATATATGAGAAAAACATTGTTTTGATGGTTTCTTGTGTATTTCTCTCATGTGTTCATGATTCTATCTCCAAGTATTAGATTTTAGCTTTCTTGTTTTAAGTTCTAAGTTACTTTCAATTGTTAGTTCATGTTGTACTTTAATGGTGGATGTATGTTGTTGTGTTTGATGTCTTCCTAGCTCATACTTTTGGTGGTTTATTAATGATAAAATGCTATGTAAAGTTAGTCTAAGCATTACTTATATTTCTGCACCTACATTCAATTGTTTTCCATGTTTTGATGGTGAATGAACAATCTAAAAATCTGCAATGACCCTTTGAATATTGCACTAGTTTCATGAGACTATGGCTTGGCCTTGGTTAAGTGGAACTTAGTTATACAAATTTTGTCCACTATAGTAGCCTCCATTGTTACTGTTCATCATTAGTTGTAGGTCAAGGAAACCTATAACCCTTTTTCTAGTTTTCTTTTTCTTTAAAACTGAATTTAAGCCAAAGTTCAAGCCCCATAGTGCAGCCAAATTTGATGGGAAAGAAGGAGTTTTAGCTTGTTGTTTTGAACTTGCAGCAACTAATAAACCATAAATTCCCTTTGTGATTACCAGCAAATTGTGATTACTAGCAAATCACATCAATCAACTGAGATATTTTTGGAAGTCATGGCCTGGCACTTGAGAGACCTTGGGGTGATTTCTAAAACTTAGTTTTAGAAATTACCTTTCAATAGAGATAACATACTTGTGTGTTTCTTGTGTTGAGAAAGTGCCAAAAATACCCATCAACAGTGCCCTTGTTCAAAGGTTAAATGAAGTAACAAACAAAGAAAATCTAGATCCAAACCTGACTGAAGCAACGCATGATGAGTCTCCCTCGCTACAAAAAAAAGATACTATACTGCAATCACAATAGTAGTAACACCTTTCTTTGTACATTATCATTAGATTTCTTGTTATGATTAATTTGGATGACGAAGATGAGGTTGTGAAGATTGAAGAAGAAGTGCATTATGAATTAAGCACATTTTTCCCCTCTTCTATGAGCTTAAACATTAATCCTCCTATGAAGAGTGTTGAACTTGGTGACACCCCTAGTTAGAAACTTGCTATTGTCCCTTTGGCTAGTAGTTCACCTTTTGTATATGATGAAAATGATTGGGATGCAGATGACCTACTAATAGGTAAACTCTTATTTGCCTTACTAGTCCTTTGTATTATATCTTTTTCATTTTTCTTTATGTGATTGCATGTGCATAATGTGATCCCCTATACTATTATGTTTGATGTATCTCTATCTCTTTGTGACATTCCTCTATTTGTACCTACATTCTTCTCTATGTCATAAATATTTTAGCTTTTCCTTTTATCTTTTCTTATTCTTGTGTTTTCCTTTTGGGGATGACGTAAGGCATCAATACATTCACATCTCTTCCATGTTGACCTGAAAGTTTTTTCTTTGTTTTCACTCTCTTTGTGTCATTCTTCTAGTTCTATGAGTATTTGGGGAATGATGACAATTCTAAGCTTTATAAAAAACATTGTAGCAAGAAAATACTAACCCCAAATCCATGGATCCCTCATGTGTTTGGAGTTTCATTTTGGGGGAAACCCATCTCTTTTCATTTTTGCATGACATAGCTTTATTTGGAAACATATGACTTGGCATAGGGATTTCCAAGTAATCTCTCATGTCCTCTTTATTGTTAGCATTTATCATTTTCTACTTTAATGTAATTTCTCACAACATGGTGTTTAGAATTTTTTTTAAAGTGGGGGCATACATTGGCATTATTCTTTTGCATTTCATGTTTCATGGTGTAGTCTTCTTACTTCATGTTGAATCGATGATTTTTGTATGGGGGCTCTCTTACACTTCTAGGGTTTTTGACCTAAAAGGAGAGAGATACAAAAACCTTAACGATTCACTCAAGAAAAAACCCTTGGGTTTTCAATGCAAAGGATATTGAAATTTTTTAAAGGGGATTGTCCTAAAGGCTAAAAACTAATAAGAGGGGTTGACCACCAAGTGTAAACTTGGAAAATGCAAGATGTTTGAAAACACACTATAATATGCAAAAAGACCTAGGAATGAAAATAGAATTTAATAGAAAATTATGTGATTGACAGAGTGCACATGGAAACTAGAGAAAGATGGAATGGAGCTTTGGAACCTGTAAATTGATACTTTTTAGGCCAACTGGGACTCATATGCCAAGTTGGGTGACTTAGTCCTGCTTCTAGTGAATAATGCTAGAACAGGTTTCAGACAAATGGGTACTCAAATCTGCAAAAATCTCTATCAAACACCTACAATGGGACTCATTCACCACTAATGGTGAATCAGTCCACTTCCAGATTTCTAGAAATTCAAAAGTGGAATCTATAGCCCTCAGTCTACTTCTCTGCTCCTGATTTAGATCTAGGTCCGACACTATCAAATTCAACTTATAGGTGTTCTCCAAGCTTGTTTTAGGACTTTGAAAACTTTGAATGGCTTTGAAAACTTGATGAAAATTTTTCCATTGTTGCTATTTGACAAATCTACAACCTAGACCTACAAATCACATGCAAAGAGAGGGAAAAATTGTTGTAGGGTTAGTGAATAGGGGTTTACCTTGGTCAAACCCCGTGTTGGTAATTAAACCCTTGAAATGAAATGAAATATGGAAATAGAATGATGAATGAACAAGAAATGATGTTGCAACTCACTAAACCCTTGAAGTAGAATGCCGCAAACATGCAAGTAATAGCTCCAATGGATGCAGACTTGAAAATGCTTGAAATGCTCAGATTTCCTGATAGATTGATTAGGGGGGAATGAGGGGAAAAACATTATATTTATACTCAATTATGCAATAATTCTCAAAAATACATCATCACAGGCCGACCTTAGATCTTAGAAAATAAAAACCTGCCAGAAATTTGAATTAACCTTGAATTTTGAACCAAAGGGGACTCATTTGCCACTTTGGGTGAATGGGTCCCACCTTAGGTATTTCAAGTGGGTTTCAAGATTTAGATGTTTTAAATGATATCTGTTGAGTTTATTCTAAAAAATACTTATAAGTAAGGCATGCAAATGTAAAATGAGGAAAATTAAAGCATAAGAAAGACCAATTATTAATGAAAAGCCTAGAAAAGTGTGAAATTTTGATACAACACTTTACAACAGTTTGAAATAAGGATTGGTAAATGTAAAAAGAGGTTATTTAGGTGAAATTCATTAATAGGATCCTAGAAAAGTGTGAAAGTGTGTTACAACACTTTACAACACTTTTGCAAGGCATCATAAAATTCTTATTAGTTCATAAGGGCCCAAGACCTAATGTGAATGTGTTAACCACATCACAACACTAAATTAAGGCAAAACTAAGCCAATATCCACATGAAGGACCCAAATGAGTGTGAAAATGTCCAAAGATCCATTTTCTATGCCACATTAAGCCCCCACTTTAGTGAGAGGATGAACCTACTTCAAAATCACACTAAAGTAGACAAACACACACAACAAGAGGGGTCCACATACACACATGCTGTAAAAATGAGACAACAACAATCAAGAGGGGTGATCAAGCCCCCAGGATCATGATCTCATGATAAACCATCATAAGCACAAAGGAACATACATGAAAATGATATCAACAAGGCATAAGAATAAAATTCCAAAGATGAAGAATAGAAAAAGAAAAAGGAAAGAAAGAAAATAGAGAATTAGATCAAGCTTCGATCATTTGTCCAACACGATGTGGATCAGATCTAGACTATTTATCTAGAAAATGCATACTCACTCTGAGGTGACAAAACTCCTAGCTATCCATGGGGTAAGAATTCCTAAAGGGTAAAAACACACTCATGGATGGTATTCACTCACACACATGCAGGTGGCTATGGGGAAATTCATGCCTCAGAATGGGCTTCTCGCTCAACTATACCAAAGTTATACCTCCTAATAACTTTAATAAGGCACCATGAAGAAAATTACTTTTTGAGCTTCACAAGACAAGAAAAACTTTGTATTCTTGGAGCTCATGAAAAAACACGATGGCACTACAGGCATGCAAGCTATGTTATGCAAGGTGGCCATATAACAACAAATACAAAATGAAACATGCAAAGAATGTTCAAAGGAGTCTTGCTTAGTTCATGTGACATCTTTAACTTAGGGAACATTGTGCCTAATGTCTCTAAGAGAGGACCAATCAAATAATATAAAATTTTCAACTTAGGGGATGCAGTGTGTCGCATCAAGGGACTAAGAGGAATGTAGTATGCTAAGATAGATCACGCTGATGAAGGAAACTACACCCAATGTCATCCACAAAACTTGACAAACACATCATATGAAGTAAGAAGGCTGCACTAAGAACCAAGAAAAAGGAAAATGAAAAATAATAATGTCAATGTATGCCCCCACTTTAAAGGAATTTCTAAACACCATACCGTGAGAAATTACTTGAAAGTAGAAAATGAAAAATGCAAGACAAGAAAGAAAACATGAGAGCCAACTTGGAAAGCCCGATGCCAGGTCATATGTTTCTGAGTAAAGTTGTGTCATGTAAGAGAAAAAAAGAAAAGAAAGAATGGTTGCCCCCAAAATGAAAACACCAAACACATAAGGGATCTATGGATTTGGGGTCAATATGTTCATTGACACAATGTTTTTTAAGGAGCTCAAAAATATCATCATCCACCAAACACACATATAACTGGAAGAATGACATGAAAAGAGAAAAAAAAAAGAAAAAAATTTGGGTAAATATAAAGGAGACATGAATATCTCAATGCCTTGTGTCATCCCCAAGAAGGAAAATACAAGATAAAAGTGAGAAGAGAAAATGAAAAGGAAAAAAAAAAAAAGGAAATCCTTTTGGGTCAACATGGAAGAGACATAGGGTGTCTTGATGCTTTGCATCATCCCCAAAAGGAAAACAAAAGAAAGAAAAGAAAAAGGAAAAGGAAAAGAAGCAAAAGTGATCCATGACATATAGAAGAATGAAGGTACAAATAGAGGAATATCACAAAGAGAGAGAACATCATACAATCACATTACACACATGCAATCACACAAAAGAATATGAAAAGGAAAAAGAAAAAGAAAATGAAAAAGACTAGTAAGGAAAATGCAAGTCAACCATCGAGCAAGTCATTTTCCTCCCAATCGCAATCCGTATAAGTGGGAGGTAGATGACAAACCAAAGGGACAATGAAAAATGCATTACTATGATAAGGATAACAAATTCTTGCCCCCACTAAGTGTGAGACAAGAATGAGCTAAGAGAGGTGATGGGAAAGGTCATGTAATAGTGAGAATGGAAGATTCTACAAATATTTCATGACAAGGAGTAGGAGAGTATTTTATGTGATCACTAGATAGCAATCATTTCCATCGAAGTGATACTTGCTTAATATTTCATTCATTGTATGACACTCATCACTACTATGTCCAAGAACTCGATGTTATGCACAATGTGGAACTTTGGAATCTTTAGGATATGTCACCAACCTATTCATAGGTGGTAATATTATGAGTTCTTTGTTTAAAATTATTTGTAATATTCATTCACATTCAAGTGGTGGATGAAGAGGAAACTTTAGTTTTTTCAACTTGTAAGGCCTTTTGCATTTGCTAGATTCACCCTTTTCTTTAGTTGAAGAGGACCCAATGGGATCCTTTCATCCTTGTCATTATGACTAGGTACGGGTTGCTCGTGAGGAAGAAGGACATTCAAATTGGGGGGAGAATCAAAGATAACCATACCATCATCTCAAAGCCTTAGATATTCTTTAGGAGGCTTGTTGTTATGAGGGGGATCTTGATAGGCTATCCCCTTTGTGTTTTCATCAGTTGATATTTTCTCTAAAAGTTAATGAATTTCATGCTCAATTGTTGTGTCACATCCTTGTTTACTTAAGATAATGAAGCCTTTTCCAAATGTTTCTTCAAGGTTGATAGGAGTGTTTGTTACTTTGTTATCATAGAATGGTTGAGTGTTTTCTTGTTTAGAGGAACTTTGTTCATCTAGTGTAGGAAATTTAGGTTCAACTTTTGTTTCAAGATGTAAGTAACTAAACATCTCAAGAGGTGGTATGGTAGGAGGATTTGGTTTGTTCCTGGATGGATAAAAGGATGCATTAGCTTCAAGGTTTTCAAGAAAATCATTTAGCAACCTATTCATGTTGTCGGCATGTTCTCCAATGATGTCAACATCATGAAAAGGACATGCATTAGGATTTGAAGGATCATGAGTGAGTTCAATGCCATTAGGATTGGTTCCAAAGGCACAACTTGACACATCCACTAAGGACTTTAATGACATCCAAATCTTATTAAAACACATATCCATGGTGAAAATTTTAGATTGCACAAGATGAATGAAATTAAACTAGATGCAATGAATGGAATGAAATAGAAAATCTAGAAACAAAAACAGAAAGGTAACCAAAAAAAAAAAAACTTAGAAAATGAATAGGAAATGATAGAAATTGTAGTAAAAAATGTGCAAAGGGACTGATTCACCCTAAGTGGTGAATGAGTCCTGGTACTGAGTTTTTTGAAAATATTCAAAAAATTTAAAATGAATTTTATGATTTTTATATTTTTTAATTAAAATATGATATGAAAATGCATAATTTTAGTGAATTTTTTAATGAGATGAAATGCAATAATGCAAGCTATATGAGCTTTTCACTAATACAAATTTTGAAACCCTAGAATGCAAATTAAACTATGCAAAGTGAAATGAAATGTTAATGTAAGATAAATATAGGATTTAAATACACTCCAAATCATAAATATGATGCTCTAAGTACAGGTTCACCAAAATGAACCGATGATTTTTGTATGGGGGCTCTCTTACAATTCTAAGGTTTTGGACCTAAAAGGAGAGAGATACAAAAAACTTAAGGATTTAATCAAGAACAAATCCTTGAGATTTCAATACAAAGGAGATTAAAATTTGTCAAAGGGGATTGTCCTAAAGGTAAAAAATTGATAAGAGAGGTTCACCACCAAGTGTAAACTTGGAAAATGCAAGCTGTTTGAAAACACACTATGATATGCAAAAAGACCTAGAAATGCAAATAGAATGTGACAAAAAATTATGAGATTGAAAGTGTGCAACTAGAAACTGGAGAAAGATGGAATGGAGCTCTGGAACCCTAAAATTTCTTCTTTTTAGGCCAACTAGGCCTCATACACAAAGTTGGGAAACTTGGTCCTACTTCAGGGGAAAAATGTTAGAACAGGTTTTCGAAAAATGGGTACTCAAATTTGCAAAAATATTTGTCATACTCCTACAATGGAACTCGTTCACCACTAATGAAGAATCAATCCACTTCTAAATTTCTAGAAATTCAAAAGTGGAATCTGTAGCCCTCAATCTACTTCTCTACTCTTGATTTAGATTAGGGTCTGAAACTGTCAAATTCAACTTGTAGGTGTTCACCAAACTTCTCTTAGTACTTTGACAACTTTGAATGGCTTTCAAAACTTGATGAAAACTTTTCCAATCTTTCTCTTTGACAAATCTGCATCCTAGACCTGCAAATCACATGCAAAGAGGGAAATTTTTTTGTAGGGTTAGTGAATAGGGGTTTGCCTCGGTCAAACCTCGTGTTGGTAGTTAAACCCTTGAAATGAAATGAAATGAAATGTGGAAAGAGAATGATGAATGAACAAGAAATGATGTTGCAACTCACCAAACCCTTGAAGTAGAATGCTGCAAACATTCAAGTCATAGCCCCAATGGATGTAGACTTGAAAATTCTTGAAATGCTTAGATTGTTTGATAGATTGATTAGGAGGGGGAATGAGTGGAAAAACCTTATATTTATACTCAATTATGCAATAATTCCCTGAAAATAAATCATCATAGGCTGACCTTAGATCTTAGAATATAAAAATCTACTAGAAATTTGAATTAACCTTGAATTTTAAGGGGACTCATTCACCCAAAATGGTGAATGGGTCCCACCTTAGGCATTTAAAGTGGGTTTCAGGATTTAGATGTTTTAAATGATATTTATTAGGTTTATTATCAAAAATACTTATAAGTAAGGCATGTAGATATAAAATGTGGCCAATTAAAGCATAATTATTAAACAGGCATAGGACAACTAAGAGGGGAGGGTGAATCAGTTGTCACACAAATTCAAACTTAAAACTTTATCACTTATCAAATCTTAAACCACACTATTCTGTTATTAAATAGGAGCATGAAACATAAATAACAGAAAGTAAATCAACACAATGAACTCCAATTTTTTACGTGGAAAACCCAATAAGGGAAAAAACATAGTGAGGGTTAACTTACAATATAAAGATTATAAAAAGGTTCACTTCCAAGGCCTCACTACCCAAAAGAGGACTCACTGTCCAAGTACAAAGGCTCACTGCCTACAAACGACTCATTGTCCAATAGGGAGGCTCATTTCCTATAGATACAAAATAGAACAAAAGATCCACCATTGCAATTAAAGCACATTCACAAGATTATAGAAACCTTCAATTCACTACCTTCATCACACTGAAAAACTGCTATCACAACTCACTCACATACACTTCTGCTCTTATGATTTGTGGCACACTTTCATCAATTTGCATCACACTGTCATACATATCTTTACTAAGGCTCTTTTGAAGGATGATTTTATATTGAACTATGTTGACATTAATGACAACCTTAGTAAAGATGTCTACAATTTGTTCCTTTGTAGTCACATACTCCAATCTGACTTCATTCTCCAACACTTTTTCTTTCGAGAAATGGTATTTGATAGATATGTGCTTCATTCTTGAATGCATAACATGTTTCTTTGAAATGTTTATTTTAATTGTATTGTCATAGAAGATAGAAATAGGATGATCACATACCAAACCAATGTCTTTCGGAGTTTACTTCATCCACAAAACTTGTGTGCAACAGGATGTTACAACAATATATTCTACCTTTGTAGTAGATAAAGAAATCGAGTCTTGATTCTTACTCAACCATGAAACTAATCTTCCACCAAGAAGGAAAGCACCACTATTGGTACTCTTTCAGTCATCTACACATCTAGCCCAATTGGCATTTGTATAAGCACTCAGGGTGAAATCATTACTCTTAGGGTACCATAGTCCATAATCTGGCATGCCCTTAAGATATCTAAATATCCTTTTCACAACCATAAGATGTTCTTCTCTAGGATCTACTTGAAATCTAGCAACTAAACACACTACATGCATAATATCTAGTCTGGTAGCAGTAGTGAGATACAACAATCTTCCAATCATGGATCTTTATTTTCTTTGATCAGTCTTAGCAGATTCATCATCCTTGCCCAGCTTACATATGATTACCATAGGAGTACAATCTGGTTTAGAATCTTCCATCCCAATTTTTTTCAACAACTCTTTTACATACTTAGATTGTGAAATAAATATCCCTTTATCAATTTGATTCACTTGTAGACAAAGGAATAAATTCAATTCACCAATCATAGACATCTCAAATTCTTTCTGCATTTCTTCAGCAAATTTTTTACACATGCCATCATTTCCACCAAAAATGATATCATCAACATAAAAAACAACAATAAACATCTTATTACCTTTCACTTTCAAGTAGAGATTACTCTCAACAAAACCTTTACTAAATCCTTGCTTTGTCAGATATTTGTCCAGTCTTGCATACTAAGCTCTAGGAGCTTGCTTCAATCCATACAATGCTTTCTTCAATTTACAAACCATTTTCGGTTTGTTAGACAACTGAAATCCTTCAAGTTGCTCCATGTACACTTCTTCATCCAACTCACCATTCAGAAAAGCTGACTTAACATCCATTTGATATACCTTGAAGTCCTTGTGGGAAGAGAATGCCCAAAACATTTTGTTAGCTTCCATTCTGGCCACAAGGGAAAAAGTATCTTCAAAATATATACCTTCAACTTGTGAATATCCTTTGCATACTAGTCTTGCCTTCTTACTAATTCTCCATTTTCATTCAGTTTGTTGCGGAACATCCATTTTGAGCCAATCACATTTTTTTTCATAGGTCTAGGGACTATTTCCCATGTCTGATTCGTTTCTATCTGTTGCAATTCCTTTTTCATATCTCTCATCCCACTTTCATCTTCACATGATTCTTTTACACATTTAGGTTCTATTTTAGAGAGTAAACACAAATTTTCCTCAACTACTACTCTACTTCTTGTCTTCACACCTTCACTCTTGGTTTCAATTATTTGCTCCTATGGATTATTCTTCTATACATATTTAGGAGTCCTAGTAGCAAGTTCTAGTTCATTCTCTTCTTTTTCTTCCTCTTCTTTCTCTTCTTCTTCTTCCTTCTCCTTATTTTCTTTAGGTATATGTCCATAAATAGGATCATCAGGATCAACTTCACTTATCTCAATAGGTCTGCATATGTCTTCATCAACTTTCACATTAGCGCTTTCAATATTTTTTCACAATCTTTTGTTAAAGCATCTATATTCCTTGCTAGTAGTAGAATACCCAAGAAATATTCCTTCATCACATCTAGCATCAAACTTTCCAATATTTTCATCATCTCTTTTAATATAGCATCTACTTCCAAATACCTTAAAATATTTCACAGTAGGAGTCTTACCAGTCCATAACTCAAAAGGTGTCTTTGTGTTGTTATGTTTGATCTGAACTCTATTAAGAACATAAACAATAGTATGTACATCACTTCTCTTCAATACACATATGGTACATTAGACTCTCTCATCATAGTTCTAGTAGCTTCTTATATAGTCCTATTTTTCCTTTCAACTACTCCATTCTGCTGAGGGGTTCTTGGAGTAGAAAATTATCTTTTTTATGCCATGCTTCTCACATAATTCATTAAATTCACCAGAAGTGAATTCACCACCTCTATCATATCTCAAACACTTTTTTTTTAAGATTTACTTCATTTTTTGCTCTTGCTTTGAATACCTTAAGGCTATCCAATGCCTTATTCTTTTCTCTGAGAAAAGCAACCCATTGCATTTGAGTATAATAATCAATAAGCAACATAAAGTACCTATCTACATTCAAGATTTTGTTCTTGGTCGGACCATAGAGATCAGTGTGAATCAACTCTAGCATTCCAATAGTAGAGTGTTCTTTTCCCTTAAAGCTACATCTTGTCTGCTTCCCTAATTGATAACTTCTGTACATAGCATTAGTAGGTCTTGTGATTCTAGGTAGTACTTGAGCAATCTCCTTAGCACTCATCTTGACTAGGTTATCAAAGTTCACATGTCCCATTCTCCGGTGCCATAACCAACTCTCACTAATTTGAGATACAAGGAAATGACCATCAACTCCCTTTAGCTGATAGATGTTTCCATGAGTTCTTCTTCCTGCAACAATCATATCTCCATTTTTGGATCCTTTTTTGATTTCATAGGTATTGTTCTAAAACACAAGTTTAAGGTCATTTCTGCACATCTAACCAACACTCAAAATATTATGTCTCAAACCCTTCACATAATATACATCATCAGTGTTATGCACTCCATCAAAACTGATTGAACCTTTACCATAGATCTTTACTCCTGAATCATCATTGAATATGACTAAAACACCATCATATTTTTCAAGTTTACTGAATATACTCTTATCTTTGGTCATGTGATTAGAACACCCTGTATCAATTACCCAATAGCCATCATCCGTTCTTGCATGAAAAGCGGTAGCTAGCGTACCTTCCTTCATATTTTTCTTAACCTCTAGAGCCTTCTTACTTATGCATTTTCCAGAGTTAGTGGATATAGATTTACTTTCCAAAGCTAAGAATAAGTATTCACTATCATCAACCTCATTGTCAGATTTGTGATCAAAAATACCCGCCTCTTCCTTAACATAGTACAACTTCTTATACTTCTTATATTTCCTATCCTTATCTTTATAATTCTTGTTCTTCTTAAGTGTAGCCCTATTCAGACATCTCAAAGCATAATGACCAATGTTACCATAAATAAAACATTTAAAGGGTAACATACCTTTATATTTTCTAGTGCCTTTCTTCAATTTCCTAGGGAAATTTGCTTCCAACTCTTCATCATCGCTATCTGGTTCTTCAATCTTCAAAGCCTTAAATGCCGTTTATGTCTTCTCTTCTATCATTTTTTCTTTCTGGAACTTTCTTATCTCAAATGCTTGTAGGGTGTAGAAAAATTCTTCTAGAGTGCACTTCTTAGGATCATACATTTCTTCAATAATAGAGATCTTATCGTTGTAACATTCTAGTAAAGTGATCAGGATCTTCTCGATTATATCATCTGTTAGGTTTCCCTCTTGATTTTAACATCATTTGCTACCAATTCTACTCTTTGAAAGAAACTTGTAAATTCTTTACCATCTTCCATCTTCAAGTTCAAAAATCTACTCTTTTCCACCAACCTCTATGTCAATTTCACCTTTTTGTTTCCTTCATACATGTCTTCCAACTTCTTCCAAACTTCATATGTAGTATCCAGAGAATTAACCTTGACTCACTCATTTTTAGATAAACCACTACAAATCACATATGTCACCTTCTCATTTAAAGAATTAACACCACTGGACGAAAGTATATACTTGTTCTCATTTTTCAATTCCAATCATTATAGTCAATTCCATCAAACATAGGGATCGCCAACTTGTGTGCATCATATTTTCCTTAAGCGGTTAAGCTCTACACAAGGAAATACAAGATTTGATACCAATTGTTAAATAGGTGCATGATAATTGAGCGAGGGGTGAATTAGTTGTCACACAAATTCAAACTTAAAACTTTATCACTTATCAAATCTTCAACCACACTATTCCGTTATGAAATATGAGCATGAAACATAAATAACAGAAACTAAATCAACACAATGAATGCCATATTTTTACATGGAAAACCTAATAAAGGAAAAACCATGGTGAGGGTTAACTCACACTATAAATATTATGAAAAGGCTCACTCCCAAGGGCTCACTAGCCAAAAGAGGACTCACCTTCCAAGTACAAAGGATCACTGCCTACAAAGGACTCACTTTCCAATAGAGAGGCTCATTGCCTACATATACAAAAGAGAAAAAATGATCCACCACTACAATTAAAGCACATTCATAGGATTACAAAAACCTTCAATTCACTACCTTTAGCACACTGAAAAAATGCTATCACAACTCACTCACTCACACTTCTTCTCTTATGATTTATGGCACACTTTCATCACTTTGCATCACAGTGTCATACATCTCTTCACAATTCAACTTGCTTTTATATCATTCTAAACCTTAGAAACATTTACCAAGGTTGGCCACAAGACAACATTTTATAAATTCAAATTAGGTCAACAACTCAAAATTCCCATGGTGGAAAGAAATAGGAGTGGACAAATCAAATTATTTTCTTGCATCATTTACACACTTCCTCAATTAAATTTTATTCTTTGAATGAAGTGTAAACACCAAGTCAGCCAAACCTAATGAAAACACAGATAAACATTGATGCACATGATTCCCAATAAGAAGGTGACATGTAGATGAATCAACATGCTTCATTATGCATGAGAATACATCTCAGAACCTTCCAGATATATTCTCAGCAAAAGCAATAGGCTTCGATCACTTAATTTCTTTTACTAGTCTATTTGGACTGTGCAAACTCATACTAAAATACTAAAACATGACTTCCTGATTACCAAAATCCAAACCTCTTCACCCGAGCATAGGAAATACCTTCACAAGACATATCCTAGATTTGAACGGTCTAAATCAAAACAACAGAGGACTGCGTAGTAGAAACATGTTCTCCTAGTTCACATAAGATCAAACTTGCTAGATAGTTCACATACAGGTGAACACAACTTTCATGTACCATCTCACCAGAGTTGTAAACTCAACATATATCATCATGAGATTACCATTAACAAACCTTCAAACCCACACAAGAATAGGATCAACACAGGAGAAATGCAGAGCACATACTAGAGCACATTCAATACTTTGACTTCTCTTCTTTATTAATTTTCTCAAAAGAACTTGGAAAATCATCAAACTAGCACATCTACAAGACCATAAATATAGCTCCATGTACTCACAACATTTTAGAAGCATCTCAGCTATAATAGCTCATACTTGCAACAATAAGAAAGCCCAATTATTAATGAAAAGCTTGGAAAAGTGTGAAAGTTTGTTACAACACTTTAAAACACTTTGAAATAAGGCTTGGTAGATGATAAAAATGTAAGAAAAGTTCAAGTGTGGAACAAACTCTCCTAAGGTCAAAAACTCAGGGAAGAATACAAATATGTCTTTAAATTTTACAATTACAGTTCAATACGAAATACATGAAATAAATAACAGAAAGGAGAAATAACTCATACACATTTGAACACCAGATCTATGTGGGAAAACCCTTACAGGAGAAAAACCCACCACACCAAGAAAAGCCTCTTTGTATTACAGTAATAAAGATTACATACAGAGATTGAACTTCACTTTCTAATGTCAAGATAATAACAACATTCACTGACCAATCTTTTACAGAACATTAATCTTACAATGCTCTCAATGAATATACAATGAATTCACGTAGATTAGATCATGTTTAGAATCAAATAGAAAAACCATCAAAACCGAACCCCGCAACTACCATCCATTACGAATATATTATCCTGTTCATGGTTTGTAGATCTTCCACACAGGAATGGTTGCAACTGTTTAACTTCCAACAATTTACATTCCACTCTCTCATTGGCTCAAAACCCACCACGTAGGTTAGACGTTTTGTCAAAGAAGTTCAAACAAAATGTAATGGCTATTGACAACACTTTAAGAAGTCATCAAATTCACCACCTTATCGGTGAGACTTGCACTATCGACAAGAGTTCATATCGACATCAAACCCATCAGCCAAGAGTCTCTCCGATGATACCTTCTTCCAATGACATGTGTCCATTGCTCATGCATTTCTAAAACTCCAAGTGGACCCCACACTCATCAGCTCTAATCTCAGCCATTCCCTACTATCTCGTGATGGAATTCTGGCTGATTGTAATATCACGAGTGACTGCCACGTGTCTTAATTTGTAAAACTGAAAGGAAAAACATAAGTACTTTGATCTTTTGATCTCAGCCATTCCCCACTATCCCTCAATGTCTTTCTGGCTGATTGCAATATCACGGGTGACTGCCATTTGTTCCAACTGGTGATGCTAAAGAAGATGAGCTTGCTTGACCTTTGACCAATCATCATCAGATCTCAATAGTTTCCTGCTATCCTGCAATGGAAATTTGGTTGATCGTGATATCACGTACGAATGCCACGTGTCTTAATCAAATGACGCTAAAGACAATTGTATAGTAGGGTAATTTAAAAAATTTCCAACTCTGTGACAAGTTTACAAATAAACAAAGATGCTACGACAACAAAGGATGTAATAAAGAATAACTTCACCAAGATTTAACAAAGATACAAGCTAGTAAGTTGAGACACCATTTTTCAACAATCTCCCACTTGATGAAGAGTTACTAGATTCCTCCAAAACCTGAAGTTAATAAAGGTCATGGGCTCCAAGGCCCATTGAACTAGCACACCACCTATACTTGGCTGTGCTCACTAGTTTCCTTAGTGCATCTGCAAAATTTTCTAGAGTATCCACTTTTTCTAAAGAGACCTTTCCATCCTCCACCATATCTCATACAAAATGATACTGCACATCAATATGTTTCGTCCTAGCATGGAAAGTGGGATTTTTTGATTAAAAAATAGGACTCTGACTGTCACAGTAAATTGTAATTATCCTTGCATCGAATCCAACATTAGAACACAAATGTTTTAACCAGATTGCTTCTTTACAGGCATGTGTTGTTGCCATGTATTTTTCCTCTATAGTGGACAAAGCGACTACATCCTATTGCTTACTCATCCAACTAACTACACCACCATTCATCATGAAAATATATCCATTGGTGGATCTTCTATTGTAAATGTCCCCTACCCAATCATAATCCACACAGCCTTGAATGCTGAGAGTCCTCTGTGATTCAGCCAAATTGCCATGGTAACACAAAGCATATTCTAAAGTGCCCTTTAGATATCTAAACACTCTTTTCATAACATCCTAATGTGTCCTTCCAGGATTTCCATAAAACGAATTAGTACTCCCATTGCTTAGGTAATGTCTGGCCTTGTACAGACCATTGCATACATCAAACTACCAACTGCACTAGCATAAGGCACTCTGGTCATGTCCTCCATCTCAGTAGGATATTTTGGACAGTCTTCAACAGATAGCTTCGTTCCCTACAAAAATGGAACAACTAGCTGCTTGCATTCATTCATAGAAAATCTCTCTAGAACAGTATTAATATACTTACTCTGACTGAGCCAAAGTTTTCTATTCTTTTTGTCCCTGGATATTTCCATTCCCATAATATACCTGGCTGCATCAAGATCTTTCATTTTGATCTTTACAGATAATTGAGATTTTAGATTAGAAATCATTAACTTACTATTTCCTATGAACAACATATCATAAACATAGAGTGCAATAATAAGAACACAATCATTTTCAGCTTTGAAGTATACACAATGATCAGATTTTGATCTTACAATTCCCAATGACAAAACAAACATGTCAAACTTCTGGTACCACATTCTAGGTGATTGTCTTAACCCATACAGAGATTTTTTCAACTTGCAAACCAGTTTTTCTTTATCTTTTTCCACAAAGTGCTTTGGCTGGGACATGTAAATTTCTTCTTCAAGATCACCATGAAGAAATGTTGTCTTCACATCCATCTATTGAATCTTTAAGTCATAACCTGCTGCAAGTGACAAAAGAAATCTAATAGATGTCAGCTTAGCTATAGGAGAGAATATTTATCCATAATCAATTCCCTCTACCTAGGAATATCCCTTTGCAACCAACCTCGCCTTATAATTTTCCACACTACCATCCATACCTATTTTCTTTTTAAATACCCATTTGTAGCCAACAAATTTTCTACCTTCAGGAAAGGGCAATAAACTCCAAGTATCATTCTTTTCTAATGATGCCATTTCTTCCTTCATGGCTTCCAACAAGGAGTTTGAGTCATACATTCTAAATGCCTCTTTCACAGTCCTAGGCTCATCAGTGCTAGAATTTAAAGCACAGGCACAAGTAGAATTGATCATAGAAAACCCATACCTATCAGGTTCTTTTCTTTCACGTGTTGACCTCCTCACAGGCTGAGGCTGAGATGGTTTTTCTTCTTCAGAACTTTCATAACTACTTGAGCTCTCCTCAGTTTTAGGTACATTTTGAATTTTCAATTCCTTTTTTTCTGGTGTCGGAAGAATTTCAACTACATCATTTTTATCTTATGATTTTTTCTCTGACTCTAGATCCAAAGTAGAATGCTTCAACTCAAGAAAGATAACACTTCTACTATATAAAACCTTCTCCATATTAGGATTCCAAAGCTTGTATCCTTTTATGCCAGTACTGTAGCTAATAAAAATATATTTGTTAGCCTTTTTCTCCAATTTAGATCTTTCCTCATTTGGCACATATGCATATGCCTCACAGCTAAAGACACGAATATGTCTCACAGAGGGCTTTGTTCCAGACCATGCTTCTAAAGGTGTCTTCTCAACAAGAGTGGAATTAGGAGAATGATTTATTAAGTAACATGTTGTTACCACTGCCTTAGCCCATAACTTCTCCTCCAAGCTAGCACTGCTCTGCATACTTTGTGCTCTTTCCATCACTATCATGTTGAACCTTTCTGCAACTCCATTTTGTTGTGGAGTGTAGGGTGTAGTTTTATGTCTTTTAATCCCATGATCTTTACAGTACCTTTCAAACTCATTAGAACAAAAATCACTGCCATTTTCAGTCCTTAAATATTTTATTTTCCTTCCAGTATGGTTTTCCACAAGGTTTTTAAACTCCTTAAAATGAATGAACAATTTTGATTTACTTTTCAAGAAATAAACAAATTCCCTTCTTGAATAATCATCAATGAATGATACATAATATCTTGATCTAGACAAAGAAGGAACATTTACTAGACCAAAAACATCATAATGAATATAATTAAGTAAACTAGAAGATTTGTGAGGACTAGAGTAAAATGAAACACAGTGTTGTTTTCCATATATACAATGTTCACAAAATTCAAATTCAAGGTTACAATCATCAAGCCCTTCAACCAGGTTGTTATTTTTCAAAGTTTTCAAAGCTTTTTCACCAATGTGTCAAGCCTATGATGCCAAAGCATAGTCTTTTCTACTAGAAGTTTAACTTCCATAGAGTTTTCACTATCAGGAACACTTCCCTTATTTTCTCCATGAGTAGCTTTCTGTGAATTTATAGAGACACTATTGCATTGCACAACATGTGCATCGAGCTTATACAAGGTACCAATTCGAGCACCCCTTGCTAGCACCATTGAGCCTCTAGTCATCTTGCAGCCATTTCCAGAGAATGTGACTTGCACTCCAATATCATTCAGCTTACTAACAGAAAGTAGGTTTTGAGCTAGACCTAGTATATGCATTACATCATTGATTCCCTTCACTCTTATACCAGGGAACTGAATTTTGACTCTTCCACAACCAATTATTTCTAGAGATGAATCGCTCACCAAATACACCTTTCCACCATCGTATTTCTCATACTTAGTGAACTAGTCTCTATGAGATGTCATGTCGAAAGATGCTCCAAAATCAATCATCTAGACATCATCTAATACCTGTGTAGCCAAGGCTACAATGAAGGCGTCTGCATCACTCTAAGAAGAATCATTGTTAGAATTCTTCTTCTTCTTCTTTTTCTCCTCCTTACAATCCTTTTGGAGATGACCAGGTTGCCCACAATTCTAGTAGTTCACCTTGCACTTCTTTCCAGGAGACTTTGATCTCCCCTCTTATTTGGATTTGGAATTGTTGTCCTTCTTCTTTCCTTTTTCTTTCGATCTCCCTCAAATAGAAAGAGCCTCCTTGACCATCTCAAAATATTGTCTTCTCATCTCTTCTGATAACAAAGAAGAAACAACATCTTCCATCTTAAAATTGGATGCCATACTCCCAATAGCTATCACCAAGTGATCCCAAGAATCTGGTAAAGAACATGGCAAAAGCATACAACGATCTTCTTCGTCAATCTTTACACTCACATATGCTAACTAAGCAATCAACATGTTGGAAGCATTCAAATGATCAACAACAGATGCTCTATCCTACATTTTCAAAGAGTACAACTTCTTCCTCAAGAAAAACTTATTCACCAAGGACTTGCCCTAATAAATAGTTCCCAGTCTTTTCCACAAAGAAGATGTAATATTTTCTTCATGAACTTTTAGAAGAACCGAGTCTACTAAACAGAGCCTTATCAACCCTTTTATTTTTGATCTGCAAGGTCCCAATCCTCTTGCTTCATTCCTGTAGGCTTCTCTCTAGACACAACAAGTCAAAGATCATGGTTAACTAACAGATCTTCCATTTAAGTTTCCATAACTCAAAATTCCTACCATTGATTTTCTCTATTTCAATCTTTCCTGACGTGTTTTCCATCTTAATCTATAATTCAAATATCCAAACTTCTACAAGACTCCCACTAAACATAATTGACTCAAAAAACCCAACATACCTACAAGGATAACACAACTGGCCAGGATTTGATACCACTTGTCAGGAAAGTACAGGTGTGGAACAAACTCTCCTAATGTCAAAAACTCAGGGAATAATGTAGCTATGTCTTTAAATTTTACAATTACAGTTCAATATGGCACACATGAAATAAATAATAGAAAGGAGAAATAACTCATACACATTTGAACACTAGATTTACGTGGGAAAACCCTTACGGGAGAAAAACACACCACACCAAGAAAATCCTCTTTGTATGACAGTAATAAAGATTACATATAGAGATTGAACTTCACTTTCTAATGTTAAGATAATAACAACAACATTCACTAACCAATCTTGTATAGAACATTAATCTTACAATGCTCTCAATGAATATACAATGAATTCACATAGATCAGATCATGTTTAGAATCAAACAGAAAAACCATCAAAATTGAACCCCGCAACTATCATCTATTACAAATATATCATCCTGTTCGTTGTCTATATATCTTCCACACAGGAATGGTTGCAACTATTCAACTTCCAATGATTTACATTCCACTTCTCTCATTGGCTCAAAACCCACCACATAGGTTAGACGTTCTGTCAAGGAAGTTCAAACGATATGTCATGGCTATCAGAAACACTCTAAGAAGTCATATCGAATTCACCAATCTGTCAGCGAGACTTGCACTCTTGACAAGAGTTCATATTGACAACAAACCCATCAGCCAAGAGTATCTCTAAGAATACCATACGCTAATGACACGTGCCCACTACTCATGCATTTCTGAAACTCCAAGTGGACCCCACACCCGTAAGCTCTAATCTCAGCCTTTCCTTGCTATCCTACGATGGCATTATGGTTGATCGTGATATCATGGGCAACTACCACGTGTCTTAATTAGTAAATCCAAAATAAAAAGGGTAAGTACTTTGATCTTTTGATCTTAGTCATTCCCCACTATCCTGAGATGTCTTTCTGGTTGATCATGATATCACGGGCGACTACCACATGTTCCAACTAATGACGCTGAAGAAGATGAGCTTGCTTGACCTTTGACCAGTCATCATCAGATCTCAATGGCTGCACACTATCCCGTGATGGCACTTTGGCTGATCTCAATATCATGGGCGACTGCCATGTGTTTTAATCAGATGACACCGAATAACATTGTACAGTAGGGAAATTTCAAAACTTTCCAACTCCGTGACAAGTTTACAAACAAACACAAATTCCATGACAATGAAGGATGTAATAAAGAATAACTTCGCCAAGATTTAACAAAGATACAAGCCAATAAGTTGAGACACCATTTTTCAACAAAAAAGAGGTTATTTAGGTGAAATTCATTAATAGGATCCTAGAAAAGTTTGGAAGTGTGTTTCAACACTTTACAACACTTTAAACATTATATGGCCACCTTACATAACACACTTTGCATTCCTGTCAATCCATCTTGTTTGTTCATGAGTATCAAGCATATGAAGCTTTGCTTGCATCATGAAGCTCGAAGTTCATTGTTGCATGGCACCTTATCAAAGTTATCAGGAGGTATAACTTTGGTCTAGTTGAATGGGAAGCCAAACCAAGGCATCAATTTCCCATATCCACTTGCTTGTGTGTGTGAGCACATACTAGCTGCGTGCGTATGTATCTTACCTTTTGGATACTCACCCAATATATAGCTTGAATTTTCCTTTCCTTAGAGTGAGCATAGATTATTTTAGAAAAATAGCCTAGATCTGACCCACATCGTGATGGACAAATGGTCGAAGCTTGATCCTCTTTTTGTTTTATGTATTTATTTGTATTTTATTTATGTATTTGGTAGTGTATGCTTATGCATTATTAGTGCTCTTTATATCATTTCCATGTTTGTTCTTTTGTGCCTATATTGGTTTGTCATTGGATCTTGGTCTTGGGGGCTTGATCATCCCTCTTGATCGTTGTCATCCTATCTTATTAGCATTTGTATGGTTGGACCCCTTTCGATGCAAATTTATCTACTTTACTATGGGTTTGGAGCAAGTTCATCCTCTCACTAAAGTGGGGGATAAGTGTCAAAAGTTTTTGTCCATGAGATTTTAACACTTGTTTGGGCCCTCTTTGTTGAATTGGACTTAATGATGCCTTAATTTAGTGTTGTAATGTGTTTAATGCATTCTATTGGCATAAATAAAGTCTTGTACCTAGTTAATTCATTACTAGGGGACTTATTTACACATGTTAAGTTTACTTAGGGCCTATGAAGGAATCTGTCTAGAAGGTATTAGTTTTCATTAGTTGTTATCTTATCTTTTGACTTGTCATTGATGAGAATATAGTTTATTCTTGTCACATTCTATTCTCTCTTCTTGTGCTTTCCATTTGGTCTCAAGATCTTGGAGTTCATAGCCAATTCTAACATGGTATCAGAGTGGGTTGGGTGCCATTGGAGAGTCTTTTTCTGAAGAGAGATACTAGATTTGGGGGTGTTCTTTTTTTGGCTCTTTATTGCAGGTTCATATCGAAGCTTGTTGGTGCAAATCTAAGCTCACCATTGCATCTTGAAGGTTCAAGAAAGTCAATTTTTTCTTTTGTTTCATCCAAATCAGACATACGAGTCCAAATCTATGAGGGTTTGAAGTTGAAGAGTGGTTGCTAGATCCAAAATGTAGCTACATTTTTGGAGCATTTAGGGTCAAATCTAACCATTCCATTGCATCTAGAATGGCCAAAAAACCTAAGATCAACTACTAAATCATCTAAATTGGAGTAGTTGTTCGGTGAAGCAATTTGTTTTTGCCTAAGGAGCCATACGGCCCCCCAGGTCACATCATTAATGTGTCGGTACAAATTTTATTAAAAAATAATTATTTTATTCAAGTGAATTTTTTTTAAAAAAAATTATTAAAAAAAATCATTTGTACTAATTACATTTCTTTTCAAAAGATTTTTATTAAAAAAATAAAAAAGTTTAAAAAATTGTAGAGATTTTTTTTGCAGAATTAAGTGCATAGATAGTGTACTCTTCGTAGGGTTCTACATACATGGTAGGTAAGCCACTACAAAGCTACCATACGACAACATCTCACTCACCTGCACCACCCCACCCCGAGTTCATCGTCGATTGTCAAAGTCTTTGAAAAATAGACAAACTATTTGAGAAATCCAACAACAGAATATACCAAGCATCCGAAGATTTTGTCCAACCCCTAGCCGACCTCTGATGAGCATTAAGCCATCAATATTAAGCAAGGGTCCAAAACATATCTAAAAGAATATTCCGCTCTGCAACATATTCTGTCTAAACGGCATATTCTCTTGTGGTAGGTGCCGAAATGTCAAATTTAATTGTCCAAACTGATGAAATCATCACTGCCTCATGATGATGTCAACATCCTAAGAAAATTCTCCTACCCCTCTCCATTGACAGTTTTTTTTTTAAGCTGACTTTCAAATGCAGATATCTCAATCTTTTTAACCCCTTTTTGAGAGCATTTTTTTTTATTTGGGCTAATTTTTCATGCTCTACATGGTGGTGTAATTAGATCTTGGTTTTGGTGTCTATTTCTTCCAATAAATCGAATATTTTCACAAGTGTTGCTACTTCCTCCTGATTTTGGGAACTTTGGGAGCTCATATCTTGCTCCTATAGTGACATTTTTGGGTGCATATTTTTTGAAAGTGCAGAATTTTTCATGTACTTTTCAATGGAATGATTAAATTGATCTCATTTCATAGCAAAAATTGTACTTGATTTTGTGGCCTATTTTGGCATCTATAAGCACTAAGATCAAAGTCTACTTCATTGTTTTTGGAAAGTGGCAATTGTAAGTGCACTAAGTATAAAGTGCCAATTCAGATAATTCTTGAGGGGTTTATAGATTGTGTAATTTGGGGGGGGTGTAATATTTTTCCTGTGTTGGCTTGTGTCTCTTGATTGGTCTATTGTATGAGTAAATTGAGGGGTTTAATATGGGAATAAAAAAAAATGTGCTATAATAAGCTAAAATCAATGGAACTTTAATTCTTGGCGTGATCGAATCCTAACAAATTATAGGTGGCTTAATATTTTTCCATATCTCTATGGACTAGTTCCTAAACCTTCATCAAAATGGAAGAGAGTTGTGTGGGACATAAAAATAGAACATATCCTAGGAGTAATTGGTTGTAGTTGTAATATTGATACACAAATGGCCACTGATGGTATTGAGATCCCTCGTGATCTTATGACCAAAGATTGGGAGATGTATGTAGACTTGAATGAACCCCCATTCCTACAGGATCCTGTTGTGGATTGTCTTGTACCACTTGTGGAGTTTCGGCCGATTGATGATAAAATAGCTAAAACACTTGCTAATTGGGAAATGTATGTTATTTTTAATGATACAAAACTTTCTTCTTCTCCTCCTGCAGAGACATCTATTGGGACTTTAGTTTCTATGGATCCTAATCTAGATTTAGAGGGTTCATCTTCTTCATCTATGAGTCAACATCTTGAGGCTGAGGACTCTTGTAAACTAGCATTGGATGAATCATCCATTGTTGTACCTAATGATGCTTGTGATTCAAAAGTTTTGTCTCCTTGTGATTCAGTGCAACAGGACATACATAGTTTTCCAGTTATAGATACTTGGGATGATTTCTTGACAAGTATTTTAGACTTGTTTGTGGAGTCTCATCTTAAATATTTGGGGGACATCATTGATGATATTCATCTTCTCTTTGATGAATATTATCCTTCTTTAGTTGTTGTGAGGAAACACCTTGACCCTATTTTTCAATCTCTACATCATTCTTCACAAATTGGCGTGAGTGTGGATAATTTTGGATAGCATTTGGAGTAGGCTACTTTTTCTTTAGAGGGGATATCATTGTCTTTGGATCATGTTCTACATTCATCTCTACTAGATTCTAGATTGTCCTTTTCAACAATGTGGCCTAGAATGCATGTTTGGAGTGTGTTAGCTTTTGGCATCGACATGGAGAAACTTGAGGATGCTTCAGAGAAATCATCATCCATCATCCATGTATTCCTAACATCCTAAATATCATCATGGTTTTTGTTTCTTCCTAAGGGGAGGAATGTTGTTCGATGCTTTTGGATCATCTTTAGCATTCAACATCGGGCTTCTACCATCATTACAGGAGACTCAATATTGAGGGGGGTTTGCCTTGTCTCTCTTTTACTTCTCTCTTATGGGGGGAATTTTTCCTCACCTGGGGCTTTATCCTTCTAATTCTCCAGTGAGAGCATTTCTATTTTGTATCTTTTATCTCTCTTTTGGGGAGGAATTTTGTACCACTGGATTTTCTCCTTTTCTCTATTTGTGAGATATTTCTTTTGCATTTGTACAAGGGTACCTAACATGGCCTAGTATTTTGGACCCATTGTTGCATCTTTGTGTCATTTGCATAATAATTTTCTACTCCCTAAGTTGCACTTAAGGGGGGATGTTGGTTTAAATAAAGTCTTGTACCTAGTTAATTCAATACTTGCAGACTTATTTACACATGTTAAGTTATCTTAGTTCCTACGAAGGAATCTTTCTAGAAGTTGTTCGTTGTCATTAGTTGTTATCTTATCTTTTGACTTGTAACACATGTGAACCTAGGTAAGCATGATTAGTTTTCTCCTTTCATATGATTAAGACGCTTGTCATAATCTTATGACATCTTGTATCTCACCTTGGAAATATAACCAAGGTGCCTCTACTACACTATACACACATAAATCATATCATTGAATCATATTGATGATAATACAGTTTGTTTTTGTCACATTCTATTCTTTCTTCTTGTGCTTTCCATATGGTCTCAATATCTTGGTAGTCATAGCCAATTCTAACACATTCACATTAGGTCTTGGGCCCTTGTAAACTAAATGGAATTAATGGTCCCTTATTTTGGGTGTTTTAAAGTGTTGTACCACAGTTTCACACTAATCTAGGGTTTTCATTATTAATTGGGTTTTTTAATGCTTCAATTGGCCCTATTTTTCATCTACAAGCCTTAATTAATGCATCTTTATGAGGATAATCCTAACATAAACCAACATCTAATCATAATTCATGTCTTTTTAGGTTGTGTGGCTCATATTTTGTAATCCAGGACTCATACACCACCTTGGTTGTATGGGTCCCACCTGGGCTTCGAGGTCCCATCATGATTTCACATGAATCTAGGGATTTTTGAGAAATGTATCCCATAGCTAAGCCTAATGGGACTCATATGCCACTTCTGGCATGAGTCTCGTGTGACCTTAAATTCAATTTAATTCAAATTATTGGTGGGATTTTATCCTCCTAGATCTGATGTCAGCTTGTCGTGTTGTAATTTTAGGAAATTTGCAATACACAAGTATAAATACAAGTTTTTTTCACTCATTTTCATCCTAACAAGCAATCAAGTGATCCTTATAGAAAATTTAAGTTTACAAGAGAATTCAAGAGCCTTTAAGAGTTGATTATCAAGTGTTTTGGATAATTATTCAAGTATCAAGCATCATTTCAAATTCATCATGTATCATGTTTATTCTTGAGCTAACAATTGTGATGCAGTGTTTCATGATTAAAGCAAGCATTCAATTCAAGATCTATTACATTCAAGGAAAACCCCTTTCAACTAAGAAACAAAATTTTTTCCTCTCTTTAATGTGTGATTTGAAGATCTAGGTTGAACAAATATTGAAGAGAAATTTTAGAGAAATTTTTCAAGGTTGTCAAAGTTGTCAAAGTGGTCTCATCATCTACATCATCATTGAAGGACTTCTATAGTGTAGAATTCAACAATTCAGACCTGAAGATCAAGTTGAGAAGGTTAAGCATAGATTGAAGAGTAGACTCAAGTCCTAGTTTTCTAGAAAATCCTAACTCGATTGATATGTCACTTTTGGTGTATGAGTCCCTGTTAAGTAAAGTTTCTAGATTTTAGGTGTTTCAGACATATCTCTGCCAAATTCGTGTTCCTACCCAGAAACCCTAATCTGGGACTAAATTTCCTAGATTGGCATATGAGTCTTAGCAAACATTAATTTTTAGTGTTTTCAACATTTCAAGTCTTCATTAAAGCTCTTATAGATTTCCAAGTATACACCTCTGATCTCTCAACTATCTTTTATGATTTACTTGCATTTCTAGGTCATTTAGTGAAGTCTCACATTGCACTAGGTTTAAACATTAGGTTTGTCATTTCATTAGTCTTTCCAAGACCTAGCTTGGTGGTCAACCCCTCTTTAGTCATTAATCAGACCCCAGGAAAACCTTTAGTAGATCTCTTTCCTTCATTACATCCTTGGATTAAGATCTCTAGGGAAACCTTGAATGAGAGTAAAGAAGATTGTTGTTTTATGTCCTAAACCATAAGCAATGACACTTTTTCACCTTTCACTCCTTCTTCTTCAATTGGGCACTCCTCCTCCTCCTCCTTCTTCTTCATCAGCTGGGAAATTGACATGATTTCAAAATGATTTCTCCATTTTCAACACTCTATTTTGGTAAAGATTCAAGGCATTGTTTATGTTATCCCATTTTTATCACAATTTTCGTATTCCTCCTTATTCTCGCTCCTTTCAATGGAACTAAATTTATTTCTAAGTACTTAAATTTTAGCATAGAAGGATTCCAAAGGATCCTCTTGCTACTCTATCTACTCAGCCTCCTCTTGATGTTCTATCTATTCATTCCTCCAATTCCCCTCTTGATTATCCTCATTATTGGTTTCTTCTTCGCAAGACTCAAACCTCTCCATATCCCTAGAAGAAAAATCATTCATCTAATTCTAAGGAGAAATAGAGACATCATATTCACCTTGTTTGGGTGGGTCAACCATATCCTCAAAGTAGGTGTCTTCATTCAAAAGAGGGTGAACATTCTTTTATTGTTAATAATATAATGACAATCCATATTTGACTTTCAACTAATAAATCAATTCTTAAAATCATCATATGATATGTTGAAAATTAAATGTATATTACAACACTATTATAATTTTATGTGAAAAATTATTTAACCCAATGTAAAATTATTTTAGAATTTAGAGAATGAAGAAATCTACCTAGATTATATTATCTAATGGATCTAGGAGCTTTTACATTAGCTAAATTATTAGCAAATAATTATGCTAAAAATATTAAAATTATTGCTTTCTTAAAATGATGTGTAACTCAATCCATATTATTTTTATTTTTCAAACCAAACTATCTTAATATATTTTGATTACAAATTGTAATCTTATGAATGAAAACATAGAAGAATGGGTTGTGTGAAAGAATTGAAAAGTAAGAGAAACCTAACTTTTGTTAATAGGGTGAAATTAATAATCACACATTATTTATAATTATATGTTTATTGTTATGTGAAATATAATCATGCAAAAGAAACCCAAGATCCAATGTAATCTTCAAGCTACCTATATTTATAAAGTTGCAATTCTAATATGATTAATTTATATTCAACAACAATAAGCTTAACCAATGAGCATGTATAGGAAGTGAAATTAAAAATTGTGAAATTTTACATTTTTAGTTTTTTCTCAAATAATTTCAATTGAGGAAACACTCGAGGCTCAGTATTAATGGATAAGTATTATTGAATTTATTAAAAGGGCTATTAGTGATCGTGATTAATTGACTAATTATCATCTTATGTCCACTTAATAAAATAATATAAACTGATTAATTAATTATTTGAAGGTATTAAACAAATGTTAAAATGAAGCAAAATTTATTTTACTATACAATATTACTAAGGTTATCTATGAAAGGAGATCTCATCTATAATTTTAATATTTATTTGGGTATGTGCAAGATCATGATGCACCAAAAAGTGGCGATATGATGGGTATGTGGCTGACGACTTTTTTTTTACCCAAAACTATTGAAACGAAAAGGGTTTTTAAAGGAGATTCTCAACTTTCGACCAATATAAATTATGCTTTATTTTGAATATAATAAATAATTATTATTCAGTTTTTATTTGAATTACGACTAAAGTCTTGATTGATAGGTTGATTGAAAAACATCTATAGCTTTGAAATGGTATCACATTTTTTGAATCTGAAACATGTGTCACATTCTATGTTTCGCATACTATAGGATTAAAAAACATATTGAATTTCATAAAGTTCTAACCAAGTTAAGGTGGTCAGACGTATGAGTTTTTTTATTTTTAAAAGTTGTAATAAAAAATTCATAATTAATTATTTACTTGGAAATAAATTACAAAAAAATATGTCTCACATTGGGACATGAGTCCTCTACTTATATCTAAAATCTTATAAAAATTTATTATCATTTTATTTTGGTTAGGTTAGTTAGACAGACACCTACTTCTTATTTTTTCCCTGAAATTTAAGTACTGCTGCATTGAAATTTCAAATTTTCACCAAATAGTTTAAAAAAAAAAAAAAAACCTAGTAGTTTAGAAACTACATTAAATTTGCTATAGATTCTATTCTTACATATTTTTTAAATAATATAGATAACTTATTCGAATTTTTATGTCAAGTTGCCTAACTCTATTTTTTCTGAATTTTTTGCCACTTAAGGACCTATTTTTTCCATGATGATCCTGCACATACCCATTTCAGTGATGAATTTTTTCAAACTATTTATCTTTCCAACATTTATGGGAGTGAATTTATTATAAATGTGATATCGATAAATTAGATAATTTATCAACTAATTTATTGTAATTTTCTTGATTTGAAATTGTGAAAAATAACACTCACTCAATTTAATTACTAATATTTAAATAATTTTTCTACTATTATAAAATATTGAAACAACAAAATAAATAATTTCTATTCTTATATAAATATATATATTATATATTCTATAAAATAGATTCTATGGACATTTTTATTAACATTTATGACATATAGGAAAAAGGAAATAAAAAGACATTGAATAGTAATTCTTAGAATTATAAAAGATTATAATTATCAGCATGGACATAATGAATTGCTCGAGTTTGGTATTGTTATTGTGTTCACTTAAGTTCAAGATCTCATTATGTTTGCAAGCACTTGCGAACTTGAATTGTTACAATTTGGAAATGGCCTCCATTCCAATCTATTCAAATGACCATGTTTAGTTACTTTTTTCTCACTATGCCACACCATAAGTGTGCTCCATTTTGAATGTCAAACTAAATTTATTTGAGAAAAAAAGAGGGGGGAAATGGCCTACTGGTTATGTATGTACATAAATTTTTGGGCCCTGCAATTGTAGTACAACTGACCGACATTGAAGCCATACCTTGGCTTCTCAATAATGCCCTCTTTTCTACCAAGGGAAAAAAACATATGAGAAACATGTATATACAAACAAAACTGGGTGTTCAATTTTTTGTGGAACACCCATTTTGAGACAATCACATTTTTGTTCACGGGTCTAGGGACTCTTTCCCATGTCTGATTCTTTTCTATCTGTTGCAGTTCCTCATTCATAGCTCTCATCCCACTTTCATCTTCACATGCTTCTTTTAAATATTTTGGTTCTATTTTAGAGAGTAAACACAAATTTACCTCAGCTGCTACTCTGCTTCTTTTCTTCACACCTTCACTCTTGCTTCCAATTATATATTCTTGTGGATTATTCTTCTGTACATATTTAGGAGTCCTAGCAATAGGTTCCAGTTCATTCTCTTCTTCTTCATCTTCCACTTGTTCTTCTTCTTCTTTCTCTTCTTCTTCTTCCTTCTCCTTATTTTCTTCAGGTATATGTCCATAGATAGGATCATTAGGATCAACTTCACTTATCTCAATAGGTCTGTGTATGTCTTCATCAACTTTCACATTAGCACTTTCAATGATTTTTCTCAATCTTTTGTCAAATCATCTATATGTGTTACTAGTAGTAGAATACCCAAGAAGTATTCCTTCATGACATCTAGCATCAAAATTTCCAAGATTTCCATCATCTCATTTAATATAGGATCTACTTCCAAATACCTTAAAATATTTCACAGTAGGAGTCTTACCAGTCCATAACTCAAAAGGTGTCTTTGTGCTATTGTGTCTGATGTGAACTCTATTAAGAACATAAACAACAGTATGTACATCACTTATCTTCAATACACATTCGACACATGAGACTCTTTCATCATAGTTCTAGTAGCTTCTTGTACAGTCATTTTTCTCCTTTCAACTACTCCATTCTGTTGAGGGGTTCTCAGAGTAGAAAACTATCGTTTTATGTCATGCTTCTCATATAATTCAGTAAATTCACTAGAAGGGAATTCACCACCTCTATTAGATCTCAAACACTTGATTTTCATATTTACTTCATTTTCCACTTTCCTTGAATACCTTAAACCTATCCAATTCCTGATTCTTTTCTTTGAGAAAAGTATCCCATGTCATTCGAGTATAATCATCAATAAGCAACATAAAGTACCTGTCTCCATTCAGGCTTCTGGTCCTGGTTGGAAAACATAGATCAATGTGAATCAACTCCAACATTCTAGTAGTAGAATGTTATTTTCCCTCAAAGCTACATCTTGTTTGCTTCCTGAATTGACAACTTTTGCACATAGCATTAGTAGGTCTTGTGATTCTAGGAAGTCCTTGAACAATCTCCTTAGCACTGATCTTGACTAGGTTACCAAAGTTCACATATCCCATTCTATGGTTCCATAACCAACTCTCAATGATTTGACATACAAGACAATGACCATCAACACCCTTCAGCTAATAGATGTTTCCATAAGTTCTTCTTCCTGTAGCAATCATATCTCCATTTCCATATCCTTTTATGATTTCATAGGTATTTTTTTGAAACACATGTTTAAGGAAATTTCTACACATCTAACTAACACTCAAAATATTATGTCTCAAACCCTTCACATAATATACATCATCAGTATTATGCACTTCATCAAAACTGATTGAACCTTTACCACTGATCTTAGCTCCTGAATCAACACTAAACATGACTAAACCACCATCATATTTTTCAATTTTAGCGAACTTACTCTTATCTCCAGTCATGTGATTAGAACATCCACTATCAATTACCCAGTAGTCTTCATCCTTTCTTGCATGAAAAGCGGTAACCAAGGTACCTTCCTTCATATTCTTCTTAACCTTCAGAGCCTTCTTACTTACACATTTACCAAAGTTAGTGATATAGATTTACTTTCCAAAGCTAAGAATAAGCATTCACTATCATAAACCTCATTGTTAGATTTGTCATCAGAAATACCCACCTCTTCCTTAACATAGTACAACTTCTTATACTTCTTATCCTTCCTATCTTTATCTTTATAATCCTTGTTCTTCTTATGTGTATCCCTATTTAGACATCTCGAAGCATAATGACAAATGTTACCACAACTGAAACATTTAAAGGGTAACATACCTTTATATTTTCCAGTGCCTTTCTTCAATTTCCTAGAGAAATTTTCTTACAACTCTTCATCATCGCTATCTGGTTCTTCAATATTCAAAGCATTAAATGTCATTTATATGTCTTCTCTTTTGGATTTTCTTCTTTCCAGAACTTTCTTATCTCAAATTCTTGCAAGGTTATGAACAACTCTTCTAGAGTGTACTTCTTAGGATAATACATTTCTTCAATAACAGAGATCTTGTCGTTGTAAAATCTACATTTTTCCACTAGCCTCTTTGTCAATTTCACTTTTTCATTTCCTTCATACATATCTTCCAACTTCTTCTAGACTTCATATGCAGTATCGAGAGAATTAACCTTGACTTGGTCATTTTTAGATAAACCACTACAAATTGCATACTTTGCCTTCTCATTTTCTTCATAAGCAGAGACCTCATCTTCAAAATTAACACTAGATAGAAGTGTATACTTGTTCTCAATAGCCTTCCAAGTCTTGAAACCAAGAGAGGTAATGTATCCTCTCATCTATTCCTTCTAGTCATTATAGCCAGTTCCATCAAACATAGGGATCTCCAACTTGTGCTCCATCGGATCTTCCTTAAGCAGTTAAGCTCTACACAAGGAACCACAAGCTCTGAAACCAATTGTTAAACATGCGTAAAACAACTGAGAGTGGGGTGAATCAGTTTTCACACAAATTCAAACTTAAAAGTTTATCACTTATCAAATCTTCAACCACACTATTCTGGTATTAAATATGAGCATGAAACATAAATAACAGAAAGTAAATCAACACAATGAACACTATATTTTTACAAGGAAAACCCAATAAGGGAAAAACCATGGTGAGGGTTAACTCACAATATAAAGATTATAAAAAGGCTCACTGCCCAAAAGAGGACTCATTTTCCAAGTAGAAAGGCTCACTTCCTACAAAGGAATCACTATCCAATAGGGAGGCTCACTACCTATAGATACAAAAGAGAACAAAAGATCCACCACTGCAATTAAAGCACATTTGCAAGATTATAGAAACCTTCAGTTCACTACCTTCAGCACATTGAAAAATTGCTATCACAACTCACTCACACACACTTCTGCTCTTATGATTTGTGGTGCACTTTCATCACTTTGCATTAAATTGTCATACATCTCTTCACAATTCAACTTGCTTTTATACCATTCTCATCCTGAGAAACATTTACCAAGGTTGGCCAGAAGACAACTTTTCATAAATTCAAATTAGGTCGGCAACTCAAAATTTCTGCAATGGAAAGGAATAAGAGTGGACTAATAAATATTTTCTTCAATCATTTACACACTTCCTCAATTAAATTTGATTCTTTGAATGAAGTGTAAAAACCAGGTTGGCCAAATGTAATGAAACATAGATAAACATTGATGTAGATGCTTCCCAACAACAAGATGACATGCAGATGCCACAACATGCTTCATAATGCACAAGAATACATCTCAAAACCTTCTAGATACATTCGTAGCAAAAACAACAGTCTTCAATCACTGAATTTTTTTTACCAATCTATTTGGACTATGCAAACTCATATCAAAATATTGAAACATGACTTCTTGATTACCAAAATCCAAACCTCTTCACCAAAACATAGGAAAGACCACAAGAAATATCCCTGATCTGCACGATCTAAATCAAAACAATGGAGGACTATGGAGCAGAAATATTTTCTCCCAATCCACAGAAGATCAAAATTTCCAAACAGTTCACATACCGGTGAACACAACTTTCATGTACCATCTCACCATAATCTGAAAATCATCATATATCATCATGAGATTACCATTAACAAACCTTCAGACTCGCACAAGCATAAGATCAACACAGGAGAAATGCAGAGCACATACCGGAGCACAGTCAACACTCTGACTTCTCTCTTTAATAATTTTCTCAAAATCACTTGGAAACTCATCAAACCAACACATTTACAACACCATAAAAATAACTCCATGTACTCACAACATTTTAGAAGCATCTCAGCTATACATGTACAATCTGTAACATACTAAGTTGTGTTGACATCAATGAAAACATCAATGACAACACCAACAAACTAGCTCATACTTGCAACAATAAGAAAGTCCAATTATTAATGACAAGCCTAGAAAAGTGTGAAATTTTGATACAATACTTTAAAACAATTTGAAATAAGGCTTGGTAGATGATAAGAAGAGGTTATTTAGGTGAAATTCATTAATAGGATCCTAGAAAAGTGTGAAAGTGTGTTACAACACTTTACAACACCTTTGCAAGGCATCATAAAATTCTTATTAGCTCACAAGGGCCCAATACCTAATGTGAATGTGTTAACCACATTACAACACTAAATCAAGGAAAAACTAAGCCAACATCCACAAGAAGGACCCAAATGAATGTGAAAATTTCCAAAGATCCATTTTTCTACGCTACACCTGTGATGCATCTTTTCACTTTGTGGTGACATTGGGTGTGATGTCCTTCAAGAGTGTGATCTCTCTTAGCATATTATATTCCTCTTAGTGGCTTGATGTGACACACTACATCACTTAAGTTGTGATTATTCTATTCGTTTATTGATCATCTCTTCGAGACATCAAGCATAATGTTACCTAAGTTAAGACCTTACATGATCCAAGCAAAACTCCTTTGAACATTACCTATATCACATTTACAATTTTGATTATTTGGCCACCTTACAGAACACACTTTTCATTCATGTTTATCCATCTTGTTTGTTCATGAGTATCAAGCATATAAAGCTTTGCTTTCCTCATGAAGCTCGAAGTTCATTGTTGCATGGCACCTTATCAAAGTTATCAGGAGGTATAACTTTGGTCTGGTTAAATGAGAAGCCAAACTGAGGCATGACTTTCCCATATCCACTTGCTTGTGTGTGTGAACACATACTAACTACGTTCATTTGTATCTTACCTTTTGGATACTCACCCAACAAATAGCTTGAAGTTCTATTTCCTTAGAGTGAGCTTGCATTTTTTTAGAAAAATAGCCTAGATCTGACCCACATCATGATGGACAAATGGTCGAAGCTTGATCCTCTTTTTGTTTTATTTATTTATTTTTCTTTTCTTTATGTCTTTGGTAGTGTATGGTTATGCATTTTTATTTCTCTTTATATCATTTCCATGTGTGTTCTTTTGTTTCTATATTGGTTTGTCATAGGATCTTGATCCTGGGAGGCTTGTTCATCCCTCTTGATCATTGTCATCCTATCTTACTGGCATTGGTATACTTGGACCCCTCTCGATGCAAATTTATCTACTTTACTATGGGTTTGAAGCAAGTTCATCCTCGCACTAAAGTGGGGCCTAAGTGTCGAAAAAAATTGTTATGACATTTTAACACTTGTTTGGGCCCTCCTTGTTGAATTGGACTTAATGATGCCTTAATTTAGTGTTGTAATGTGTTTAATGCATTCTATTGGCATAAATAAATTCTTGTACCTAGTTAATTCATTACTAGGGGACTTATTTACACATGTTAAGTTTACTTAGGTCCTAGGAAGGAATCTTTCTAGAAGGTGTTAGTTTTCATTAGTTGTTATCTTATCTTTTGACTTGTAACACATGTGAACCTAGGTAAGTGTGATTAGTTGTCTCATGTCATATTATTAATACACTTGTCTTAATCCTATGACATCTTGTATCTCACCTTGGCTATATAACCAAGGGGCCTCTACTACATTACATACACACATCAATCATATCATTGAATCATATTGATGAGAATACAGTTTATTCTTGTCACATTCTATTCTCTCTTCTTGTTCTTTCCATTTGGTCTCAAGAGCTTGGAAGTCATAGCCAATTCTAACATGGTATTAGAGTGGGTTGGGTGCCATTAGAGAGTCTTTTTCTGAAGAGGGATACTAGATTTGGGGGTGTTCCATTTTTAGCTCTTTATTGCAGGTTCATATCAGAGCTTGTTGGTGCAAATCTAAGCTCACCATTGCATCCTGAAGGTTCAAGAAAGTTGATTTTTCCTTTTGTTTCATCCAAAGTGGATATATGAAGCCAAATCTATGAGGGTTTGAAGCCAAAGAGTGGTATCCAAATCTAAAAGGTAGCTGCATTTTTGGAGCATTTTGGGTCAAATCTAACCATTCCATCGCATCCAGAAGGGCCAAAAACCCTAAGATTGACTACCAAATCTTCTAAATTGGAGTAGTTGTCTAGTGAAGCAATTCTTTTTTCCCAAGAAGCCATACGACCCCTAGGTCACATCATTAATGTGTCAGTAGAAATTTTCTGAAAAAATAATTATTTTATTCAAGTGAAAATTTTTGAAATTTTTTTATTAAAAAAAAATCATTTGTATGGATTACATTTCTTTTCATAAGATTTGTAGTAAAAAAATCAAAAAGTAAAAAAAATTGTAGAAATTTTTTTTATGGACTTAAGTACATAGATAGTGTACCCTTCATAGGGTATTGTGTACGTGGCAGGTATGCCAATGCAAAGCTACCATGCAACAACATCTCACCCACCTACACCACCCCACCCCAGTTCATCGCCAATGGTACTCAAAGTCTTTGCAAACCAGATGAACTGTTTGAGAAATCTAGCAGCAAAATATACCATGAATCTGAAGATTTTGTCCAACCCCTAGCCGACTAGTGATGGGCATTAAGTCGTCAATATTAAGCGAGGGTCCAAAGAATATCCAAAAGAATATTCCACTTTGCAACATATTCCATCCAAAGGGAATATTCTCTTGTGACAAGCACCGAAATGTCAAATTTAATCATCTGAACTGATGATGTCATCACTGCATCAATGATGATGTCAGCATCCTACGAAAATTTTCCTATGGTCCCTCTCTGTTGACATTTTTTTTTTGCAGCTGACTTTCAAATGCAGATATCTCAATCATTTTAACTCCTTTTTCAGAGCAATTTTTTTTATTTGGGCTAATTTTTCATGCTCTACATGGTGGTGCAATTAGATTTTGGTTTTGGTGTCTAGTTTTTCTAGAGATAGAAGATTTTTAGACGTGTTGCTACTTTGTCCTCATTTTGGGAACTTTGGGAGCTCATATCTTTCTCCTACAGTAACATTTTTTGGTGTAGTTTTTTTGAAAGTGCATATTTTTTATGTACTTTTTAGTGGTATGACCAAATTGATCTCATTTTGTAGAAAAAAAAAATACTTGATTCTATGGCCTATTTTTCCATCTATAAGCACTAAGATCAAAGTCAACTTAGTTGTTTATGGCAAGTGGCAATTGTAAACGCACTAAGTATAAATTTCCAAATCAGATAATTCTTGAGGGGTTTTTGATTGAGTAATTTGTGGGGGTAATCTTTTTCCTTTGTTGGCTTGTGTCTCTTGATTGGTCTATTGTGTGACTAAATTGAGGAGTTTACTATGGGAATAAAAAATAATCATGTTGTAATAAGGTTAAATCGACGGAAATTTAAGTCTTGGTGTGATGGAATCCTAACACATTGTAAGTGGCTTAATCTTTTGCTATATCTCTATGGACTATTTCCTAAACGTTCATCGAAATGGAAGAGAGTTGTGTGGGACATAAAAATAGAACATATCCTAGGAGTAATTGGTTGTAGTTGTAATATTGATACACAAATGGCCACTGATGGTATTGAGTTCCCTCATGATCTTATGACCAAAATTTGGGAGATGTATGGAGACTCGAATGAACCCCCATTCCTAGAGGATCCTATTGTCAATTTTCTTGTTCCACTTGTAGAGTTTTGACCTATTGATGATAAAATAGTTGAAACACTTGCTAATTGGGAAAGGTATGGTAGTTTTAATGATACACAACCTTCTCCTTCTCCTTCTACAGAGACATCTATTGAGACTTCAGTTTCTATGGCTTCTAATCTAGATTTAGAGGGTTCATCTTCTTCATCTATGAGTTAAAATCTTGAGGCTAAGGACTCTTGTAAACCAGCATTGGATGAATCATCTATTGTTGTACTTGATGATGCTTGTGATTCAATAGTTTTTTCTCCTTGTGATTCAATGTAATAGGACATACATAGTCTTCCAGTTATGGATACTTTGGATGCCTTCTTGACAAGTATTTGGGACTTGTTTTTGGAGTCTCATATTGCAGATTTTGGAACATCATTGATGACATTCATCTTCTCTTTGATGAAGATGCTCCTTCTTCAGTTGTTGTGAGGGAACACCTTGACCCTCTTGTTCAATCTCTACATGATCATTCTTCACAAATTGGCATGAGTGTGGATACTTTTGGATAGCATTTGGAGGAGGCTTCTTTGTATTCAGATGGGATATCATTGTCTTTGGATCATGTTCTACATTCATCTCTACTAGATTCTAGATTATCCTCTTCAATAGTGTGGCCTAGAATGCCTATTTGGAGTGTGTAAGCTTTCGCCATTGACATGGAGAAACTTGAGCATGCTTCAGAGACATCATCGTCCATCATCCATATTCCTAACATCCTACATATCATCATGGTTTTGTTTCTTCCTAAGGGGAGGAATGTTGTTTGATGCTTTTGGATCATCTTCAACATTCAATTTTGATCTTCTATCATCATTACAGGAGACTCAACATTGTGGTGGATTTTTGTTGTCTCTCTACTACTTCTCTCTTATGGGGGGACTTTTTCCTCACATGGGGTTTTATCCTTCTAATTCTCAATTGAGAGCATTTCTATTTTTTGTCTTTTATCTCTCTTTTGGGTAGGATTTTTGTCCCACTAGGTTTTCTCCTTTTCTCCATTTGTGAGATATTTCATTTGAATTTGTACAAGGGTACCTAATATGGCCTAGTATTCGGGACCCATTCTTGCATCTTTGTGTCATTTGCATAATAATTTTCTACTCCCTAAGTTGCACATAAGGGGGGGTGTTGGCGTAAATAAAGTCTTGTACCTAGTTAATTCATTACGAGCGGACTTATTTACACATGTTAAGTTTACTTAAGTCCTAGGAAGGAATATTTCTAGAAGGTGTTAATTTTCATTAGGTTTTATCTTATCTTTTGAGTTGTAACATAGGTCAACCAAGGTAAGTGTGATTAGTTGTCTTATGTCATATGATTAAGAAACTTGTCATAATCCTATGGCATCTTGTATCTCACCTTGGCTATATAACCAAGAGGTCTCTACTACATTGTACACACATAAATCATATCATTGAACCATATTGATGAGAATACAATTTATTATTTTCACATTCTATTCTCTCTTCTTGTGCTTTCCATTTGGTCTCAAGATCTTGGCAGTCATATCTAATTCTAACACATTCACATTAGGTCTTGGGTCCTTGTAAACTAAATGGAATTAATGGTGCTTATTTTGGGTGTTGTAAAGTGTTGTACCACACTTTACCACTAATCTAGGGTTTTCATTATTAATTGGGATTTCTTATGCTTCAATTGGCCCTATTTTGTAGCTACAAGCCCTAATTAATGCATCTTTCTGAGGATAATTCTGACATAAACCAACATCTCATCATAATTCATGTCTTTTTAGGTTGTGTGGCTCATATTTAGTGATCTGAGACTCATACACCACCTTGGGCATATGGATCCCACCTAGGTTTTGAGGGCCCCATCATGATTTCACATGAATCTAGGCATTTTTGAAAAATGTCTCCCATAGCTAAGCTGAATGGGACTCATATGCCACTTCTATGTTACCCAAAATTCAATTTAATTCAAATTCTTGGTGGGATTTTATCCTCCTAGATCTGATGTCAGCTTGTATTGTTGTAATTTCAGGAATTTTGGCATACACAAGTATAAACACAAGTTTTTTTCACTCATTTTCATCCTAACAAGAAATCAAGTGATCCTTATAGAAAATTTTAGTTTACAAGAGAATTCAAGAGCCTTCGAGAGTTAATTATCAAGTGTTTTGGAGCATTATTCAAGTATCAAGCATCATTTCAAATTCATCATGCATCATGTTTGTTCTTGAGCTAACAATTATGATGTAGTGTTTCATGATTAAAGCAAGCATTCAATTCAAGATCTATCACATTCAAGTGAGGTTCAATATGTACATCTATTGGAGCCATTTCATACATGTTTGCAACTCTTTATTGCTAGGATTTGGTGAGTTGCAACACTAAATTTTGTTCATTCATCATTCCTTCATTTCATTACAAGGTTTGGTTACAAAAATGGGGTTTGACCAAGGCAAACCCTTTTCAACTAACAAAACAACATTTTTGGCTCACTTTAAATTGTGATTTGTAGATCTAGATTGAAGAAATATTGAAGATGAATTGTGGAGAAAGTATTCAAGGTTTTTGATGTTGTCAAAGTGGTCTCATCATCTACATCATCATTGAAGGACTTCTACAGTGTAGAATTCGATAATTCGGACCTGAAGATCAAGTTGAGAAGGTTAAGTGGAGATTGAAGAGAGGATTCAAGTCCTAGTTTCCTAGAAAAACCTAATTGGACCAATATGCCACATTTGGAATATGAATCCCAGTTAAGTGAAGTTTCCATATTTCAAGTGTTTCAAACGTATCTCTGCCAAATTGTTGTTCCTACCTAGAAACCCTAATCTGGGACTAACTTTCCTAGACTGTTATATGAGTCCCAAAAGACATTACTTTTTATTTTTTTCAACATTTCAAGTCTTCATTAAAGATCTTATAGGTTTCTAGGTGCACACCTCTAATCTCTCAACTATCTGTTATGATTTACATGCATTTTTACATCATTTAGTGATGTCTCACATTGCACTAGGTTTAAACATTAGTTCTTTCATTTCATTATTCTTTCCAAGCCCTAGCTTGGTAGTGAACCCATCTTTAGTAATTAATTAGACCCCAAGAAAACCTTTAGTAGATCTCTTTCTTCATTACATCCTTGGATTAAGATCTGTAGGGAAACCTTGAATGAGAGTAAAGAAGATTGTTGTTTTATGTCCTAAACCATAAGCAATGACACTTTTTCACCTTTCACTCCTTCTTCCTCAATTGGGCACTCCTCCTCCTCCTCCTCCTCCTCCTCCTTCTACATCAGCTAGGAAATTGACATGATTGCAAAATTATTTCTCCATTTTCAACAATCTAATTTGGTAAATATTCAAGGTGTTGTTTATGTTATCCCATTTTTTTCACAATTTTCGTATTCTTCCTTATTCTCACTCCTTTCAATGGAACTAAATTTATTTCTAAGTACTTCAATTTTAGCATAGATCCTCTTGCTATTCTATCTACTCAACCTCCTCTTGATGTTCTATATATCCATTCCTTCAATTCCCCTCTTTATCATCCTCATTATTGGTTTCTTCTTCCCAAGACTCAGACCTCTCCATATCCCTAGAAGAAAAATCATTAATCTAATTCTAAGGAGAAATATAAATAGAAATAGAAATAGAGACATCATCTTCACCTTGTTTGGGTGGGTCAACCGTCTCTGCAAAGTAGGGGTCTTCATTTGAAATAGGGTCAAAATTGTCTTATTGTTAATAATATAATGACAATCCATATTTAACTTTCAACTAATAAATCAATTCTTAAAATTATTATATAATGTGTTGAAAATTAAATGTATATTACAACACTTTTATAATTTTATGTGAAAAATTATTTAATCCAATGTAAAATAATTTTAGAATTTAGAGAATGAAGAAATCTACCTAGATTATATTATCTAATGGATCTGGGAGCTTTTATATTAGCTAAATTATTGGCAAATAATTATGCTAAAAATATTAAAATCATTTCTTTCTTAAAATGACGTGTAACTCAATCCATATTATTTTTATTTTTCAAACCAAACCATCTTAATATATTTTGATTACAAATTGTAACCTTAAGAATGAAAACATAGAAGACTGAGTTGTGTCAAAGAATTTAAAAGTAAGAGAAACCTAACTTTCTTTAATAGGGTGAAATTAATAATCACACATTATTTATAATTATATGTTTATTGTTATGCGAAATATTGATTTGGAGGATTTTTGTCAAATTTTGAAGTTCCTCATTTTTCTCTAGAAACATCTTCATCAGAAAGTAGTTAGAATTATGACTCCAATGCAACTTGAACAGAGTCAATCGGAGCTATGGTGCTTGAGATACACTAAGTTAAACCTTCAGTCAACTCAAAGACCCAAGTCAGAAAAAAGGTCAAAAATCAAATTTGTCAAAAATGGTCAAGACTAGTGTTAATGCGAAGAGCTCATCACAAGCTTTCCGACGGCATTTGTTTCATCAAAATTGGAATTTTTTCCCCAAGTTACAATTAGTCAAAGTCAGCCAATCATGTGTGGACATGTGGAAGTCTTGTCAATGCCACATCATCAATCTAGTCAGTGGACACATCACTCCAAAGTCTTTGACCAGCGAATGAAATTTTGATAGGGCATCATCTCACTCCTCCACTTGGTAGGCCATTATTGGCAAAAGGTGGGATATTATTTTTATTAAAAAAATTTAAAAAATAAAATATATAAAGCAAATAAAAAATAATAAAAAATGCCACATTATTTTAAAAAATGTGGGCTCTCCTATATTAAAGGATCTTCACCTATCTTAAAGCCCATGTTAAAGCCACCCTCTATTAAAGCCATGAGTTTTGTTTTAAAAAACTTTCTATGTTATTTTTAAAAGCCTATTTTCAAGGAATCCCTATTTTAAGGCATTTTAAACCCTTTTTTTATTATTATTACCCCTATTCAAAAGGAATAAACTCCTATAAGATAGCAATGGGATTATTTTCAAGGGGATACCATTTAAAATATCTCCTTAAATATATATATGTAATCTTGTAAGAGTTATCAAAACAAAATTATAGGGATTATTATTTTCCTTTGTACGCCCAAAATTATAAGGGCCCTTCGTTATTTATCTTGAAGAGATTTTATTATGTAATGGGGGGATTTCTTTTAGAGTTACATGTAAATTTGGGGCTATTGTAAATCAAGTTGTTATATACCAAATTGGGTAAAATTGGTGTATAAAAAGGGGTAAATAGGTGAGAGTTTGGGGAGTGTGTTTTAGCTAATTATTTTTGTAAGGAATTTTGGAGGTGATTTTTGTAAGTGGAGAGTTAGGATATTTCTTTCTTGGAGAAATATTATTGTAACTTTGTGCTTTTGGAGAAACTTGTTCCCATGCACTTTGGAAGTGAATTTTCAGATTTCTTTGTAATCCAAAGGGAGGCTATCTCGAAGATTATAACCGAGTTTCTAGAGGAATAATTGGATCAGTCTACTCTTTGGAGAGGACCTGGAGATGTAGTCACAATTGTGGCAAATTCCGTTATCAAACCTCTGTTTTCACTTTCTCTCTTCTCTCTCATTCTAGTTTTATCACCTTGATTTTTAAAAGCATAATTTCAATCATGTACACTTGTTTTTGAGTTTCCATTAAATTTTTTAAGTTAAGCATTCAATTATGCAATTAGTCTAGATCCTAAATCAGATCAAGTTTGGTATTAGAAAATTTGGTGACTAGTATTGTAGATTTGTGGTGAATGCTAACAAGATCTAGGATTCAGAAGGGTGAAGGCAAGCTTGAAGAATACAATCTTGAGATCAGGAAATGAAGAACTTTTCCAAAAAAATTTGTGTCTGGAATGGAGGTACCCGAAGAACTCAGTGAGCAGGAGTTTCGAAGAGCCTTATGGAAAATGAGAGCCACGTTGGAAATGTTACTCAAAGAAAGGCAAGAATGCATGAAACTTGAAGAAGATAATGCATTGAAGCAAGAAGATCCTGGAGACCATAAAGGAAAGAAGAAGCAACCAGGAGGTGGTGATGAACCCCCAAAATCTCCTCCATCTATTCCTTATACACATTCTCTTTCTGCTAATCCTTTTAAGGGTGTAAATAAGCATAAGATTAAATAGGATGTTAAATTTGAACTACCTAAGTATTGTGGTGAATTAGATGTTGAAAAACTAAATGAATGGATTCAACAAGTAGAAGTCTATTGTAGAGTCCAAAACCTCTTTGATGATTCTTCTAGGATCTAGTTAGATACTCTTCGGTTGGGAGGTTCATCTCTCACCTGGTGGGAGAGTAGGACTAGAGCAAAAATTTCATAGCATGGTAGACTCAATTTGTCTTGTTCAGAATTTGTTAGTGCTCTTAAAAAGAAATTTTATCCCCTAGGCCATATGCAACATTTAATGATGAACTGGAAAACATTTAGGCAAGGGAAAGGACATTTTGTTCAAGATTACACCCACAAGTTTTGTTGAAGGGCTATTGCATTAAATATAACTTTGTACACCTAGGATACTTTGTTAAAGTACATAGGAGGTATTCACTCATATCTCAAACATTCTATTTTGGTCTTGAACCCTAGTAATTTGGATGAAGTTTGTGTCCAAGCTAAACATTTAGAGTCAAGAGGAAAGGGTTTTTTTATTGATAAGTTTGATAATGATAACTCTGTAAATAAATCATCTAAAGTTGCAGAGACAGGGAAAGGAAATAAGACAACTAGAGTCAAGAAGGATGACAAGATTTCTTGCTCTCATTGTGATAGGAAGGGTCATGATGAAGATCATTTTTGGAAGTTGCATCTGGAATTGAAGCCTAAGTGGGCTCAGAAACAAAATCAGAAATAGAAAGGTAAGGAGAAAGCCACAAATGTTGTTATGGATCTTGGTTCTGATTATGATGATGAAACTAAGATAACAGCTATGGGTTTGAAAGGTAAAGCTTTGGTTTTGAGTGTTTCCTTTGATAGTTGTGCTTCTACACCTAAAGTTAATGAAGTCTCTAATGATAAGAAAAGGAATGAACTTTTTCACATAAGGGTTATTGCTAAGAATGTGAAACTTGATGCACTCATAGATAGTGGTTCTCAAGTTAACTTAATTTTTGAAGATGTTGTAAGAAACTTGGAATTGAAAAATACACTGCATAAGAAACCTTATCCACTAGGTTGGATTTATGAGAATGATAAATTGCAAGTAACAAGACAATGCACTTTGAAATTTGCAATCACTAGTAAGTTTTTGGATGAAGTACAATTTGATGTGGTTCCACTAGATATCTATGGGATAGTGTTGGGTAGCCCTTATCTATATGATTGAAAAGCTATTTTCTATAGGGAAAAGAATCATTATCATTTTTTTAAAGATGGAATTCAGTATATTGTACAATCTCATAGGATTAAGATTGATCATTCTTTTGCAAACATAGGGCAATTAAAGAGGGTAGTTAATGCAAGTAAAGATTTAACTCTTATGTTTGTTAGTATAGGTGGTTCTAGACATGAACTTGGAGTAGCTAACCAATGTCAGATGTTGGAGGATGCACCCATATTACAACATGAGGGAATGGTGATTGAAAGCATTGATGATCCCTTGGGTAAAAATATTTCTTTTATGGGAGATCGATATGTTGTTGATTTATTCTCTTTCATATCTATATTATTGTACAACTTGATGCTAGTCAATTTTTGTTGGTTAGTGGCTACGACAGTTGATGTAGATGCTTATGGACATGATAGAATGATGTTTATGTTCAACAATATTGTTGCAGTCCTCATTGTGATTGTAATCCAGGCTTACAAATGTATAGATGATACATGACAAGTGGGGAGGAAAATTCCTCACTTGATGTCTGAATAAATGCCACTTTTGGAGGTCCAAAAGCTCTCTAGTGGGGAGGCTTGATCTAGAGGATTTGGAATGATATCTTGATTGATAGTAGATCATCCTCATGATAGGCGAGGAAAAATGGGTTGATTGATTGAGATGTTGATTGTTCTCATTGATTTGATTTGAATGACTGCACATGGCATTGATTGACTGATTTTTATTCATGATTAGGGAGATGGAGATGTACTCCAATCTTAGGAGTGATTCCTGAAGACCTGGAACATGGTCTATCAGTTGTCCTTAGCCGGCTTAGAGATTATCTCTTGTTGTGGGTTGACTTCCTTGTTAGATATTCCACAATATAGAATCAAAAGAGGTTTACTGACAACATTAGCAGAGAGATAGCATAGTGAACATAAAATGTTTCATTTACAGACTAGAGAGATGCCCATGACTCTAGAGGATGTCTATTATATTTGGTGGATCCCAATGATGGGAGAGATAGTGGTGTATGATAAGATAGAGCAA
>VDFB02086081.1:120130935-120218729 GCA_007258455.2 Sequoia sempervirens | reverse complement strand
CAAAAAGAAGTGTTTGGTGTTTTTCATTATAGATTAACCATTTATCAAAATTTAAAATAAATTATGTTTTTAGAAACTAGACTCCATTCTACAAATTTAAAAAAAAATCAATTTCCAAAATTTGTAGGGGAAGCATGGCCAAAATTCTTCTTTTTAGGAAGTGTCCACTTAGAAAATTATTAAAAAATCAAATATTCATTAAAAAATTATCAGAAAAATATTGCATCAACTAGATACTATTATCTAACTTCTAACTATAGAAATTTTAAAAATACTACAAAAAATTTCAAACATGCTAGGGTCGTACAAGAGTTGCTATGTTATGATTTTTCTGAAAAAAACAATAATTTGTGTACATCCCTCTTTTGAACCCCTTAATCTCAACCATTTTCAAAATAAATTAGTAGTTTAGAAAGTAGACTCGGAGCACTGTGATCCTTTTTTTTGTTCCATCTCAAAATTTTGAGTGTAGCTATCCTCAATTTCACGTCCAAGGTCAGTATTTCCTGATTTCAGAAAAAAAAGTGGCCACTTAAGCCCCCTTTTTGGGAACCATCTTGGTGCACATACCCTTAGGTCAATATTTTAGGTTTCTGTTATGTTCATATTTTCATCTTGTAAATCTTGATCGTGTCATTAGTCGAACTATGTGGTCTCTACATGTATAATGTAAGCAAGGCTAATATGTTGATCAGCCCTTGAGGCCCCTAGGATAGGTCTTTAGGTTAGGTCTTGGCCATCATGGTCGTGTCTCACCTTGGACTGGGGGAAAAATCCTACACTCAATAGGGGAAAATAAAGTTTGAGCTTGAACCAACAGGAAAATAGTCGTTAGACTAACATTACAAACACAAACTTCAAATGGATTGTGATCTTTCTGAATCAAGGGTTTATCACATTAAAAAAAAAAGTTCAAATTGTTCTACTTTGATTTTTTATATGATATCTCTTGAGTCCTCGATGATGTATCAAACTAGAGGAGCAAGGAAGGAGTATGATTTTTATTTTTCTATTGTATGTGATTATCATTATTACTATGCAAGTTGTCACGAGATGTGCACTACAAAGTATCACTGATGACATTTCAAATTTCATAAGAAAAAGATTAACTCTTTCCTTTTTACGCAAGTAATGCTCAGGTCATCTCGGTTTAATTATACTTAGACGCTTGTGCTAACTTTCAATTTTAAAACATCATGAAAGTAGTACTCAAGTCATCTTGGTTTAAAATATTCCATCGATGCTTGACCTCACTTTCAACATTTTCAACTGACTTTGAACTCATTTAGTTCCACATTATTTGCATCATCATTTGCATATCTTAGAAAAAATTCTCACATCATTTACATTCATACATTCCATCATAATATTTGTATCAGAAAATACAAAGGAAAATAATAAAGGACATACATTGCATATCATTTCCAACATCAAAATCATGTCATCCACTATGCTTAAATAAGTGAGTCTCTTCATATTTCCAAGAAAGTTGGGAAATATGTCAGAGTTATGAAGCTTAAAAGATCAATCTATTGTAGTCTTTCCACAACCTTTGGAAGTTGGATAGACTCACTCATTCAAGCTTAAGGCCTTGAACATTTGAATTCATGCACATTCAACCATTTGCATTTCACATCATCTAAATCACATCACATTGCATAATCATAAATAAATTCATGAAATTTCCTAATCATTATAATCACATAGATATTAAATAAATTTACAACATTGCATATCATAAAAGAGAAATCAAATGCATATCAACATCTAGATCATAATCACTATTTCATATCATATATCATCAAAAATGTCATAATGTCCACGTCTACAAGGATATCCAAAAGTGGGATTAGATACATCAAAATCCAAAAGGGTACTGTATCATGGGAAACACATCCTCAATCTCACAAAACGTGTATACACAATGTCCAAGGAACATCAAAAAATGCTATGTCGAGCTCCCACTAGATGTTGTTGCTCTCATGGAACTAGTACCTCCTCTACCTGATGGACCTGCACCTGGATCACTCCTATCTCTAGGAAATGGCTATGTGACACCCATGCAAATAGTCTGAGAACAAGATCTGCTAGAACTAGACTCTACAAAACACTCTCGTTGCTCAAGAGGAACCAACTCATGATATTTGCCTCTGTAAAACTGAAACTACTAAGAAATGTGTTGGATCTCTCTGAAGAAATCTATTGTACTTGAAGATGGTTCCATCTGTTGTATCCTCTTGGAAATGGCCTCAACCTACTCTGTCTAGTGTCAAAAGGAATCCCTCTTTGAAGTAAGTATGATCATCTATGCCTATAAATGTTGTATCTACTACCTATTTGTTCCTCTATCAGTCATCAAAATATCAATTTGTGCCTGACATTGCCCTCACTCATCCTGAAGGGACACAATCTGTGCTCGAGCCTGCACTATCTCGCTCTGAAATGACTGAACCTCTGCTTGCAAAGCCACTATATGTGATGACTACTGATGAGAGGGTATTCCAATCTGAATCCTGGGAAGCACCACCTGAGCTATGGTAACATTCCTCCTGCGACTTAGAATTGTAAAATCAAATGGATGATTATCGTCTGCACCATCATCACTCTCCCCACCACCTACTGCACCATCATCACCTTTACCACCACCCTCTGTACCACCATCATCACCTTTGCAAACACCCTCCCCACCATCATCACCACCCTCATCATCTCCTCCCTCTCCATCAATTGGTGGTACTGGCTCCTCTGGATGAGTAAATCTAGGAAAGGGATGTGTGTGGAAGAACTCTGAATAATCCTCAATCATCCTAACATCTGTAATATATGGAACATAATCCCATAAACTTGGGGTCAAGGTATAGTACTTTGTACAAGATGCCTCATATGATACATAGTGGCCCCACTCTAAAGCATCCTATTGTCATCGTGCATAATGGGAAACTCCCAGGGGCATCCCCTAAACTTGTCCAAACTGTCGACATACTCACAGATATAGGTATCACTCAATCAAAACATGTGTCTACCCAATTAGATAGTGGGATAACAACATATACAACATCTCTAGTTGATCCTCTGGCCACTACTCACAATCCAAGTACGGGTGCCATGTGAAAATCTCAAAATCATCTAGAGCATGCCTCCAATAGGCAACCTTTCCTAGCTTATGTTGGACATGTGGACCACTATAACTGAAAACATAGGGTCTCCCTGGTGGTTGATGTCTTTCTCCCATGGGCTGAGTGACACCTATATGCTCCCATGCCCAGGTCTACAGTAATGTGATGCTACATGATAGGCTCATCACCCTCATGCAAATCTTGGTATAAGTTGGCTAACATGCATGAGCCCCACACATATCTAGTACCATCAAGTTTCATCTGCGATAACACACAACTCCAACTTGTTGAAAATACTTTTGACCTATGATCAAGACAAAGGAATCCACCAATGAATCCAAAAAGCACACATGGCAAAGGATCATATTTGCTAATCATCTCTGTCCAAGGAATCCATCAGCTTATAACATGATCATCTCAACATAACCTCTACAATGCAGCTATCCCGCCTTGCTCTATCTTATCATACACCACTATCTCTCCCATCATTGGGATCCACCAAATATAATAGACATCCTCTAGAGTCATGGGCATCTCTCTAGTCTGTAAATGAAACATTTTATGTTCACTATGCTATCTCTCTGCTAATGTTGTCAGTAAACCTCTTTTGATTCTATATTGTGGAATATCTAACAAGGAAGTCAACCCACAACAAGAGATAATCTCTAAGCCGGCTAAGGACAACTGATAGACCATGTTCCAGGTCTTCAGGAATCACTCCTAAGATTGGAGTACATCTCCATCTCCCTAATCATGAATAAAAATCAGTCAATCAATGCCATGTGCAGTCATTCAAATCAAATCAATGAGAACAATCAACATCTCAATCAATCAACCCATTTTTCCTCGCCTATCATGAGGATGATCTACTATCAATCAAGATATCATTCCAAATCCTCTAGATCAAGCCTCCCCACTAGAGAGCTTTTGGACCTCCAAAAGTGGCATTTATTCAGACATCAAGTGAGGAATTTTCCTCCCCACTTGTCATGTATCATCTATACATTTGTAAGCCTGGATTACAATCACAATGAGGACTGCAACAATATTGTTGAACATAAACATCATTCTATCATGTCCATAAGCATCTACATCAACTGTCGTAGCCACTAACCAACAAAAATTGACTAGCATCAAGTTGTACAATAATATAGATATGAAAGAGAATAAATCAACAACATATCGATCTCCCATAAAAGAAATATTTTTACCCAAGGGATCATCAATGCTTTCAATCACCATTCCCTCATGTTGTAATATGGGTGCATCCTCCAACATCTGACATTGGTTAGCTACTCCAAGTTCATGTCTAGAACCACCTATACTAACAAACATAAGAGTTAAATCTTTACTTGCATTAACTACCCTCTTTAATTGCCCTATGTTTGCAAAAGAATGATCAATCTTAATCCTATGAGATTGTACAATATACTGAATTCCATCTTTAAAAAAATGATAATGATTCTTTTCCCTATAGAAAATAGCTTTTCAATCATATAGATAAGGGCTACCCAACACTATCCCATAGATATCTAGTGGAACCACATCAAATTGTACTTCATCCAAAAACTTACTAGTGATTGCAAATTTCAAAGTGCATTGTCTTGTTACTTGCAATTTATCATTCTCATAAATCCAACCTAGTGGATAAGGTTTCTTATGCAGTGTATTTTTCAATTCCAAGTTTCTTACAACATCTTCAAAAATTAAGTTAACTTGAGAACCACTATCTATGAGTGCATCAAGTTTCACATTCTTAGCAATAACCCTTATGTGAAAAAGTTCATTCCTTTTCTTATCATTAGAGACTTCATTAACTTTAGGTGTAGAAGCACAACTATCAAAGGAAACACTCAAAACCAAAGCTTTACCTTTCAAACCCATAGCTGTTATCTTAGTTTCATCATCATAATCAGAACCAAGATCCATAACAACATTTGTGGCTTTCTCCTTACCTTTCTATTTCTGATTTTGTTTCTGAGCCCACTTAGGCTTCAATTCCAGATGCAACTTCCAAAAATGATCTTCATCATGACCCTTCCTATCACAATGAGAGCAAGAAATCTTGTCATCCTTCTTGACTCTAGTTGTCTTATTTCCTTTCCCTGTCTCTGCAACTTTAGATGATTTATTTACAGAGTTATCATTATCAAACTTATCAATAAAAAAACCCTTTCCTCTTGACTCTAAATGTTTAGCTTGGACACAAACTTCATCCAAATTACTAGGGTTCAAGACCAAAATAGAATGTTTGAGATATGAGTGAATACCTCCTATGTACTTTAACAAAGTATCCTAGGTGTACAAAGTTATATTTAATGCAATAGCCCTTCAACAAAACTTGTGGGTGTAATCTTGAACAAAATGTCCTTTCCCTTGCCTAAATGTTTTCCAGTTCATCATTAAATGTTGCATATGGCCTAGGGGATAAAATTTCTTTTTAAGAGCACTAACAAATTCTGAACAAGACAAATTGAGTCTACCATGCTATGAAATTTTTGCTCTAGTCCTACTCTCCCACCAGGTGAGAGATGAACCTCCCAACCGAAGAGTATCTAACTAGATCCTAGAAGAATCATCAAAGAGGTTTTGGACTCTACAATAGACTTCTACTTGTTGAATCCATTCATTTAGTTTTTCAACATCTAATTCACCACAATACTTAGGTAGTTCAAATTTAACATCCTATTTAATCTTATGCTTATTTACACCCTTAAAAGGATTAGCAGAAAGAGAATGTGTATAAGGAATAGATGGAGGAGATTTTGGGGGTTCATCACCACCTCCTGGTTGCTTCTTCTTTCCTTTATGGTCTCCAGGATCTTCTTGCTTCAATGCATTATCTTCTTCAAGTTTCATGCATTCTTGCCTTTCTTTGAGTAACATTTCCAACGTGGCTCTCATTTTCCATAAGGCTCTTCGAAACTCCTGCTCACTGAGTTCTTCGGGTACCTCCATTCCAGACACAAATTTTTTTGGAAAAGTTCTTCATTTCCTGATCTCAAGATTGTATTCTTCAAGCTTGCCTTCACCCTTCTGAATCCTAGATCTTGTTAGCATTCACCACAAATCTACAATACTAGTCACCAAATTTTCTAATACCAAACTTGATCTGATTTAGGATCTAGACTAATTGCATAATTGAATGCTTAACTTAAAAAATTTAATGGAAACTCAAAAACAAGTGTACATGATTGAAATTATGCTTTTAAAAATCAAGGTGATAAAACTAGAATGAGAGAGAAGAGAGAAAGTGAAAACAGAGGTTTGATAACGGAATTTGCCACAATTGTGACTACATCTCCAGGTCCTCTCCAAAGAGTAGACTGATCCAATTATTCCTCTAGAAACTCGGTTATAATCTTCGAGATAGCCTCCCTTTGGATTACAAAGAAATCTGAAAATTCACTTCCAAAGTGCATGGGAACAAGTTTCTCCAAAAGCACAAAGTTACAATAATATTTCTCCAAGAAAGAAATATCCTAACTCTCCACTTACAAAAATCACCTCCAAAATTCCTTACAAAAATAATTAGCTAAAACACACTCCCCAAACTCTCACCTATTTACCCCTTTTTATACACCAATTTTACCCAATTTGGTATATAACAACTTGATTTACAATAGCCCCAAATTTACATGTAACTCTAAAAGAAATCCCCCCATTACATAATAAAATCTCTTCAAGATAAATAACGAAGGGCCCTTATAATTTTGGGCGTACAAAGGAAAATAATAATCCCTATAATTTTGTTTTGATAACTCTTACAAGATTACATATATATATTTAAGGAGATATTTTAAATGGTATCCCCTTGAAAATAATCCCATTGCTATCTTATAGGAGTTTATTCCTTTTGAATAGGGGTAATAATAATAAAAAAAGGGTTTAAAATGCCTTAAAATAGGGATTCCTTGAAAATAGGCTTTTAAAAATAACATAGAAAGTTTTTTAAAACAAAACTCATGGCTTTAATAGAGGGTGGCTTTAACATGGGCTTTAAGATAGGTGAAGATCCTTTAATATAGGAGAGCCCACATTTTTTAAAATAATGTGGCATTTTTTATTATTTTTTATTTGCTTTATATATTTTATTTTTTAAATTTTTTTAATAAAAATAATATCCCACCTTTTGCCAATAATGGCCTACCAAGTGGAGGAGTGAGATGATGCCCTATCAAAATTTCATTCGCTGGTCAAAGACTTTGGAGTGATGTGTCCACTGACTAGATTGATGATGTGGCATTGACAAGACTTCCACATGTCCACACATGATTGGCTGACTTTGACTAATTGTAACTTGGGGAAAAAATTCCAATTTTGATGAAACAAATGCCGTCGGAAAGCTTGTGATGAGCTCTTCGCATTAACACTAGTCTTGACCATTTTTGACAAATTTGATTTTTGACCTTTTTTCTGACTTGGGTCTTTGAGTTGACTGAAGGTTTAACTTAGTGTATCTCAAGCACCATAGCTCCGATTGACTCTGTTCAAGTTGCATTGGAGTCATAATTCTAACTACTTTCTGATGAAGATGTTTCTAGAGAAAAATGAGGAACTTCAAAATTTGACAAAAATCCTCCAAATCAATATTTCGCATAACAATAAACATATAATTATAAATAATGTGTGATTATTAATTTCACCCTATTAAAGAAAGTTAGGTTTCTCTTACTTTTAAATTCTTTGACACAACTCAGTCTTCTATGTTTTCATTCTTAAGGTTACAATTTGTAATCAAAATATATTAAGATGGTTTGGTTTGAAAAATAAAAATAATATGGATTGAGTTACACGTCATTTTAAGAAAGAAATGATTTTAATATTTTTAGCATAATTATTTGCCAATAATTTAGCTAATATAAAAGCTCCCAGATCCATTAGATAATATAATCTAGGTAGATTTCTTCATTCTCTAAATTCTAAAATTATTTTACATTGGATTAAATAATTTTTCACATAAAATTATAAAAGTGTTGTAATATACATTTAATTTTCAACACATTATATAATAATTTTAAGAATTGATTTATTAGTTGAAAGTTAAATATGGATTGTCATTATATTATTAACAATAAGACAATTTTGACCCTATTTCAAATGAAGACCCCTACTTTGCAGAGACGGTTGACCCACCCAAACAAGGTGAAGATGATGTCTCTATTTCTATTTCTATTTATATTTCTCCTTAGAATTAGATTAATGATTTTTCTTCTAGGGATATGGAGAGGTCTGAGTCTTGGGAAGAAGAAACCAATAATGAGGATGATAAAGAGGGGAATTGAAGGAATGGATATATAGAACATCAAGAGGAGGTTGAGTAGATAGAATAGCAAGAGGATCTATGCTAAAATTGAAGTACTTAGAAATAAATTTAGTTCCATTGAAAGGAGTGAGAATAAGGAAGAATACGAAAATTGTGAAAAAAATGGGATAACATAAACAACACCTTGAATATTTACCAAATTAGATTGTTGAAAATGGAGAAATAATTTTGCAATCATGTCAATTTCCTAGCTGATGTAGAAGGAGGAGGAGGAGGAGGAGGAGTGCCCAATTGAGGAAGAAGGAGTGAAAGGTGAAAAAGTGTCATTGCTTATGGTTTAGGACATAAAACAACAATCTTCTTTACTCTCATTCAAGGTTGCCCTACAGATCTTAATCCAAGGATGTAATGAAGAAAGAGATCTACTAAAGGTTTTCTTGGGGTCTAATTAATGACTAAAGATGGGTTCACTACCAAGATAGGGCTCGGAAAGAATATTGAAATGAAAGACCTAATGTTTAAACCTAGTGCAATGTGAGACATCACTAAATGATGTAAAAATGCATGTAAATCATAATAGATAGTTGAGATATTAGAGGTGTGCACCTAGAAACCTATAAGATCTTTAATGAAGACTTGAAATGCTGAAAACAATAAAAATTAATGTCTTATGGGACTCATATGCTAGTCTGGGAAAGTTAGTCCCAGATTAGGGTTTCTGGGTAGGAACAACAATTTGGCAGAGATATGTCTGAAACACTTGAAATATGGAAACTTCACTTAACCAGGATTCATATTCCAAACATGGCATATCGGTCCAGTTAGGTTTTTCTAGGAAACTAGGACTTGAATCCTCTCTTCAATCTCCACTTAACCTTCTCAACTTGATCTTCAGGTCCGAATTGCCGAATTCTACACTGTAGAAGTCCTTCAATGATGATGTAGATGATGAGACCACTTTGACAGCCTCAAAAACCTTGAATACTTTCTCCAAAATTTATCTTCAATATTTCTTCAAACTAGATCTACAAATCACAATTTAAAGAGAGCAAAAAATGTTGTTTTGTTAGTTGAAAAGGGTTTGCCTTGGTCAAACCCCATTTTTGTAACCAAACCTTGTAATGAAATGAAGGAATGATGAATGGACAAAATTTAGTGTTGCAACTCACCAAATCCTAGCAATAAAGAGCTGCAAACATGTATGAAATGGTTCCAACAGATGTACATATTAAACCTCGCTTGAATGTGATAGATCTTGAATTGAATGCTTGCTTTAATCATGAAACACTACATCACAATTGTTAGCTCAAGAACAAACATGATGCATGATGAATTTGAAATGATGCTTGATACTTGAATAATGCTCCAAAACACTTGATAATTAACTCTCGAAGGCTCTTGAATTCTCTTGTAAACTCAAATTTTCTATAAGGATCACTTGATTTCTTGTTAGGATGAAAATGAGTGAAAAAAACTTGTGTTTATACTTGTGTATTGCAAATTTCCTGAAATTACAACACTACAAGCTGACATCAGATCTAGGAGGATAAAATCCCACCAAGAATTTGAAATTAATTGAATTTTGGGTCACATAGAAGTGGCATATGAGTCCCATTCAGCTTAGCTATGGGAGACATTTTTCAAAAATGCCTAGATTCATGTGAAATCATGATGGGGCCCTCAAAACCTAGGTGGGACCCATATGCCCAAGGTGGTGTATGAGTCATATCACTAAATATGAGCCACACAACCTAAAAAGACATGAATTATGATGAGATGTTGGTTTATGTCAAGATTATCCTCAGAAAGATGCATTAATTAAGGCTTGTGGATACAAAATAGGGCCAATTGAAGCATAAAAAATCCCAATTAATAATGAAAACCCTAGATTAGTGGTAAAGTGTGGTACAACACTTTACAACACCCAAAATAAGCACCATTAATTCCATTTAGTTTACAAGGACCCAAGACCTAATGTGAATGTGTTAGAATTGGGTATGACTGCCAAGATCTTGAGACCAAATGGAAAGCACAAGAAGAGAGAATAGAATGTGAAAATAATAAATTGTATTCTCATCAATATGGTTCAATGATATGATTTATGAGTGTAGAATGTAGTAGAGACCTCTTGGTTATATAGCCAAGGTGAGATACAAGATGCCATAGGATTATGACAAGTTTCTTAATCATATGACATGAGATAACTAATCACACTTACCTTGGTTGACCTGTGTTACAACTCAAAAGATAAGATAAAACCTAATGAAAACTAACACCTTCTAGAAAGATTCCTTCCTAGGACCTAAGTAAAATTAACATGTGTAAATAAGTCCGCTCGTAATGAATTAACTAGGTACAAGACTTTATTTACGCCAACACCCCCCCTTAAGTGCAACTTAGGGAGTAGAAATTTTTTATGCAAATGACACAAAGATGCAAGAATGGGTCCCAAATACTAGGCCATATTAGGTACCCTTGTACAAATGCAAATGAAATATCTCACAAATGGAGAAAAGGAGAAAACCTAGTGGGACAAAAATCCTACCCAAAAGAGAGATAAAAGACACAAAATAGAAATGCTCTCAATTGAGAATTAGAAGGATAAAACCCAATGTGAGGAAAAAGTCCCCCCATAAGAGAGAAGTAGTAGAGAGACAATGAAAACCCCCCGCAATGTTGAGTCTCCTGTAATGATGATAGAAGATCAAAATTGAATGTTGAAGATGATCCAAAAGCATCAAACAACATTCCTCTCCTTAGGAAGAAACAAAACCATGATGATATGTAGGATGTTAGGAATATGGATGATGGACGATGATGTCTTTGAAGCATGCTCAAGTTTCTCCATGTCGATGCCGAAAGATTACACACTCTAAATAGGAATTCTAGGCCACACTATTGAAGAGGATAATCTAGAATCTAGTAGAGATGAATGTAGAACATGATCCAAAGACAATGATATCCCATCTGAATACAAAGAAGCCTCCTCCAAATGTTGTCCAAAAGTATCCACACTCACGCCAATTTGTGAAGAATGATCATGTAGAGATTGAACAAGAGGGTCAAGGTGTTCCCTCACAACAACTGAAGAAGGACCATCTTCATCAAAGAGAATATGAATGTCATCAATGATGTTCCCAAATCTACAATACGAGACTCCACAAACAAGTCCCAAATACCTATCAAGAAGGCATCCAAAGTATCCATAATTGGAAGACTATGTATGTCCTATTACATTGAATCACAAGGAGAAAAAACTATTGAATCACAAGCATCATCAAGTACAACAATAGATGATTCATCCAATGCTGGTTTACAAGAGTCCTCAGCCTCAAGATTTTAACTCATAGATGAAGAAGATGAACCCTCTAAATCTAGATTAGGAGCCATAGAAACTGAAGTCTCAATAGATGTCTCTGGAGGAGGAGAAGGAGAAGGTTGTGTATCATTAAAACTACCATACCTTTCCCAATTAGCAAGTGCTTCAACTATTTTATCATCAATAGGTCGAAACTCTACAAGTGGAACAAGAAAATCCACAATAGGATCCTCTAGGAATGGGGGTTCATTCAAGTTTCCATACATCTCCCAAATTTTGGTCATAAGATCATGAGGGATCTCAATACCATCAGTGGCCATTTGTGTATCAATATCACAACTACAACCAATTACTCCTAGGATATGTTCTATTTTTATGTCCCACACAACTCTCTTCCATTTTGATGAACGTTTAGGAACTAGTCCATAGAGATATAGCAAAAGATTAAGCCACTTACAATGTGTTAGGATTCCATCACACCAAGACTTAAATTTTCATTGATGTAACCTTATTACAACATGATTTTTTTTTATTCCCATAGTAAACTCCTCAATTTAGTCACACAGTAGACCAATCAAGAGACACAAGCCAACAAAGGAAAAAGATTACCCCCACAAATTACTCAATCAAGAAACCCCTCAAGAATTATCTGATTTGGAAATTTATACTTAGTGCGTTTACAATTGCCACTTGCCAAAAACAACTAAGTTGACTTTGATCTTAGTGCTTATAGATGGAAAAATAGGCCACAGAATCAAGTATATTTTTTTCTACAAAATGAGATCAATTTGATCATACCACTAAAAAGTACATAAAAAAATATGCACTTTAAAAAAAAATACACCAAAAAATGTTACTGTAGGAGAAAGATATGAGCTCCCAAAGTTCCCAAAATGAGGACAAAGTAGCAGCACATGTGAAAATCTTCTATTTCTAGAAAAACAAGACACCAAAACCAAAATCTGATTGCACCACCATGTAGAGCATGAAAAATTATCCCAAATAAAAAAATTGCTCTGAAAAAGGAGTTAAAATGATTGAGATATCTGCATTTGAAAGTCAGCTACAAAAAAAAACTGTCAACAGAGAGGGACCATAGAAAATTTTTCTTAGGATGCTGATATCATCATTGATGCAGTGATGACATCATCAGTTCAGACGATTAAATTTGACATTTCGGTGCTTGTCACAAGAGAATATTCCCTTTGGATGGAATATGTTGCAGAGTGGAATATTCTTTTGGATATTCTTTGGACCCTCGCTTAATATTGATGACTTAATGCCCATCACTAGTCGGCTAGGGGTTGGACGAAATCTTCAGATTCATGGTATATTCTGCTGCTAGATTTCTCAAACAGTTCGTCTAGTTTGCAAAGACTTTGAGTACCGTCGGTGATGAACTGGGGTGGGGTGGTGCAGGTGGGTGAGATGTTGCTACATGGTAGCTTTGCATTGGCATACCTGCCACGTACACAATACCCTATGAAGGGTACACTATCTATGTACTTAAGTCCATAAAAAAAAATTCTACAATTTTTTTTACTTTTTGATTTTTTTAATACAAATCTTATGAAAAGAAATGTAATCCATACAAATGATTTTTTTTTTAATAAAAAATTTTCAAAATTTTTCACTTGAATAAAATAATTATTTTTTCAAAAAATTTCTACTAACGCATTAATGATGCGACCTAGGGGTCGTATGGCTCCTTGGGAAAAAAAGAATTGCTTCACTAGACAACTGCTCCAATTTAGAAGATTTGGTAGTCGATCTTAGGGTTTTTGGCCCTTCTGGATGCGATGGAATGGTTAGATTTGACCCAAAATGCTCCAAAAATGCAGCTACCTTTTGGATTTGGAAACCACTCTTTGGCTTCAAACCCTCATAGATTTGGCCTCATATATCCACTTTGGATGAAACAAAAGGAAAAATTGACTTTCTTGAACCTTCAAGATGCAATGGTGAGCTTAGATTTGCACCAACAAGCTCCGATATGAACCTGCAATAAAGAGAAAAAAATGGAACACCCCCAAATCTAATATCTCTCTTCAGAAAAAGACTCTCTAATGGCACCCAACCCACTCTGATACCATGTTAGAATTGGCTATGACTTCCAAGCTCTTGAGACCAAATGGAAAGAACAAGAAGAGAGAATAGAATGTGACAAGAATAAACTGTATTCTCATCAATATGATTCAATGATATGATTGATGTGTGTATGTAATGTAGTAGAGGCCTCTTGGTTATATAGCCAAGGTGAGATACAAGATGTCATAGGATCATGACAAGTGTATTAATAATATGACATGAGACAAATAATCACACTTACCTAGGTTCACATGTGTTACAAGTCAAAAGATAAGATAACAACTAATGAAAACTAACACCTTCTAGAAAGATTCCTTCCTAGGACCTAAGTAAACTTAACATGTGTAAATAAGTCCCCTAGTAATGAATTAACTAGGTACAAGAATTTATTTATGCCAATAGAATGCATTAAACACATTACAACACTAAATTAAGGAATCATTAAGTCCAATTCAACAAGGAGGGCCCAAACAAGTGTTAAAATGTCATAACAATTTTTTTTGACACTTAGCCCCCACTTTAGTGTGAGGATGAACTTGCTTCAAACCCACAGTAAAGTAGATAAATTTGCATCGAGAGGGGTCCAAGTATACCAATGCCAGTAAGATAGGATGACAATGATCAAGAGGGATGAACAAGCCTCCCAGGATCAAGATCCTATGACAAACCAATATAGAAACAAAAGAACACACATGGAAATGATATAAAGAGCAATAAAAATGCATAACCATACACTACCAAAGACATAAAGAAAAGAAAAATAAATACATAAAACAAAAAGAGGATCAAGCTTCAACCATTTGTCCATCATGATGTGGGTCAGATCTAGGCTATTTTTCTAAAAAAATGCACGCTCACTCTAAGGAAATAGAACTTCAAGCTATTTGTTGGGTGAGTATCCAAAAGGTAAGATACAAATGAACGTTGTTCGTATGTGTTCACACACACAAGCAAGTGGATATGGGAAAGTCATGCCTCAGTTTGGCTTCTCATTTAACCAGACCAAAGTTATACCTCCTAATAACTTTGATAAGGTGCCATGCAACAATGAACTTCGAGCTTCATGAGGAAAGCAAAGCTTTATATGCTTGATACTCATGAACAAACAAGATGGATAAACATGAATGAAAAGTGTGTTCTATAAGGTGGAAAAATAATTGAAATTGCAAATGCAATATAGGTAATGTTCAAAGGAGTTTTGCTTGGATCATGTAAGGTCTTAACTTAGGGAACATTATGCTTGATGTCTCAAAGAGATGATCAATCAACGAATAGAATAATCACAACTTAAGTGATGTAGTGTGTCACATCAAGCCACTAAGAAGAATATAATATGCTAAGAGAGATCACACTCTTGAAGGACATCACACCCAATGTCACCACAAAGTGAAAAGATGCATCACAAGTGTAGCGTAGAAAAATGGATCTTTGGAAATTTTCACACTCATTTGGGTCCTTGTGGATGTTGGCTTAGTTTTTCCTTGATTTAGTGTTGTAATGTGGTTAACACATTCACATTAGGTATTGGGCCCTTGTGAGCTAATAAGAATTTTATGATGCCTTGCAAAAGTGTTGTAAAGTGTTGTAACACACTTTCACACTTTTCTAGGATCCTACTAATGAATTTCACCTAAATAACCTCTTCTTATCATCTACCAAGCCTTATTTCAAAGTGTTTTAAAGTATTGTATCAAAATTTCACACTTTTCTAGGCTTGTCATTAATAATTGGACTTTCTTATTGTTGCAAGTATGAGCTAGTTTGTTGGTGTTGTCATTGATCTTTTCATTGATGTCAACACAGTTCAGTATGTTATAGATTGTACATGTATAGCTGAGATGCTTCTAAAATGTTGTGAGTACATGGAGTTATTTTTATGGTGTTGTAGATGTGTTGGTTTGATGATTTTCCAAGTGATTTTGAGAAAATTAATAAAGAGAGAAGTCAGAGTGTTGAATGTGCTCCGGTATGTGCTCTGAATTTCTCCTGTGTTGATCTTATGCTTGTGCGGGTCTGAAGGTTTGTTAATGGTAATCTCATGATGATATATGCTGATTTTCAGATTATGGTGAGATGGTACATGAAAGTTGTGTTCACCGGTATGTGAACTGTTTGGCAGCTTTGATCTTCTGTGGATTGGGAGAAAATGTTTCTGCTCTATAGTCCTCCATTGTTTTGATTTAGATCGTGTAGATCAGGGATATTTCTTGTGGCCTTTCCTATGTTCTGGTGAAGAGGTTTGGATTTTGGTAATCAAGAAGTCATGTTTCAGTACTTCGGTATGAGTTTGCATAGTCCAGATAGATTGGTAAAAAAAATTGAGTGATTGAAGAATGTTGTTTTTACTACAAATGTATCTGGAAGGTTTTGAGATGTATTCTTGTGCATAATGAAGCATGTTGTGGCATCTGTGTGTCATCTTGTTGTTGGGAAGCATCTGCATCAATGTTTATCTATGTTTTCATTACATCTGGCCGACTTGGTTTTTACACTTCATTCAAAGAATCAAATTTAATTGAGGAAGTGTGTAAATGATTGAAGAAAATATTTATTAGTCCACTCTTATTCCTTTCCATTGCAGGAATTTTGAGTTGCTGACCTAATTTGAATTTATGAAAAGTTGTCTTCTGGCCAACCTTGGTAAATGTTTCTAAGGATGAGAATGGTATAAAAGCAAGTTGAATTGTGAAGAGATGTATGACAGTGTAATGCAAAGTGATGAAAGTGTGCCACAAATCATAAGAGCAGAAGTGTGTGTGAGTGAGTTGTGATATCAGTTTTTCAATGTCCTGAAGGTAGTGAACTGAAGGTTTTTGTAATCTTGCAAATGTGCTTTAATTGCAGTGGTGGATCTTTTGTTCTCTTTTGTATCTATAGGTAGTGAGCCTCCCTATTGGATAGTGATTCCTTTGTAGGCAGTGAGCCTTTCTACTTGGAAAATGAGTCCTATTTTGGACAGTGAGCCTTTTTATAATCTTTATATTGTGAGTTAACCCTCACCATGGTTTTTCCCTTATTGGGTTTTCCTTGTAAAAATCTAGTGTTCATTGTGTTGATTTACTTTCTGCTATTTATGTTTCATGCTCATATTTAATACCAAAATAGTGTGGTTGAAGATTTGATAAGTGATAAACTTTTAAGTTTGAATTTGTGTGAAAACAGATCCACCCCACTCTCAGTTGTTTTATGCATGTTTAACAATTGGTTTCAGAGCTTGTGGTTCCTTGTGTAGAGCTTAACTGCTTAAGGAAGATCCGATGGAGCACAAGTTGGAGATCCCTATGTTTGATGGAACTGGCTATAATGACTGGAAGGAATAGATGAGAGGATACATTACCTCTCTTCGTTTCAAGACTTCGAAGGCTATTGAGAACAAGTATACACTTCTATCTAGTTGTGTTAATTTTGAAGATGAGGTCTCTGCTTATGAAGAAAATGAGAAGGCGAAGTATGCAATTTGTAGTGGTTTATCTAAAAATGACCAAGTCAAGGTTAATTCTCTTGATACTGCATATGAAGTCTAGAAGAAGTTGGAAGATATGTATGAAGGAAACAAAAAAGTGAAATTGACAAAGAGGCTGGTGGAAAAATGTAGATTTTACAGCGACAAGATCTCTGTTATTGAAGAAATGTATTATCCTAAGAAGTACACTCTAGAAGAGTTGTTCGTAACCTTGCAAGAATTTTAGATAAGAAAATTCTGGAAAGAAGAAAATCCAAAAGAGAAGACATATAAATGAAATTTAAGGCTTTGAATATTGAAGAACCAGATAGTGATGATGAAGAGTTGTAAGAAAATTTCTCTAGGAAATTGAAGAAAGGTACTGGAAAATATAAAGGTATGTTACCCTTTAAATGTTTCAGTTGTGGTAAAATTTTCCATTATGCTTCGAGATGTCTAAATAGGGATACACATAAGAAGAACAAGGATTATAAAGATAAAGATAGGAAGGATAAGAAGTATAAGAAGTTGTACTATGTTAAGGAAGAGGCGGGTATTTCTGATGACAAATCTGACAATGAGGTTTATGATAGTGAATGCTTATTCTTAGCTTTGGAAAGTAAATCTATATCACTAACTCTGGTAAAAGTGTAAGTAAGAAGGCTATGAAGGTTAAGAATAATATGAAGGAAGGTACCTTGGTTACCGCTTTTCATGCAAGAAAGGATGAAGAATACTGGGTAATTGATAGTGGATGTTCTAATGACATGACCGGAGATAAGAGTAAGTTCACTAAAATTGAAAAATATGATGGTGGTTTAGTCATGTTTAGTGATGATTCAGGAGCTAAGATCAGTGGTAAAGGTTCAATCAGTTTTGATGGAGTGCATAATAATGATGATGTATATTATGTGAAGGGTTTGAGACATAATCTTTTGAGTGTTAGTTAGATGTGTAGAAATTTCCTTAAACATGTGTTTCAAAACAATACCTATGAAATCATAAAAGGATCTGGAAATAGAGATATGATTGCTACAGGAAGAATAACTTATGGAAACATCTATTAGCTGAAGGGTGTTGATGGTCATTGTCTTGTATGTCAAATCATTGAGAGTTGGTTATGGAACCATAGAATGGGATATGTGAACTTTGATAACCTAGTCAAGATCAGTGCTAAGGAGATTGTTCAAGGACTTCCTAGAATCACAAGACCTACTAATGCTATGTGCAGAAGTTGTCAATTTAGGAAGCAAACAAGATGTAGCTTTGAGGGAAAATAGCATTCTACTACTAGAATGTTGGAGTTGATTCACACTGATCTCTATTTTCCCACCAGGACCAGAAGCCTGAATGGAGACAGGTACTTTATGTTGCTTATTGATGATTATACTCGAATGACATGGGCTGCTTTTCTCAGAGAAAAGAATCAGGCATTGGATAGGTTTAAGGTATTCAAGGAAAGTGGAAAATGAAGTAAATATGAAAATAAAGTGTTTGAGATCCAATAGAGGTGGTGAATTCCCTTCTGGTGAATTTAATGAATTATATGAGAAGCATGGCATAAAAAGATAGTTTTCTACTCCGAGAACCCCTCAGCAGAATGGAGTAGTTGAAAGGAGAAAAATGACTGTACAAGAAGCTACTAGAACTATGATGAAAGAGTCTCATGTATCGGATGTGTATTGAAGATAAGTGATGTACATACTGTTGTTTATGTTCTTAATAGAGTTCACATCAGACATAATAACACAAAGACACCTTTTGAGTTATGAACTGGTAAGACTCCTACTGTGAAATATTTTAAGGTATTTGGAAGTAGATCCTATATTAAATGAGATGATGGAAATCTTGGAAATTTTGATGCTAGATGTCATGAAGGAATACTTCTTGGGTATTCTACTACTAGTAACACATATAGATGCTTTGACAAAAGATTGAGAAAAATCATTGAAAGTGCTAATGTGAAAGTTGATGAAGACATACACAGACCTATTGAGATAAGTGAAGTTGATCCTAATGATCCTATCTATGGACATATACCTGAAGAAAATAAGGAGAAGGAAGAAGAAGAAGAGAAAGAAGAAGAAGAACAAGTGGAAGATGAAGAAGAAGAGAATGAACTGGAACCTGTTGCTAGGACTCCTAAATATGTACACAAGAATAATCCACAAGAATATATAATTGGAAGCAAGAGTGAATGTGTGAAGACAAGAAGCAAAGTAGCAGCTGAGGTAAATTTGTGTTTACTCTCTAAAATAGAACCAAAATATTTAAAAGAAGCATGTGAAGATGAAAGTGGGATGAGAGCTATGAATGAGGAACTGCAGTAGATAGAAAAGAATCAGACATGGGAAAGAGTCCCTAGACCCGTGAAAAAAAATGTGATTGGCTCAAAATGGGTGTTCCACAACAAATTGAACACCCAATTTTTTTTGTATATACATGTTTCTCATATGTTTTTTTCCCCTGGTAGAAAAGAGGGCGTTATTGAGAAGCCAAGCTATGGCTTCAATGTCGCTCAGTTGTACTACAATTGCAGGGCCCAAAAATTTATGTACATACATAACCAGTAGGCCATTTCCCCCCTCTTTTTTTCTCAAATAAATTTAGTTTGACATTCAAAATGGAGCACGCTTATGGTGTGGCACAGTGAGAAAAAGGTAACTAAACATGGTCATTTGAATAGATTGGAATGGAGGCCATTTCCAAATTGTAACAATTCAAGTTTGCAAGTGCTTGCAAACATAATGAGATCTTGAACTTAAGTGAACACAATAACAATACCAAACTCTAGCAATTCATTATGTCCATGCCAACAATTATAATCTTTTATAATTCTAAGAATTACTATTCAATGTCTTTTTATTTCCTTATTCCTATATGTCATAAATGTTAATAAAAATGTCCATAGAATCTATTTTAAAGAATATATAATATATATATATATATATATAAGAATAGAAATTATTTATTTTGTTGTTTCAATATTTTATAATAGTAGAAAAAGTATTTAAATATTAGTAATTAAATTGAGTGAGTGTTATTTTTTCACAATTTCAAATCAAGAAAATTACAATAAATTAGTTGATAAATTATCTAATTTATTGATATCACATTTATAATAAATTCACTCCCATAAATGTTGGAAAGATAAATAGTTTGAACAAATTCATCACTGAAATGGGTATGTGCAGGATCATCATGGAAAAAATAGGCCCTTAAGTGGCAAAAAATTCAGAAAAATCAGAGTTAGGCAACTTGACGTAAAAATTTGAATAAGTTATCTATATTATTCAAAAAATATGTAAGAATATAATCTATAGCAAATTTAATGTAGTTTCTAAACTACTAGGTTTTTTTTTTTTTTTAAACTATTTGGTGAAAATTTGAAATTTCAATGAAGTACTTAAATTTTAGGGAAAAAATAAGAAGTAGGTGTTTGTTTGACCAACCTAACCACAATAAAATGATAACAAATTTTTATAAGATTTTAGATATAAGTAGAGGACTCATGTCCCAATCTGATGCATATTTTTTTGTAATTTATTTCCAAGTAAATAATTAATTATGAATTTTTTATTACAACTTTTAAAAAATAAAAAAACTCGTATGTCTGACCACCTTAACTTGGTCAGAACTTCATGAAATTCAATTTTTTTTTAATCCTATAGTATGTGAAACATAGAATGTGACACATGTTTCAGATTCAAAAAATGTGATACCATTTCAAAGCTATAGATGTTTTTCAATCAACCTATCAATCAAGACTTTAGTCGTAATTCAAATAGAAAGTGAATAATAATTATTTATTACATTCAAAATAAAGCATAATTTATATTGGTCGAAAGTTGAGAATCTCCTTTAAAAACCCTTTTCGTTTCAATAGTTTTGGGTTAAAAAAAAGTCGTCAGCCACATACCCATCATATCGCCACTTTTTTGGCGCATCATGATCTTGCACATACCCAAATAAATATTAAAATTATAGATGAGATCTCCTTTCATAAATAACCTTAATAATATTGTATAGTAAAATAAAATTTGCTTCATTTTAACATTTGTTTAATACCTTCAAATAATTAATTAATCAGTTTATATTATTTTATTAAGTGGACATAAGACAATAATTAGTCAATTAATCACGATCACTAATAGCCCTTTTAATAAATTCAATAATATTTATCCATTAATACCGATCCTCGAGTGTTTCCTCAATTGAAATTATTTGAGAAAAAACTAAAAATGTAAAATTTCACAATTTTTAATTTCACTTCCTATACATGCTCATTGGTTAAGCTTATTGTTGTTGAATATAAATTAATCATATTAGAATTGCAACTTTATAAATATAGGTAGCTTGAAGATTACATTGGATCTTGGGTTTCTTTTGCATGATTATATTTCACATAACAATAAACATATAATTATAAATAATGTGTGATTATTAATTTCACCCTATTAACAAAAGTTAGGTTTCTCTTACTTTTCAATTCTTTGACACAACCCATTCTTCTATGTTTTCATTCATAAGATTACAATTTGTAATCAAAATATATTAAGATAGTTTGGTTTGAAAAATAAAAATAATATGGATTGAGTTACACATCATTTTAAGAAAGCAATAATTTTAATATTTTTAGCATAATTATTTGCTAATAATTTAGCTGATGTAAAAGCTCCTAGATCCATTAGATAATATAATCTAGGTAGATTTCTTCATTCTCTAAATTCTAAAATAATTTTTCACATAAAATTATAATAGTGTTGTAATATACATTTAATTTTCAACATATCATATGATGATTTTAAGAATTGATTTATTAGTTGAAAGTCAAATATGGATTGTCATTATATTATTAACAATAAAAGAATGTTCACCCTCTTTCGAATGAAAACACCTACTTTGAGGATATGGTTGACCCACCCAAACAAGGTGAATATGATGTCTCTATTTCTCCTTAGAATTAGATGAATGATTTTTCTTCTAGGGATATGGAGAGGTTTGAGTCTTGGGAAGAATAAACCAATAATGAGGATAATCAAGAGGGGAATTGGAGAAATGAATAGATAGAACATCAAGAGGAGGTTGAGTAGATAGAGTAGCAAGAGGATCCTTTGGAATCCTTCTATGCTAAAATTGAAGTACTTAGAAATAAATTTAGTTCCATTGAAAGGAGCGAGAATAAGGAGGAATACAAAAATTGTGAAAAAAATGGGATAACATAAACAACGCCTTGAATCTTTACCAAAATAGAGTGTTGAAAATGGAGAAATCATTTTGAAATCATGCCAATTGCCCAGCTGATGAAGAAGGAGGAGGAGGAGGAGGAGTGCCCAATTGAGGAAGAAGGAGTGAAAGGTGAAAAAGTGTCACTGCTTATGGTTTAGGACATAAAACAACAATCTTCTTTACTCTCATTCAAGGTTTCCCTAGAGATCTTAATCCATGGATGTAATGAAGGAAAGAGATCTACTAAAGGTTTTCCTGGGGTCTGATTAATGACTAAAGAGGGGTTCACCGCCAAGCTAGGTCTTGGAAAGGCTAATGAAATGACAAACCTAATGTTTAAACCTAGTGCAATGTGAGACTTCACTAAATGACCTAGAAATGCAAGTAAATCATAACAGATAGTTGAGAGATCAGAGGTGTGCACTTGGAAACCTATAAGAGCTTTAATGAAGACTTGAAATGTTGAAAACACTAAAAATTAATGTCTGCTAAGACTCATATGCCAGTCTGGGAAATTTAGTCCTAGATTAGGGTTTCTAGGTAGGAACACGAATTTGGTAGAGATATGTCTGAAACACCTAAAATATAGAAACTTTACTTAACAGGGACTCATACACCAAAAGTGACATATCAATCCAGTTAGGATTTTCTAGAAAACTAGGACTTGAATCTACTCTTCAATCTATGCTTAACCTTCTCAACTTGATCTTCAGGTCTGAATTGTTGAATTCTGCACTGTAGAAGTCCTTCAATGATGATGTAGATGATGAGACCACTTTGACAACTTTGACAACCTTGAAAAATTTCTCCAAAATTTCTCTTCAATATTTCTTCAACCTAGATCTTCAAATCACACATTAAAGAGAGGAAAAAATGTTGTTTTGTTAGTTGAAAGGGGTTTTCCTTGAATGTGATAGATCTTGAATTGAATGCTTGCTTTAATCATGAAACACTACATCACAATTGTTAGCTCAAGAACAAACATGATACATGATGAATTTGAAATGATGCTTGATACTTGAATAATTATCCAAAACACTTGATAATCAACTCTTGAAGGCTCTTGAATTCTCTTGTAAACTCAAATTTTCTATAAGGATCACTTGATTGCTTGTTAAGATGAAAATGAGCGAAAAAAACTTGTATTTATACTTGTGTATTGCAAATTTCCTAAAATTACAACACTACAAGCTGACATCAGATCTAGGAGGATAAAATCCCACCAATAATTTGAATTAAATTGAATTTCAGGTCACACGAGACTCATATGCCAGAAGTGGCATATGAGTCCCATTAGGCTTAGCTATGGGATACATTTCTCAAAAATCCCTAGATTCATGTGAAATCATGATGGGACCCTCGAAACCTAGGTGGGACCCATACACCCAAGGTGGTGTATGAGTCCTGGATTACTAAATATGAGCCACACAACCTAAAAACATGTGAATTATGATTAGATGTTGGTTTATGTTAGGATTATCCTCATAAAGATGCATTAATTAAGGCTTGTAGATGAAAAATAGGGCCAATTGAAGCATTAAAAAACCCAATTAATAATGAAAACCCTAGATTAGTGTGAAACTGTGGTACAACACTTTACAACACCCAAAATAAGGGACCATTAATTCCATTTAGTTTACAAGGGCCCAAGACCTAATGTGAATGTGTTAGAATTGGCTATGACTACCAAGATATTGAGACCATATGGAAAGGACAAGAAGAAAGAATAGAATGTGACAAAAACAAACTGTATTATCATTAATATGATTCAATGATATGATTTATGTGTGTACAATGTAGTAGAGACACCTTGGTTATATTGCCAAGGTGAGATACAAGATGTCATAAGATTATGACAAGCGTCTTAATCATATGAAAGGAGAAAACTAATCATGCTTACCTAGGTTCACATGTGTTACAAGTCAAAAGATAAGATAACAACTAATGACAATGAACAACTTCTAGAAAGATTCCTTCGTAGGACCTAAGTAAACTTAACATGTGTAAATAAGTCTACAAGTATTGAATTAACTAGGTACAAGACTTTATTTAAACCAACATCCCCCCTTAAGTGCAACTTAGGGAGTAGAAAATTATTATGCAAATGACACAAAGATGCAACAATGGGTCCCAAATACTAGGCCATGTTAGGTACCCTTGTACAAATGCAAAAGAAATATCTCACAAATAGAGAAAAGGAGAAAATCCAGTGGTACAAAACTCCTCCCCAAAAGAGAGATAAAAGATACAAAATAGAAATGCTCTCACTGAAGAATTAGAAGGATAAAACCCCAGGTGAGGAAAAATTCCCCCCATAAGAGAGAAGTCAAAGAGAGACAAGGCAAACCCCCCTTAATATTGAGTCTCCTGTAATGATGGTAGAAGCTCGATGTTGAATGCTAAAGATGATCCAAAAGCATCGAACAACATTCCTCCCCTTAGGAAGAAACAAAAACCATGATGATATTTAGGATGTCAGGAATACATGGATGATGGATAATGATTTCTCTGAAGCATCCTCAAGTTTCTCCATGTCGATGCTGAAAGCTAACACACTCCAAACATGCATTCTAGGCCACATTGTTGAAGAAGACAATCCAGAATCTAGTAGAGATGAATGTAGAACATGATCCAAAGACAATGATATATGCTCTGAAGAAAAAGAAGCCTACTCCAAATGCTATCCAAAATTATCCACACTCACACCAATTTGTGAAGAATGACGTAGAGATTGAAAAAGAGGGTCAAGGTGTTTCCTCACAACAACTAAAGAAGGAGAATATTCATCAAAGAGAAGATGAATATCATCAGTGATGTCCCCCAAATATTTAAGATGAGACTCCACAAACAAGTCTAAAATACCTGTCAAGAAATCATCCCAAGTATCTATAACTAGAAAACTATGTATGTCCTGTTGCACTGAATCACAAGGAGACAAAACTTTTGAATCACAAGCATCATCAGGTACAACAATGGATGATTCATCCAATGCTAGTTTACAAGAGTCCTCAGCCTCAAGATGTTGACTCATAGATGAAGAAGATGAACCCTCTAAATCTAGATTGGGAGCCATAGAAACTAAAGTCTCAATAGATGTCTCTACAGGAGGAGAAGAAGAAAGTCTTGTATCATTAAAAATAACATACATTTCCCAATTAGCAAGTGTTTTAGCTATTTTATCATCAATCGGTCGAAACTCCACAAGTGGTACAAGACAATCCACAATAGGATCCTGTAGGAATGGGGGTTCATTCAAGTCTCCATGCATCTCCCAATGTTTGGTCATAAGATCACGAGGGATCTCAATACCATCAGTGGCCATTTGTGTATCAATATTACAACTACAACCAATTACTCCTAGGATATGTTCTATTTTTATGTCCCACACAACTCTCTTCCATTTTGATGAAGGTTTAGAAACTAGTCCATAGAGATATGGAAAAATATTAAGCCACCTATAATTTGTTAGGATTCGATCATGCCAAGAATTAAAGTTCCATCAATTTTAGCTTATTATAGCACATTTTTTTTTATTCCCATATTAAACCCCTCAATTTACTCACACAATAGACCAATCAAGAGACACAAGCCAACACAGGAAAAATATTACCCCACCCCCAAATTACACAATCTATAAACCCCTCAAGAATTATTTGATTTGGCACTTTATACTTAGTGCATTTACAATTGCCACTTTCCAAAAACAACGAAGTAGACTTTGATCTTAGTGCTTATAAATGCCAAAATAGGCCACAAAATCAAGTACAATTTTTGCTATGAAATGAGATCAATTTAATCATACCATTGAAAAGTACATGAAAAATTATGCACTTTCAAAAAAATATGCACCCAAAAATGTTACTATAGGAGCAAGATATGAGCTCCCAAAGTTCCCAAAATGAGGAGGAAGTAGCAACACTTCTGAAAATATTCGATTTATTGGAAGAAATAGAAACCAAAACCAAAATCTGATTACACCACCATGTAGAGCATGAAAAATTAGCCCAAATAAAAAAAAAATTGCTCTCAAAAAGGAGTTAAAAAGATTGAGATATCTGCATTTGAAAGTCAGCTTCAAAAAAAAAACTGTCAATGGAGAGGGGTAGGAGAATTTTCTTAGGATGTTGATGTCATCGTTGAGGTGGTGATGATTTCATCGGTTTGGACAATTAAATTTGAAATTTCGGCACCTACCACAAGAGAATATGCCGTTCAGACAGAATATGTTGCAGAGCGGAATATTCTTTTAGATATTTTTTGGACCCTTGCTTAATATTGATGGCTTAATGCCCATCAGAGGTCGGCTAGGGGTTGGACAGAATCTTCGGATGCCTGGTATATTCTGTTGTTGGATTTCTCAAATAGTTCATCTGGTTTTCAAAGACTTTGACCATCGACGATGAACTTGGGGTGGGGTGGTGCAGGTGAGTGAGATGTTGTCATGTGGTAGCTTTGCAGTGGCTTACCTACCACGTATGTAGAACCCTATGAAGGGTACACTATCTATGTACTTAATTCTGCAAAAAAAATCTCTACAATTTTTTTAACTTTTTTATTTTTTTAATACAAATCTTTTGAAAAGAAATGTAATCAGTACAAATGATTTTTTTTTAATAAATTTTTTTAAAAAAAATTCACTTGAATAAAATAATTATTTTTTAAGAAAATTTGTACCGACACATTAATGATGTGACCTGGGGGGCCGTATGGCTCCTTAGGCAAAAAAAAATTGCTTCACCGGACAACTACTCCAATTTAGATGATTTAGTAGTTGATCTTAGGGTTTTTGGCCATTCTGGATGCAATGGAATGGTTAGATTTGACCCAAAATGCTCCAAAAATGTAGCTACATTTTGGATCTAGCAACCACTCTTCAACTTCAAACCCTCATAGATTTGGACTCGTATGTCCGATTTGGATGAAACAAAAGAAAAAATTGACTTTCATGAAACTTCAAGATGCAATGGTGAGCTTAGATTTGCACCAACAAGCTTCGATATGAACCTGCAATAAAGAACCAAAAAAAGAACACCCCCAAATCTGGTATCTCTCTTTAGAAAAAGACTCTCCAATGGCACCCAACCAGCTCTAATACCATGTTAGAATTGGATATGAACTCCAAGATCTTGAGACCAAATGGAAAGCACAAGAAGAGAGAATAGAATGTGACAATAATAAACTATATTCTCATCAATGACAAGTCAAAAGATAAGATAACTAATGAAAACTAACACCTTCTAGAAAGATTCCTTCATAGGCCCTAAGTAAACTTAACATGTGTAAATAAGTCCCCTAGTAATGAATTAACTAGGTACAAGACTTTATTTATGCCAATAGAATGCATTAAACACATTACAACACTAAATTAAGGCATCATTAAGTCCAATTCAACAAAGAGGGCCCAAACAAGTGTTAAAATGTCATGGACAAATTTTTTTGACACTTACCCCCCACTTTAGTGAGAGGATGAACTTGCTCCAAACCCACAGTAAAGTAGATAAATTTGCATCGAAAGGGGTCCAACCGTACAAATGCTGGTAAGATAGGATGACAATGATCAAGAGGGATGATCAAGCCCCCAAGATCAAGATCCTATGACAAACCAATATAGGCACAAAAGAACACACATGGAAATGATATAAAGAGAAATAATAATGCATAAGCATACACTACCAAATACATAAATAAAATACAAATAAATACATAAAACAAAAAGAGAATCAAGCTTCGACCATTTTTCCATCACGATGTGGGTCAGATCTAGGCTATTTTTCTAAAATAATCTGTGCTCACTCTAAGGAAACAAAAATTCAAGCTATATATTGGGTGAGTATCCAAAAGGTAAGATACATACGCACGCAGCTAGTATGTGCTCACACACACAAGCAAGTGGATATGGGAAATTGATGCCTTGGTTTGGCTTCCTGTTCAACCAGACCAAAGTTATACCACTTGATAACTTTGATAAGGTGCCATGCAACAATGAACTTCGAGCTTCATGATGCAAGAAAAGCTTCATATGCTTGATATTCATGAACAAACAAGATGGATTGACAGGATTGCAAAGTGTGTTATGTAAGGTGGCCATATAATCAAAATGGAAAATGCAATATAGGTAATGTTTAAAGGAGTCTTGCTTAGCTCATGTAAGGTATTATCTTAGGGAACATTGTGCCTGATGTCTCCAAGAGAGGAACAATCAAAGAATAGAAGATTCACAACTTAAGGGATGTAGTGTGTCACATCAAGACACTAAGAGGAATATAATATGCTAAGAGAGATCATGCTCTTGAAGGACATCACACCCAATGTCACCACAAAGTGAAAATATGCATCACATGTGTAGCGTAGAAAAATGGATCTTTGGACATTTTCACGCTCATTTGGGTCCTTCTTGTGGATGTTGGCTTAGTTTTTCCTTGATTTAGTGTTGTAATGTGGTTAACACATTCACATTAGGTCTTGGGCCCTTGTGAACTAATAAAAATTTTATGATGCCTTGCAAAAGTGTTGTAAAGTGTTGAAACACACTTCCAAACTTTTCGAGGATCCTATTAATGAATTTCATCTAAATAACCTCTTTTTTGTTGAAAAATGGTGTCTCAACTTACTAGCTTGTATCTTTGTTAAATCTTGGCAAAGTTATTCTTTATTACATCCTTCGTTGTCATGGAATTTGTTTTTGTTTGTAAACTTGTCACAGAGTTGGAAAGTTTTGAAATTTCCCTACTGTACAATGTTATTCGGCGTCATCCGATTAAAACACATGGTAGTCGCCCGTGATATCGTGATCAACCAAAGTGCCATCGCAGGATAGCGTGCAACCATTGAGATCTGAGGATGATTGGTCAAAGGTCAAACAAGCTCATCTTCTTCAGCATCATTAGTTGGAACATGTGGTAGTCGCTCATGATATCACGATCAACTAGAAAGACATCTCCGGATAGCGAGGAATGACTAAGATGAAAAGATCAAAGTACTTACCCTTTTCCTTTTGGATTTACTAATTAAGACACGTGGCAGTTGCCCATGATATTGTGATCAGCCAAAATGCCATCGCGGGATAGCGAGGAAAGGCTGAGATTAGAGCTTATGGGTGTGGGGTCCACTTGGAGTTTCAGAAATGTATGAGCAGTGGACACGTGTCATTAGCGGATGGTATTCTCGGAGATACTCTTGGCTGATGGGTTTGTTTTCAATATGAAATCTTGTCAAGAGTGCAAGTCTCGCTGACAGATTGGTGAATTCGATATGACTTCTTAGAGTGTTGCTGATAGCCATGACATATCGTTTGAACTTCTTTGACATAACGTCTAACCTATGTGGTGGGTTTTGAGCCAATGAGAGAAGCGGAATGTAAATCATTGGAAGTTGAATAGTTGTGACCGTTCCTGTGTGGAAGATATATAGACCATGAATAGGATGATATATTTGTAACAGATGATAGTTGAGGGGTTCAGTTTTGATGGTTTTTCTGTTTGATTCTAAACATGATCTGATCTGTGTGAATTCATTGTATATTCATTGAGAGGATTGTAAGATTAATGTTCTATACAAGATTGGTTAGTGAATGTTGCTGTTATTATCTTGACATCAGAAAGTCAAGTTCAATCTCTATATGTAATCTTTATTACTGTAATACAAAGAGGCTTTTCTTGGTGTGGTGGGTTTTTCTCCCGTAAGGGTTTTCCCACGTAAATTTGGTGTTCAAATGTGTATGAGTTATTTCTCCTTTTTGTTATTTATTTCATGTGTGTTGTATTGAACTGTAATTGTAAAATTTAAAGACATATCTACATTATTCCCTAAGTTTTTGATGTTAGGAGAGTTTGTTCTGCACCTGAACTTTCCTTACAAGTGGTATCAAATCTTGGCCAGTTGTGTTATCCTTGTGGGTACGTTGGGTTTTTTTAGTCAATTATGTTTAGTGGGAGTCTTGTAGAAGTCTAGAAATTTGAATTACAGATTAAGATGGAAAACACGTCAGGAAAGATTGAAATAGAGAAAATAAATGGCAGCAATTTTGAGTTATGGAAACTTAAAATGGAAGATCTATTAGTTAACCATGATCTTTGGCTTGTTGTGTCTGGAGCAAAGCCTACAGGCATGAAGCAAGAGGATTGGGACCTTGTAGATCAAAAATCAAAGGGTTGATAAGGCTCTATTTAGCAGACTCAGTTCTTCTGAAAGTTCATGAAGAAAATACTGCATCTTCTTTGTGGAAAAGACTGGGAACTATTTATTAGGGCAAGTCCTTGGTGAATAAGTTTTTCTTGAGGAACAAGTTGTACTCTTTGAAAATGTAGGATGGAGCATCTGTTGTTGATAATTTGAATCCTTCCAACATGTTGATTGCTTAGTTAGCATCTGTGGGTGTAAAGATTGACGAAGAATATCGTTGTATGCTTTTGCCATGTTCTTTACCGGATTCTTGGGATCACTTGGTGATGGCTATTGGGAGTACGACATCCAATTTTAAGATGGAAGATGTTGTTTCTCCTTTATTATCAGAAGAGATGAGAAGAAAATATTTTGAGATGGTGAAGGAGGCTCTTGCTATTCGAGGGAGATCGAAAGAAAAAGGAAAGAAGAAGGACAAGTCCAAATCCAAATAAGAGGGGAGATCAAAGTCTCCTAGCAAGAAGTGCAAGGTGAACTGCTGGAATTGTGGGCAACCTGGTCATCTCCAAAAGGATTATAAGGAGGAGAAAAATAAGAAGAAGAAGAATTCTTCCGAAAATTATTCTTCTCAGAGTGATGCAGACACCTTCATTGTAGCCTTGGCTACACAAGTATCAGATGATGTCTAGATGATTGATTTTGGAGCATCTTTCGACATGACATCTCATAGAGACTAGTTCACTAAGTATGAAAAATATGATGGTGGAAAGGTGTATTTGGTGAGCGATTCATCTCTAGAAATAGTTGGTTGTGGAAGAGTCAGAATTTAGTTCCCTAGTATAAGAGTGAAGGGAATCAATGATGTAATGCATATACCAGGTCTGGCTCAAAATCTACTTTCTATTAGTAAGCTGAATGATATTGGAGTGCAAGTCACGTTCTCTGGAAATGGCTGCAAGATGACTAGAGGCTCAATGGTGCTAGCAAGGGGTGCTCGAATTGGTACCTTGTATAAGCTCGATGCACATGTTGTGGAATGCAATAGTGTCTCTGTAAATTCATAGAAAGCTACTCATGGAGAAAAGAAGGGAAGTGTTCCTGATAGTGCAAGCTCTATGGAAGTTAAACTTCCAGTAGCAAAGACTATGCTTTGGCATCATAGGCTTGACACATTAGTGAAAAATCTTTAAAAACTTTGAAAAATAACAACCTGGTTGAAGGGCTTGATGATTGTAACCTTGAATTCGAATTTTGTGAACATTGTATATATGGAAAACAACACCGTGTTTCATTTTACTCTAATCCTCACAAATCTTCTGGTTTACTTAATTATATTCATTATGATGTTTTTGGTCTAGTAAATGTTCCTTCTTTGTCTAGATCAAGATATTATGTATCATTCATTGATGATTATTCAAGAAGGGCATTTGTTTATTTCTTGAAAAGTAAATTAAAAGTTTTCATTCATTTTAAGGAGTTTAAAAACCTCGTGGAAAACCAGACTGGAAGGAAAATAAAATGTTTAAGGACTAACAATGGCAGTGATTTTTGTTCTGATGAGTTTGAAAGGTACTGTAAAGATCATGGGATTAAAAGACATAAATCTACACCCTACACTCCACAACAAAATGAAGTTGTAGAAAGGTTCAACATGATAGTGATGGAAAGAGCACAAAGTATGTAGAGCAGTGCTAGCTTGGAGGAGAAGTTCTGGGCTAAGGCAGTGGTAACAACAAGTTACTTAATAAATTGTTCTCCTAATTCCACTCTTGTTGAGAAGACACCTTTGGAAGCATGGTCTGGAAGGAAGCCCTCTCTGAGACATATTCTTGTCTTTAGTTGTGAGGCATATGCATATGTGCCAAATGAGAAAAGATCTAAATTGGAGAAAAAGGCTGACAAATGTATTTTTATTGGCTACAGTGTTGGCATAAAAGGATGCAAGCTTTGGAATCCTAATATGGAGAAGGTTTTATACATCAGAAGTGTTATATTTCATGAGATGAAGCATTCTACTTTGGATCTGGAGTTAGAGACAAAATCATAAGATAAAAAGGATGTAGTTGAAATTCCTCCGACACCAAAAAAAAAGGAATTCAAAATTCAAAATGTACCTGAAACTGAGGAAAGCTAAAGTAGTTCTAAAAGTTATGAAGAAGAAGAACCATCTCAGCCTCGGCCTGTGAGGAGGTCGACATGTGAAAGAAAACAACCTGATAGGTATGGGTTTTCTATGATCAATTCTACTTGTGCCTATGCTTTAATTTCTAGCACTGATGAGCCTAGGACTGTGAAAGAGGCATTTAGAATGTCTGACTCAAACTCTTGGTTGGAAGCCATGAATGAAGAAATGGCATCATTAGAAAAGAATGATACTTGGAGTTTAGTGCCCTTGCCTGAAGGCAGAAAAGTTGTTGGCTACAAATGGGTATTTAAAAAGAAAATAGGTATGGATGGTAGTGTGGAAAATTATAAGCCGAGGTTGGTTGCAAAGGGATATTCCTAGGTAGAGGGAATTGATTATGGATAAATATTCTCTCCTATAGCTAAGCTGACATCTATTAGATTTCTTTTGTCACTTGCAGCAGCTTATGACTTAGAGATTGAACAGATGGATGTGAAGACAACATTTCTTCATGGTGATCTTGAAGAAGAAATTTACATGTCCCAGCCATAGCACTTTGTGGAATAAGGTAAAGAAAAACTGGTTTGCAAGTTGAAAAAATCTCTATATGGGTTAAGACAATCACCTAGAATGTGGTACCAGAAGTTTGACATGTTTGTTTTGTCATTGGGATTTGTAAGATCAAAATCTAATCATTGTGTATACTTCAAAGCTGAAAATGATCGTGTTCTTATTATTGCACTCTATGTTGATGATATGTTGTTCATAGGCAATAGTAAGTTAATGATTTCTAATCTAAAATCTTAATTGTCTGCAAAGATTGAAATGAAAGATCTTGATGCAGCCAGGTATATTATGGGAATGGAAATATCCAGGGACAGAAAGAATATAAAACTTTGGCTTAGTCAGAGTAAGTATATTAATACTGTTCTGGAGAGATTTTCTATGAATGAATGCAAGTAGCTAGTTGTTCCATTTTTGCAGGAAACGAAGCTATCTGATGAAGATTGTCCAAAATATTCTACTAAGATGGAGGACATGACCAGAGTTCCTTATGCTAGTGCAGTTGGTAGTTTGATGTATGCAATGGTATGTACAAGGCCAGACATTGCCCAAGCAATGGGAGTACTAAGTTGTTTTATGAAAATCCTGGAAGGACACATTAGGATGCTGTGAAAAGAGTGTTTAGATATCTGAAGGGCACTTCAGAATATGCTTTGTGTTACCATGGCAATTTGGCTAAATCACAGAGGACTCTCAACATTCGAGGCTATGTGGATTGGGTAGGGGACATTGACAATAGAATATCCACCAATGGATATATTTTCATGATGAATGGTGGTGCAGTTAGTTGGATGAGTAAGCAATAGGTTGTAGTCGCTTTGTCCACTACAGAGGCAGAATACATGGAAACAACACATGCCTGTAAAGAAGCAATTTGGTTAAAACATTTGTGTTCTAATGTTGGATTCGATGCAAGGATAGTTACAATTTACTGTGACAGTCAGAGTGCTATTTTTTTATCAAAAAATCCTACTTTCCATGCTACGACAAAACATATTGATGTGCAGTATCATTTTGTATGAGATATGGTGGAGGATGGAAAGGTCTCTTTAGAAAAAGTGGATACTCTAGAAAATTTTGTAGATGCATTAAGGAAACCAGTGAGCACAGCCAAGTACAGGTGGTGTGCTTGTTCAATGGGCCTTGGAGCCCATGACCCTCATTAACTTCAGGTTTTGGAGGAAGCCAGTAACTCTTCGTCAAGTGGGAGATTGTTGAAAAATGGTGTCTCAACTTACTAGCTTGTATCCTTGTTAAATCTTGGCAAAGTTATTCTTTATTACATCCTTCGTTGTCGTAGCATCTTTGTTTGTTTGTAAAATTGTCACAGAGTTGGAAAGTTTTTAAATTTCCCTACTATACAATTCTCTTCGGCATCATTCGATTAAGACACATGGCATTCGCACGTGATATCACAATCAACCAAATTTCCATCGCGGGATAGAAGGCAACCATTGAGATCTGACGACGATTGGTCAAAGGTCAAGCAAGCTCATCTTCTTTAGCGTCACCAATTAGAACAAATGGCAGTCGCCCATGATATTACAATCAGCCAGAAATACATTGAGGGATAGAGGGGAATAGCTGAGATCAAAAGATCAAAGTACTTATGTTTTTCCTTTCGGTTTTACCAATTAAGACAAGTGGCAGTCACTCGTGATATTGCAATCAGCCAGAATTCCATCGCGAGATAGTAGGGAATGGCTGGGATTAGAGCTGACGAGTGTGGGGTCCACTTGGAGTTTTAGAAATGCATGAGCAATGGACACGTGTCATTGGTAGATGGTATCATTGGAGAGACTCTTGGCTAATGGGTTTGTTGTCGATATGAACTCTTGTCGACAGTGCAAGTCTCGCCGATAGGGTGGTGAATTTGATATGACTTCTTAAAGTGTTGTCGATAGCCATTACATTATGTTTGAACTTCTTTGACAGAACGTCTAACCTATGTGGTGGGTTTTGAGCCAACGAGAGAGTGGAATGTAAATCATTGGAAGTTGAACAGTTGTGACAGTTCCTGTGTGGAAGATCTACAAATCATGAACAGGATAATATATTTGTAACGGATGATAGTTGCAGGGTTCAGTTTTGATGGTTTTTCTGTTTGATTCTAAACATGATCTAATCTGCATGAATTCATTGTATATTCATTGAGAGCATTGTAAGATTAATGTTCTGTACAAGATTGGTCAGTGAATGTTGTTGTTATTATCTTGACATTAGAAAGTGAAGTTCAATCTCTGTATGTAATCTTTATTACTGTAATACAAAGAGGCTTTTCTTGGTGTGGTGGGTTTTTCTCCCATAAGGGTTTTCCCACATAGATCTGGTGTTCAAATGTGTATGAGTTATTTCTCCTTTCTGTTATTTATTTCATGTGTTTTGTATTGAACTGTAATTGTAAAATTTAAAGACATATCTGTATTCTTCCCTGAGTTTTTGACGTTAGGAGAGTTTGTTCCGCACCTGAACTTTCCTTACATTTCTATCATCTACCAAGCCTTATTTCAAAGTGTTTTAAAGTGTTGTAACAAACTTTCACACTTTTCCAAGCTTTTCATTAATAATTGGGCTTTCTTATTGTTGCAAGTATGAGCTAGTATAGCTGAGATGCTTCTAAAATGTTGTGAGTACATGGAGCTATATTTATGGTGTTGCAGATGTGCTAGTTTGATGATTTTCCAAGTTCTTTTGAGAAAATTAATAAAGAAGAGAAGTCAAATTATTGAATGTGCTCTAGTATGTGCTCTGCATTTCTCCTATGTTGATCCTATGCTTGTGCGGGTTTGAAGGTTTGTTAATGGTAATCTCATGATGATATATGTTGAGTTTACAACTCTGGTGAGATGGTACATGAAAGTTGTGTTCACCTATATGTGAACTATCTAGCAAGTTTGATCTTATGTGAACTAGGAGAACATGTTTCTACTACGCAGTCCTCTGTTGTTTTGATTTAGACCGTTCAAATCTAGGATATGTCTTGTGAAGGTATTTCCTATGCTCAGGCGAAGAGGTTTGGTTTTTGGTAATCAGGAAGTCATGTTTTAGTATTTTAGTATGAGTTTGCACAGTCCAGATAGACTAGTAAAAGAAATTAAGTGATCGAAGCCTATTGCTTTTGCTACGAATGTATCTGGCAGGTTTTGAGATGTATTCTCATGCATAATGAAGCATGTTGATTCATCTACATGTCACCTTCTTGTTGGGAAGCATGTGCATCAATGTTTATCTGTGTTTTCATTAGGTTTGGCCAACTTGGTGTTTAGACTTCATTCGAAGAATAAAATTTAATTGAGGAAGTGTGTAAATGATGCAAGAAAATAATTTGATTTGTCCACTCCTATTTCTTTCCACCACGGGAATTTTGAGTTGCTGACCTAATTTGAATTTATAAAATGTTGTCTTGTGGCCAACCTTGGTAAATGTTTCTAAGGTTGAGAATGATATAAAAGCAAGTTGAATTGTGAAGAGATGTATGACAATGTGATGCAAAGTGATGAAAGTGTGCCATAAATCATAAGAGCAGAAGTGTGAGTGAGTGAGTTGTGATAGCAGTTTTTCAGTGTGCTAAAGGTAGTGAACTGAAGGTTTTTGTAATCCTATGAATGTGCTTTAATTGTAGTGGTGGATCATTTTTTCTCTTTTGTATATGTAGGCAATGAACCTCCCTATTGGAAAGTGAGTCCTTTGTAGGCAGTGAGCCTTTGTACTTGGAAGGTGAGTCCTCTTTTGGCTAGTGAGCCCTTGGGAGTGAGCCTTTTCATAATATTTATAGTGTGAGTTAACCCTCACCATGGTTTTTCCTTTATTGGGTTTTCCATGTAAAAATATGGTGTTCATTGTGTTGATTTAGTTTATGTTATTTATGTTTCATGCTCATATTTAATAACTGAATAGTGTGGTTGAAGATTTGATAAGTGATAAAGTTTTAAGTTTGAATTTGTGTGACAACTGATTCACCCCCCGCTCAGTTATCATGTTCTTATTTAACAATTGGTATCAAATCTTGTATTTCCTTGTGTAGAGCTTAACCGCTTAAGGAAAATATGATGCACACAAGTTGGTGATCCCTATGTTTGATGGAATTGACTATAATGATTGGAAGAGAAAAATGAGAACAAGTATATACTTTCATCCAGTGGTGTTAATTCTTTAGATGGGATATTTGCTTATGAAGAAAATGAGAAGGAAACATATGTGATTTGCAGTGGTTTATCTAAAAAATGAGCGAGTCAAGGTTAATTCTCTGGATACTACATATGAAGTTTGGAAGAAGTTGGAAGACATGTATGAAGGAAACAAAAAGGTGAAATTGACAAAGAGGTTGGTGGAAAAGAGTAGATTTTTGAACCTAAAGATGGAAGATGGTGAAGAATTTACAAGTTTCTTTCAAAGAGTAGAACTGGTAGCAAATGATGTTAAAATCAAGAGGGAAACCTAGCAGATGAAGATATAATCGAGAAGATCCTGATCACTTTACTAGAATGTTACAACGACAAGATCTCTATTATTGAAGAAATGTATGATCCTAAGAAGTACACTCTAGAAGAATTTTTCTACACCCTACAAGCATTTGAGATAAGAAAGTTCCAGAAAGAAAAAAATGATAGAAGAGAAGACATAAATGACATTTAAGGCTTTGAAGATTGAAGAACCAGATAACGATGATGAAGAGTTGGAAGCAAATTTCCCTAGGAAATTGAAGAAAGGCACTAGAAAATATAAAGGTATGTTACCCTTTAAATGTTTTATTTATGGTAACATTGCTCATTATGCTTTGAGATGTCTGAATAGGGCTACACTTAAGAAGAACAAGGATTATAAAGATAAGGATAGCAAGGATAAGAAGTATAAGAAGTTGTACTATGTTAAGGAAGAGGCAGGTATTTCTAATCACAAATCCGACAATGAGGTTGATGATAGTGGATACTTATTCTTAGCTTTGGAAAGTAAATCTATATCCACTAACTCTGGAAAATGCATAAGTAAGAAGGCTCTAGAGGTTAAGAAAAATATGAAGGAAGGTACGCTGGTTACCACTTTTCATGCAAGAAAGGATGACGACTGTTGGGTAATTGATAGAGGATGTTCTAATCACATGACCAGAGATAAGAGTATATTCAGTAAACTTGAAAAATATTATGGCGGTTTAGTCATGTTCAATGATGATTCAGGAGTAAAGATCTGTGGTAAAGGTTCAATCAGTTTTGATGGAGTGCATAATACTGATGATGTATATTATGTGAAGGGTTTGAGACATAATCTTTTGAGTGTTACTTGTGTTTTAGAACAATACCTGTGAAATTAGAAAAGGATCCAGAAATGGAGATATGATTGTTGCAGGAAGAAGAACTCATGGAAACATCTATTAGCTAAAGGGAGTTGATGGTCATTTCCTTGTATCTCAAATTAGTGAGAGTTGGTTATGGCACCGGAGAATGGGACATGTGAACTTTGATAACCTAGTCAAGATGAGTGCTAAGGAGATTGCTCAAGGACTACCTAGAATCACAAGACCTACTAATGCTATGTGCAGAAGTTGTCAATTGGGGAAGCAGACAAGATGTAGCTTTAAGGGAAAAGAACATTCTACTATTGGAATGTTGGAGTTGATTCACACTGATCTCTAGGGTCTGACCAAGAACAAAAGCCTGAATGTAGATAGGTACTTTATGTTGCTTATTGATGATTATACTCAAATGACATGGGTTGCTTTTCTTAGAGAAAAGAATAAGGCCTTGGATAGGCTTAAGGTATTCAAAGCAAGAGTGAAAAATGAAGTAAATCTTAAAAAAAAGTGTTTGAGATATGATAGAGGTGGTGAATTCACTTCTAGTGAATTTAATGAGTTATGTGAGAAGCATGGCATAAAAAGACAATTTTCTACTCCAAGAACCCCTCAGCAGAATGGAGTAGTTGAAAGGAAAAATAGGACTATACAAGAAGCTGCTAGAACTATGATGAGAGAGTCTAATGTACCAGATGTGTATTGAAGAGAAGCGATGTACATACTATGGTTTATGTTCTTAATAGAGTTCAGATCAGACATAACAACACAAAGACACCTTTTGAGTTATGGACTGGTAAGACTCCTACTATGAAATATTTAAAGGTATTTGGAAGTAGATGCTATATTAAAAGAGATGATGAAAATATTGGAAAGTTTGATGCTAGATGTGATGAAGGAATATTTCTTGGGTATTCTACTACTAGCGAGGAATATAGATGCTTTAACAAAAGATTGTGAAAAATTATTGAAAGTGCTAATGTGAAAGTTGATGAAGACATATGCAGACCTATTGAGATAAGCGAAGTTGATCCTGATGATCCTATTTATGGACATATACCTAAAGAAAATAAGGAGAAGGAAGAAGAAGAAGAGAAAGAAGAGGAAGAACATGTAGAAGAAGAAAAAGAAGAGAATGAACTAGAACCTGCTGCTAGGACTCCTAAATATGTACAGAAGAATAATCCATAGGAATAGATAATTGAAACCAAGAGTGAAGGTGTGAAGACAAGAAGCAGAGTAGCAGTTGAGGAAAATTTGTGTTTACTCTCTAAAATAGAACCTAAATGTGTAAAAGAATCATGTGAAGATGAAAGTGGGATGAGAGCTATGAAAAAGGAATTGCAATAGATAGAAATGAATCAGACATGGGAAATAGTCCCTAGACCTGTGAAAAAAAATGTGATTGGCTCAAAATGGGTGTTCCGCAACAAACTGAATGAAAATGGAGAATTAGTAAGGAAGAAGGCAAGACTGGTATGCAAAGGATATTCACAAGTTGAAGGTATAGATTTTGAAGAGACTTTTTCCCTTGTGGCCAAAATGGAAGCTAAAAAAATGTTTTGGGCATTCTCTTCCCACAAGGACTTCAAGGTATATCAAATGGATGTTAAGTCAACTTTTTTGAATGGTGAGTTGGATGAAGAAGTGTACACGGAGCAACCTGAAGGATTTCAGTTGTCTAACAAACGGAAAATGGTTTGTAAATTAAAGAAATCATTGTATGGATTGAAGTAAGCTCCTAGAGCTTGGTATGCAAGACTGGACAAATATCTGACAAAGCAAGGATTTAGTAAAGGTTTTGCTGAGAGTAATCTCTACTTGAAAGTGCAAGGTAATAAGATGTTTATTGTTGTTGTTTATGTTGATGATATCATTTTTGGTGGAAATGATGGCATGTGTAAAAAGTTTGCTGAAGAAATGTAGAAAGAATTTGAGATGTCTATGATTGGTGAATTGAATTTATTCCTTGGTCTACAAGTGAATCAAACTGATAAAGGGATATTTATTTCACAATCTAAGTATGTAAAAGAGTTATTGAATTTTTTTGGGATGGAAGATTCTAAACCAGATTGTACTCCTATGGTAATTAGATGTAAGCTGGGCAAGGATGACGAATCTGCTAAGACTGATTGAAGAAAATATAGATCCATGATTGGAAGATTGTTGTATCTCACTGCTACTAGACTAGATATTATGCATGCAGTGTGTTTAGTTGCTAGATTTCAAGTAGATCCTAGAGAATCACATCTTATGGTTGTGAAAAGGATATTTAGATATCTTAAGGGCACACCAGATTATGGACTATGGTACCCTAAGAGTAATGATTTCACCCTGAGTGCTTATACAAATGCTAATTGGGCTAGATGTGTAGATGACCGAAAGAGTACCAATGGTGGTGCTTTCCTTCTTGGTGGAAGATTAGTTTCATGGTTGAGAAAGAAGCAAGACTCGATTTCTTTATCTACTACAAAGGTAGAATATATTGTTGTAACATCCTATTGCGCACAAGTTTTGTGGATGAAGTAAACTCTGAAAGACATTGGTTTGGTATGTGATCATCATATTTCTATCTTATATGACAATACAATTACAATAAACAATTTCAAGAACCCTGTTATGCATTCAAGAACGAAGCACATATCTATCAAATACCATTTCTCGAAAGAAAAAGTGTTGGAGAATGAAGTCAGATTGGAGTATGTGACTACAAAGGAACAAATTGCAAACATCTTTACTAAGGTTGTCATTAATGTCAACATAGTTCAATATAAAATCATCCTTCAAAAGAGCCTTAGTAAAGATAAGTATGACAGTGTGATGCAAATTGATGAAAGTGTGCCACAAATCATAAGAGCAGAAGTGTATGTGAGTGAGTTGTGATAGTAGTTTTTCAGTGTGCTAAAGGCAGTGAACTGAAGGTTTTTGTAATCCTGTGAATGTGCTTTAATTGCAATGGTGGATCTTTTGTTCTATTTTGTATCTATAGGAAATGAGCCTCCCTGTTGGACAGTGAGTCCTTTGTAGGTAGTGAGCCTTTGTACTTAGATAGTGAGTCCTCTTTTGGGCAGTGAGCCCTTGGAAGTGAACCTTTTTATAATCTTTATATTGTGAGTTAACCCTCACCGTGTTTTTTCCCTTATTGGGTTTTCCACGTAGAAAATTGGTGTTCATTGTGTTGATTTACTTTCTGCTATTTATGTTTCATGCTCCTATTTAATAACAGAATAGTGTGGTTTAAGATTTGATAAGTGATAAAGTTTTAAGTTTGAATTTGTGTGACAACTGATTCACCCTCCCCTCTCAGTTGTCCTATGCCTGTTTGATACTTATGCTTTAGTTGGCCACATTTTACATCTACATGCCTTATAAGTATTTTTGATAATAAACCTAATAAATATCATTTAAAACATCTAAATCTCAAAACCCACTTTAAATGCCTAAGGTGGGACCCATTTGCCATTTTGGGTGAATGAGTCCCCTTTGGCTCAAAATTCAAGGTTAATTCAAATTTCTAGCAGGTTTTTATATTCTAATATCTAAGGTCAGCCTATGATGATTTATTTTTATGAATTATTGCATAATTGAGTATAAATATAAGGTTTTTCCACTCATTCCCCCCTCCTAATCAATCTATCAAACAATCTAAGCATTTCAAGCATTTTCAAGTCTACATCCATTGGGGCTATGACTTGCATGTTTGCAGCATTCTACTTCAAGAGTTTGGTGAGTTGCAACATCATTTCTTGTTCATTCATCATTCTCTTTCCACATTTCATTTCATTTCATTTCAAGGGTTTAATTACCAACACAAGGTTTGACCGAGGCAAACCCCTATTCACTAACCCTACAAAAAAATTTCCCTCTTTGCATGTGATTTGTAGGTCTAGGTTGCAGATTTGTCAAAGAGAAAGATTGGAAAAGTTTTCATCAAGTTGTGAAAGCCATTCAAAGTTGTCAAAGTACTAAGAGAAGCTTGGTGAACACCTACAAGTTGAATTTGATAGTTTCGGATCCTAATCTAAATAAGGAGTAGAGAAGTAGATTGAGGGCTACATATTCCACTTTTGAATTTCTAGAAATTTGGAAGTGGATTGATTCACCATTAGTGGTGAATGAGTTCCATTGTAGGAGTATGACAAATATTTTTGTAAATTTGAGTACCCATTTTTCTAAAACCTGTTCTAACATTTTTCACCTGAAGTAGGACCAAGTTGCCCAGTTTGGCGTATGAGGCCCAGTTGGCCTAAAAAGAAGAAATTTTAGGGTTCCAGAGCTCCATTCCATCTTTCTCCAATTTCTAGTTGCACACTTTCAATCTCATAATTTTTTGTTACATTCTATTTGCATTTCTAGGTCTTTTTGCATATCATAGTGTGTTTTCAAACAGCTTGCATTTTCCAAGTTTACACTTGGTGGTGAACCTCTCTTATCAATTTTTTACCTTTAGGACAATCCCCTTTAACAAATTTTAATCTCCTTTGTATTGAAATCTCAAGGGTTTGTTCTTGATTGAATCCTTAAGTTTTTTGTATCTCTCTCCTTTTAGGTCCAAAACCTTAGAATTGTAAGAGAGCCCCCATACAAAAATCATCGGTTCATTTTGGTGAACCTGTACTTAGAGCATCATATTTATGATTTGGAGTGCATTTAAATCCTATATGTAGCTTACATTAACATTGCATTACACTTTGCATAGTTTAATTTGCATTCTAGGGTTTCAAAATTTGCATTAGTGAAAAGCTCATATAGCTTGCATTATTGCATTTCATCTCATTAAAAAATTCACTAAAATTATGCATTTTCATATCATATTTTCATTAAAAAATATAAAAAGCATAAAATTCATTTTAATTTTTTTGAATATTTTCAAAAAACTCAGTACCAGGACTCATTCGCCACTTAGGGTGAATCAGTCCCTTTGCACATTTTTTACTACAATTTCTATCATTTCCTGTTCATTTTCTGAGTTTTTGTTTTTTTGTTACCTTTCTGTTTTTGTTTCTATATTTTCTATTTCATTCCATTCATTGCATCTAGTTTAATTTCATTCATCTTGTGCAATCTAAAATTTTCACCATAGATATGTGTTTTAATAAGATTTGGATGTCATTAAAGTCCTTAGTGGATGTGTCAAGTTGTGCCTCTGGAACCAATCCTAATGACATTGAACTCACTCATGCTCCTTCAAATCCTAATGCATGTCCTTCTCATGATGTTGACATCATTGGAGAACATGATGACAACATGAATAGGTTGCTAAATGATTTTCTTGAAAACCTTGAAGCTAATGCATCCTTTTATCCATCCAGGAACAAACCAAATCCTCCTACCATACCACCTCTTGAGATGTTTAGTTACAACTTGAAACAAAAGTTGAACCTAAATTTCCTACACTAGATGAACCAAGTTCCTCTAAACAAGAAAACACTCAACCATTCTATGATAACAAAGTAACAAACACTCCTATCAACCTTGAAGAAACATTTGGAAAAGGCTTCACTATCTTAAGTAAACAAGGATGTGACACAACAATTGAGCATGAAATTCATAAACTTTTAGAGAAAATATCAATTGATGAAAACACAAAGGGGATAGGCTATCAAGATCCCCCTCATAACAACAAGCCTCCTAGAGAATATCTAAGGCTTCGAGATGATGGTATGGTTATCTTGATTCTCCCCTTAATTTGAATGTCCTTCTTCCTCACGAGCAACCCTTACCTAGTCATAATGACAAGGATGAAAGGATCCCATTGGGTCCTCTTCAACTAAAGAAAAGGGTGAATCTAGCAAATGCAAGAGGCCTTACAAGTTGCAAAAACTAAAGTTTCCTCTTCGTCCACCACTTGAATGTGAATGAATATTACAAATACTTTTAAACAAAGAACTCATAATATTACCACCTGTGAATAGGTTGGTGATATATCCTAAAGATTCCAAAGTTCCACATTGTGCATATCATTGAGTTCTTGGACATAGTAGTGATGAGTGTCATACATTGAATGAAATATTGAGTAAGTATCACTTCGATGGAAATGATTGCTATCTAGTGATCACATAAAATACTCTCCTACTCCTTGTCATGAAATAGTTGTAGAATATTCCATTCTCGCTATTACATGACCTTTCCCATCACCTCTCTTAGCTCGTTCTTGTCTCACACTCAGTGGGGGCAAGAATTTGTTATCCTTGTCATAGTAATGCATTTTTCATTGTCCCTTTGGTTCATCATCTACCTCCCACTTATACGGATTGAGATTGGGAGGCAGATGACTTGCTCAATGGTTGACTTGCATTTTCCTTACTAGTCATTTTCATTTTCATTTTCTTTTTCCTTTTCATATTATTTTGTGTGATTTCATGTGTGTAATGTGATCCCCCATAATTTTCTGTATGATGTTCTCTCTCTTTGTGATATTCCTCTATTTGTACCTTCATTCTTCTCTATGTCATGGATCACTTTCGCTTCTTTTCCTTTTTCTTTTCTTTCTTTCTTTTTCCTTTTGCGAATGATGCAAAGCATCAAGACACTCTATGTCTCTTCCATGTTGACCCAAAAGGCTTTCCTTTTTTCTTTTTTTTTCCTTTTCATTTTCTCTTCTCACTTTTGTGTTGTGTTTTCCTCTTGGGGATGACACAAGGCATTGAGATATTCATGTCTCCTTTATATTGACCCAAATGTTTTTCTTTTCTTTTTTTCTCTTTTCGTGTCATTCTTCCAGTTCTATGCGTATTTGGTGGATGATGATATTTTCGAGCTCCTTAAGAAACATTGCGGCAATGAACATATTGACCCCAAATCCATAGATCCCTTATGTGTTTGGTGTTTTCATTTTGGGGGCAACCATTCTTTCTTTTCTTTTTTTCTCTTACATGACACAACTTTACTCAAAAACATATGACCTGGCATGGGGCTTGCCAAGTTGGCTCTCATGTCTTCTTTCTTGTCTTGCATTTTTCATTTTCTACTTTCAAGTAATTTCTCACAGTATGGTGTTTAGAAATTCCTTTAAAGTGGGGGCATACATTGACATTATTATTTTTCATTTTCCTTTTTCTTAGTTCTTAGTGCAGCCTTCTTACTTCATATGATGTGTTTGTCAAGTTTTGTGGATGACATTGGGTGTAGTTTCCTTCATCAGCGTGATCTATCTTAGCATACTACATTCCTCTTAGTCCCTTGATGCGACACACTGCATCCCCTAAGTTGAAAATTTTCTATTATTTGATTGGTCCTCTCTTAGAGACATTAGGCACAATGTTCCCTAAGTTAAAGACCTCACATGAACTAAGCAAGACTCCTTTGAACATTCTTTGCATGTTTCATTTTGTATTTGTTGTTATATGGCCACCTTGCATAACATAGCTTGCATGCCTGTAGTGCCATCATGTTTGTTCATGAGCTCCAAGAATACAAAGTTTTTCTTGTCTTGTGAAGCTCAAAAAGTAATTTTCTTCGTGGTGCCTTATTAAAGTTATTAGGAGGTATAACTTTGGTATGGTTGAGCGAGAAGCCCATTCTGAGGCATGAATTTCCCCATAGCCACCTGCATGTGTGTGAGTGAATACCATCCATGAGTGTATGTTTCTTACCCTTTAGGAATTCTTACCCCATGGATAGCTAGGAGTTTCGTCACCTCAAAGTGAGTATGCATTTTATAGATAGACAGTCTAGATCTGATCCACATCGTGTTGGACAAATGGTCGAAGCTTGATCTGATTCTCTCTTTTCTTTCTTTCCTTTTTCTTTTTCTCTTCTTCATCTTTGGCATTTTATTCTTATGCCTTGTTGATATCATTTTCATGTGTGTTCCTTTGTGCTTATGATGGTTTATCATGAGATCATGATCCTGGGGGTTTGATCACCCCTCTTGATTGTTGTTGTCTCATTTTTCCAGCATGCGTGTATGTGGACCCCTCTTGTTGTGTGTGTTTGTTTACTTTAGTGTGATTTTGAAGTAGGTCCATCCTCTCACTAAAGTGGGGGCTTAATGTGGCATATAAAATGGATCTTTGGACATTTTCATGCTCATTTGGGTCCTTTGTGTGGATGTTGGCTTAGTTTTGCCTTAATTTAGTGTTGTAATGTGGTTAACACATTCACATTAGGTCTTGGGCCCTGATGAACTAATAAGAATTTTATGATGCCTTGCAAAAGTGTTGTAAAGAGTTGTAACACACTTTCACACTTTTCTAGGATCCTATTAATGAATTTCACCTAAATAACCTCTTTTTACATTTACCAAGCCTTATTTCAAACTGTTGTAAAGTTTTGTATCAAAATTTCACACTTTTCTAAGCTTTTCGTTAATAATTGGGCTTTCTTATGCTTTAATTTTCCTCATTTTACATCTGCAGGCCTTACTTATAAGTATTTTTTAGAATAAACTCGACAAATATCATTTAAAACATCTAAATCTTGAAACCCACTTTAAATACCTAAGGTGGGACCCATTCACCATTTTGGGAAAATGAGTCCCCTTATGTGGGACCCAAAGTGGCAAATGAGTCCCCTTTGGCTCAAAATTCAAGGTTAATTCAAATTTCTAGCAGGTTTTTATTTTCTAAGATCTAAGGTCGGCCTGTGATGATGTATTTTTGAGAATTATTACATAATTGAGTATAAATATAATGTTTTTCCACTCATTCCCCCCTAATCAGTCTATCAAGCAATCTGAGCATTTCAAGCATTTTCAAGTCTACATCCATTGGAGCTATTATTTGCATGTTTGCAGCTTTCTACTTCAAGGGTTTAGTGAGTTGCAACATCATTTCTTGTTCATTCATCATTCTCTTTCCATATTTCATTTCATTTCAAGGGTTTAATTACCAACACGAGGTTTGACCAAGGTAAACCCCTATTCACTAACCCTACAACAATTTTTCCCTCTCTTTGCATGTGATTTGCAGGTCTAGGTTGCAGATTTGTCAAATAGCAACAATGGAAAATTTTTCATCAAGTTTTCAAAGCCATTCAAAGTTTTCAAAGTCCTAAAACAAGCTTGGAGAACACCTATTGGTTGAATTTGATAGTTTCAGACCTAGATCTAAATTAGGAGCAGAGAAGTAGACTAAGGGCTACAGATTCCACTTTTGAATTTCTAGAAATCTGGAAGTGGACTGATTCACCATTAGTGGTGAATGAGTCCCATTGTAGGAGTTTGACAGAGATTTTTGCAGATCTGAGTACCCATTTGTCTAAAACCTGTTCTAGCATTATTCACCAAAAGTAGGACTAAGTCACCCAACTTGGCATATGAGTCCCAGTTGGCCTAAAAAGTATCAATTTACGGGTTCCAAAGCTCCATTCCATCTTTCTCTAGTTTCCATGTGCACTCTTTCAATCACATAATTTTCTATTACATTCTATTTTCATTCCTAGGTCTTTTTGCATATTATAGTGTGTTTTCAAACATCTTGCATTTTCCAAGTTTACACTTGGTGGTCAACCCCTCTTATTATTTTTTAGCCTTTAGGACAATCCCCTTTGAAAAATTTCAATATCCTTTGCATTGAAACCTCAAGGGTTTTTTCTTGAGTGAATCGTTAAGGTTTTTGTATCTCTCTCCTTTTAGGTCAAAAACCCTAGAAGTGTAAGAGAGCCCCCATACAAAAATCATCGGTTCAACATGAAGTAAGAAGACTACACCATGAAACATGAAATGCAAAAGAATAATGCCAATGTATGCCCCCACTTTAAAAAAAATTCTAAACACCATGTTGTGAGAAATTACATTAAAGTAGCAAATGATAAATGCTAACAATAAAGAGGACATGAGAGATTACTTGAAAATCCCTATGCCAAGTCATATGTTTCCAAATAAAGCTATGTCATGCAAAAATGAAAAGAGATGGGTTTCCCCCAAAATGAAACTCCAAACACATGAGGGATCCATGGATTTGGGGTTAGTATTTTCTTGCTACAATGTTTTTTATAAAGCTCAAAATTGTCATCATTTCCCAAATACTCATAGAACTAGAAGAACGACACAAAGAGAGTGAAAACAAAGAAAAAACTTTCAAGTCAACATGGAAGAGATGTGAATGTATTGACGCCTTACGTCATCCCCAAAAGGAAAACACAAGAATAAGAAAAGATAAAAGGAAAAGCTAAAATATTTATGACATAGAGAAGAATGTAGGTACAAATAGAGGAATGCCACAAAGAGAGAGATGCATCAAACATAATAGTATAGGGGATCACATTATGCACATGCAATCACATAAAGAAACATGAAAAAGATATAATGCAAAGGACTAGTAAGGCACATAAGAGTCAACCTATTAGTAGGTCATCTGCATCCCAATCATTTTCATCATATACAAAAGGTGAACTACTAGCCAAAGGGACAATAGCAAGTTTCTAACTAGGGGTGTCACCAAGTTCAACACTCTTCATAGGAGGATTAATGTTTAAGCTCATAGAAGAGAGAAAAAATGTGCTTAATTCATAATCCACTTCTTCTTCAATCTTAGCAACCTCATCTTTGTCATCCAAATTAATCATAACAAGAGATCTAATGATAATGTACAAAGAAGGTTGTTACTACTATTGTGATTGCAGTATAGTATCTTTTTTTTGTAGCGAGGGAGACTCATCGTGCATTGCTTCAGTCAGGTTTGGATCTAGATTTTCTTTGTTTGTTACTTCATTTAACCTTCAAACAAGGGCACTATTGATGGGTATTTTTGCACTTTCTCAACACAAGAAACACACAAGTATGTTATCTCTATTGAAAGGTAATTTCTGAAACTAAGTTTTAGAAATCACCCCAAGGTCTCTCAAGTGCCAGGCCATGACTTCCAAAAATAGCTCAGTTGATTGATGTGATTTGCTAGTAATCACAATTTGCTGGTAATCACAAAGGGCATTTATGGTTTATCAGTTTCTGCAAGTTCAAAACAACAAGCTAAAACTCCTTCTTTCCCATCAAATTTGGCTTTACAATGGGGCTTGAACTTTCGCTTAAATTCAGTTTTAAAGAAAAAAGAAAACTGGAAAAAGGGTTATAGGTTTCCTTGACCTACAACTAATGATGAACAATAACAATGGAGGCTACTACAGTGGACAAAATTTGTATAACCGAGTTCCACTTAACCAAGGACAAGCCATAGTCTCATGAAACTAGTGCAATATTCAAAGGTTCATTGCAGATTTTTAGATTGTTCATTCACCATCAAAGCATGAAAAACAATTGAATGTAGGTGCAGAAATATAAGTAATGCTCAGACTAACTTTACATAGCAGTTTATCATTAATAAACCACCAAAAGTATGAGCTAGGAAGACATCAAACACAACAACATACATCCACCATTAAAGTACAACATGAACTAACAATTGAAAGTAACTTAGAACTTAAAACAAGAAAGCTAAAATCTAATACTTGGAGATAGAATCATGAACACATGAGAGAAATACACAAGAAACCATCAAAACAATGTTTTTCTCATATATTTTGTAGCAGCATGTCTTTACATCTCATCTCTCCCTTTAAAAATGAGAGGATGCCCTTATTTATAGTTTTCAAGAAGTGAAATGAATGGACAAGATTCATTTACAATGAGTGGTAAAGATTCATTTTCACTTAGGGTTTCACCTACCCTAGTACATTACAATATAAAATAGAATTTTTTTTTTCCCTATTTCATCTTGTATTCTATTTTTTCTTGTGGCTATTTTTGTCTTTTAGCTACCTTTTTAGCCTTTACAATTACTTCAGTAAATACTCATCATCGATGATATGATTTCCAATATCTTTCTACATTGTTGCATACCCAACAAACTTGTCAATCATGGCTATGAGTTTCATTTCTTTGGATAAATCAATTAAGGATCTGGAAGGCTATTTTCTTGAATCTTTCGATGACCTACTCCTAATGTTTAGTGCACTTCAACATAGCCTTGATAACCTATTCAGACTTAGTGAAGGCCCTTGCAACAAAATCTATGAAAGCTAGTGATAGTGTATCTCCAGCCCCTTGTTCCAGCTTTTTATCAAATAACGATTTGATTTTCTCTGGATCCAACTCCAAAGTGAGCATTTCATAGTTTTTCATCATCTTTAGATAATCTTCATTATCTATCTGGTGCTCCATGATCCATTCTTGATGAAGATCCAATTCATGCAAGGAATTCTCCAGGTTCTCTTTCCTGTAATCAAAATTCATCTGCCATGTTTCTACCAGCCATTGATCTTCTTTTGGTAGTTCTAGCTCCTTTTCCCATGTTTCTCAAGAGAGTGATGAGGATTCTCTTGAGCTTAGGATAGGTGATCTTATATAGCTCAGAGAACTCTTTGCAAGTATTTATCATGTCCTCCACCTAATTTTGTAAACTACAGAATTTGTTGAACACCCTAGCAGCATGACAAATGCCCATGTCACCATTCTATATCACCTAGTTGAACCAATTAGTAGTGGACTTGGTCTAGCACTTCATTTTCTCCATTTTATTTAGCTCATTCTTGGAGGGGAGAGTAGGTGCAGACGATTCTGTCGAGGTTTCTTGTTCTATGGAAGTCCATTGTTGAATGTAGGAGGTGAGGTCTACCACTTGTTCTTTCAAATCCTCTTCAGCAGATTTATCCTTGTTTATTTGCTATATGATGGTGGATACCAACTTGTGAAGATCATCCATCTTCTATTCATGGGTCTCCGGGCCCAGGTTTTTTGTGGAGATCTGATAGTCTCACCCCTTGTTGGAAGCTCGACGCTTCCACCATTCAGTCAACACTGACCACACGAGTCATGACATGGTCTAACAACCTCCCATGGATCCTTGATCTAGGATAGTGTTGGTTTCATGATAGGTCAGCCTTTTAGGAAATATGACTAGCTCAACCCCCAATCATGGTATCATAGCCTAGGTTGTGGGTTTGAATCTTGTGATCACACTGGGGAGGATTGTTGGAAGCTCAACACTTCCATCCTTCGGCCAACACTGATCACATGAGTCGTGACATGGTATAACAACCTTCCATGGATCCTTGATCTGGGATAGTGGTAGTTTCCTAATAGGTTATCCTTTTGGGAAATACTGCTAGCTCAACTCCCAATCAAGATTGGTAGAGATTGTTGATCAATGGAGTCAAGCAAAGAGTGAATACTATCTGAGTGGTGTTGATGGATTTGTATTTGCGTTAGGTGTGAGAAGTCTGCAAGAGCATAAAGTGTTGAACAAAGTTATGTATTCTTGAGTATGCAATAGAGGTAGAGAGAGAAGAGAGTATATAGTGCAGATGTATCAGACACTATAGAAGGTAAAAGAAGAGTAGAGCAGTAAGATAGAACAATGATTGTTCTCTATGCAGAGGAGAGTGCAGAACAGGGGTGTGTTGCTGAGATTGTGTTGATGCTCCAAATGGCACAGTAACAGTTAAATAGAATATTGCTACTATATTTCTCCTGAAAGAGAGAGACAACACATGGATATCTTAGCTCCCAAGGTCTTTACTGTTGGTTCTTAACTGTGCTGATGTTGCTCAATGGTCAATGTAACAGTAATGTTCAAGGGGCATGTTGCTGTTGAGCTTCTGGATTGTTCTAAGATCAAGCATGAAGTTAAACCTACTCTAACCAGGGTTTTTAAAGAAATAGAAAAAGATGGATCAGAGCTTTGGAACAGAAAAGAATGTTAATTCACCCAACTTAACAAAACTTGTTACCTTTCAAGGAATTCCTAACTAAAACTGTAGAACAAAATTGACTTGTGATTAACACACAGCCTCCTTCATTCACAGTGCTAATTCAAATAACAGATTACAAGTTACCATTTAAACAAAACATAAAATCAAACTTCATTCCTTGAAAGCTTCTCAAATCAAATGATTAACTTAAGACAAATACCATTCTGGAACACAATATGAAGTAGATTTTAATCTGGTTGCTTCTACTATTAATGAAACAGATAAGCAACTTTTACAAATCTGGCACAATCACCAGTGTATAGAAATTTCATGACTCTAGATTATTTCCATCTATATTAAGAAAACTAAAAAGATACAAATTAGTCTATGCTAAATCTAACTCCTATTTTTCTGCTAACTTTCTTTTAACTTCTAACCTCTTAACTTCCCTTTTTTTCTTTTCTTTTTTACAAAGAGGCAAGAATACCATATATACAGAGTGTACCAAAAAAATGTGTTGTCCCCTCTATTAGGGTTTACAAAATATCTGCTTCCAGGAGGGTCGGTACTTAGATCTTTTTGAAGAGAGTCAATGATGCATTCAATGTGAAGCCATGTTGTCCATGTTGGTGATGGCTTGACCTCAGGAGAAACCTTCAGATCATTTGTAGCTGCAACATTTACTCCTCGTATCCATGTCTATCTTTCAACTCCTTTGAAGGGCTACCTTGAATGCTCTAAAGAATTTTTCCATTAATACCGATCCGCCCCTTTTCTGTCAATAGACTCCAGCTATTCCTGAGACTTGTGGTTGTTTATTTACTTAGGCCTTCTTCATGCTCTAGACCCTTCTTTCATTGACCATCTCTGGAAACATCATCGGGCCTCCCTTTAGATATGAACATCATCACCCGAGCTGACCCATTGCCTTTTGATGTCAGAATGAGTCCATGTCGTTTGCATTCTATTGGTCTTCTTCAAGGTGGTAGTCAATCAGTCAATGGACCACTTTTAGTTCCTTTAGATTGGTAGAACATAGGCCATGCAAGACTCCCAGGCGGTCAAAGGTTATTCGAATGGCATCATATGTCGGTGAGACACTAATTATGTCTCCCCGATGCGATTATGTCTCTTCTAGCAGCTATCAGCATAACATGTGACAGTCGGTGAGACCTTTTAGCGAGTTGCAAAAGTCATATCGATACCACAAAACCTATTAGCAAGACAATCGGTATCGGTTGGAAGTCACAACGAGCTCCACTAGTCACACCGATACCCTTTTCGTTGGCAAATCCATCACTGTCGGCCAGAGATTATGTGTTCAGGAAGACGTTATATCGAGCCCCTCTTCTCTCGGTGAGCACATTCTTATTGGCAAGACCCTACCGAGTTAGTAGGACCTAATAGCGATGCTAGATCTTTCTCCCCGAGCTCATTCTGTATCGGCCAGACCCTACCGGGTCGGTGAGACTTCATGGAGATGTTGGATCTTTCTCCTGGAGTCTCTCTGATCTCATTCTTATTCTACGAGCTCAAGCCCCTTTTCCTTTCGGCAAGACTTCTTCAATTGGCAAAAGGTCATGGTGAGTCCCCCTCTGCTATATCGATATCCCTGCATGTTGGTAAATCCATCGCTATCAGCAAGACCTAGAGCGGTTGGGAAGACCTTATATCGAGCCCCTCTTTCTCGGCGAGCTCACCCTATTTCAGAGAGACTAGATCCCTTCACCAAGACCTTATACCGAAGCCACACTGCTTTATGTCGGTGAGACTAAGTCCCCTCACCAAGACATCTTGGCGAGCCTTCCTTTCTCTAGCGAGCACACCCATGTCAGGGAGACTCCTACGTGTCAAGAAGACCTTACCCTGACCTCACGCCCTATCGGTGAGACGTCTCCAAGTCGTCGAGACCTCCTGGCAAGAGTGAAAATCTTCCTTGAGAACCCTTGGCGAACAATTGTCAGCATGAGTTTGATTCGTCGACAGGAGATTATGCCGAAGGCATAACCTTCGGCAAGACTTTCAGCAGTCGGGGACATATTACCCCGAAGAAACTCCCTCTCACTGAAAACTTCACTTCGTGTTGGTGGGACTCCCTTCGGTCGGTGAGACTGACTCCCTTCGGTCAGTGAGACTTTACACCGACCGAAACTTCCTTTCGCCGAGCTGAGAGCACTTCGAGGAGACATTTCATAGTCAGCAGAACATCCTACCGAGAGCACAACTCTTCCCCCGAAGGCATCCCCGTTAGCGAGACACAAGCTAATTGGCCAGACCTCCTGCAAAAGGAAAAAATCATTCGTCGGGCTCAAAAATTTTAGTGGGACCTCCTCTGTGTCGGTGAGACCTCATGGCGAGGGCATTATCCTTTGGCGATGCCAACCTTGTGTGCAATCGATCGGCAACACTTCAGCATGTCAGCCAAACTTCATGCCAAAGGTGAACCACTCTCGCCAAAGACATCCCCTTTTCAACAAGAGTCCACCATGTCAGTGATACTTCTTGCCGACACTATTCTTCCATTTCCAAGACCACTCCTCTGTCGCCCAGACTTCACTGTATCGACAGGACATCACCACGAAAGGGGAACTTTAACCTGAAACCGCTCAACCTCGGCGAGACTTCTTGTCGAGAGTAAATCCTTCCCGGCGAGATCCCCCTCTAGCATCCTCCTTTCGCTGAGACCCCGATGGATCGGCAAGATTTTGCTGATATTACCTCATGTCGGCGAGACTTCTCCTCCTTCACCGAGACCTTATGCCAAATGCTAAATCTTTTGGTGAGGACTCCTCTGGTTGGTGAGACACAAAGAAACCTATGGCGACAAGAACGTTTGGCCAAACAGTGAGCCCCCAATGGACAAAATGCACTGGTAGTCAGAAAGACAATTGTAAGGTCTTTTCGACTTTCTTCTTAGAGGAATTTTGTGCCAAACTGGATTGGGGAATGCTTCCCAACTGAGCTCTTTGAGAAATATCATCATGTGCATGATCTAATCCTGCGAAACAAGGTCCTCATTAGTCCTCAGAAGAAAATAAAATATATTATAATAAAATCTACTATTGTTTGTGATTCTTTCATTCAATTTCCAAAAGGAAAACTCAGGAAGAAAACAGAAGAAACCCCGAAGAGCAAAGAAAATAATTAGAGGCAAAGAAACCAAAAAGAGAAGGGGGACCCATTTTGTTCCAGAATAAAATGGGGTGGTTATGTAGGGCATAACAAATGGCGACTCAGCTGGAAAAAATGGTTTAACCATTTTCAAGAAGTTGAAGGGTTTAGCTACCCAGAACTCCTAGTTCATGAACATCACAACTCCAGTTGGGTCAATTTTAGTAATCAAGGTTGAGCTAGAATCTCAAATATAAATCAACAATAGCTACCCCTAAATCTATGTGTGTGCTTGATTGTGTATCACTTTCTTATAAAGTTTTCTTCATCTTTCAAACAACAATGTGCAAGATTTGAGCTACATGAGTTGATTCCCTTTAGCTATTGTGCAATGATATCCTGGGCATTGCTTCGCTACCAGTCAGGCATCCATAGCCCCAATAGAGATACCTCTAGTTTTCTCACAGCATTGCTCTACTGCCAGCCAGGCGTCCATAGCCTCGATAGAGATACTGGAATCACCCATTCATATTGAGTCCTCTTTTCTTTTGAAATAGTTCTCTATTTTTATTTTTCATAGAATTTTAGATATTTCATTAAGTTTTTTTTTTCAATATGCCACATGTTTAACATATGTTCTAGGTTGAAAACTACCATGGACCTCATAACAACACCTAGGAATCAAATTTTTCACTCAAATCTTACAACACTATCATCCTAGGACAAATATACCATTACAAGAGGAGATGATATTGATGATTTTTGACAGATTCATAGGATCTAATGAAGGTTATCTATTTTGCACCTTATTTTCAAAGCTTTCCACAACTCTTATTGGCAATAGGCATAAAACAAAGAGTTTTAGGACAAAATCACCCAATCAGCAAACCTGAAAAATATCTAAACCACTTCTCTCCTAATGACCAAAGTATACTCGAGATAACAGCCACCATTTTAAGATGGGAAAGAATAGATAAATCCCAAAGAACAAAACAAAATAGAAACCAAAAGAACAAAGGAAACAGAAAGATAGAAAGAAAGGAAAAGAAAACAAATAGCATATTATTTACAAACAAAAGAGAAAATTACTTACACAAAGAGCAGCAGATTATTCACATAAAGAACAAACTTATTTAAACACAGAGATTATTTACAAGCAGAAACTATTTACACAGATGCATCACCCAGCAAAAGTACCAACTTCATGACTCAAAATAGTGTTTAAGAAATTGTCCATTGACAAGCAATGGAATAGGTTCTCCAGTTAAACTACTGAATCATAAAGCATTTTCCCCTAGGATCTTAGCAATCTGATAGGGACCCATCCAAAGCTTATCAAATTTTTGGTGACTGCTCTTCTTTTCACTAGCTTTATCCCATAACAACACAAGGTCTAATATCCTAAAAGCTTTGATTTTGGCTCTCTTGTCAAACCAACGTTTGACAACAACCTGGTGCCTAAACAGTTGCTGCAAGGTGGCATCCCTATGCTCTTCTAATTTCAATAAGGCAGCTAATCTTACTTCTATCCTATCATCTTTAGAGTAGAATTTTTTAATGAACTCAAGGATAGGTGTTTGCAGATGGATAGGGAACACAGGCTCTTGGCCATATACCGGCTTAAATGGTGAAGTTTTTAAAGCAGCCTTAATTCTAGTCCTATCTACCCATAATGCAAATCTTAGTTGGGTATGCCAGTCCCTAGGGTTGTTCTCTAACAGTTTTTTAATTACCCCTAAGAGATTCTTATTGGTTAATTCTGCAACTCCATTTCCTTGTGGGTAATAATTCGAAGAATATTTTAAGACAATTTTGTGATCATATGCCCAAGAAATGAATTCAGCAGAGGAAAAGAGCCATTGTCACATACCAATGTGAAGGGTACTCCAAACATGGTGGTGATGCATTCAATGAGGAACTTGATCACTACCTCTGTTGTGCTATTCTTCCAGGGTATAGCCTCGGTCCACCTTGTGCAGTAATCAGTACCAGTCAAAATAAACTTTTGTTTGACATAAGAATTTGGGTTGATTACTCCAATAAAATCTAGTGCCCATTGGGCAAATGGCCTTACCTCATAGACAGGTTGCAATGGCATGGCTGGATGGCATTCTTTTCATGCAGAAATCTGACATATGTGACATGATATCACATGTTGATGGGCATCTTTGAACACACAAGGCCAATAATGACCAGATCTGAGGATCTGGTGTGTCAATGAATCTACATAACTATGACCTATGATGTGTTTCCCATGAAACTCAGAGATCACATGTTTAGTCTCCTGTTGATCAAGGCATCATAGGTACATTCCCTAAAAGTTCTTCATGTATAGCAACCCTCCTTTGAACATATAATGGGAACTCTTCATTCTTAGCACTCTCCTTTGAATTGCAGTCATTCCCTCAAGACATCGATTGTTGAGCATAAAATAGACAATATCCGCATACCAAGGGTCATTGGAGAAGAACTGGGTTGTGTATTATTGACAAATGATGTTGTCACCAACATTCACCATGGACTTAGACAAGCCTGTACCTCTAACAAGTTTCATAGGATGTATCTCCAGATTGAAGTCTTGCAAGATGGCCATCCATTTCCCTCTTATTTCTCCCAGCTCGCTCTACATAAGTAGAGACTTCACAGCAGCGTCAGGAACTACAACAATGATTTGGCTTCAGAGAATGTAGTGCCTAAACTTTTTGACAGCTTTGACCAGCGCAAAGGTTTGTTTCTCAAGAGGCAGGTATTTGATCTCAGCATTCTTAAATAGAGAGCTCATGAAAACAATCAGTCTCTCCTTTGCCTCTTCTCTTCATTGAGTTAGTACAGCTACATAGGAATGCTCAGAAGCAAAGGAATAAATATAGAATGGCTTCAAGTAGACAAGGCTGGTGAGGACTAGCACTTCTGAAATGGTTTGCTTGACCTGTGTAAACACGGTCTTCACCTCATCACCCCATTATGTTTTAGTGTCTTTCTTCATCATTTCGTTCAGTGGTTTTACAATTTCTGCAAAGCCCATAATAAATTTTCTTACAAAGTTGATCTTTCCAAAGAAAGATCTCAACTCTTTCTTGCTCCCTAGCCTAGTGATCTTCAGAATGGACTCAACTCGATCTGGGTCAATCCATATTCCTCTTTCTGAGATTATGTGTCCCAAGAGCTTTCCTTTAGAAAATCCAAACACACACTTTTTAGGATTCAAGGAGACTCCATACTGGATACATCGTTCAAGAACCTTAGCTAAGTCTGCAGCATGGTTCAGTCTATCTTTAGAGAATACTGTTAGGTCATCCATGTAAAAAATAATGCATTTACCAATTAGATCCTTGAATGCTATGTTCATGGCATGCTGAAAATTTGCTCCAACGTTTATCAGACCGAATGGCATCCTTTTGTATGCAAATTTTCCCCATTTTGTAGTGAAGGTTGCCTTCATCTTGTCTTCACAGTCAACCATTACCTAATTGTATCCAGAGAAGGAAGTGTGTAGTTATCTTTTTTTGAAGCTTTATTCAGGTTTTTGAAGTCTACACATAGCCTGATTTCTCCATTTTTCTTATGGACTGGAACCAAGTTAGCCACCCATGTTGAATGGTGTACAAGGAAGATTATCCTTGCAGAAAAAAATCATGAACTTCTTTAAGGATCAGTGGTTCAATCAGGGCGTTGACAGGGCAATGCTTTTGTTAGAATGGTTTAGCTTCGGGCTTCAGAGGGATAGTATGAGTCATTACAGAAGCATCAAATGTCTTTATATCTTCATATCCCCAGGCTATTGCAGCAATATCTTTCTTAAGTACCCTCAATATGTCTTCTCTAATTGCTTCAGGGCAGGCTTTCCCTATGTAGACATTTCTTTTAGGGCCAAAATCAGCTAGGTTAACAATTTCATATTCGCCTCCTTTATCTTCAACTGATATCTTCTCTTGAGCCCTTGGGTTTGAATCAAAAATTCTTTCCAAGGCCACCATTCCCTTGGGAATGGTATTTATTTTTAGGTTGAGGACCCCTTATGTATCACAATCTCTAGGGTCCCAATCTCCTTGATCCTTGTTGGACTTATCAATGATCTTCCCTTCAAAAACATCTGAGCTTGCTAGAAAAGCAAGAATATGTTGATCATCATCAAAGACTTGAAAGTTCCTAACATTATCAGGAACTGCAGGGGTGGAAATCAATTCCATCAAGAATCTCTTAAGCTTAGAGCCTTGCATGGATTCTAGGGTGCTTGCAGCAATAGCTAACAAATTAGCTATATGATTCTCCTCTCCTGGGATTAAGCTAATCAAAAAAGCGCCAGAGTCTTCAATCAAGTTCCATATCCTATTTCTATATGCTGCCATCCTTTTATTGTGACATGTGTACTGGTTGCGCACTTGCTTCATAACTATTTATGAATCTCCCTTGACCACCAAGGCAGTGACCTTCTTCTTATGTGTGAACATCAGCCCCCTTGCTAGAGCTTCATATTCTGGTACGTTGTTAGTGCAATCAAACTGTAGCTTGTAAGAAGAAAATAAGGTTTTCCCTTTCAGGTTGGTTAGTTCAATCCCCACACCACAACCTAGCTTGGATTTGGATCCATCAAACCTAAGGGTCCACAAATGATCATGAGCTGGAGTTTGTCCCTTGGAGGTTATTGTGGACACTTGGATAGAATGAGCCAGGGGTGGGGCTACTTGATCTTTTGCATTAGATATGGGGAATGGGTATTCAACTAGTTCCTCAAGTGTACCTTCCAATCCCTATACAGATGTGTTATGTGACCCAAGGTTATCCTTCTGATAGTCACTAGTGTCTTTGGTTAACCCCTTGGGTTTTGGTATACTCGTGAGTAGAGGGGTGTCAAACAAACCTTGGGGTTGCTCCTCATCAATATGTTGATTCAGATATGTGTTTGGATTAGGTTCAATTTGAGAAGGAGCTTCCTTCAGGAGTATCTTATTCCTGATTAACATTATTGCTTCTTTGGATTCAAATGAGAAGTGATCAACAATAGTCTCAAGGTGACTTGGATTAGTTTCCTAAGCTTGGGAAACATGATTTAAAATGTCAATGCAAGGTTGGAAAGTCAATTCAGAATGATTTTGGTAATGCATCCTACACCAATTGGGGAGCAGAAGACTCTGCAGATTGATATCTTCCCCTAAAATCGGCTAATCCTGTTGTAGCTTCTTGATCAATGCTTGTTGGTTTTTATTAATCATGGAATCAGGGCCCTTTTGTATTGGTAGTTCTTTAGGGTCAAGAATAGAAAAGGTTAAAATTTCCTCTCTTTTATAAACCCCTATCTCAGTTTTAAATTAAGCCACCTCGTTGGGACAATCGTATTCAGTGATGACATGCTTGAGGCTAAGTTCACTTCCAATCCTAATCTGCGTAGGCATTCCCCTCCATGGTAGCCACATGTGTGAAAATTCCATGGAGAGATATCCCCTTATAATTTTCATCAAATCTTTTCTCAATAGCATACCATAGGTCTCAAGAATGTCTGCTACTTGAATATCTATGTCGGTTAGGATCCTAGGGTCAGACCCTACTTACACATGTATGTTTCTCAATTCCCCCACTACATTAACCTCCATTTTGTCAAGATGGATGACCTTCTTGTTTGTCTGGATAAGGTTTAGTCCCAATTTCTTGCATACAAAAAATGGCATAACATTGCCAGAAGCCCCTGAATCTAACAAAAAATTATGTAGATTATTTCCACAGATTCTTAAAATTAAGAGAAATGGTGGGGTACCTACCTTGCTTCTATACAACATAGTGTTCATATCTGCAGTAGGTGCAACCTTGCTTTTCCCTTATGATTTATTAGCTTGTTCTAAACCTTTCAGCACTATCTCCCGTTGAGCAGGGCACCACTTTAGGAAGTCAAAATATGATAAAGAGGTTTTCTGCCTCTACATCTCAGAAACAATATCAAATTTTGTATTATAACTTGAATTATTTTGGACAACACCAAGTGAATTACCTTTGTTATGGAAGTGGTTCGGAGGAACCATGTGATTAGGCAGTGTTGATGTAGTGAATGGACCCTTATTCTGATTTCTCAAGAAGCATCTTCCCTTTGTTTGAAAGGCTTGGGCATCATATGAATCTTCCTCTGGTTCATTCTCATCTTGCCTTGGGAATGAAGGTTCCTCCTCAAAGAGGTCATAAGTCATTGTTGTATCCACTAAGTCACCTCCTTTGTTTGAATTACCTTGGAACGTTTGGGCATCTTCCTGTGCCATCTTGACCATCTTTTCCATTTCAGGGAAGTTTACCTCAGAATGGGTAGCAGTATCATGCAGCCTGCACCAGTTAGTCATAAAATTGAGGCCAGCCACATTTGCAGTATGTGACCTCTCCTCATTACCTTGATGATTATGCGAAACTCCACCATTTTTTGGCCCTGTATTCCGTTGTCAGTTGTTACTTGGTCTCTAGTTGTATCCTCTATTTTGATTTTGATAGCCTTGGTTAGAGGAGTTTTGGCCTTGATAACCCCTTTGGTTATAATTGTTATGATTCTGATAATTACCCTGATTTTGAGAAGGCTTCAATCTAAGCTAAGCCATGTCATTTGTAACTTGAGAGAGTGTTTTCTTCAAGGTCTCTACCTCATTTATGAGTTGAACTATCTTTTCATTTGTAACATGACTTGGTGTTCCAATTTGGTTATGATGACCATGGGGACCTTGAGGAACCTGTGATTGTTGAGTGAAGTTAGCAGTCCCACTATGGAAGAATGGAACAGGTGGTGGGATTTGCAATTCAGACATAGGTCCATAACGGGAAGGAGACATTCATGGGATAGTATTGAATAAAGGGGTTGGGCTAGGCATCTAATACCCTATTGGAGGAATACCTCCTCCAAAACTTCCTTGTTGAGAGCTAATTTGTTGTTGTAGCTTTATAGCCAAATGATAAACTTTGGATAGAGAATCAATATCAGCTGGTTGATAAGTCCTTTGCAAGAACAAGCCAAGAAAAGGGTCTATAACCCTAAAGTATGCTTGAATGGCACTATCCTTAGTAACTAGATAGGGGTCTTGTAGTATCCTATACATTCATTAAAACTTGATATTGAACAAGGGAAAGGATTCACATGGCTCTTTCCTAATCATAAAAAACTGGTGGTATAAAAGAGTTGGATCCACAAAAACCCTGAATTGATTGATGAAAGAATTTTCCAAGTATGTCCAGGTCAGAATAGAACCTTGTGGAAGATTAAGATACCAATTGTATGCCATATACCCTAAGGAATAAGGGAACAACCTACAAAATACGTCATGGTGAGTTATCTGAGCTCTAGAACAAGCATCCTTAACATCTTGTATGTACTCTTCAACACTCCTTGATTCACCATGAATGTATTTGGGGCAGAATTTTTCAAGATTCTTAGGTAGATCATGAAAACCTCCCGAAATAGTCCCCAATGGAGAGGGATTGGTATTCTAAAAGAATGCCATTGGTATCAGTGGTGGTGGTTGAGCCAACTGTTGAATGGGTTGAACCAGCTATGATGATAATTTAGATGCATTTGGTGGTGGATTGATGAGTATCCACTGGGGTATTGGTGAAAAGCCTAGTGGAGTGAGTGGAGCTGACAAGGGTGGTATGATGGCTGCCCCAACTTTGCGAACCTTGTGTGTTTTTGGGGTCTTAAGTTCTATCAAAGGTGGTGGATTTTCAGCTGATTGAAGAACTCTATGGGGCTTCTCTAGTGAGAAAAACCCAGTGTTATCCATTTTTCTCTTTTGGGACCTCCTTCTAGTGCAAGTTTCTATTGATGCTTCAAATGGCACAACAACAGTTAAATAGAATATTGCTGCTTTGTTTCTCTTGAAAGAAAGACAACACATGGATATCTTAGCTCCCAAGGTATTTATAGTTGGTTCTCCAAATTTGTCTTTGATGTTCTCAATATACAATGTAATAGTAATGTTCAGGGGCCTCTTGGTGTTGAGCTTTTGGATTGTTCTAAGATCAAGCAAGTTAAACATACTCCTAACGAGGGGTTTTAAAGAAATAGAAAAAGATGGATCCCGAGCTTTTGAACAAAAAGAATGTTAATTTATCTAACTTAACTAGACTTGTTACCTTTCAAGGAATACCTAACTAAAACTGCAAAACAAAATTGACTTGTGATTAACACACAACCTCCTTCATTCATAGTGCTAATTCAAATAACAAATTTCAAGTTACCATTTAAACAAAACATAAAATCAAACTTTATTCCTTCAAAGCTTCTCAAATCAAATGATTAACTTAAGACAAATACCATTCTGGAACACAATATGAAGTAGATTTTAATTTGGTTGCTTCTACTGTTAATGAAATAGATAAGCAACTTTTACAAATAAACAATCTACTGCAGTGTATAGAAATCCATGACTCTAGATTATTTCCATCATATTAAGAGAGCGAAAGATACATTAGTCTATGCTAAATCGACTCCTATTTTTTTCTAACTTTCTTTTAACTTCTAACCTCTTAACTTCCCTTTTTTTTCTTTTTTTTTACAAAGAGGCAAGAATTCCATATATAAAGAGTGCACCAAAAAAAAAGTGTTGTCCCCTCTATTAGGGTTTACAAAATATCTGCTTCTAGGAGGGTCGGTACTCAGATCTTTTTGAAGAGAGTCAATGATGCATTAAATGTGAAGCCATGCTGTCCATGTTGGTGACAGCTTGACCTCAGGAGAAACCTTCAGATCTTTTGTAGCTATAGAATTTACTCCTGGTATCCGTGTCTATCTTTCAACTCCTTCGAAGGGCTACCTTGAATGCTCTAAAGAATTTTTCCATTAATACCGATCCACCCTTTTTTTGTTAGTAGACTCCAGCTGTTCCTGAGACTTGTGGTTGTTTCTTTCCTTCGGCATTCTTCATGCTCTAGACCCTTCTTTCTTTGAAAGTCTCTGGAAACATCATCGGACCTCCCTTTAGATCTAAACATAATCACCCGAGCTGATCCATTGCCTTTTGATCTCAGAATGAGTCCATGTTGTTTGCATTCTATTGGTCTTCTTCAAGGTGGTAGTCAATCAATCAATTTCCCACTTTTAATTCCTTTAGATTGGTAGAACATAGGCCACAGAAAACTCTCAGGCGGTCAAAGGTTATTCGAATGGCATCGCATGTCGGTGAAACACTAATTGTGTCTCCCTGATGCGATTATGTCTCTTCTAGCAGCTATCGATGTAACATGTGACAGTCAGTGAGACCTTTTAGTGAGCTGCAGAAGTCATATCGATACCACAAAACCTATCGGCAAGACAATTTGTACCGGTCAGAAGTCATAGTGAGCTCCACTAGTCACACCGATACCCTTTTCATTGGAAAATCCATCGCTATCGGCCAGAGATTATGTTTTTGGGAAGACCTTATATTGAGCCCCTCTTCTTTCACCAAGCACATTCTTATTGGCAAGACCCTACTAGGTCAGCAGGACCTCATAGCAATGTCGAATCTTTCTCCCTGAGCTCATTTTGTATCGGCCAAACCCTACTGGGTCGATGAGAATTCATGGCAATGTTGGATCTTTCTCCTGGAGTCTCTCCAATCTCATTCTTATTCTCTGAGCTCGAGCCCCTTTTCCTTTTGGTAAGAATTCTTCAATCAATAGAAGGTCATGGCAAGTCCCCCTCTACTATACCAATATCCCTCCGTGTTATTAAATCCATCATTGTCGGCAAGACCTAAAGCGGTTGGGAAGAACTTATATCCAGCCCCTCTTTTCTTGGCGAGTTCACCCTTTTTCAGAGAGACTAGCTCCCTTTTCTGAGACCTTATACTGAAGCCACATTGCTTTATGTTGGCGATACTAAGTCCCCTCACCAAGAAATCTTGGCGAGCCTTTCTTTCTCTGGTGAGCACACCCATGTCGGGGAGACTCCTACGTGTTGGGAAGACCTTACCCCAACCTCACGCCTTGTCGGTGAGACTTGTCCCAGTCGCCAAGACGTCTTGGCGAGAGTGTAAATATTCCCTAAGAACCCTTTGGGAAGAATTGTTGGCATGAGTTTGATCTATTAGTAGGAGATTATGCCGAAGGCATAATTTTCAGTGAGAGTTTCAATAGTCGGGGAGATATTACCCTAAAGCAACTCCCTCCTACTGAAACCTTCACTTCGTGTCAGTGGGACTCCCTTCGGTCGGTGAGACTTTACAACCACCAAAACTTCCTTTCGCCAAGCTGAGAGCACTTCGGGGAGACCTTTTATAGTCGACAGGACATCCTGCTGAGAGCACAACTCTTTCCCCGAAGGCATCCCCATCAACGAGACACATGCTAATCAGCCAGACCTCCTACTGAAGGAAAAAATCATTTTCCGGGCTCAAACATTTTGATGGGACCTCCTTTGTGTCAGCCAGACCTCACAGCAAGGGCATTATCCTTGGTGATGCCAACCTTGTGTGCAATCGATCAGTGAGACTTCAGCATGTTGGCCAGACTCTATGCCGAAGGTGAACCACTCTCCCTGAAGACATCCCCTTTTCGGCAAGAGTCCACCGTGTCAGTGAGACTTCTTGCCGACGCTATTCTTCCATTGCCAAGACCACTCCTCTATCACCAAGACTTCACTGTATCGGTAGGACATCACCATGAAAGGGGAACTTTAACCTGAAATCGCTCAACCTCAGCGAGATCTCACCCCGTCGGTGAGACTTCTTGTCGAGAGTAAATCCTTCTCGGTGAGATCCCCCTCTAGCATCCTTCTTTCACTGAGAGCCTGATGGATCGGTAAGAGATTTTGCTGATATTACCTCATGTCAGTGATACTTCTCCTTCACTGAGACCTTATCCCAAACACGAAATCTTTTGGCGAGGGCTCCTCTGGTCAGTGAGACACAAAGAAACCTATGGTGACAGGAACGTTTGGGAAAATAGTGAGCCCCCAATGGAAAAAACTCACTAGCAGTCAGCAAGACAACTACAAGGTCTTACCGACTTTCTTCTTAGAGGAATTTTTTGCCAAACTCGATTAGGGAATGCTTCCCAACTGAGCTGTTTGAGAAATATCATCATGTGCACGATCTAATCCTGAGAGACAAGGTCCTCATTAGTCCTTAGAAGAAAATAAAATATATTATAATAAAATCCACTATTGCTTGTGATTATTTCATTCAATTTCCAGCAAGAAGAAAACCAATTTAAGCTGAGAATCAAAATTTGACAAAACAAGAAGGAAAACTCAGGAAGAAAATAGACGAAACCCTGAAGAGCAAAGAAAATAATCAGAGGCAAAGAAACCAAAAAGAGAAGGGGGACCCATTTTGTTCTAGAATAAAATGGGTGGTTATGTAGGGCATAATAGAGTGCAACTTCAAGCAATAGAGTGTGTGTTCCAGTGAAAGCAACAATGTACTAAATGTAATGATTCATTATAGGTTGTGTAGAAGCAAATTGTATGCATATATGAATTTTTAATTTTGTATTGAGTTATAGCTCAGATCAGGGGATTGTAGTCTCCTTGAAGTTGTGACTTCTAAATTAGGGTTTCATTACATACTTGGGGTTGTAGCTCCTAAAACAAGGTGTTGCATCCTTGAAGTGGTTGCTTCTAAATTAGGTAGTTGATGCTTCCTTGGGTTGTAGCCCTAAAACATTGTGACGTTGGATTTTTGTAGTGGACACAAGCAACTTTAGTGACTGTGGTTTCTCCCATATCGGGTTTTCCATGTATATCTAGTGTTATGTGATGTTTTTGTGTGCATGTATATTTTAGTATCACATGATTAATGTGTGCACATTAAGGGTTAAAGAAAGTAGTATACACAAAAGGTTTTAAGAGATAAAAAATTTATATCTATTGATTCACCCCCACTCTCATTAGATCATTGTGTTCCAACAATTGGTATCAGGACCCTAGGTTCCCTAGGAGAAGCTTAGTCAACTCTGGTAGATCTTGGTAGAGTGAACATAATGGTTAATCAAGAAAGCTTACTTGCATATGATGGACCTATCTTTGATGGATCAAGATACATTTTTTGGAGCTCATTGATGGAAGGATATTTGGGATCCATAGGATTTGATGTTTGGATGTTTGTTGTAAATGGATATATAGTTCCTTCTACACCTCCAATAGTTGAAGCTAAAAAGATCGCGTATGAGGATAATGCTACAAAAAAAGATATAATTCTTCATGGATTGTCAAGTTTTGTGTTGGTCAAAGTCATGCATTGTCAAACAATACATGAAGTATAGAACAAGTTGAAGAGAATGTGTGAAGAGAATGGTAAAGAAGAAATGAAGTCATTGATTCAGAAATATGAAAGTGAATCTGAAAGTCTAAGTATGAGTGAAGTTACAATAAGATATGATGAAGAAGAAACATCTACCTCTAGATCACAAGATCCCAATGAAGAGCAAGTTGATACCTCCAAAATTTCAAGAAATGGCTTTAGGAAACATAGAGGTAATCACAATCATTTTTTTTCTAAATGCTTTTATGATGAAGTAAATGATTTTGATAGGGAAAAGGACAGTAAAATAATTTGTACACAAGAAGAGAAAGTGGGTCATCTGATGAAAGTGGAAGATTAGATGATGAACATGGAAGTTTCTATGGGGTTGACCCATTTCCAATGACCTCTAATGAATATATTGAGAGGTATGATAAAGATGAAGAAGTTGAAACCTCTAGTGAAGAAGAAGAAGAAATTGAACTTGAAGGTAAAATTATTTGTGCTCTAAGTGAGATTAAAAGGTTGAAGAATGAGAATGAAGAACAAAATTTGCAGGCACAAAAAGAGAAAGAAAGACTAACTAAAATCCTTTAAGGTTCTAACCGAATGATAGCTATTTTGAAAACACAAGTTGAGGAAGCCAAGAGGATAGAAGATGTTAAATATGAACCACAGTCTAAATTAGATGGGTGGATGAAGCTAGAAGTAGAGATAGTTGATCTGAGAAGAGATTTGGAGAAAGCCAAGGAAAAATTTGACAAAGGCCTATAGTTGAAAGGTGGCTCTAAGACATTAAATGATTTTATAAGATCACAAAATCCATCTAGACTGAGATCAAGACCAAAAGTGAAGATTGAACTTGGTTGTGAGAAAAAGGAGAGTGGACTTCCATTAGTGCTTCTGCAAGGTTATTTGATAGATTTAGAGTAGAAGAAATATGCTACATAAAGAAAGGGGAAGCATGCATGAGTTGTTCGAAAGAAAATACCTTTGGAAATGGAAGATTAGAAAAAGGAATTGCTGGAGTGAAGAAAGAAAAAGAAGAAAAGAAGCCCGCAACTATTGAGATGAAGAAACTAGATAAGGATATTGGTACTAAGTTGAAGGATCCCACAACAAATAGAAAGATGGAGAAACCAATTTCTAGAAACCTGAAGAAAAATTAGTACAAAAAGGGATCTGATGCAAAAATATTTACTAGGATGAGATGCATGAAAAATCCAAATCAAAGAAGATCTCCTCATCCTATTTAGAGGAATTCTATCACTAGGTACTCATCATGTTTTTATTGATACTGAACATATTCTATAATTAGTTTGTTCACAAGGCTAGTAAGTGTAGAGTTGCACCTAAAAGGAGCACAAAACATGTAAATAGAAATTAATTTTCTCTTATTGTAGATATGAATATAATGTTCTACAATTGTAATAATTTTGGTCACATAGCTATGAATTGTAGATTGATCTAGGTAAAACCAATAGCACATTATAATAAAAATAAAAGTATGCCCCCCAAAGTGAACAATGTTTCACATAATCTTGAGAAGAAGGTTGATCAGATAGAAACAAAGAAGATTTGGAAAGAGAAAGATTGGTAGGAGTCACTCCATGAGGCTATTTCTACCTTGTATCACTAAGTGTTAGTGATAGGGCATGAGTCCAGGGGAGCTAAATTGATATTTCATCCATCCTTGGAAATGAAGGAGAGATTAAGTTAGGTAAAATATGTTTTATAAATTTCTAACGACTTGATTGTTATAGATTTACTGTCACATTCTTTCTCTTTAAAGTGCTCGTTAGAGGGTAAGAACATCAACAGATAGTGGATAGTTGGTTGTAGAATTTTATATCAACTTTTGGTATTAGATATTGAAGAAAAAGAGGTGTAGATAATGTGTTAAGAGAAATGCTTCTTTCTTGCAAGAATAAGAGTTATGCCTAAAAGGAAACTATTCTATATATTTGTTTTTAAATTGGTATCATACCACTACAAATTGGTTTAGAACAGGTTAGTTGCTATAGATCCTCTAAAATAAAGATAGTGAAAAATGGAGCAAGGTTTAAGGGGGAGTTGCTATTTGTATCAATCAATGTTATACTTGATACAATGTAGTCTAGGATATCATTTGGTACTTAGCATAAAGTGAACAAATTCACAATTTGGTATCAGAATGATAATTAGTGTTAGGGCATCATATCATCAATTTGTATCAAGTATATGATTCAATTGGCATAGAGCATGAATCAAAATATCTATAATTGATATCAGACTTGATTTGTGCTGATAGAAAGGCTGAATGCACTGATTGGCATAAGAGAATTTTTTTTTCAATTGGTATTAGTCAAATGGGGAGATAAGTTCCCTTTCCATTGCTAAGATGTATTGAAGGCTATAGTAGTATGGTGACCTGAGATAATGAAGAGGAGAAAGGATGAGCAAGTGCTTAAAATAATTGAGCATGAGGGAGAAGCAGTGAGTAATGCTCAAAGTAGAGCATAAGAGAGACAACTATGAAGATGATCATAAGGATGAGCAAAGGAGAAGGAATGTCTAAGGATATTAGAGAATAGCTAGAACCTTTGCACTGTCAAAGGAGGAGAATAATTTCAGGAGGAGTGATCCCATTTCCATTGATGTCAAAGGGGGAGAAAGTATGCAAATGCTCAAGTTATTTACCAAGAGAGAGAAAGTCATCCAAATGCTCAAAGAGGAGCATTGGAGGAAGCTACAATAGAAGTAGAAAGTAATTGTTAGAATTGGCTATGGATGCCAAGATCTATGGACCAAATCGAAAGCACAAAAAGAGAGAGAATATGACAAGAATAGACTGCACTCAATTTCATTGATATGATATGATTATGATTGATTACAAATGAGAGAGACCCCCTTGGTTATATAGCCAAGGTGAGAACATAGAAGGGCATAAGATTATGACAAGTTTCGTAATCTTATGACATGAGACAACTAGGAAAACCTATCACTCCACAAAAGGTGGAGAGATAATCACATGATGTGTCCACAAAAGGTGGAAATGATGAGGTAATGACATGTCAAGTCCACCAAAAGTGGAAAATCTCCAACAACCTCCTATGTGGTCCCTAAGTAAATGAAGGTGTAATGATGACCTAGGACAAGGTACAACACATTTAATTACACCAACAGTAATGATGATATTGGCACAAATGTTGAATTGATTAATTGGTATCATTGAGCATTTAGGTTTTTCCATCAATGAAAAAGGGGTTGTGTTGTAGAAAAAAGGACCCTTTGCTTGACATGAGATTAATTGGACTTAATGAGGCCTTGATTTAGGTGTTGTGAGGTATTTTATGCATCCACACTAAGCCTTGGACCTTTGTAAACTAAATAAAATGCATTTAACGATGTCTTGTGAAGGTGTTGTGAGGTGTTGTAAAACATTTCAACATTCTTCTAGACTCTATTCATTACAATTTACCTAAAAATCACCTTTTTACACATCATCAAGTCTTATTTTGAAGTGTTGTAAAGTCTTGTAACAAGATTTCATACTTTTCTAGGCACCTCACTATTTATCCCTTTCTTATGACTTATTTGACCCCTTTATGCCCTTATAAGGCTTAATTAAGTGTATTCACTACTGAATTTGACACCATTTTCTAATAGACATTCATCGGTTGTTCAACAAATATTTGTCAGAAAAGTGAGAAAATAACGAAAAATATTTTCGTCGCAAGGCCGACAATGAATTAAACGTCAAAATAATGGTGCCGATCTGTTAGTTGTCGGTATCATAAATAGCCTAGATGTTTGTCAGAATATCAATGAAAACTTCATGTATCCACTGATGAATAACACCAGAAGTTCGTCACCATTTTGACAAAATGGGCAAGGAGTAGTGTCAAAATAACACCAGAAGTTCATCCACATTTTGACGAAATGGGCAAGGAGTAGTGTCAAAATAACACCAAAATTTCATCACTATTTCGACGAAATGGGAAAGGAGGAGTGTTGAAACAACACCAAAAGCTCATCTAAATTGCAACAAAATGGGCAAGGAGTTACGACGAAGCCTCCGTCTCAACTATAGCAACTTCATCGAACCATTTTGATGATTCATTGGTGGTTTTCATCAAAATTGTGAGGAAACAATGCAATTTTTTATAAAAAAAATATTCCTTGAAATGTACCATCGCAGAGACTGATGACTTATTTAGGGTATAAAGAATCATTTTTTTGCCACCATAGTGAAAATTTAGCACTTTATTTCATCTTTGCATATTGGTTTGATGCTTCAAATGATGCATTTCTTATATTAAAAAGTGTATTACCTTATTGAGCTTTTTTTTTTAGAATAGTTTAATATTCTCTACTTAACAGGGCCAACCACGTGATGGTGGAAGCTGATTTGGCCCCTCCCCCCCCTCACATCACTCTCAATTCCCCATACCCAATCATATAACATTAATCATTCATTCATCCATTAATAACATATAACATTCATTTATTAACATATAACATTAATTAATTAACATATTCACATTTATTCATTAACATATAATATTCATTCTTTCAATTTTTACATATTATCAAAATATGGTTGTCATGATATGATTACAATCACTTTTTTTTGTTTCTATTTTAAAGCTACATAAAGCTAAAGTGGAGTATCATTTTTTAAATCAATATATGTCCCCCTTTTAGTTGTTCTTCCCTCTACTTGTGAACTTAATGTACGCCTAGTCATTTGCTCATGGCGTGGATGCCGCTGCAAGGGGGGTCTACTACAATAAGAAAGAAATGTTAAACTGATATGTTTTATTATTATTGTTACAAGTATTTCATTAATTAAAAGAACATTAGAGTGGTTCTCTTTACCTGATGGGTCCACATTATGTTCCTGAACTTTTTTTATAGACTCATGCTCAACATGTTGAACACCCTCTAAATCTTGATCTGCAGTTGAAACATGAAAGGTTACATTAATTAATACACCAAATGAAATTAAATATGTTTAAGAGAACATGAGAGTGGTCCTCTTTACCTAATTGGGCCACATCATGTTCTTGGTCTTCTCTAGCCTGATCATGCTCAACACGTTGATCATGCACTACATTCTCTAAAGTTGAAACATGAAAGATTACATTAATTAATACACCAATTGCAATTAAATATGTTTAAAGTAACTTTAGAGTGATCCTCTTTACCCTGATGGGGCCACATCATGTTCCTAATCTTCTAGCTGATCATACTCCAACATGTTGATCACACTCTACATGTTGTAAAAGAGTACCAAGATACTACACCAGGCGCTGCGGGGTTGTGCTCCCTTCCCTCCACCGGTTGCATTCCAATGTCATGTGCAGTATTATCATTGCTTGAATTTTTTTAAAAAATAGGCATGTAATTACTTTATGGTGGAAATTAATATTGAATAGATTGCACAAGTATTCAATTTTAAATAAACTTTATTGAGTTTATTTACCTGTGTGTCGAATGTAGTCGAAGGTTGTGTTTTCCTAGTCAAGACTCTTAGGTGTTCAGCCACAGCTCCATAGCCTTGTTGGAAGGCAATCTTCAGGTCATCTTCTGTGGGAACTTTGTTGAATTCAAAGCCCTAAATTTTTGCATAAGATCATGAATTTTTCTTCTATGGTGTGATAAAACCAAAATTGTTTTTAATTTATTATTTGGATACTATATTTCATTTATTGATACTTACAATTTGTGCAGCTAATTTCATATAACCATCAGAGCCAAGTTTGTGTTGCCCATGTTTTTCTAGTCTTTCCTTTGTTTCCTTCAATGTGTCAGATAGCCTATGAAAATTTTAACATATGTTAGATTATGTAAAAAGAAAGAGTAATCAGTATATAATTACATTGTTGATAGTATCACATACATTCCTTGGCCTGGTGGTGTCTTTCCTTTTTTCTTTTTAGCCTTCTCCTTTCCATCTAACACCAGGTCCTTCCACTCCCTCTCTGAAATCATGGGGGGACACTCATACTTTTTCTTCTTCTCTAAATGTGACCTATATTGGTCCCTCACATACTTTAGATAGGTACCAGCTTTCAGAAGGACCTTGGTTCGGTTGAATGTTTTATCACCGAACAACACAACTAAATGGTTAATGAGCTCATCTTTTAAATCTTAATTTTTGGCATTCCACCGTGTACATTTGGTGGGACTGAAGAGCTCCAATGTAGTATCACTTAGATGTTTATAAGAAAAATAATTTCCTACAAAATGATCATGGGATCAATAGTCTAAAAAGAGTGATCAATAAGTAAATTTCAATTGGATTATATATAACAATAATTAAAATATTTTAAAGTACCTGGGACCGTCTCTATCTTTATGGGAATGAAATCCTCGGTCACCACAAGTGTGACCGGAAATGTTCTCGTACTAGTAATATGGAAAGATCTAGGAAATGTTGCTAAAACATCACTGGTCAGTACTAGTGGCCTCTGCATCCCTAGGTACATGTCTTGACGCATGTTCTGGCATGTGTTCGCTGCGAGAGGGTGAATTAACAGATGCTTGCATGGCATGTGTTGCTGACATTTTAGATGACAATATAGTCATGGATGATGGGGTCAGATGATCTGATGTATGCGTAGGAAGATAGGGATGGATACTTGTACCAACCCCTACTCCTTGGGTAGCATGTGCAATACCCTGATCATGGCTAGGAGCATCATGAGGAGGCAAATAACCCTATAAAAACAAGACATATTTTAGTTCATGACATAAAAGAGTACAAAATATAAAACCATGAATGAACTTATGTTATAATTAAAGACCTCATGACAACTTACTTGCAATTTTTGTAATCTCTCAGTTAATATTTTAACCCTCTCTCTTATCTCATCTATTTGAGGCACTATGAACATCAACTTAACCATTTCTTGATTGCATTTGTTTCGGATCTTCTTTATCATATCGAGATGGTTTGTTGAATAAGTGATGTCATCATCACAAAATATTGACTGCACCTCACTATGGGTGCTCTCCTCTACTACTGGTGCCTTTCCTCGATTAGTTGACTACAACAAGAATATTAAAAATATTATCGAAATTAACCCAATAAACTTATGAAAAAAACATAATAATAATAAATTTTTCTCGTATCTAATTTTTACAATTACAATGGGGTAAACTTTTTGGATAGAAGCGCCTAAAGATACATCACAATTTGTGTTCTGGACCAGAACCTTCTCCGTGTGATCAATGTACCACTCTGACAAAAATTAAATAAAAAGCATTACCGAAATTAAACCAATAGACTTACGAAGAAAAACATAAGAATAAAATGGTATATTGGAATCATTAATTGGAGGTTGGGTAAAATGGTACATAGTACATACCACCCCCATAGTAACTGTGTTTTTAACTAAGCTATTCAAATTGTAATCGATTAGAAACTCTTCCCCTATAGTTATTGATTTTATTACACATATGAATACACGGTTTCTCTCGCGCACCTCAAATATGCAATTGGGTTGCTTATTTGTTGACCCAGGTCATGTACTGTTTATAAACCCTACAATATTCCTTGATGCTTTTGGCCTTCTGTCAATGTACATAGCCACTTTTATTTTGATCCTTATCTTTTAGTTGTATATAATTTGCTGATAGTGTATACCTACGCATACTTCATGTATATCGACCCAGTTGCATCCAATCTTTGTAACCGTAACAGGGTCTGACATACTTCATCAATTCAGTAACTTTTTTGTAAAATACCTTTATGTCATCCATGCAAAATAGGCCCAAACCATGTAATGACGATGGTGCTATGTGATATATCCTCTTGCTGACACAAAATTAAGTGTTTATTGGAGGAAGTTCCTTGGGTACCCAATTTTTCCATAGATGTTTGTACCTCAAGGGCACCTTGACATTGCCTATGCTCTCATCATCATAAGAACATGACCCCCCTTCAGTAAGAAAAAATTCCATGCGTTTATGAAAATTTCTTTTAAATTTTTGACCTCTAGTTGATCTTGCTCTTTTAGACATACTACATGTCTCACTTTCCTCTTCTCTTCCTGAGTTTCCCTCGCTCGAGGAAGACATCTAAAAAATACCTATTTGGTGGTACCTGCACTCATAAGGACGTTAGATAAAGTTCTTTCATGGTGATGTGATCCCAAGGTGACATTATGATTAATCTATTATTTCATCACTAGAATTTCATAGGTTATAAGGTAATCAAGTCTTGATAGATTGCAAACTATTGTTACTACCATCCAAATATGTCCATCACAAATCAAATCAACTTAACGTTTTAACTCCCAAACTTTGTAACAAGTGTTAAATGTGACTATGGTCCACCAGTTACACAACCAAGGCCTCAAATGTATTCTCTAATTGTAATCAAAGGACTTCTTGTTCAAGTAAATAAACTTGAAGGGAAACACCACCAAGTGGTTTATTGGACACCTACATGACTAAAAATAGCAGCAAATTTACATTTAATTTCCATATGTCTAAGTGGTTAATGGTGAGGGAGTGTGTACTAGGCCTTGTTAAGTTATCATAAGTTTACGCTTAGGAAAGATTTTTTTTTAAGTCATATTAAATCTTCCTATGTCTAATTGCTAGGAGAATTTTGGTATGTTTTAAGGTAGGATGATTGATGAAAGAGCCCAAAGACTAGCCTTTCTCCATGGTATCTAGGTACACATAGCATTAGTCTTCCCTTATGTGGTTGGACATGATTTAAAGAACTTAGCTAGGAATTATTCATTTAACCTAATGTTTTCTCATAATTCCATCATTGAAAAAGTATGATCAAATTCTTCTATTATGAAGAATTGGTCTATGTGCCTCTAGTAATCACTATAAATGTTTGTAAGGATAAAATAATTAATTGCATAAGGTAGGAGAGAATCAACTTTGAGTTCTTCAAAGATTATATTCCTATATTCATAATTTTTAAGGGTTGTGTGTGGAGGAGGTTATCACTACCAAGAAGGGAGGAGACCTTTCCTTGTATTCTTTTATAATTTTCATTATTCTTATTTATTTTACAATTACATTTACAAATACACATACATATGCATTTACTGTTTTCATTTATTTCTCATGTAGTTTAATAGTTTAATCGATTTCATATTAGATGTGTTGAATACTTTAGAATTTCAATTACATTAATTTATGGATATGTTGTATCTATAACACTACAAAACCATATGCTCTTTGCATTTACACTTGCATTTAGAAATACACATTTATATACATAGGTATATATTTCTTTAATGATATGTTGAATTTATTGTTCTAGGAGAGCATCAAGTAATTGCATTTGCATTTACATTTAAAAATACATACATACATACATACATACATACATATATATATATGTGTGTGTGTGTATGCGTGTGTGTGTGTATGTATGTATATCATTTATATTCAATGTTCAAAAACAACCCATTAGGTCTACACATGGATAAAAAATCATAAAATCATATCTCCCATACATGTTTTGTTGAAACTTAGGCTTGAACCTCTCATTTCACATGCTTTTCTTCACAAAGCTCTTGAGAATAGCAACTATACCTTCTTTATTTCTCATCCTACGCCCTATTCATGCATCCTACAATTACAACAGTATCTATGGAGCCTCTTACACAAGCTATAGTAATCACAAAAAGTGTAAGAGCCCCTTTATATCATGTTTGGACTACAAAATCCTCAAAAATAGGGTAACCAGACTGTATATAAAGAAATGAAGCTTTCTAACTCAAATCAACACCTTAATCCCTCAAATTAGATTCAAATCAAAGCTAACACATATCTTCATGACTTGGAATTGATTTCACATCAAAATATGGCTGCATGTGACTGTACAGTGGTGCATGATAGGAAAAATACATAAATTTTGAAGAAAAACATAGATTTTCAAATTTCAAGAGCTTGTATTTTAAATCCTCAACCATCAACAACCATTACAATGATCACTTTATGCCTTTTAAAATATTTTACATGTTAACGACTGAACAACCACCTCTACAAATAATTTTTAATCTTTTATGATCACATGAAACATAAAACACACTAATTTCAAGGTTGTTAACATCACTATTGAAAAGTTTTAATTTTTTGACCTTTCAAACATTAAAAAGTACATCATTAAATTAATTATGTAATGACATAAAAATTAAAAAAAATCATGAATTAATTATGTAACCACATAAGATAAATATAATTCTATCAAGAAAATAATATCAAATAGATAATATAATCAAATAACTTATACATTTCAATGTCATTGATCTTCTTCTTCATCCAACTCTTTGTCTGTATCATCTAATCCTGATTCGACATTGTAAGGATTGGTCATATCATCATCATCGTCATCGATATCAGTTTCGATAATGTAATCATCCACATGGATATCATCTTCATGAACATTAACTCCTACATCATCATGATCTAATTCCTCCTCTTCGACATCTTCGTCAGTGATGCCATCAGCTAACTATTTGTCTTGATCTCATCTACATCATCATCTAGTTATTCGGTATCTTCTTGTTCCACCACATTATACTTTACCGGCTTTTCTCTTGGATCATGTCTAACAACAAATGACCAACCCAGTTTACCTGGAACCTCTAAGTAAAATACCTACTCACATTGGCTTGGAAGAACATAGGGCTCATTTCCAGCTTGCTCGATCAACCTTGTATTAACCATGGTAAACCCATTATCATGTTCAATAATAGCTCTCTCAAAATTATTTTCATTCAATCGTAGCCTATACCATAGGATGACAAACATAATTAATCTGAAGGACTTAAAGTCACACTCAAGTATATCATCCAAAATCCCATAGTATCAGTTTTCTGAGACTTTTGGATGTATGTTGCTTCTAGATGAAACATTAGTCACCTGAAAGACTGCAGTTATACTAGAATCACAAGTTCTCTTCATATCATCCAACATTTTGATTTGAAATTTATGACCATTGCACCACATAGCCTTGTGGTGTTTCACCTGCAATATGTCAAACATGTAAAAATTATTGCAATATCGTCAATTGATAAACATATTTATTCTTGGCCGAATGTATGCAAAGAAAAAATCTCAACATATATATATATATATCAATATAGTGAAAATAATTAAATAATATGGGTGTTAATATATAAATTGGGTATGTGCAAGATCATCATAGAAAAACCAGGCGCAAGGTGGCAAAATTCATAAAAATGAGAGTTAAGGCAACTTGACATAAAATTTGAATAAAGTTGCATCTATATTATTTCAAAATATGTAACAATAGAATTTGTATCAAATTAAGATAGTAGTTTCTAAAGTACTAGGTTTTGTTTTAAAAAAACAAAATCTGTTGGTGAAAAATTTAAATTTCAATACATTGGTACTTAAATTCCGAGGGAAAAGATAAAAATGGGGTGTATATTAAACCACCTAACCACAATAAAATGATAATATTTTTTATAATATTTTAGATATAAGTAGAGGACTCATGTCCTGATGTGATGCATATTTTTTTGTAATTTTTTTCAAAGTAAATAATTAATCATGAATTTTTTATTACAACTTTAAAAAAAAAAGTTGTATGTTTGACCACCTTAACTTGGTCAAATCTTTATGATTTTTTTTTTCTTTTTTTAATCCTATAGTTTTCAGAACATAGAATGTGATGCATGTTTTGGATTCAAAAAATGTGATACCGTTTGAAAGCTATAGATGTTTTTTAATCAGCCTATCAATTAGGACTTTAGTTGTAATTCAAATAGAAAATGATTAATAATTACTTATTAAATTCAAAGTAAGGAATAATTTATATTGGTGGAAAGCTGAGAATCTCCTTTAAAAACCCTTTTCTTTTCATCAATTTTGGGTAAAAAAAATGTCATCAGCCACATACCCATCATATTGCCACTTTTTGGCCCATCATGATCCTGCATGTATACCCATTTATACAAACTGTTTATCTCTTAAACCATATGCTAAATCAATTTACCTTTGTGTAACATTGGAATCTCCATTACGATGAGCTTCTTTAACCAATGAAGCCACACCTTCCCATGTTAATGCTCAACCAGATTGTTGACATCATTCAATCCATATCGTCATTCAATCAAGATTGTTGGAAACATACAAATGTAGTGCATCCCACTCTCAACCAACTATATCAAAATAAATTGAAATTCACAAATGACGTATAATTAGTTAAATACCATAGTATACGACCTTAATTTATAATTGATGTATATTGAAGATTAAAAATTAAATAAGTACAATATACATGAAAACCATATGTAAAATGTATTCCAATTAATCTCCATGACCATCTTATAATTATCTCTCACTTTCCCCAATCTACCTTTCCCCATCAAGTACTCCCCTTCAAATTTTTTAATGGAGTTGGGATCCCAAATGCGATCTACATGGATCTTTGTTGCAAACTTAGGAAGATATTCACTAATGTACACCATGGTCTGGTATACCATATATCCCTCCACCATAGAACCCTCAAGATATGATCTTTGTCTAACCAAAGCCTTCAAAAATTTCAAGTGTCTCTCAACCATCCACATTGATCTTGTGTGTATAGGTCCACACAATTCAATCTCCTCAATGGGTGATCCCACAAAGTTGGTTTACAATTTCTGGAAGGATATGACTTTTGCTGAAATCACATATTTTTAGAAAATATAATTATTTAAGCATTAAAAAGTTTCATTTAAAGAATTCCAATAGAAGAGGGTTTTATCAAACTACCTTAAATCAAACCCCCTTGGATAGAACCCCGCTAGTTTTAAACCATACATATAACGAAGTCTCCTTTACACCTATCAAAATGCTGATAAAAAACCACTTTTGATTTACCTTTTTGGGGGATCAAATGAATTCATTTTTTTTTTTTTTAAGTATGTAGTCCTTATTATACGCTTCCCAAAAGTATAATTTTAAATAAATTTAATTTTATTATTATATTTATTTTTTATTTTTCGTGAATGTAGGTTTTTCACCGAAAATCAATCTCTTTGTTCTGCACATGTGGAAAAATAGTAGATTATCAAACCAAAAAAAAAAATAGTGCACTAGATATTGCAGTCCTTGATCCAACAAAGAAAAATAAAATTATTTTGATACATACAAAAAAATTTACGTGTTATATGGTCGCGCTATGTATGAATTATAATTGGTTTGAATTAAAAACTTGATTAAAGAAAAAATTTTCAATTAAAAACTATCTAACCAAGTGGAAGCACTAGATATCAGAGTTATGAATCTAAAATCGAAAGAATTAGAATTTTATCCTTTATGAAAAAAAAGTTATGCATTATACAGTGAGTGTCACTTTTTAAAAATATTGTTTTCTGAAAAAAACTAGTTTTCGATGGAGATAGAAAAAGAAGTGCAATCTAATTCCAGTAATTTTAAAAAATATATATTTAGAATCTATAGACAAAATTTCATGAAACTCTAGTTTGCATCATCTTCAAATTCTTCATGGTTTAGCCGCTATAGGTGCCCGAAAGTGAATATTTAGTTAAAAAAATTATTTCAGTGTCCAGTTTGGCCAAAAGTTGTAAACCACTATTGTGGGATCAGCCCAACCTAGTGTATGAGGTAGTGTTCTTGTGCATTGAAAAATGTCGAAGGTAGACACTTTTACATTTCACACATTAGACAAGGAATTTTTCTCTTCCAATAATTTATATCTTCTTTATGGATTTCTTTGGATGACAGCCATCTACAAGTGATTCAGGACGCAAATATATTAACAAGATTTAACAAAAATATACAGTATATTACATAACAAGTAAAACAAATGAAAATTATAAGATGTATACAAATAATTGAACAAATCTCGCTCCTTACCTCATGTATTTTCCAAGATCATATATAACTTGCTTGACATTGTTGTCAAAGATGTCTGGGAGAGATAGAGGTAGAACGTACTGCAACAATTATAAAATCATTTTTTCATTATTTTTCCAAATGTAGTAAACACAATACATTGAAAAGTACATGCATTATACAAGTGTATGTAATATACCAGAATAATTACCTTAATGAAGGTATGCCAATCATGCATTTTCATCCCTGACCCAAATTCACCTTTCTTTGTTATTATATTGTTTATGTTTGCAACAAATCTTATGGGAAATCAAATTTTTCGTATGACTTCTTTTATAGCATTGCTTTGTTGATCTATTAATAACCAAGGAAGGGAACTTATATTAATTTGGTCTCCATCGCTATTTAATTGAATGGAATTTTTCATTGCATGATTGGCTTCCTGAATGTCACTACAAATTTTGACAATTTTTTCTTTATCATACCTTCCATCCAATATTTTCTATAACATTTCTATTATATTCTTTCTGATATGCATTGTATCAAAAAAATGCACAATTTGTAGCTACTCATAGTAGGGAAACCTACTAAATTGTCTAGGATAACTTTTCAGTCCTGTGGAAACCAGCCATTAATGCCTTGCTGACCTTCATGAAGCATATAAGTTAAACAAATTAACAGCGACAATCATTGTCAATTACAACATGAGTAAACACAACACAATATAAAAATATAAATTTAAAAAAAATCATATATGATAGATAAAAAATTTGATCTGATGTATAACTTTGACGATTAATTCTATTATATTCCAACTTCCATAGGCGAGGTGTCATTCTTCATGGTTTTGATGTAGTCTCCTCTTTCCCATTGAAAATATATTTTTCAATAGTTCGATAATTATGATTTCTATGGAGGAAGTGCCTATACTCATCAAACACCTGCTTTCCTAAACTTGTTGAACGACGAGATTTCATCTTTGGACCACAAATTGGACATGCAAATTTCCCCTTTGTTTGAAGACCTGCAAGATCATATATAATTGGATTAAATATGTCAATTTTTATAATTATAAATAATGAATAGATTATTTTAAAAGCATGCATGATATCTACTTCATCAAATTAATTATTGTTAAAGTGCAGTAGAATGTTATAACATAACACAAAAATGTGTTAGCCCTGGGGCATCATGAATTGTCCATACAAGCATTGCATGGAATTGAAATTGTCTTTGTCTTATTGGTCTAGAGTTGTCATACATAGTGATGCCATTCTATAAATTTAGTAACTCATCGATAAGAGTCTCGATATAAACATTCATATTTTTAACTTGATACTTACCTAGTTGAATGAACATAAACATTACATAATTATTATAACCATTTTACTGCAATATATATAAATTAATGTACATGACTATTGAATGGAAAAAATATAAGTCATTATGCAACAAATAAGACAAAATGAGATGCTACTATGTTAAAGAAAATTGATGTAAACAAATACCTGGAACAATCATTGACAATATTATGTGCTCCCTCTTTATTGACATCCATGGAGGAATGTTATTGTTGATAACAAAAATAGGCCACACTGAGTAAATAGATCTGAGCTCTCTAAATGGATTGACACAGTCCACTCCCAATGAAAGCTTGAGATTATGAGGTTCTTCTTTAAAGTGTGGCCATTTTTCCTCCATGTCCCTAAATGCAGAACCATCCGCAGGCATTCGAAGAATGCCATCTCCACTTCTATTCTGTGTATGGTAATCCATAAATTGCGCTAATCTTTCACACCTAAATAATCATTGCATACGTGGAATAATGGGAATATAACAAAAAACCTTGTGAGACACCTTTTTTGTTAGTTGATCTGTTTGATATCTACTGATATGACATTATGGGCATTCTATTGTAAATTCCTATTGTTTATGATATATAATATGATCATTGGGACATGCATCTATTGCTTGATACTCCATTCTGATATATTTCATAATGGAAGATAAATTTTGGTATGAACGAGGTAAAATATTTGATGGTGGTAACAAAAATTCACCAATCAATCTAAAACAAAAAATAATTTGTTAATATAAAGAATATTAATGGTACATATTTCATCCTTTATTTACTAGTGATGAACTAATAACAATTAAAATAGATGAAAAAAAATGACATATATGACATACCTTAACATCCGTGAGATTGCTATGTTTGATAAACCATTCATAACCTTCAAGCTCAACAATAACAATGCAGCAGAGAGAAGAGTTGTTTGGGAGCCTTCATAAAGGGGCTCATATGCCTTCTCAAGTACAGATAAATCATGAACATCATCAAATTCATCATGATCATCATTATTTGCTCTGCCACTAAATGTGTCATGGATTAATGTATTCGTACCATCATCTTCAATTATGTTTTTTGGCACATGATCATCTTCTTCCATAGGATCATTAACTTCATCTTTGATATTCACAGCTCCATGTTCATCCACTTACAAAACCACATTCTTCAGGTCGTGATAATCTATATCATCTGCCCTAGGGTGCCCCACCTTTATAATAATGATAGATACAAATAAACCATGATCATGATCAAGTGATTATATATATAATGTTAAAATGATATAAACATTTACAAATTCAATCAATATAAACACATATAATGAACAACTTACCAATGGATGATAATCAAACCCCCATTCGACGTGACCATGCTGCCTATAATGTTTCTCAGCTATTGTGATTAAAATTCATCTACTCTTTAAGCCTTTGCAATTATTACAAGGACAATAACATTTCTTATCACCCTTTCTTTTCAATCTAGCCCACAATCTATCAAGTGTCTCTTCATTTTGTTCTGGACTAATATTATTTGACATTATTTTTTTTACTAGGCTTGACTATTTAGATCTTCAAAAAATATCAAACTCACACTCCAATAATTTTTATTCATAGTCAGATAACATAATCTAATAATTTTGATATTTTACACCAAAAAAATTTGGCATGCAACCACCCTTGCAAAAGAGAAGATAGTATGAAGTTAATGGCCCCAAAAAACACTTTAAAATGCTAATTCCAAAACTTATTAAATTCTGATTTTACTATGATTTCCAACCGTTAAGACTCCTAAAATTAGAATATTGAACTTGATTGCAAACTTCCTACAATGATGGAGGTAGTGAGCTAGTAAGAGCAAGTGACCCATTCCTAAGGATCAACAAGTCAGAATCATCATTGCTAATATCAATACGAATTTATCCTTTTAGTTAAAGATGCAATGTGTCACTTCTTATGATGAGCTTATCCCTAGGGCCCTCAACATTGATAGAGCCCTAATAAAACACAACAGAAGCATTGGTAAGAGCATGATTAGGGTACAAACCCTAGGCCTCCATAGAAATAGAAACAATAACTATAGCGGATTAGTGAGGTTGCAATACCAGAAAGATTGAGACATTGTAGGTAATAACAAAATCTTGCAATCTAAAGATTGTAGCCAATAACAAGAACAATATGTATCTTAGTGACATTTGTATATGCAATCTATGGTAAGAAGAATGACAGTCACTTGAGATGTGGCAGTCAAAAAGAGGTTGAGCAGTGACAAGAATAAAGCTCAAACCTTGCATAGTAAAGTGGAGATTTTAACATTGAGTTTCCTTACCCCTTTGCTAACCTTAAGGGTTTTTCAAATGCTTTTGGTAGTGTTAGAAAAGGAAAATTCAATCAGAGAATGACTATCCAAATGAAGTTGCAGTGGTAATCATAGGTTCAATGTTTCTTCTTAGCCATTAATGTATAATGGAGGTAGTGGATTGTATGTTTGAGCAGTGTTTTGAGACTCATCAAAGATGGGAGAATAGTGAATAATACCTTTTGGATTGTGAAGTAGTGTCAATAAGGTTGAAGGATCTTAAGAACTACAATACCATGAAACAATGAGTCCCCTGTAGTAAGTAGGTAGTCTATAGGGCATATTTTGATTTTATAGAAGGATGCTCATGACAAGAATCTTCAAGTGATAGTGAGTGAGTTGTTTGAGATTGCAGTTGAGGGTGCAATACCCAGTCTTAAAGAAAGTTAGCAAAGCAGTAAATGTGCAAGAAAATCAAATCGTACACAACAAACAATTCACAATGTTATCTTGCATAATGCCTTGAGTTTGAAGACAAAATCTCATTGTATCTTCATGATGAAAGTAGGTGACCTTAATGAATTAATCAGCAACCAATAACTTTAAAACAATGCTATTGGTAACTATGGAAACTAAGGAAATTTTAAAGCAAGGCGGTGGAGTAGTGGTTTTGGAACAATGGTAGGTATGAGGACTTTGCTATATGCATACTATCTCGGTGTAACAGGAATACCATTCTTAGAATGATGAAGGTGGATTATGGAACTCAAGGGTTACTATGAAAATGATTAAAATCAAGACTAAGATCTGTTTAAGCCACGGTCATGAAGATATTAAAGATGTCACATATGAAACCCTGGTAAAATTTGCGGTAATGAATCTGATTGCCAAAGAGGATAGTGTTGTCTTTGGGGTAGATTTAGGAGGATCTCAACATCATCTAATTACAAGGAAATACATCATTTATTTATTTTTAATTAAGTGTCGTCTTTCTAAACCCTACTGTGAATACATTGATACTTCAAAAAGCCTGCGAAGGAATTTGAAGTTATCTTGAAATATATGTCAAGTAACATTCATAAGGTTTAGAAAAATATTGATCACTCTATAGAATAGCCCATTAAACATGGAGTTTGTGCTTGAATGCACTACATAATTGATATAACACAACCACTTTGCATATCAACCAGAGTTATAGGCTCTTTATTGCAACAAGAGGTAATCACTCTTCGATCATGCTATAATTACATCCTAACCTGTTAAACTTGAGACAACCTGAATGCACCCAATGGTGATTGACACCTACATTATACAACCTGAATTAAGTACATTATATGAGTGCCTCCATTTCTATCACAACATAGCCACATTAAACTTGGGTCACACATGAATGCATCTTGTATTTGTTATAGCACAACAGTGCCACATGACTAATAGAGTTAAGCATCACATAATTATTGTCACAATAATCTGTTCCTTGGTTGTGATCTTATGGTTATTCCACACAACAAAATCTAGACATGAAATTCTCAAAACCCTAAACCTTTAAAAATGAAATATGATGAGATGTTGCTTTAAAATATGATTCTCAAACCTAGAACTACAAATCTAACTTTACAACTGAATTTTGCAAAAATATAATGACTACCCTCAACCTGGCGATATCTTCTTGAATTTTTTCTGATTTTTACCAAGAAAATCATACTTAGTTCTCCACAAACTGTCTCAAGTAGAGAAAAACATTGTCGCAATAAATTAGGTGCGAACTCACTTTTCTTTATGTCGGCCACAATTTGATTTTTTTCTATTTTTCATGTTTATCAAAAATTTGACGAAAATGATAGCCGACATTTCGACGAACATCGGGGATAAACTTTCAAAAAATTGAAAATTACACATCATATTTTACAAGCACCCGACGATACATCAAATTATACATATTTTTTCGGATAGTTTCGTTGGATTTTGCAGTCAAATGAGTTAGTGATTTTTGAATATTATCCTGACAAACAACATTAAATACAACTTATTTTCTGACAATTGTTTTTAGGTCCTAGGTGGGACACATTCACCATGGGAGGCGAATGAGTCCCCCTTGGCCTCGAATTCTAAATATTTTAAATTTCTTTTCAGGTTTTTATTCAACAACACTTGATGTCAGCCTATGATGATGCATGAATGGTTAACTAAGGAAAAAGTGTGTATAAATAAGTTTTTTTCTTCTCATTTCATATCTCCTAATCTCTCTCATCCACCATTCATTTCTTAATCTCATTAAACCTCATCAAATCAAGTAAGCTATATATTTCACATTGCAAGTCATTAATTTAGCTTCCTAAGACATCCAAGGGTAGATTCTTCATGTTTTGCTGCATAATTTCAAGATCTATCATCATGGAAAGGTAATCTATTCCATTATTTCATGTTTCATTCCATTCTTTCATCATTTTGGTTTAATTACCTAAACGGGGTTTGACTTAGGCAAACCCCGATGCCTTAACATTCAATATTTCCTTCCTCTATTCTTGTGTGTTTAAAGATTTAGGTCTCTTGGAAGCTTATAAATAATGGAAGATCAACTTGCAAAGTTGTTAAAGTCCTCTCTTCATCAACAAGTCAAAGAATCAACACAATCTCATTTTCAAGCCTGTAAATTAGAGTTTTGGAAGTGGACACCTATACAACATCAAAGTACAAATTAGAAGCTCTAGAATCCACTCTTGAATATTTAGAAATTCAAAAGTGGAATCATTCACCATGGGTGGCGAATGAGTCCCATTTCCAAGTCATTTTTGTGGTTTTTGGATTTTCTAACACCCTTTTGATAGAAATAGATTTT
>VDFB02086081.1:120067170-120130835 GCA_007258455.2 Sequoia sempervirens | reverse complement strand
GTCGCTCGGGACAAGCATTTGCTCTAACAAATCATGAATGTCCATTAGAAAATGGTGCCAACGCAGAGGAATACACTATACCAAGCCTTATAAGGGCATAAAGAGGTCAAATAAGTCATAAGAAAGGATAAATAGTGAAGTGCCTAGAAAAGCATGAAATCTTGTTACAAGACTTTACAACACTTCAAAATAGGACTTGATGATGTGTAAAAGGTGATTTTTAGGTAAATTGTTGTAATGAATAGAGTCTAGAAGAATGTAGAAATGTTTTTACAACACCTCACAACACCTTTTACAAGACATCGCTAAATGTGCATTTTATTTAGTTTACAAAGGTCCAAGGCTTTAGTTTGATGCATAAAATGCCTCACAACACCTCCAAATCAAGGCCTCATTAAGTCCACCTAATCTCATGTCAAGCAAAGGGTCCTTTTTCTTACAACACAACGCTTTCATTGATGGAAAACCTAAATGCTCAATGATACCAATTAATCAATTCAACATTTGTGCCAGTATCATCATTACTGTTGGTGTAATTAAATGTGTTGTACCTTGTCCTAGGTCATAATTTACACCTTAGTTAAGCTTACTTAGGGACCACATAGGATGTTGTTGGAGAATCTCCACTTTTGGTGGACTTGACATGTCATTACCTCATCACTTCCACCTTTTGTGGACACATCATGTGATTATCTCTCCACCTTTTATGGAGTGGTAGGTTTTCCTAGTTGTCTCATGTCATAAGATTACGACATTTGTCATAATCTTATGCCCTTCTATGTTCTCACCTTGGCTATATAACCAAGGGGTCTCTATCATTGTAAACAATCATAATCATATCATATCAATGACATTGAGAAGTAGCTCATTCTGTCATATTCTCTTTGTGCTTTCCATTTGTCCATAGATCTTGGGCATCCATAGCCACCCCAACATGGTATCGAGTGGGTTGGGTGCCACTGAGAGTCTTTCAAGGAGAGATTCCAAATTTGAGGAGGTTCCATTTTGGCTCTTTGTTGCAGGTTCATATCCAAGCTTGCTGGTGCAAAGCTAAGCTCACCATTGCATTCAAAAGGTTCGAGAAAGTTGATTTTGCCTTTTGTTTCGTCCAAATCGAATATACGAGGCCAAATCTATGAGGGTTTGAAGCTGAAGAGTGGTTGCCAGATCTAGAAGGTAGTTGTATTTTTGGAGCATTTTAACAACCACTGCTCAAGGCCCGTATAGGCCACAAAAACCCTAAGATCGATCATTAATTCATCCAAATAAGAGAAGAAACTAGTGAGGCAAAAAAATTTTGCCTGTAGAGTCGCATTTACCAAGTCGCCATCATTACGCTGCACGGTACGATTTTGAAAAATCAATATATTTTCATTTGAAAATTTTCGAAAGTTTTTTACAAAAAAAATCCAATTCAATTATTTGTAAAAAGCTTTTTGATTTAAAATTACAAAAATAAAATCAAAATTTATTTTTTCAAGGGACCGTACTGCCGGCTAAGCAGTGGTACCCCCTGCATTACCGTGCTAGTGGTACTGGCTACTCCACATTTAGGCTATGTGGCTTTCGGTCGTGGCCCCCACCGCCCCCATCTCCTCATACTGGCGGCCGGTGAGAAAAGTTTCGGCAAAAGTCTTCACCGGTGGATGGAAATAATCGGTGGGTTAAATCTAAATCAGGCAGGTGCAATAAAACTCCAGCAAAAATAAAGAAAACTGGTGACTGACCAAAATCCCGTGGGTAGTATTCTGAGAATATTCTGTGAGGAATATTCCTTGTAGATTCTTCCAGGTGGGCCGACCAGCAATGGGCTAGAGGCCATCATTTTTAAGTCGCGGGAAGGAGAATATTCTTTTTGCCCAATGACCATCAAATTTAACTTCGCGGGTTACTGACATCAGCAATATATCAGTAGTGCTTTGAAAATTTTCTACCCCTCACGGATGAGCTCTTTGTTTTTGCAGTCAAACTTTGAAGCCTAATATCTTGCTCATTTTGACTCCTTTTTTCAAGCAATTTTTTTATTATTATTTGGGCTAATTTTTTGTGCTCTACGCACTAGTGCAATTGGTTTTTGGTTTTGGTGTTTGGTGTTTCCATAAATTGCAGATTCTCACAGGTGTTGCTGCTTCATCCTCATTTTGAGAACTGAGCTCATATCTTGCTCCCACGGTAACATTTTTAAGTGCAATTTTTTGAAAGTGCATTATTTTTCGTGGTACTTCCTCACAGTAGGATAAGATTAATCTCCATTTATACCAAAAATTGTATTTGATTTTGTGGTCTATTTTGGGCATTTGCATGTACCAAGATCAAAGACCACTTCATTGTTTTTGGCAAGTGGCAATTGTAAAGGCACTAAATATAAAGTGCCAAATCAGATATTGCTTGGGGGTTTCTTGATTGAGTGATTTGGGGGGTAATCTTACAGTGATTGTTTGCATTCTTTTGCTTGGTTTGTGTTCTTGCAATGGGGAGATCTCAAATTGAACCCCTAAATTCACATAATTATGCTACATGGAGAAAATCAGTATCGAACTATCTCATGATGAAAGGTCTAATAGGTCATCTAAAGGACACAATTCAAAAACCTACTGATGCTAAAGAATTGGCAAAGTGGGAGATTGATCGTGAGAAAACACTTGGATGCATATGTTCATTAGTCTCATTTGATTTGCAATTTCATATTGAATCATGTAATACACCTAAAGAAGCATGGGAGACTTTTGAGAAATTGTATGGTAAAACAGATAAGATTAGAGGCTATAAGATTGATAATGATTTGATGAATCTTGATCCTAAAAGTTTTGACCACATCCAAGACTACATCTCCAAAATCAAGCAACTAAGAACACAATTGAAAGAATGCACTATTGAAAAAGAGGATTTACAATTGATTCTGAATGTGTTATCCAAGCTTGGTCCTGAGTATTCAGTGTTTGTTTCTGGCTTTCATACCCATCGACTTTCTATGGGAGCATCATATGTTGATCCTAAGTTTGATGACTTTGCAAATCTCCTAATCCAAGAGGAAGCTAAGTTAATGAACATGGGTCTAATCAAGTCTTCCAAACCACAAGCATTGGTGGCAAATGAGTCTAAGGTACAAAAAGAATAAGAGAATCTTGATAAGAAGAAAAAGAAGAAAAAGAACAAGCCACATAAAGAATCAGAATCCTCATCATCAAAAGGAGAATCATCAAAGAAGGAGAGAGCTTTTTGTGTATATTGCAAGAAGGATGGGCATGAAGAACACTATTGTTATAAGAAGGACATAGATGAGTTGAAAAATATTCTCAAAAAGAATCACATTGATTTTCCTTCTAGAATGTCTAAATCTTCTTCTCCTTCTATTTCAAAACAGTCTAAAAAGGACAAAGTTCAAACATCAGGATATAAAGGACAAGCTCTTTGTGCTCATTCAGGTCCAGGATCAAGGAGATGGCTTCTAGATTTAGGAGCATCACATCATATGGCATCTTCACAGACTATCTTCTCTTCATTTCAGCCTTGTTCTATGTCTCCTATATTGATGGGAAACAATACATACATGAGTGTAACAGGGAAGGGATCTATTAGCATTGGGGAGAACACTTTTTAGGATGTCTTGTGTGTTTCTCATTTGATGAACAATCTTCTTTCCATTTATCAGATTACACATGGTGGAGATGGGAGAACTGTGGAGTTCACACCTAATTTTGTCATCATTCGTGACTTGGAGACTAGAGATATTATTGCTACTGGGGTGGTTGATCATTCATCTTGGTTGAATTCCTTTGCACAATTTTCTTCTGATAATGACAATGTTCCTTCAACTGTTGATCACATACACCATGATTCAGAGGAGACATTTTGAACTTGGGAATTCTCACATCAGATCCAGTACTTGAGCCATGCATTTCATCTCCTCCATCTACTGTTGTACTTGATGATACTTGTGTTGCTACAGTTTTGGCTCCTAGTGATTCAGTGTAGTAGGATCCTGATTGTCTTCCAGATATGGCTACTTTGGATGGCTTCCTAACAGGTATTTCAGACTTGTTTGTGGAATCTCATCTTGCAGATTTGGGAGACATCATTGATAGCATTCATCTTCTCTTTGATGAAGATGCTCCTTCTTTAGTTGTTGTGAGGGAACACTTTGACCCTCTTGTTCATTGTCTACATGATCATTCTTCACAGATTGGCGTGAATGTGGATTCTTTTGGACAACATTTGGAGGAGGCTTCTTTGTCTTCAGAGGGGATATCTTTGTCTTTGGATAGTGCTCTACATTCATCTCTACTAGATGTTGGATTGTCCTCTTCAGCAGTGTGGCCTAGAACGCTTGATTGGAGTGTGTCAGATTTTTGCATCGAAATGGAGACACTTGAGCATGCTTCAGAGACACCATCATCCATCATCCATCTTCTTGATATCCTGCATACATCCTTGGTTTTGTTTCTTCCTAAGGGGAGGAACGTTGTTCAGTGAGATTGGAGCATCTTCAACATTCAATGTCGAGCTTCTACCATCATTGCAGGAGACTCAACATTAAGGGGGGGCTACCTTGTCTCTCTTCTACTTCTCTCTTATAGGGGGGTCTTTTTCCTCACATGGGGTTTTTACGTTCTCATACATCATGGAGAGCATTTCTATTTTGTATTTCATCTCTCTTTTGAGGGGGAGTTTTTCCCATGAGGTTTTCTCCCTTTCCTCGCTTGTGAGAGATTGCATTGTTTGTACATGGGTACCTAACATGGCCTAGTAGTCGGGACCCATCTTGCATTGTTTTCATTTGTGTACATTCTCCCTAAGTTGCACTGAAGGGGGGGTGTTGATGTAATTAAATGTGTTGTACCTTGTCCTAGGTCATAATTACACCTTAGTTAAGTTTACTTAGGGACCACATAGGAGGTTGTTGGATATTTTCCACTTTTGGTGGACTTGACATGTCATTACCTCATCATTTCCACCTTTTGTGGACACATCATGTGATTATCTCTCCACCTTTTGTGGAGTGATAGGTTTTCCTAGTTGTCTCATGTCATAAGATTATGACACTTGTCATAATCTTATGCCCTTCTATGTTCTCACCTTGGCTATATAACCAAGGGGGTCTCTCTCATTTGTAATCAATCATAATCATATCATATCAATGACATTGAGTACAGTCTATTCTTGTCATATTCTCTCTCTTTTTGTGCTTTCCATTTGATCCATAGATATTGGCATCCATAGCCAATTCTAACAATTACTTTCTACTTCTATTGTAGCTTCCTCCAATGCACCTCTTTGAGCATTTGGATGACTTTCTCTCTCTTGCTCAATAACTTGAGCATTTGCATACTTTCTCCCCCTTTGACATCAATGGAAATGGGATCACTCCTCCTGAAATTATTCTCCTCCTTTGATAGTGCAAAGGTTCTAGCTATTCTCTAATATCCTCAGACATTCCTTCTCCTTTGATCATCCTTATGAGCATCTTCATAGTTGTCTCTCTTATGCTCTACTTTGAGCATTACTCACTTCTTCTCCCTCATGCTCAATTATTTTGAGCACTTTCTCATCCTTTCTCCTCTTCATTATCTCAGGTCACCATACTACTGTAGCCTTCAATACATCTTAGCAATGGAAAAGGAACTTAGCTCCCCATTTGACTAATACCAATTGAAAAAAAAAAATTCTCTTATTCCAATCAGTGTATTCATCCTTTCTATCAGCACAAATCAAGTATGATATCAATTATAGATATTCTGATTCATGCTCTATGCCAATTGAATCATATACTTGATACAAATTGATGATATGATGCCCTAACACTGATTATCATTCTGATACCAAATTGTGAATGTGTTCACTTTATGCTAAGTACCAAATGATATCCTAGACTACACTGTATCAAGTATAACATTGATTTGATACAAATAGCAACTCCCCCTTAAACCTTGCTCCATTCTTCACTATCTTTATTTTAGGGGATCTATAGCAACTAACCTGCTCTAAACCAATTTGTAGTGGTATGATACCAATTTAAAAACAAATATATAGAATAGTTTCCTTTTAGCCATAACTCTTATTCTTGCAAGCAAGAAGCATTTCTCTTAACACAACATCTACACCACTTTTTCTTCAATATCTTATACCAAAAGTTGATATCAAATTCTACAACCAACTATCCACTATCTGTTGATGTTCTTACCCTCTAAGGAGAACTTTAAAGATAAATAATGTGACGGTAAATCTATAACAATCAAGTTGTTAGAAATTTATAAAACATATTTTACCTAACTTAATCTCTCCTTCATTTCCAAGGATGGATGAAATATCAATTTAGCTTCCCTGGACTCATGCCCTATCACTAACACTTAGTGATGTGAGGTAGAAATAGCCTCATGGAGTGACTCCTACCAATCTTTCTCTTTCCAAATCTTCTTTGTTTCTATTTGATCAACCTTCTTCTCAATATTATGTGAAACATTGTTCACTTTGGGGGGCATACTCTTCTTTTTATTATAATGTGCTATTGGTTTTACCTAGATCAATCTACAATTCGTAGCTATGTGACCAGAATTATTACAATTGTAGAACATTATATTCATATCTACAATAGGAGAAAATGAATTTCTATTTACATGTTTTGTGCTCCTTTTAGGTGCAACTCTACACTTACTAGCCTTGTGAACAAACTAATTATAGAATAACAATATCAATAAAAACATGATGAGTACCTAGTCATAGAATTCCTCTAAATAGGATGAGGAGATCTTCTTTGATTTGGTTTTTTCATGCATCTCATCCTAGTAAATCTTTTTGCATCAGATCCCTTTGTGTACTAATTTTTCTTCAGGTTTCTAGAAATTGGTTTCTCCATCTTTCTATTTGTTGTGGGCTCCTTCAACTTAGTACCAATATCCTTATCTAGTTTCTTCATCTCAGTAGTTGCGGGCTTCTTTTCTTCTTTTTCTTTCTTCACTCTAGCAATTCCTTTTTCTAATCTTCCATTTCCAAAGGTATTTTCTTTGGAACAACTCGTGCATGCTTCCCCTTTCTTTATGTAGCATATTTCTTCTACTCTAAATCTATCAGATAACCTTGCAGAAGCACTAATGGAAGGACTCTCCTCTTTCTCACAACCAAGTTCAATCTTCACTTTTGGTCTTGATCTCAGTCTAGATGGATTTTGTGATCTTATAAAATCATTTAATGTCTTAGAGCCACCTTTCAACTATAGGCCTTTGTCAATTTTTTCCTTGGCATTCTCCAAATCTCTTCTTAGATCAACTATCTCTACTTCTAGCTTCATGCACCCATCTAATTTAGACTGTAGTTTAGATTTAACATCTTCTATCCTCTTAGCTTCATCAACTTGTGTTTTCAAACTAGCTATCATTTGGTTAGAACCTTAAAGGATTTTAGTTAGTCTTTCTTTCTCTTTTTGTGCCTACAAATTTTGTTCTTCATTCTCATTCTTCAACCTTTTAATCTCACTTAGAGCACAAATAATTTTACCTTCAAGTTCAATTTCTTCTTCTTCACCAGAGGTTTCAACTTCTTCATCTTTATCATACCTCTCAATATCTTCATTAGAGGTCATTGGAAATGGGTCAACCCCATAGAAACTTCCATGTTCATCATCTAATCTTCCATTTTCATCAGATGACCCACTTTCTCTTCTTGTGTACAAATTATTTTTACTATCCTTTTCCCTATCAAAATCATTTACTTCATCATAAAAGCATTTAGAAACAAAATGATTGTGATTACCTCTATGTTTCCTAAAGCCATTTCTTGACATTTTGGAGGTATCAACTTGCTCTTCATTGGGCTCTTGTGATCCAGAGGTAGATGTTTCTTCTTCATCATATCTTATTGTAACTTCACTCATACTTAGACTTTCAGATTCACTTTCATATTTCTGAATCAATGCCTTCATTTCTTCTTTACCATTCTCTTCACACATTCTCTTCAACTTGTTCTATACTTCATGTGTTGTTTGACAATGCATGACTTTGACCAACACATAACTTGACAATCCATGAAGAATAATATCTTTTTTTGTAGCATTATCCTCATATGCGATCTTTTTAGCTTCAACTATTGGAGGTGTAGCAGGAACTATATATCCATTTACATCAAACATCCAAACATCAAATCCTATGGATCCCAAATATCCTTCCATCAATGAGCTCCAAAAAATGTATCTTGATCCATCAAAGATAGGTCCATCATATGCAAGTAAGCTTTCTTGATTAACCATTATGTTCACTCTACCAAGATCTACCAGAGTTGACTAAGCTTCTCCTAGGGAACCTAGGGTCCTGAAATCAATTGTTGGAACACAATGATCTAATGAGAGTGGGGGTGAATCAATAGATATAAATTTTTTATCTCTTAAAACCTTTTGTGTATACTACTTTCTTTAACCCTTAATGTGCACACATTAATCATGTGATACTGAAATATACATGCACATAGAAACATCACATAACACTAGATATACATGGAAAACTTGATATGGGAGAAACCACAGTCACTAAAGTTGATTGTGTCTACTACACAAATCAAACATCACAATGTTTTAGGGCTACAACCCAAGGAAGCATCAACTACCTAATTTAGAATCAACCACTTCAAGGATGCAACAACACCTTTTTTTAGGAGCTACAACCCCAAGTATGTAATGAAACCATAATTTAGAAGTCACAACTTCAAGGAGACTACAATCCCCTGATCTGAGCTACAACTCAATACAAAATTACAAATTCATATATGCATACAATTTGCTTCTACACAACCTATAATGCATCATTACATTTAGTACATTGTTGCTTTCACTAGAACACACACTCTATTGCTTGAAGTTGCACTCTATTATGCCCTGCATAACCACCCCATTTTATTCTGGAACAAAATGGGTCCCCCTTCTCTTTTTGGTTTCTTTGCCTCTGATTATTTTCTTTGCTCTTCAGGGTTTCGTCTGTTTTCTTCCTGAGTTTTCCTTCTTGTTTCGTCAAATTTTGATTCTCAACTTAAATTGGTTTTCTTCTTGCTGGAAATTGAATGAAACAATCACAAGCAATAGTGGATTTTATTATAATATATTTTATTTGCTTCTGAGGACTAATGAGGACCTTGTCTCTCAGGATTAGATCATGCACATGATGATATTTCTCAAAGAGCTCAGTTGGGAAGCATTCCCCAATCCAGTTTGGCACAAAATTCCTCTAAGAAGAAAGTCGGCAAGACCTTGCAGTTGTCTTGCTGACTGCTAGTGCATTTTGTCCATTGGGGGCTCACTGTTTTCCCAAACGTTCCTGTCACCATAGGTTTCTTTATGTCTCACCGACCGGAGGAGCCCTCACCAAAAGATTCCATGTTCGGCATAAGGTCTCGACGAAGGAGGAGAAGTCTCACTGACATGAGGTAATATCGACAAAAGCTCTTGCCGATCCATCAGGCTCTCAGCAAAAGAAGGATGCTAGAGGGGGATCTCACCGGGAAGGATTTACTCTCAGCAAGAAGTCTCACCGACGGGGTGAGATCTCACCGAGGTCGTGCAGTTTCGGATTAAAGTTCCCCTTTCATGGTGGCATCCTGCCGATACAGTGAAGTCTAGGCAACAGAGGAGTGGTCTTGGCAATGGAAGAATAGTGTCGGCAAGAAGTCTCACCGACATGGTGGACTCTTGCCGAAAAGGGGATGTCTTTGGGGAGAGTGGTTCACCTTTGGCATGAAGTCTGGCTGACATGTTGAAGTCTCACTGATTGATTGCACACAAGGTTGGCATCGCCAAAGGATAATGCCCTCGCCGTGAGGTCTGGCCGACATAGAGGAGGTCCCACCAAAATGTTTGAGCCTGGAAAATGATTTTTTCCTTCGGTAGGAGGTCTGGCCGATTAGCATGTGTCTCACTGATGGGGATGCCTTTGGGGAAAGAGTTGTGCTCTCAGCGGGATGTCCTGTCGACTATAAAAGGTTTCCCCAAAGTGCTCTCGGCTCAACGAAAGGAAGTTTTGGTCGGTGTAAAGTCTCATCGACCGAAGGGAGTCCCACTGACATGAAGTGAGGTTTCAGCAGGAGGGAGTTGCTTCAGGGTAATATCTCCTTGACTATTGAAACTCTCGGCGAAAATTATGCCTTTGGCGTAATCTCCTCCTGAGAGATCAAACTCATGCTGACAATTGTTCCCAAAGGGTTCTCGGGGAGGATTTGCGCTTTCGCCAGGAGGTCTTGGTGACTGGGACAAGTCTCACTGACAAGGCACAAGGTCAGGGTAAGGTCTTCCCAACAAGTAGGAGTCTCCCCGACATGGGTGTGCTCACTAGAGAAAGAAAGGCTCGCCAAGATTTCTTGGCGAGGGGACTTAGTCTCACCAACATCAAGCAACGTGGCTTCAGAATAAGGTCTCGGTGAAGGGAGCTAGTCTCTCTGAAATAGGGTGAGCTCGCCGAGAAAAGAGGGGTTGGATATAAGGTCTTCCCAACCACTCTAGGTCTTGCCGATAGTGATGGATTTACTAACACGGAGGGATATCGGTATAGCAGAGGGGGACTCACCATGACCTTCTGCTGATTGAAGAATTCTTGCCGGAAGGAAAAGGGGCTCGAGCTTAGAGAATAAGAATGAGATTGGAGAGACTCCAGGAGAAAGATCCAACATTGCCATGAACTCTCACCAACTTGGTAGGGTCTGGCCAATACAGAATGAGCTCTGGGAGAAAGATTCGACATTGCTATGAGGTCCTACCGACCCAGTAGGGTCTTGCCAATAAGAATGTGCTCACTGAAAGAAGAGGGGCTCAATATAAGGTCTTCTCGAACACGTAATCTCTGGCCGACAGCAATGGATTTTCCAATGAAAAGGGTATCGGTGTGACTAGTGGAGCTCGCTATGACTTCTGACCGGTACCAATCATCTTGCCGATAGGTTTTGTGGTATCAACATGACTTCTGCAGCTCGCTAAAAGGTCTCACTAACTGTCACATGTTACACCGATAGCTGCTAGAAGAGACATAATCGCACCAGGGAGACACAATTAGTGTCTCACCGACATGCAATGCCATTTGAATAACCTTTGACCACCTGAGAGTCTTGCGTGGCCTATGTTCTACCAATCTAAAGGAACTAAAAGTGGGCCATTGACTGATTGACTACCACCTTGAAGAAGACCAATAGAATGCAAACGACATGGACTCATTCTGAGATCAAAAGGCAATGGATCAGCTCGGGTGATGATGTTCAGATCTAAAGGGAGGCCCGATGATGTTTCCAGAGACGGTTAACGAAAGAAGGGTCTAGAGCATGAAGAATGCCGATGGAAAGAAACAACCACAAGTCTCAGGAACAGGTGGAGTGTACTGATAGAAAAGGGGCAGATCGATATTAATGGAAAAATTCTTTAGAGCATTCAAGGCAGCCCTTCGAAGGAGTTGAAAGATAGACACAGATACCAGGAGTAAATTCTATAGCTACAAAAGATCTAAAGGTTTCTCTTGAGGTCAAGCCATCACCAACATGGACAGCATGGCTTCACATTCAATGCATAATTGACTCTCTTCAAAAAGATCTGAGTATCGACCCTCCTGGAAGTAGATATTTTGTAAACCCTAATAGAGGGGACACCACATTTTTTTTGGTACACTCTGTATATATGGAATTCTTGCCTCTTTGTAAAAAAAAAAGAAAAAAAAGGGAAGTTAAGAGGTTAGAAGTTAAAAGAAAGTTAGAAAAAAAATAGGAGTCAGATTTAGCATAGACTAATGTATCTTTTCGGTTTTCTTAATATAGATGGAAATAATCTAGAGTCATGGATTTTCTATACACTGGTGATTGTGCCAGATTTGTAAAAGTTGCTTATTTGTTTCATTAATAGTAGAAGCAACCAGATTAAAATCCACTTCATATTGTGTTCCAGAATGGTATTTGTCTTAAGTTAATCATTTGATTTGAGAAGCTTTCAAGGAATGAAGTTTGATTTTATGTTTTGTTTAAATGGTAACTTGCAATCTGTTATTTGAATTAGCACTGTGAATGAAGGAGGTTGTGTGTTAATCACAAGTCAATTTTGTTCTGCAGTTTTAGTTAGGAACTCATTGAAAGGTAACAAGTCTGGTTAAGTTGGATGAATTAACATTCTTTTCTATTCCAAAGCTCTGATCCATCTTTTTCTATTTCTTTAAAAACCCTGGTTAGAGTATGTTTAACTTCATGCTTGATCTTAGAACAATCCAAAAGCTCAACACCAGTAGGCCCCTTGAACATTACTATTACATTGTATATTGAGCAACATCAGCACAGTTGAGAACCAACTATAAATACCTTGGGAGCTAAGATATCCATGTGTTGTCTTTCTCTTTCAAGAGAAACAAAGTAGCAATATTCTATTTAACTGTTGTTGTGCCATTTGAAGTATCAACAGAAACTTGCGCTAGAAGGAGGGCCCAGAAGAGAAAACTAGATAACACTAGGTTTTTCTCACCAAAGAAGCCCCACAGAGTTCTTCAATCAGCTAAAAATTGACCACCTTTGATAGAACTCAAGACCCCAACAAGACACAAGGTTTGCAAAGCTGGGGCAGCCATCATACCACCCTTGTTAGCTCCACTCACTCCACCAGGCTTTTCACCAATACCCCAGTGGATACTCATCAATCCACCACCAATTCCATCTAAATTGTCATCACAGCTGGTTTGACCCATTCAACAGTTGGCTCAACCACCACCACTACTACCAATGGCGTTCTTTTAGAATAATCCCTCTCCATTGGGGACTATTCTAGGAGGTTTTCATGATCTACCTAAGAATCCTGAGAAATTCTGCCCCAAATACATTCATGGCGAATCAAGGAGTGTTGAAGAGTACATATAGGCTTTTAAGGATGCTTATACTAGAGCTCAAATAGCTCACCATGACGTAGTTTGTAGGTTGTTCCCTTATTCCTTAGGGAATATGGCGTACAATTGGTATCTTAATCTTCCACAAGGTTCTATTCTAACTTGGACATACTTGGAAAATGCTTTCATCAATTAGTTCAGGGTTTTTGTGGATCCATCTCTTTTATACCACAAGTTTGCTACGATTAGGAAAGAGCCATGTGAATCCTTTCCCTTGTTCAATACCAAGTTTCAACGAATGTATAGGAGACTACAAGACCCCTATCTAGTTACTGAGGATAGTGCCATTCAAGCATACTTTAGGGTTATAGACCCTTTTCTTGGCTTGTTCTTGCAAAGGACTTATCAACCAGCTGATATTGATTCTCTATCCAAAGTTTATCATTTGGCTATAAAGCTGTGACAACAAATTAGCTCCCAACAAGGAAGTTTGGGAAGAGGTATTCCTCCAATAGGGTATCAGATGCCTAGCCCAACCCCTTTATTCAATACTGTCCCAGGAATGTCTCCTTCCCATTATGGACCTATGTCTAAATTTCATATCCCACCACCTGTTCCATTCGTCCATAGTGGGACTCCTGACTTCACTCAACAATCATAGGTTCCTCAAGGTCCCCATGGTCATCATAACCAAATTGGAACACCAAGTCATGTTGATCAGCCACTTCTGGCTAGGGTTGTTGAAAGTGAAAAGATAGTTCAACTCACAAATGAGGTAGAGACCCTAAAGAAAACACTCTCTCAAGTTACAAATGACATGGCTCAGCTTAGATTGAACCCTTCTCAAAATCAGGGTAATTATCAAAATCATAACAATTACAACCAAAGGGGTTATCAAGGCCAAAACTCCTCTAACCAAGGCTATGAAAATCAAAATAGAGGATACAACCAGAGACCAAGTAACAACCGACAATGGAATACAAGACCAAAAAATGGTCGAGTTTCGCATAATCATCAAGCTAATGAGGAGAGGTCACATACTGCAAATGTGGCTGACCTCAATTTTATGACTAACTGGTGCAGGCTGCATGATACTGCTACCCATTTTGAGGTAAACTTCCCTGAAATGGAAAAGATGGTCAAGATGGCACAGGAAGATGCCCAAACATTCCAAGGGAATTCAAACAAAGGAGGTGACTCAGTGGATACAACAATGACTTATGACCTCTTTGAGGAGGAACCTTCATTCCCAAGGCAAGATGAGAATGAACCAGAGGAAGATTCATATGATGCCCAAGCCTTTAAGACAAAGGGAGGACACTTCTTGAGAAATCAAAATAAGGGTCCATTCACTACATCAACACCGCCTAATCACATGGTGCCTTCGAACCACTTCCATCACAAAGGTAATTCACTTGGGGTTGTCCAAAATAATTCAAGTTATAATACAAAATTTGATATTGTTTTTGAGATGTAGAGGCAGAAAACCTCTTTATCATATTTTGACTTCCTAAAGTGGTGCCCTACTCAACGGGAGATAGTGCTGAAAGCTTTAGAACAAGCTGATAAATCAAAAGGGAAAAGCAAGGTTGCACCTGCTACAGATATTAACACTACGTTGTACAGAAGCAAGGTAGGTACCCCACCATTTCTCTTAATTTTAAGAATCTATGGAAATAATCTACATAATTGTTTGTTAGATTCAGGGGCTTCTGGCAATGTTATGCCATTTTTTGTATGAAAGAAATTGGGACTAAACCTTATCTAGACAAACAAGAAGGTCATCTAACTTGACAAAATGGAGGTTAATGTAGTGGGGGAATTGAGAAACATACATGTGCAAGTAGGGTCTGACCCTAGGATCCTAACCGACATAGATATTCAAGTAGCAGACATTCCTGAGACCTATGGTATGCTGTTGAGCAGAGATTTGATGAAAATTATAGGGGGATATCTCTCCCTGGAATTTTCACACATGTGGCTACCATGGAGGGGAATGCCTACACAGATTAGGATTGAAAGTGAACCTCACCTCAAGCATGTCATCACTGAATACGATTGTCCCAATGAGGTGGCTTACTTTGAAACCGAGATAGGGGTTTATAAAAGAGAGGAAATTTCAACCTTTTTTATTCTTGACCCTGAAGAACTGCCAATACAAAAGGCCCCTGATTCCGTGATTAATAAAAACCAACAAGCATTGATCAAGAAGCTACAACAGGATCAGTCAGTTTTAGGGGAAGATATCGATCTGCAGAGTCTTCTGCTCCCCAATTGGTGTAGGGTGCATTACCAAAATCATTCTGAATTGACTTTCCAACCTTGCATTGACATTTTAAATCATGTTTCCCAAGCTCAGGAAACTAATCCAGGTCACCTTGAGACTATTGCTGATCACTTCTCATTTGAAGCCAAAGCAGCAATAATGTTAACCAAGAATAAGATACTCCTAAAGGAAGCTCCTTCTCAAATTAAACCTACTCCAGACACATATCTGAATCAACATATTGATGAGGAGCAACCCCAAGGTTTGTTTGACACCCCTGTACTCACGAGTATACCAAAACCCAAGGGGTTAACCAAAGATGCCAGTGACTGTCAGAAGGATAACCTCAGGTCACATAACTCATCTGTGCAGGGATTGGAAGGTACACCTGAGGAACCGGTTGAACACCCATTCCCCATATCTGATGCAAAAGATCAAGTAGCCCCACCCCTGGCTCATTCTATCCAAGTGCCCACAATAACCTCCAAGGGACCAACTCCAGCTCATGATCATTTGTGGACCCTTAGGTTTGATGGATCCAAATCCAAGACAGGTTGTGGTGTGGGGATTGAACTAACCAACCCAAAAGAGAAAACCTTATTTGCTTCTTACAGGTTGTAGTTTGAGTGCACTAACAACGTAGCAGAATATGAAGCTCTAGCAAGGGGGCTGATGTTCACACATAAGAAGAAGGTCACTGCCTTGGTGGTCAAGGGAGATTCATAAATAGTTATGAAGAAAGTGTGCAGCCAATACACATGTCACAATAAAAGGCTGGCAGCATATAGAAATAGGATATGGAACTTGATTGAAGACTCTGACACTTTTGGGATTAGCTTAATACCAAGAGAGGAGAATCATATAGCTGATTTGTTAGCTATTGCTGCAAGCACCCTAGAACCTAGATGCAAGGCTCTAAGCTTAAGAGATTCTCGATGGAGTTGATTTCCACCCCTGCAGTTCTTGATAATGTTAGGAACTTTCAAGTCTTTGATGATGATCGACATATTCTTGCTTTTCTAGCAAGCTCAGATGTTTTTGAAGGGAAGATCATTGATGAGTCCAACAGGGATCAAGGAGATTGGGACCCTAGAGATTGTGATATAGAAAGGGTCCTCAACCTAAAAAGAAATACCATTCCCAAGGGAATGGTGGCCTTGGAAATAATTTTTGATTCAAACCCAAGGGCTTGAGAGAAGATATCAGTTGAAGATAAAGGAGGCGAATATGAAATTGTTAACCTAGCTGATTCTGGCCCTAAAAGAAATGTCTATATAGGGAAAGCCTGCCCTAAAGAAATTAGAGAAGACATATTGAGGGCACTTAAGAAAGATATTGCTGCAATAGCTTGGGGATATGAAGATCTAAAGACATTTGATGCTTCTGTAATGACTCATACTATCCCTCTGAAGCCCGAAGCTAAACCATTCTGACAAAAGCATTGCCCTGTCAACGCCCTGATTGAACCACTGATCCTTAAAGAAGTTCATAAATTTTTTTCTGTAAGGATAATCTTCCTTGTACACCATTCAACATGGGTGGTTAACTTGGTTCTAGTCCATAAGAAAAATGGAGAAATCAGGCTATGTGTAGACTTCGAAAACCTGAATAGAGCTTCAAAAAAAGATAACTACACACTTCCTTCTCTGGATACAATTAGGTAATGGTTGACTGTGAAGACAAGATGAAGAAAACCTTCACTACAAAATGGGGAACATTTGCATACAGAAGGATGCCATTTGGTCTGATAAACGTTGGAGCAACTTTTCAGTGCGCCATGAACATAGCATTCAAGGATCTAATTGGTAAATGCATTATTTTTTACATGGATGACCTGACAGTATTCTCTAAAGATAGATTGAACCATGCTGTAGACTTAGATAAGGTTCTTGAATGATGTATCCAGTATGGAGTCTCCTTGAATCCTAAAAAGTGTGTGTTTGGAGTTTCTGAAGGAAAGCTCTTGGGACACATAATCTCAGAAAGAGGAATATCGATCGACCTAGATCGAGTTGAGTCCATTCTGAAGATCACTAGGCCAAGGAGCAAGAAAGAGTTGAGATCTTTCTTTGGAAAGATCAACTTTGTAAGAAAATTTATTATGGGCTTTGCAGAAATTGTAAAACCACTGAATGAAATGATGAAGAAAGACACTAAAACATAATGGAGTGATGAGGAGAAGGCTGCATTTACACAGGTCAAGTGATCCATTTCAAAAGTGCCAGTCCTCACCAGCCTTGTCTACTTGAAGCCATTCTATATTTATTCCTTCCCTGCTGAGCATTCTTGTGCAGTTGTACTAACTCAATGAAGAGAAGAGGCAAAGGAGAGACCGATTGCTTTCATGAGCTCTTTGTTTAAGAATGCTGAGATCAAATACCTACCTCTTGAGAAACAAACCTTTGCGCTGGTCAGAGCTGTCAAAAAGTTCAGGCACTACATTCTTCGAAGCCAAATCATTGTTGTAGTTCCTGATGCTGCAGTGAAGTCTCTACTTATGCATAGCGAGCTGGGAGAAATAAGAGGGAAATGGATGGCCATCTTGCAAGAGTTCAATCTGGAGATACGTCCTATGAAACTTGTTAGAGGTACAAGCTTGTCTAAGTCCATGGCGAATGTTGGTGACAACATCATTTGTCAATAATACACAACCCAGTTCTTCTCCAATGACCCTTGGTATGCCAATATTGTCTATTTTATGCTCAATAATTGATGTCCTGAGGGAATGACTGAAATTCAAAGGAGAGCGCTAATAATGAAGAGTTCCCATTATATGTTCAAAGGAGGGTTTCTATACATGAAGAATTTTGATGGAATGTACCTATGATGCCTTGATCAACAAGAGACTAAACATGTGATCTCTGAGTTTCATGGGAAACACAACACAAGTCATGGTTATGTAGATTCATTGGCACACCAGATCCTCAGATCTGGTTATTATTGGCCTTGTGTGTTCAAAGATGCCCATCAACATGTGATATCATGTCACATATGTCAGATTTTTGCATGAAAAGAATGCCATCCAGCCATGCCATTGCAACCTGTCTATGAGGTAAGGCCATTTGCCTAATGGGCACTAGATTTTATTGGAGTAATCAACCCAAATTCTTCTGTCAGACACAAGTTTATTTTGACTGCTACTGATTACTTTAAAAGGTGGACCGAGGCTATACCCTAGAAGAATAGCACAACAGAGGTAGTGATCAAGTTCCTCACCGAATGCATCACCACCATGTTTGGAGTACCCTTCGCATTGGTATGTGACAATGGCTCTTCCTTTTCCTCTACTGAATTCATTTCTTGGGCATATGATCACAAAATTGTCTTAAAATATTCTTTGAATTATTACCCACAAGGTAATGGAGTTGCAGAATCAACCAATAAGAATCTCTTAGGGGTAATTAAAAATCTGTTAGAGAACAACCCTAGGGACTGGCATACCCAACTAATATTTTCATTATGGGTAGATAGGACTAGGATTAAGGCTGCTTTAAAAACTTCACCATTTAAGCTGGTATACGGCCAAGAGCCTGTGTTCCCTATCCATCTGCAAACACCTATCCTTGAGTTCATGCAGAAATTCTACTCTAAAGATGATAGGATAGAAGTAAGATTAGCTGCCTTGTTGAAATTAGAAGAGCAGAGGGATGCCACCTTGCAGCAATTCTTTAGGCACCAGGTCGTTGTCAAACATTGGTTTGACAAGAGAGCCAAAATCAAAGCTTTTAGGATATCAGACCTTGTGTTGTTATGGGATAAAGGTAGTGAAAAGAAGGGCAAAATTTGATAAGCTCCGATGGGTCCCTATTAGATTCTGAGATCCTAGGGGAAAATGCTTTATGATTCAGTAGTTTAATCGGAGAACATGTTCCATTGCTTGTAATGGAAAGTTTCTTAAACACTATTTTGAGTCATGAAGTTGGTACTTTTGCCAAGTGATGCATCTGGGTAAATAGTTTCGCTTGTAAATAATCTCTATGTTTAAATAACTTTGTTCTTTATGTGAATAATCTGCCTTTGTGTAAGAATTTTCTCTTTTGTTTGTAAATAATTTGTTGTTTTTGCTCCTTTCTTTTCTTCTTTCTGTTTCCTTTGTTCTTTTGGTTTCTATTTTGTTTTGTTCTTTGGGATTTATCTGCTCTTTCCTCTTAAAATGGTGGGTTATCTCGTATACTTTGATCATTAGGAGAGAAGTGGTTTAGATATTTCTCAGGTTTGTTGATTGGGTGATTTTGTCCTAAAACTCTTTGTTTTATGCCCATTGCCAATAAGAGTTGTGGGGGGTCTTGAAAACAAGGTGCAAAGTAAATAACCTTCATTAGCTCCCTCTGAATCTGTCACAAATCATCAAGATCATCTCCTCTTGTAATGATATATTTGTCCTAGGATGATAGTGTTGTAAGATTTGAGTGAAAAATCCAATTCCCAGATGTTATTATGAGGTCCATGGTAGTTTTCAACCCAGAACATATGTTAAACATGTGACATATTGAGAAAAAAAATTAATGAAATATCTGAAACCCCAAGAAGAAAAAAATAAGAAGGAAGAACTATCTAAGAAGAAAAGAGGACTCAATATGAATGGGTGATTCCAGTATCTCTACCGGCTATGGGCCTTTGGCTGGCAAGAGGCAATGCGGAGAAAACTAGAGGTATCTCTATTGGGGCTATGGATGCCTTGGTAGCCAACAATGCTTAGGATATCATTGCACAACAAAAGGGAATCAACTCATGTAGCTCAAATCTTGCACATTGTTGTTTGAAGATGAAGAAAACTTTATAAGAAAGTGATACACAATCAAGCACACACATAGATTTAGGGGTAGCTATTGTTGATTTATATTTGAGATTCTAGCTCAACCTTGATTACTAAAATTGACCCAACTGGAGTTGTGATGTTCATGAACTAGGAGTTCTGGGTAGCTAAACCCTTCAACTTCTTGAAAATGGTTAAACCATTTTTTCCAGCTGAGTCGCCATTTGTTATGCCCTACATAACCACCCCATTTTATTCTGGAACAAAATGGGTCCCCCTTCTCTTTTTGGTTTCTTTGCCTCTAATTATTTTCTTTGCTCTTCGGGGTTTCTTCTGTTTTCTTCCTGAGTTTTCCTTTTGGAAATTGAATGAAAGAATCACAAACAATAGTAGATTTTATTATAATATATTTTATTTTCTTCTGAGGACTAATGAGGACCTTGTTTCGCAGGATTAGATCATGCACATGATGATATTTCTCAAAGAGCTCAGTTGGGAAGCATTCCCCAATCCAGTTTGGCACAAAATTCCTCTAAGAAGAAAGTCGAAAAGACCTTACAATTGTCTTTCTGACTACCAGTGCATTTTGTCCATTGGGGGCTCACTGTTTGGCCAAACGTTCTTGTCGCCATAGGTTTCTTTGTGTCTCACCAACCAGAGGAGTCCTCACCAAAAGATTTAGCATTTGGCATAAGGTCTCGGTGAAGGAGGAGAAGTCTCGCCGACATGAGTGTAATATCAACAAACTTTGCCGATCCACTGGCCTTTGAAGCGGAAGAGATGTAGAGGGGGGATCTCGCTAGGAAGGATTTTACTTCCTAAGAAGAAGTCTCATCTAATTTAGTGAGGTCTCATCGAGGTTTAGCGCTTCTGTGTTAAAGTTCCCATTTTTGTGGTGATGTCCCTCAGATAGAAGAAGGAAGTCTAGGTGATAGATGAGTGGTTCGGAAATGGAAGGAATAGTTCGTAAGAAGTATCACCTAGATGGCAGGACTCTTTGCCTAAAAGGGGACGTCTTTGCAGGGTTCACCTTCAACATGAAGTCTAGCTGACATGCTAAAGTCTCGCCGATCGATTGCACACAAGGTTGGCATCACCAAAGGATAGTGCCCTCGCCGTGAGGTTTCGCCGACACGGAGGAGGTTCCACCGAAAGTTTTGAGCCCGGCGAATGATTTTTTTGCCTTCAGCAAGAGGTTTGGCCGATTAGCATGTGTCTCGCCGACGAGGATGCCTTCGAGGAAAGAGTTGTGCTTTCGGTGGGATGTTTTGCCAACTATAAAGGTCTCCCCAAAGTGCTCGACTGGCTGAAAGGAAAAGTCGGTCGCTGTAAATTCACACCCACCGGGCGCGGGAGTCCCATCGACATGAAGTGAAGTTTAGCGAGAGGAGTTTCTCTGGGTCATGCTGGTCCTCGACTCACCGAAAGTTCCCATCAAGGTTGCGCTTTACACCTCCGTCAACGGATCAAACCTCATGTCGACACCACCCCTGTGGGGTCCTTGTGAAGCATTTTCACTCCCAAGAGGTCTCATGATTTGGAGACGCCTCACCGATGTGACGGAGGTCGTGCAAGGTCTTTACACGAGAGTCTCCGACATGGGTGTGCTCACTAGAGAAAGGAAGGCTCAACAAGATGTCTTGTAGAGGGACTTAGTCTTGCCGTTAGGAAGTAAAGCGGTGGCTTCTGAGGTATCTTGGTGGACCATTAGGGGCTTGATATAAGGTCTTCCCGACCACTCTAGGTCTTGCCGACAGCCATGGATTTACCAACACGGAGGGATATCGGTATAGCAGAGGGGGACTCACCATGACCTTTTTCCGATTGAAGAAGTCTTGCCGAAAGGAAAAGGGGCTTGAGCTCATAGAATAAGAATGAGATTAGAGAGACTCCAGGAGAAAGATCCAACATTGCCATGATGTCTCACCGACCCAATAGGGTCCGGCTGATACAGAATGAGCTTAGGGAGAAAGATCCGACATTGCTATTAGGTCCTACCGACTCGGTAGGGTCTTGCCAATAAGAATGTGCTCACTGAGAGAAGAGGGGCTCGATATAACATCTTCCCGAACACATAATCTCTAGCCGATAGTGATGGATTTTCCAATGAAAAGGGTATCGATGTGACTAGTGGAGCTCGTTGTGACTTCCGACCGATACCAATTGTCTTGCCGATAGGTTTTGTGGTATCGATATGACTTTTGCAACTCACTAAAAGGTCTCACCAACTGTCACATGTTATGTCGATAGCTGCTAGAAGAGACATAATCACATTGGGGAGACACGATTAGTGTCTCACTGACATACGATGCCACTCGAATAACCTTTGACTACCTGGGAATCTTGCATGGCCTATGTTCTACCAATCTAAAGGAATTAAAAGTGGGCCATTGACTGATTGACTACCACCTTGAAGAAGACAAATAGAATGCAAACAACATGGACTCATTCTAAGATCAAAAGCCAATGGGTCGGCTCGAGTGATGATGTTTAGATCTAAAGGGAGGCCCGATGATGTTTCCAGAGATGGTCAATGAAAGAAGGGTCTAGAGCATGAAGAAGGTCAAAATAAAGAAACAACCACAAGTCTCAAGAACAACCAGAGTCTACTGATAGAAAAGGGGTGGATCGGTATTAATGGAAAAATTCTTTAGAGCATTCAAGGCAGCCCTTCAAAGGAGTTGAAAGATAGACATGGATACCAGGAGTAAATGCTACAGCTACAAAAGATCTGAAGGTTTCTCCTGAGGTCAAGCCATCACCAACATGGACAACATGGCTTCACATTGAATGCGTCATTGACTCTCTTCAAAAAGATCTAAGTACCGACCCCCCTGGAAGCAGATATTTTGTAAACCCTAGTAGAGGGGACAACACATTTTCTTTGGTACACTCTGTATATATGGCATTCTTGCCTCTTTGTAAAAAAAAAAAGAAAAAAAAGGGAAGTTAAGAGGTTAGAAGTTAAAAGAAAGTTAGCAAAAAAATAGGAGTCAGATTTAGCATAGACTAATGTATCTTTTCAGTTTTCTTAATATAGATGGAAATAATCTGGAGTCATGGATTTTCTGTACACTAGGGATTGTGCCATATTTGTAAAAGTTTCTTATCTATTTCATTAACAGTAGAAGCAACCAGATTAAAATCTACTTCATATTGTGTTCCAAAATGGTATTTGTCTTAAGTTAATCATTTGATTTGAGAATCTTTCAAGGAATGAAGTTTGATTTTATGTTTTGTTTAAATGGTAACTTGCAATCTGTTATTTGAATTAGAACTATGAGTGAAGGAGGCTGTGTGTTAATCACAAGTCAATTTTGTTCTGCAGTTTTAGTTAGGAATTCCTTGAAAGGTAACAAGTCTTGTTAAGTTGGATGAATTAACATTCTTTTCTGTTCCAAAGCTCTGATCCATCTTTTTCTATTTCTTTAAAAACCCTAGTTAGAGTAGGTTTAACTTCATGCTTGATCTTAGAACAATCTAGAAGCTCAACACCAGCAGGTCCCTTGAACATTACTATTACATTGACCATTGAGCAACATCAGCACAGTTGAGAACCAACTGTAAAGACCATGGGAGCTAAGATAGTCATGTGTTGTCTTTCTCTTTTAGGAGAAACATAGTAGCAATATTCTATTTAACTGTTATTGTGCCATTTGGAGCATCAACACACTCTCAGCAACACACGCCTGTTCTACACTCTCCTTTGCATAGAGAACAATCACTATTCTATCTTGTTTCTCTACTCTTATTTTACCTTCTATAGTGTCTCATACATCTGCACTATATACTCTCTTCTCTCTCTACCTCTATTGCATACTCAAGAATACATAACTTTGTTCAACACTTTATGCTCTTGCAGACTTCTCACACCTAATGCAAATACAAATCCATCAACACCACTCAGATAGTATTCACTCTTTGCTTGACTCCATTGATCAACAATCTCTACCAATCTTGATTGGGAGTTGAGCTAGCAGTATTTCCCAAAAGGATAACCTATTAGGAACTACCACCATCCCTGCATCAAGGATCCATGGAAGGTTGTTATACCATGTCACCACCGTGTGGTCACGTTGGTCAAGGGTGGAAGTGTTGAGTCAACACCCCATAGATCATGACTAAACCAACCTAGGCCAGATACCATGATTGAAGCTGAGCTAGTCATATTTCCTAAAAAAAAGGTCGACCTAGGCATGTATGACACCGGGCTATGTCGCTAGGGTGTTCAACAAATTCTGTAGTTTACAAAATTAGGTGGAGGACATGATAAATACTTGCAAAGAGTTCTCTGAGCTATATAAGATCACCTATCCTAAGCTCAAGAGAATCCTCATCACTCTCTTGAGAAACATGGGAAAAGGAGCTAGAACTACCAAAAGAAGATCAATGGCTGGTAGAAACATGGCAGATGAATTTTGATTACAGGAAAGAGAACCTGGAGAATTCCTTGCATGAATTGGATCTTCATCAAGAATGGATCATGGAGCACCAGATAGATAATGAAGATTATCTAAAGATGATGAAAAACTATGAAATGCTCACTTTGGAGTTGGATCCAGAGAAAATCAAATCGTTATTTGATAAAAAGCTGGAACAAGGGGCTGGAGATACACTATCACTAGCTTTCATAGATTTTGTTGCAAGGGCCTTCACTAAGTCTGAATAGGTTATCAAGGCTATGTTGAAGTGCACTAAACATTAGGAGTAGGTCATCGAAAGATTCAAGAAAATAGCCTTCCAGATCCTTAATTGATTTATCCAAAGAAATGAAACTCATAGCCATGATTGACAAGTTTGTTGGGTATGCAACAATGTAGAAAGATATTGGAAATCATATCATCGATGATGAGTATTTACTGAAGTAATTGTAAAGGCTAAAAAGGTAGCTAAAAGACAAAAATAGCCACAAGAAAAAATAGAATACAAGATGAAATAGGGAAAAAAAAAATTCTATTTTATATTGTAATGTACTAGGGTAGGTGAAACCCTAAGTGAAAATGAATCTTTACCACTCATTGTAAATGAATCTTGTCCATTCATTTCACTTCTTGAAAACTATAAATAAGGGCATCCTCTCATTTTTAAAGGGAGAGATGAGATGTAAAGACATGCTGCTACAAAATATATGAGAAAAACATTGTTTTGATGGTTTCTTGTGTATTTCTCTCATGTGTTCATGATTCTATCTCCAAGTATTAGATTTTAGCTTTCTTGTTTTAAGTTCTAAGTTACTTTCAATTGTTAGTTCATGTTGTACTTTAATGGTGGATGTATGTTGTTGTGTTTGATGTCTTCCTAGCTCATACTTTTGGTGGTTTATTAATGATAAACTGCTATGTAAAGTTAGTCTGAGCATTACTTATATTTCTGCACCTACATTCAATTGTTTTTCATGCTTTGATGGTGAATGAACAATCTAAAAATCTGCAATGAACCTTTGAATATTGCACTAGTTTCATGAGACTATGGCTTGTCCTTGGTTAAGTGGAACTCGGTTATACAAATTTTGTCCACTGTAGTAGCCTCCATTGTTATTGTTCATCATTAGTTGTAGGTCAAGGAAACCTATAACCCTTTTTCCAGTTTTCTTTTTTCTTTAAAACTGAATTTAAGCGAAAGTTCAAGCCCCATTGTAAAGCCAAATTTGATGGGAAAGAAGGAGTTTTAGCTTGTTGTTTTGAACTTGCAGAAACTGATAAACCATAAATGCCCTTTGTGATTACCAGCAAATTGTGATTACTAGCAAATCACATCAATCAACTGAGCTATTTTTGGAAGTCATGGCCTGGCACTTGAGAGACCTTGGGGTGATTTCTAAAACTTAGTTTCAGAAATTACCTTTCAATAGAGATAACATACTTGTGTGTTTCTTGTGTTGAGAAAGTGCAAAAATACCCATCAATAGTGCCCTTGTTTGAAGGTTAAATGAAGTAACAAACAAAGAAAATCTAGATCCAAACCTGACTGAAGCAATGCACGATGAGTCTCCCTCGCTACAAAAAAAAGATACTATACTGCAATCACAATAGTAGTAACAACCTTCTTTGTACATTATCATTAGATCTCTTGTTATGATTAATTTGGATGACAAAGATGAGGTTGCTAAGATTGAAGAAGAAGTGGATTATGAATTAAGCACATTTTTTCTCTCTTCTATGAGCTTAAACATTAATCCTCCTATGAAGAGTGTTGAACTTGGTGACACCCCTAGTTAGAAACTTGCTATTGTCCCTTTGGCTAGTAGTTCACCTTTTGTATATGATGAAAATGATTGGGATGCAGATGACCTACTAATAGGTTGACTCTTATGTGCCTTACTAGTCCTTTGCATTATATCTTTTTCATGTTTCTTTATGTGATTGCATGTGCATAATGTGATCCCCTATACTATTATGTTTGATGCATCTCTCTCTTTGTGGCATTCCTCTATTTGTACCTACATTCTTCTCTATGTCATAAATATTTTAGCTTTTCCTTTTATCTTTTCTTATTCTTGTGTTTTCCTTTTGGGGATGACGTAAGGCGTCAATACATTCACATCTCTTCCATGTTGACTTGAAAGTTTTTTCTTTGTTTTCACTCTCTTTGTGTCGTTCTTCTAGTTCTATGAGTATTTGGGAAATGATGACAATTTTGAGCTTTATAAAAAACATTGTAGCAAGAAAATACTAACCCCAAATCCATGGATCCCTCATGTGTTTGGAGTTTCATTTTGGGGGAAACCCATCTCTTTTCATTTTTGCATGACATAGCTTTATTTGGAAACATATGACTTGGCATAGGGATTTTCAAGTAATCTCTCATGTCCTCTTTATTGTTAGCATTTATCATTTGCTACTTTAATGTAATTTCTCACAACATGGTGTTTAGAATTTTTTTTAAAGTGGGGGCATACATTGGCATTATTCTTTTGCATTTCATGTTTCATGGTGTAGTCTTCTTACTTCATGTTGAACCGATGATTTTTGTATGGGGGCTCTCTTACACTTCTAGGGTTTTTGACCTAAAAGGAGAGAGATACAAAAACCTTAACGATTCACTCAAGAAAAAACCCTTGAGGTTTCAATGCAAAGGATATTGAAATTTTTCAAAGGGGATTGTCCTAAAGGCTAAAAAATAATAAGAGGGGTTGACCACCAAGTGTAAACTTGGAAAATGCAAGATGTTTGAAAACACACTATAATATGCAAAAAGACCTAGGAATGAAAATAGAATGTAATAGAAAATTATGTGATTGAAAGAGTGCACATGGAAACTAGAGAAAGATGGAATGGAGCTTTGGAACCCGTAAATTGATACTTTTTAGGCCAACTGGGACTCATATGCCAAGTTGGGTGACTTAGTCCTACTTTTGGTGAATAATGCTAGAACAGGTTTTAGACAAATGGGTACTCAGATCTGCAAAAATCTCTGTCAAACTCCTACAATGGGACTCATTCACCACTAATGGTGAATCAGTCCACTTCCAGATTTCTAGAAATTCAAAAGTGGAATCTGTAGCCCTTAGTCTACTTCTCTGCTCCTAATTTAGATCTAGGTCTGAAACTATCAAATTCAACCAATAGGTGTTCTCCAAGCTTGTTTTAGGACTTTGAAAACTTTGAATGGCTTTGAAAACTTGATGAAAAATTTTCCATTGTTGCTATTTGACAAATCTGCAACCTAGACCTGCAAATCACATGCAAAGAGAGGGAAAAATTGTTGTAGGGTTAGTGAATAGGGGTTTACCTTGGTCAAACCTCGTGTTGGTAATTAAACCCTTGAAATGAAATGAAATATGGAAAGAGAATGATGAATGAACAAGAAATGATGTTGCAACTCACTAAACCCTTGAAGTAGAAAGCTGCAAACATGCAAATAATAGCTCCAATGGATGTAGACTTGAAAATGCTTGAAATGCTCAGATTGCTTGATAGACTGATTAGGGGGGAATGAGTGGAAAAACATTATATTTATACTCAATTATGTAATAATTCTCAAAAATACATCATCACAGGCCGACCTTAGATCTTAGAAAATAAAAACCTGCTAGAAATTTGAATTAACCTTGAATTTTGAGCCAAAGGGGACTCATTTGCCACTTTGGGTCCCACATAAGGGGACTCATTTTCCCAAAATGGTGAATGGGTCCCACCTTAGGTATTTAAAGTGGGTTTCAAGATTTAGATGTTTTAAATGATATTTGTCGAGTTTATTCTAAAAAATACTTATAAGTAAGGCCTGCAGATGTAAAATGAGGAAAATTAAAGCATAAGAAAGCCCAATTATTAACGAAAAGCTTAGAAAAGTGTGAAATTTTGATACAAAACTTTACAACAGTTTGAAATAAGGCTTGGTAAATGTAAAAAGAGGTTATTTAGGTGAAATTCATTAATAGGATCCTAGAAAAGTGTGAAAGTGTGTTACAACTCTTTACAACACTTTTGCAAGGCATCATAAAATTCTTATTAGTTCATCAGGGCCCAAGACCTAATGTGAATGTGTTAACCACATTACAACACTAAATTAAGGCAAAACTAAGCCAACATCCACACAAAGGACCCAAATGAGCATGAAAATGTCCAAAGATCCATTTTATATGCCACATTAAGCCCCCACTTTAGTGAGAGGATGGACCTACTTCAAAATCACACTAAAGTAAACAAACACACACAACAAGAGGGGTCCACATACACGCATGCTGGAAAAATGAGACAACAACAATCAAGAGGGGTGATCAAACCCCCAGGATCATGATCTCATGATAAACCATCATAAGCACAAAGGAACACACATGAAAATGATATCAACAAGGCATAAGAATAAAATGCCAAAGATGAAGAAGAGAAAAAGAAAAAGGAAAGAAAGAAAAGAGAGAATCAGATCAAGCTTCGACCATTTGTCCAACACGATGTGGATCAGATCTAGACTGTCTATCTATAAAATGCATACTCACTTTGAGGTGACGAAACTCCTAGCTATCCATGGGGTAAGAATTCCTAAAGGGTAAGAAACATACACTCATGGATGGTATTCACTCACACACATGCAGGTGGCTATGGGGAAATTCATGCCTCAGAATGGGCTTCTCGCTCAACCATACCAAAGTTATACCTCCTAATAACTTTAATAAGGCACCACGAAGAAAATTACTTTTTGAGCTTCACAAGACAAGAAAAACTTTGTATTCTTGGAGCTCATGAACAAACATGATGGCACTACAGGCATGCAAGCTATGTTATGCAAGGTGGCCATATAACAACAAATACAAAATGAAACATGCAAAGAATGTTCAAAGGAGTCTTGCTTAGTTCATGTGAGGTCTTTAACTTAGGGAACATTGTGCCTAATGTCTCTAAGAGAGGACCAATCAAATAATAGAAAATTTTCAACTTAGGGGATGCAGTGTGTCGCATCAAGGGACTAAGAGGAATGTAGTATGCTAAGATAGATCACGCTGATGAAGGAAACTACACCCAATGTCATCCACAAAACTTGACAAACACATCATATGAAGTAAGAAGGCTGCACTAAGAACTAAGAAAAAGGAAAATGAAAAATAATAATGTCAATGTATGCCCCCACTTTAAAGGAATTTCTAAACACCATACTGTGAGAAATTACTTGAAAGTAGAAAATGAAAAATGCAAGACAAGAAAGAAGACATGAGAGCCAACTTGGCAAGCCCCATGCCAGGTCATATGTTTTTGAGTAAAGTTGTGTCATGTAAGAGAAAAAAAGAAAAGAAAGAATGGTTGCCCCCAAAATGAAAACACCAAACACATAAGGGATCTATGGATTTGGGGTCAATATGTTCATTGCCGCAATGTTTCTTAAGGAGCTCGAAAATATCATCATCCACCAAATACGCATAGAACTGGAAGAATGACACGAAAAGAGAAAAAAAGAAAAGAAAAACATTTGGGTCAATATAAAGGAGACATGAATATCTCAATGCCTTGTGTCATCCCCAAGAGGAAAACACAACACAAAAGTGAGAAGAGAAAATGAAAAGGAAAAAAAAAGAAAAAAGGAAAGCCTTTTGGGTCAACATGGAAGAGACATAGAGTGTCTTGATGCTTTGCATCATTCGCAAAAGGAAAAAGAAAGAAAGAAAAGAAAAAGGAAAAGAAGCGAAAGTGATCCATGACATAGAGAAGAATGAAGGTACAAATAGAGGAATATCACAAAGAGAGAGAACATCATACAGAAAATTATGGGGGATCACATTACACACATGAAATCACACAAAATAATATGAAAAGGAAAAAGAAAATGAAAATGAAAATGACTAGTAAGGAAAATGCAAGTCAACCATTGAGCAAGTCATCTGCCTCCCAATCTCAATCCGTATAAGTGGGAGGTAGATGATGAACCAAAGGGACAATGAAAAATGCATTACTATGACAAGGATAACAAATTCTTGCCCCCACTGAGTGTGAGACAAGAACGAGCTAAGAGAGGTGATGGGAAAGGTCATGTAATAGCGAGAATGGAATATTCTACAACTATTTCATGACAAGGAGTAGGAGAGTATTTTATGTGATCACTAGATAGCAATCATTTCCATCGAAGTGATACTTACTCAATATTTCATTCAATGTATGACACTCATCACTACTATGTCCAAGAACTCAATGATATGCACAATGTGGAACTTTGGAATCTTTAGGATATATCACCAACCTATTCACAGGTGGTAATATTATGAGTTCTTTGTTTAAAAGTATTTGTAATATTCATTCACATTCAAGTGGTGGACGAAGAGGAAACTTTAGTTTTTGCAACTTGTAAGGCCTCTTGCATTTGCTAGATTCACCCTTTTCTTTAGTTGAAGAGGACCCAATGGGATCCTTTCATCCTTGTCATTATGACTAGGTAAGGGTTGCTCGTGAGGAAGAAGGACATTCAAATTAAGGGGAGAATCAAGATAACCATACCATCATCTCGAAGCCTTAGATATTCTCTAGGAGGCTTGTTGTTATGAGGGGGATCTTGATAGCCTATCCCCTTTGTGTTTTCATCAATTGATATTTTCTCTAAAAGTTTATGAATTTCATGCTCAATTGTTGTGTCACATCCTTGTTTACTTAAGATAGTGAAGCCTTTTCCAAATGTTTCTTCAAGGTTGATAGGAGTGTTTGTTACTTTGTTATCATAGAATGGTTGAGTGTTTTCTTGTTTAGAGGAACTTGGTTCATCTAGTGTAGGAAATTTAGGTTCAACTTTTGTTTCAAGTTGTAACTAAACATCTCAAGAGGTGGTATGGTAGGAGGATTTGGTTTGTTCCTGGATGGATAAAAGGATGCATTAGCTTCAAGGTTTTCAAGAAAATCATTTAGCAACCTATTCATGTTGTCATCATGTTCTCCAATGATGTCAACATCATGAGAAGGACATGCATTAGGATTTGAAGGAGCATGAGTGAGTTCAATGTCATTAGGATTGGTTCCAGAGGCACAACTTGACACATCCACTAAGGACTTTAATGACATCCAAATCTTATTAAAACACATATCTATGGTGAAAATTTTAGATTGCACAAGATGAATGAAATTAAACTAGATGCAATGAATGGAATGAAATAGAAAATATAGAAACAAAAACAGAAAGGTAACAAAAAAACAAAAACTCAGAAAATGAACAGGAAATGATAGAAATTGTAGTAAAAAATGTGCAAAGGGACTGATTCACCCTAAGTGGCGAATGAGTCCTGGTACTGAGTTTTTTGAAAATATTCAAAAAATTTAAAATGAATTTTATGCTTTTTATATTTTTTAATAAAATATGATATGAAAATGCATAATTTTAGTGAATTTTTTAATGAGATGAAATGCAATAATGCAAGCTATATGAGCTTTTCACTAATACAAATTTTGAAACCCTAGAATGCAAATTAAACTATGCAAAGTGAAATGAAATGTTAATGTAAGATAAATATAGGATTTAAATACACTCCAAATCATAAATATGATGCTCTAAGTACAGGTTCACCAAAATGAACCGATGATTTTTGTATGGGGGCTCTCTTACAATTCTAAGGTTTTGGACCTAAAAGGAGAGAGATACAAAAAACTTAAGGATTTAATCAAGAACAAATCCTTGAGATTTCAATACAAAGGAGATTAAAATTTGTCAAAGGGGATTGTCCTAAAGGTAAAAAATTGATAAGAGAGGTTCACCACCAAGTGTAAACTTGGAAAATGCAAGCTGTTTGAAAACACACTATGATATGCAAAAAGACCTAGAAATGCAAATAGAATGTGACAAAAAATTATGAGATTGAAAGTGTGCAACTAGAAACTGGAGAAAGATGGAATGGAGCTCTGGAACCCTAAAATTTCTTCTTTTTAGGCCAACTAGGCCTCATACACAAAGTTGGGAAACTTGGTCCTACTTCAGGGGAAAAATGTTAGAACAGGTTTTCGAAAAATGGGTACTCAAATTTGCAAAAATATTTGTCATACTCCTACAATGGAACTCGTTCACCACTAATGAAGAATCAATCCACTTCTAAATTTCTAGAAATTCAAAAGTGGAATCTGTAGCCCTCAATCTACTTCTCTACTCTTGATTTAGATTAGGGTCTGAAACTGTCAAATTCAACTTGTAGGTGTTCACCAAACTTCTCTTAGTACTTTGACAACTTTGAATGGCTTTCAAAACTTGATGAAAACTTTTCCAATCTTTCTCTTTGACAAATCTGCATCCTAGACCTGCAAATCACATGCAAAGAGGGAAATTTTTTTGTAGGGTTAGTGAATAGGGGTTTGCCTCGGTCAAACCTCGTGTTGGTAGTTAAACCCTTGAAATGAAATGAAATGAAATGTGGAAAGAGAATGATGAATGAACAAGAAATGATGTTGCAACTCACCAAACCCTTGAAGTAGAATGCTGCAAACATTCAAGTCATAGCCCCAATGGATGTAGACTTGAAAATTCTTGAAATGCTTAGATTGTTTGATAGATTGATTAGGAGGGGGAATGAGTGGAAAAACCTTATATTTATACTCAATTATGCAATAATTCCCTGAAAATAAATCATCATAGGCTGACCTTAGATCTTAGAATATAAAAATCTACTAGAAATTTGAATTAACCTTGAATTTTAAGGGGACTCATTCACCCAAAATGGTGAATGGGTCCCACCTTAGGCATTTAAAGTGGGTTTCAGGATTTAGATGTTTTAAATGATATTTATTAGGTTTATTATCAAAAATACTTATAAGTAAGGCATGTAGATATAAAATGTGGCCAATTAAAGCATAATTATTAAACAGGCATAGGACAACTAAGAGGGGAGGGTGAATCAGTTGTCACACAAATTCAAACTTAAAACTTTATCACTTATCAAATCTTAAACCACACTATTCTGTTATTAAATAGGAGCATGAAACATAAATAACAGAAAGTAAATCAACACAATGAACTCCAATTTTTTACGTGGAAAACCCAATAAGGGAAAAAACATAGTGAGGGTTAACTTACAATATAAAGATTATAAAAAGGTTCACTTCCAAGGCCTCACTACCCAAAAGAGGACTCACTGTCCAAGTACAAAGGCTCACTGCCTACAAACGACTCATTGTCCAATAGGGAGGCTCATTTCCTATAGATACAAAATAGAACAAAAGATCCACCATTGCAATTAAAGCACATTCACAAGATTATAGAAACCTTCAATTCACTACCTTCATCACACTGAAAAACTGCTATCACAACTCACTCACATACACTTCTGCTCTTATGATTTGTGGCACACTTTCATCAATTTGCATCACACTGTCATACATATCTTTACTAAGGCTCTTTTGAAGGATGATTTTATATTGAACTATGTTGACATTAATGACAACCTTAGTAAAGATGTCTACAATTTGTTCCTTTGTAGTCACATACTCCAATCTGACTTCATTCTCCAACACTTTTTCTTTCGAGAAATGGTATTTGATAGATATGTGCTTCATTCTTGAATGCATAACATGTTTCTTTGAAATGTTTATTTTAATTGTATTGTCATAGAAGATAGAAATAGGATGATCACATACCAAACCAATGTCTTTCGGAGTTTACTTCATCCACAAAACTTGTGTGCAACAGGATGTTACAACAATATATTCTACCTTTGTAGTAGATAAAGAAATCGAGTCTTGATTCTTACTCAACCATGAAACTAATCTTCCACCAAGAAGGAAAGCACCACTATTGGTACTCTTTCAGTCATCTACACATCTAGCCCAATTGGCATTTGTATAAGCACTCAGGGTGAAATCATTACTCTTAGGGTACCATAGTCCATAATCTGGCATGCCCTTAAGATATCTAAATATCCTTTTCACAACCATAAGATGTTCTTCTCTAGGATCTACTTGAAATCTAGCAACTAAACACACTACATGCATAATATCTAGTCTGGTAGCAGTAGTGAGATACAACAATCTTCCAATCATGGATCTTTATTTTCTTTGATCAGTCTTAGCAGATTCATCATCCTTGCCCAGCTTACATATGATTACCATAGGAGTACAATCTGGTTTAGAATCTTCCATCCCAATTTTTTTCAACAACTCTTTTACATACTTAGATTGTGAAATAAATATCCCTTTATCAATTTGATTCACTTGTAGACAAAGGAATAAATTCAATTCACCAATCATAGACATCTCAAATTCTTTCTGCATTTCTTCAGCAAATTTTTTACACATGCCATCATTTCCACCAAAAATGATATCATCAACATAAAAAACAACAATAAACATCTTATTACCTTTCACTTTCAAGTAGAGATTACTCTCAACAAAACCTTTACTAAATCCTTGCTTTGTCAGATATTTGTCCAGTCTTGCATACTAAGCTCTAGGAGCTTGCTTCAATCCATACAATGCTTTCTTCAATTTACAAACCATTTTCGGTTTGTTAGACAACTGAAATCCTTCAAGTTGCTCCATGTACACTTCTTCATCCAACTCACCATTCAGAAAAGCTGACTTAACATCCATTTGATATACCTTGAAGTCCTTGTGGGAAGAGAATGCCCAAAACATTTTGTTAGCTTCCATTCTGGCCACAAGGGAAAAAGTATCTTCAAAATATATACCTTCAACTTGTGAATATCCTTTGCATACTAGTCTTGCCTTCTTACTAATTCTCCATTTTCATTCAGTTTGTTGCGGAACATCCATTTTGAGCCAATCACATTTTTTTTCATAGGTCTAGGGACTATTTCCCATGTCTGATTCGTTTCTATCTGTTGCAATTCCTTTTTCATATCTCTCATCCCACTTTCATCTTCACATGATTCTTTTACACATTTAGGTTCTATTTTAGAGAGTAAACACAAATTTTCCTCAACTACTACTCTACTTCTTGTCTTCACACCTTCACTCTTGGTTTCAATTATTTGCTCCTATGGATTATTCTTCTATACATATTTAGGAGTCCTAGTAGCAAGTTCTAGTTCATTCTCTTCTTTTTCTTCCTCTTCTTTCTCTTCTTCTTCTTCCTTCTCCTTATTTTCTTTAGGTATATGTCCATAAATAGGATCATCAGGATCAACTTCACTTATCTCAATAGGTCTGCATATGTCTTCATCAACTTTCACATTAGCGCTTTCAATATTTTTTCACAATCTTTTGTTAAAGCATCTATATTCCTTGCTAGTAGTAGAATACCCAAGAAATATTCCTTCATCACATCTAGCATCAAACTTTCCAATATTTTCATCATCTCTTTTAATATAGCATCTACTTCCAAATACCTTAAAATATTTCACAGTAGGAGTCTTACCAGTCCATAACTCAAAAGGTGTCTTTGTGTTGTTATGTTTGATCTGAACTCTATTAAGAACATAAACAATAGTATGTACATCACTTCTCTTCAATACACATATGGTACATTAGACTCTCTCATCATAGTTCTAGTAGCTTCTTATATAGTCCTATTTTTCCTTTCAACTACTCCATTCTGCTGAGGGGTTCTTGGAGTAGAAAATTATCTTTTTTATGCCATGCTTCTCACATAATTCATTAAATTCACCAGAAGTGAATTCACCACCTCTATCATATCTCAAACACTTTTTTTTTAAGATTTACTTCATTTTTTGCTCTTGCTTTGAATACCTTAAGGCTATCCAATGCCTTATTCTTTTCTCTGAGAAAAGCAACCCATTGCATTTGAGTATAATAATCAATAAGCAACATAAAGTACCTATCTACATTCAAGATTTTGTTCTTGGTCGGACCATAGAGATCAGTGTGAATCAACTCTAGCATTCCAATAGTAGAGTGTTCTTTTCCCTTAAAGCTACATCTTGTCTGCTTCCCTAATTGATAACTTCTGTACATAGCATTAGTAGGTCTTGTGATTCTAGGTAGTACTTGAGCAATCTCCTTAGCACTCATCTTGACTAGGTTATCAAAGTTCACATGTCCCATTCTCCGGTGCCATAACCAACTCTCACTAATTTGAGATACAAGGAAATGACCATCAACTCCCTTTAGCTGATAGATGTTTCCATGAGTTCTTCTTCCTGCAACAATCATATCTCCATTTTTGGATCCTTTTTTGATTTCATAGGTATTGTTCTAAAACACAAGTTTAAGGTCATTTCTGCACATCTAACCAACACTCAAAATATTATGTCTCAAACCCTTCACATAATATACATCATCAGTGTTATGCACTCCATCAAAACTGATTGAACCTTTACCATAGATCTTTACTCCTGAATCATCATTGAATATGACTAAAACACCATCATATTTTTCAAGTTTACTGAATATACTCTTATCTTTGGTCATGTGATTAGAACACCCTGTATCAATTACCCAATAGCCATCATCCGTTCTTGCATGAAAAGCGGTAGCTAGCGTACCTTCCTTCATATTTTTCTTAACCTCTAGAGCCTTCTTACTTATGCATTTTCCAGAGTTAGTGGATATAGATTTACTTTCCAAAGCTAAGAATAAGTATTCACTATCATCAACCTCATTGTCAGATTTGTGATCAAAAATACCCGCCTCTTCCTTAACATAGTACAACTTCTTATACTTCTTATATTTCCTATCCTTATCTTTATAATTCTTGTTCTTCTTAAGTGTAGCCCTATTCAGACATCTCAAAGCATAATGACCAATGTTACCATAAATAAAACATTTAAAGGGTAACATACCTTTATATTTTCTAGTGCCTTTCTTCAATTTCCTAGGGAAATTTGCTTCCAACTCTTCATCATCGCTATCTGGTTCTTCAATCTTCAAAGCCTTAAATGCCGTTTATGTCTTCTCTTCTATCATTTTTTCTTTCTGGAACTTTCTTATCTCAAATGCTTGTAGGGTGTAGAAAAATTCTTCTAGAGTGCACTTCTTAGGATCATACATTTCTTCAATAATAGAGATCTTATCGTTGTAACATTCTAGTAAAGTGATCAGGATCTTCTCGATTATATCATCTGTTAGGTTTCCCTCTTGATTTTAACATCATTTGCTACCAATTCTACTCTTTGAAAGAAACTTGTAAATTCTTTACCATCTTCCATCTTCAAGTTCAAAAATCTACTCTTTTCCACCAACCTCTATGTCAATTTCACCTTTTTGTTTCCTTCATACATGTCTTCCAACTTCTTCCAAACTTCATATGTAGTATCCAGAGAATTAACCTTGACTCACTCATTTTTAGATAAACCACTACAAATCACATATGTCACCTTCTCATTTAAAGAATTAACACCACTGGACGAAAGTATATACTTGTTCTCATTTTTCAATTCCAATCATTATAGTCAATTCCATCAAACATAGGGATCGCCAACTTGTGTGCATCATATTTTCCTTAAGCGGTTAAGCTCTACACAAGGAAATACAAGATTTGATACCAATTGTTAAATAGGTGCATGATAATTGAGCGAGGGGTGAATTAGTTGTCACACAAATTCAAACTTAAAACTTTATCACTTATCAAATCTTCAACCACACTATTCCGTTATGAAATATGAGCATGAAACATAAATAACAGAAACTAAATCAACACAATGAATGCCATATTTTTACATGGAAAACCTAATAAAGGAAAAACCATGGTGAGGGTTAACTCACACTATAAATATTATGAAAAGGCTCACTCCCAAGGGCTCACTAGCCAAAAGAGGACTCACCTTCCAAGTACAAAGGATCACTGCCTACAAAGGACTCACTTTCCAATAGAGAGGCTCATTGCCTACATATACAAAAGAGAAAAAATGATCCACCACTACAATTAAAGCACATTCATAGGATTACAAAAACCTTCAATTCACTACCTTTAGCACACTGAAAAAATGCTATCACAACTCACTCACTCACACTTCTTCTCTTATGATTTATGGCACACTTTCATCACTTTGCATCACAGTGTCATACATCTCTTCACAATTCAACTTGCTTTTATATCATTCTAAACCTTAGAAACATTTACCAAGGTTGGCCACAAGACAACATTTTATAAATTCAAATTAGGTCAACAACTCAAAATTCCCATGGTGGAAAGAAATAGGAGTGGACAAATCAAATTATTTTCTTGCATCATTTACACACTTCCTCAATTAAATTTTATTCTTTGAATGAAGTGTAAACACCAAGTCAGCCAAACCTAATGAAAACACAGATAAACATTGATGCACATGATTCCCAATAAGAAGGTGACATGTAGATGAATCAACATGCTTCATTATGCATGAGAATACATCTCAGAACCTTCCAGATATATTCTCAGCAAAAGCAATAGGCTTCGATCACTTAATTTCTTTTACTAGTCTATTTGGACTGTGCAAACTCATACTAAAATACTAAAACATGACTTCCTGATTACCAAAATCCAAACCTCTTCACCCGAGCATAGGAAATACCTTCACAAGACATATCCTAGATTTGAACGGTCTAAATCAAAACAACAGAGGACTGCGTAGTAGAAACATGTTCTCCTAGTTCACATAAGATCAAACTTGCTAGATAGTTCACATACAGGTGAACACAACTTTCATGTACCATCTCACCAGAGTTGTAAACTCAACATATATCATCATGAGATTACCATTAACAAACCTTCAAACCCACACAAGAATAGGATCAACACAGGAGAAATGCAGAGCACATACTAGAGCACATTCAATACTTTGACTTCTCTTCTTTATTAATTTTCTCAAAAGAACTTGGAAAATCATCAAACTAGCACATCTACAAGACCATAAATATAGCTCCATGTACTCACAACATTTTAGAAGCATCTCAGCTATAATAGCTCATACTTGCAACAATAAGAAAGCCCAATTATTAATGAAAAGCTTGGAAAAGTGTGAAAGTTTGTTACAACACTTTAAAACACTTTGAAATAAGGCTTGGTAGATGATAAAAATGTAAGAAAAGTTCAAGTGTGGAACAAACTCTCCTAAGGTCAAAAACTCAGGGAAGAATACAAATATGTCTTTAAATTTTACAATTACAGTTCAATACGAAATACATGAAATAAATAACAGAAAGGAGAAATAACTCATACACATTTGAACACCAGATCTATGTGGGAAAACCCTTACAGGAGAAAAACCCACCACACCAAGAAAAGCCTCTTTGTATTACAGTAATAAAGATTACATACAGAGATTGAACTTCACTTTCTAATGTCAAGATAATAACAACATTCACTGACCAATCTTTTACAGAACATTAATCTTACAATGCTCTCAATGAATATACAATGAATTCACGTAGATTAGATCATGTTTAGAATCAAATAGAAAAACCATCAAAACCGAACCCCGCAACTACCATCCATTACGAATATATTATCCTGTTCATGGTTTGTAGATCTTCCACACAGGAATGGTTGCAACTGTTTAACTTCCAACAATTTACATTCCACTCTCTCATTGGCTCAAAACCCACCACGTAGGTTAGACGTTTTGTCAAAGAAGTTCAAACAAAATGTAATGGCTATTGACAACACTTTAAGAAGTCATCAAATTCACCACCTTATCGGTGAGACTTGCACTATCGACAAGAGTTCATATCGACATCAAACCCATCAGCCAAGAGTCTCTCTGATGATACCTTCTTCCAATGACATGTGTCCATTGCTCATGCATTTCTAAACCTGTGGACCCCTACACTGCCGCCTCTAATCTCGAGCCATTCCCCGCTATCCCGTGATGGAATTCGCACGATTGTAGTTTATCAGCGAGTGGATCGCTTACATGTCTTAATTGGTAAAACCAAAAGGAAAAACATAAGTATTTTGATCTTTGATCTCGCCCATTCCACTATCCTCAATGTCTTCTCGTTGATTGCAATATCACGCAAGCATCGCCATTTGTTCCAATCAGATAAAGAAGATGAGCTACGGATCTTTTGACCAATCACACGATCTCAAATCTGCCAGTCGCTATCCCGCGATGGAAATTTGGTTGATTGTGATATCACGTGCGAATGCCATGTGTCTTAATCGAATGATGCCGAAGAGAATTGTATAGTAGGGAAATTTAAAAACTTTCCAACTCTGTGACAATTTTACAAACAAACAAAGATGCTACGACAACGAAGGATGTAATAAAGAATAACTTTGCCAAGATTTAACAAGGATACAAGCTAGTAAGTTGAGACACCATTTTTCAACAATCTCCCACTTGACGAAGAGTTACTGGCTTCCTCCAAAACCTGAAGTTAATGAGGGTCATGGGCTCCAAGGCCCATTGAACAAGCACACCACCTGTACTTGGCTGTGCTCACTGGTTTCCTTAATGCATCTACAAAATTTTCTAGAGTATCCACTTTTTCTAAAGAGACCTTTCCATCCTCCACCATATCTCATACAAAATGATACTGCACATCAATATGTTTTGTCGTAGCATGGAAAGTAGGATTTTTTGATAAAAAAATAGCACTCTGACTGTCACAGTAAATTGTAACTATCCTTGCATCGAATCCAACATTAGAACACAAATGTTTTAACCAAATTGCTTCTTTACAGGCATGTGTTGTTTCCATGTATTCTGCCTCTGTAGTGGACAAAGCGACTACAACCTATTGCTTACTCATCCAACTAACTGCACCACCATTCATCATGAAAATATATCCATTGGTGATCTTCTATTGTCAATGTCCTCACCCAATAATAATCCACATAGCCTTGAATATTGAGAGTTCTCTGTGATTCAACCAAGTTCCCATGGTAACACAAAGCAAAATCTGAAGTGCCCTTCAAATATCTGAAAACCCTTTTCACAGCATCCTAATGTGTCCTTCCAGGATTTTCCATAAAGCAACTAAGAACTCCCATTGCTTGGGCAATGTATGGCCTTGTATAGACTATTGCATACATTAAACTTACAACTGCACTAGCATAAGGCACTCTGGTCATGTCCTCTATCTCAGAGATATTATTTTGGACATTTCAATGTATAGCTTCATGTTCGCAAAATGGAACAACTAGTTGCTTGTATTCATTCATGTAAAATCTCTCCAATAAGATATTATACTTACTTCCGATTGAGAGCTAAAAGTTTTCTATTCTTTTTGTCCCTGGATATTTCCATTCCCATAATATACCTGGCTGCATCAAGATCTTTCATTTTGATCTTTACAGATAATTGAGATTTTAGATTAGAAATCATTAACTTACTATTTCCTATGAACAACATATCATAAACATAGAGTGCAATAATAAGAACACAATCATTTTCAGCTTTGAAGTATACACAATGATCAGATTTTGATCTTACAATTCCCAATGACAAAACAAACATGTCAAACTTCTGGTACCACATTCTAGGTGATTGTCTTAACCCATACAGAGATTTTTTCAACTTGCAAACCAGTTTTTCTTTATCTTTTTCCACAAAGTGCTTTGGCTGGGACATGTAAATTTCTTCTTCAAGATCACCATGAAGAAATGTTGTCTTCACATCCATCTATTGAATCTTTAAGTCATAACCTGCTGCAAGTGACAAAAGAAATCTAATAGATGTCAGCTTAGCTATAGGAGAGAATATTTATCCATAATCAATTCCCTCTACCTAGGAATATCCCTTTGCAACCAACCTCGCCTTATAATTTTCCACACTACCATCCATACCTATTTTCTTTTTAAATACCCATTTGTAGCCAACAAATTTTCTACCTTCAGGAAAGGGCAATAAACTCCAAGTATCATTCTTTTCTAATGATGCCATTTCTTCCTTCATGGCTTCCAACAAGGAGTTTGAGTCATACATTCTAAATGCCTCTTTCACAGTCCTAGGCTCATCAGTGCTAGAATTTAAAGCACAGGCACAAGTAGAATTGATCATAGAAAACCCATACCTATCAGGTTCTTTTCTTTCACGTGTTGACCTCCTCACAGGCTGAGGCTGAGATGGTTTTTCTTCTTCAGAACTTTCATAACTACTTGAGCTCTCCTCAGTTTTAGGTACATTTTGAATTTTCAATTCCTTTTTTTCTGGTGTCGGAAGAATTTCAACTACATCATTTTTATCTTATGATTTTTTCTCTGACTCTAGATCCAAAGTAGAATGCTTCAACTCAAGAAAGATAACACTTCTACTATATAAAACCTTCTCCATATTAGGATTCCAAAGCTTGTATCCTTTTATGCCAGTACTGTAGCTAATAAAAATATATTTGTTAGCCTTTTTCTCCAATTTAGATCTTTCCTCATTTGGCACATATGCATATGCCTCACAGCTAAAGACACGAATATGTCTCACAGAGGGCTTTGTTCCAGACCATGCTTCTAAAGGTGTCTTCTCAACAAGAGCGGAATTAGGAGAATGATTTATTAAGTAACATGTTACCACCGCCTCTTTAGCCCAAAAATTCTCCTCCAAGCTAGCAATCGCCTACAAACTTTGTGCTCTTTCCATCACTATCATGTTGAACCTTTTCTCGCAACCCATTTTTGTGTGAGTGTGGTAGGGTGAAGTTTTATGTCTTTTAATCCCATGATCTTACAAGATTTTCAAATCATCAAAACAAAAATCACTATTATTGTCAATCCTTAAACATTGTATTTTCCTTCCGCCTAGTTTTCCATAAGGTTTTGAAACTCTAAATGAATGAACACTTTTGATTTACTTTTCAAAAAATAAACAAATTCCCTTCTTGAATAATCATCAATGAACGATACATAATATCTTAATTTAGACAAAGAAGGAACATTTAATGGACCAAAAACATCATAATGAATGTAATCAAGTAAACCAAGAGATTTGTGGAGGACTAGAGTAAAATGAAACACTATGTTGTTTTCCATATATATAATGTTCAAAAAATTCAAATTCATGTTACAATCATCAAGCCCCAACCAAGTTGTTATTTTCAAAGTTTTTGTGCTTTTCACCAATGTGTCAAGCCCATGATGCCAAAGCATAGTCTTTTTTGCTGGAAGTTTAACTTCCATAGAGTTTGCACTACCAGGAACTTTTTCCTCTTTTCCTCCATGAGTAGCTTTTTGTGACTTTGCAAAGACACTATTGCATTGAACAACATGTGCATCGAGCTTATACATGTACCAATTTGAGCACCCTTAGCACCATTAAGCCTCTAGTCATCTTGCGTACCATTTCCAGAGAACGTGACTTGCACTCCAATATCATTCAGCTTACTAATAGAAAGTAGATTTTGAGCCAGACCTGGTATATGCATTACATCATTGATTCCCTTCACTCTTATACTAGGGAACTAAATTCTGACTCTTCCACAACCAACTATTTCTAGAGATGAATCGCTCACCAAATACACCTTTCCACCATCATATTTTTCATACTTAGTGAACTAGTCTCTATGAGATGTCATGTCGAAAGATGCTCCAAAATCAATCATCTAGACATCATCTGATACTTGTGTAGCCAAGGCTACAATGAAGGTGTCTGCATCACTCTGAGAAGAATAATTTTCGGAAGAATTCTTCTTCTTCTTATTTTTCTCCTCCTTATAATCCTTTTGGAGATGACCAGGTTGCCCACAATTCCAGCAGTTCACCTTGCACTTCTTGCTAGGAGACTTTGATCTCCCCTCTTATTTGGATTTGGACTTGTCCTTCTTCTTTCCTTTTTCTTTCGATCTCCCTCGAATAGCAAGAGCCTCCTTCACCATCTCAAAATATTTTCTTCTCATCTCTTCTGATAATAAAGGAGAAACAACATCTTCCATCTTAAAATTGGATGTCGTACTCCCAATAGCCATCACCAAGTGATCCCAAGAATCCGGTAAAGAACATGGCAAAAGCATACAACGATATTCTTCGTCAATCTTTACACCCACAGATGCTAACTAAGCAATCAACATGTTGGAAGGATTCAAATTATCAACAACAGATGCTCCATCCTACATTTTCAAAGAGTACAACTTGTTCCTCAAGAAAAACTTATTCACCAAGGACTTGCCCTAATAAATAGTTCCCAGTCTTTTCCACAAAGAAGATGCAGTATTTTCTTCATGAACTTTCAGAAGAACTGAGTCTGCTAAATAGAGCCTTATCAACCCTTTGATTTTTGATCTACAAGGTCCCAATCCTCTTGCTTCATGCCTGTAGGCTTTGCTCCAGACACAACAAGCCAAAGATCATGGTTAACTAATAGATCTTCCATTTTAAGTTTCCATAACTCAAAATTGCTGCCATTTATTTTCTCTATTTCAATCTTTCCTGACGTGTTTTCCATCTTAATCTGTAATTCAAATTTCTAGACTTCTACAAGACTCCCACTAAACATAATTGACTAAAAAAACCCAACGTACCCACAAGGATAACACAACTGGCCAAGATTTGATACCACTTGTAAGGAAAGTTCAGGTGCAGAACAAACTCTCCTAACATCAAAAACTTAGGGAATAATGTAGATATGTCTTTAAATTTTACAATTACAGTTCAATACAACACACATGAAATAAATAACAAAAAGGAGAAATAACTCATACACATTTGAACACCAAATTTACGTGGGAAAACCCTTACGGGAGAAAAACCCACCACACCAAGAAAAGCCTCTTTGTATTACAGTAATAAAGATTACATATAGAGATTGAACTTGACTTTCTGATGTCAAGATAATAACAGCAACATTCACTAACCAATCTTGTATAGAACATTAATCTTACAATCCTCTCAATGAATATACAATGAATTCACACAGATCAGATCATGTTTAGAATCAAACAGAAAAACCATCAAAACTGAACCCCTCAACTATCATCTGTTACAAATATATCATCCTATTCATGGTCTATATATCTTCCACACAGGAACGGTCACAACTATTCAACTTCCAATGATTTACATTCCGCTTCTCTCATTGGCTCAAAACCCACCACATAGGTTAGACGTTATGTCAAAGAAGTTCAAACGATATGTCATGGCTATCAGCAACACTCTAAGAAGTCATATCGAATTCACCAATCTGTCAGCGAGACTTGCACTCTTGACAAGATTTCATATTGAAAACAAACCCATCAGCCAAGAGTATCTCCGAGAATACCATCCGCTAATGACACGTGTCCACTGCTCATACATTTCTGAAACTCCAAGTGGACCCCACACCCATAAGCTCTAATCTCAGCCTTTCCTCGCTATCCCGCGATGGCATTTTGGCTGATCACAATATCATGGGCAACTGCCACGTGTCTTAATTAGTAAATCCAAAAGGAAAAGGGTAAGTACTTTGATCTTTTCATCTTAGTCATTCCTCGCTATCCGGAGATGTCTTTCTAGTTGATCGTGATATCATGAGCGACTACCACATGTTCCAACTAATGATGCTGAAGAAGATGAGCTTGTTTGACCTTTGACCAATCATCCTCAGATCTCAATGGTTGCACGCTATCCTGCGATGGCACTTTGGTTGATCACGATATCACGGGCGACTACCATGTGTTTTAATCGGATGACGCCGAATAACATTGTACAGTAGGGAAATTTCAAAACTTTCCAACTCTGTGACAAGTTTACAAACAAAAACAAATTCCATGACAACGAAGGATGTAATAAAGAATAACTTTGCCAAGATTTAACAAAGATACAAGCTAGTAAGTTGAGACACCATTTTTCAACAAAAAAGAGGTTATTTAGATGAAATTCATTAATAGGATCCTCGAAAAGTTTGGAAGTGTGTTTCAACACTTTACAACACTTTTGCAAGGCATCATAAAATTTTTATTAGTTCACAAGGGCCCAAGACCTAATGTGAATGTGTTAACCACATTACAACACTAAATCAAGGAAAAACTAAGCCAACATCCACAAGAAGGACCCAAATGAGCGTGAAAATGTCCAAAGATCCATTTTTCTACGCTACACATGTGATGCATATTTTCACTTTGTGGTGACATTGGGTGTGATGTCCTTCAAGAGCATGATCTCTCTTAGCATATTATATTCCTCTTAGTGTCTTGATGTGACACACTACATCCCTTAAGTTGTGAATCTTCTATTCTTTGATTGTTCCTCTCTTGGAGACATCAGGCACAATGTTCCCTAAGATAATACCTTACATGAGCTAAGCAAGACTCCTTTAAACATTACCTATATTGCATTTTCCATTTTGATTATATGGCCACCTTACATAACACACTTTGCAATCCTGTCAATCCATCTTGTTTGTTCATGAATATCAAGCATATGAAGCTTTTCTTGCATCATGAAGCTCGAAGTTCATTGTTGCATGGCACCTTATCAAAGTTATCAAGTGGTATAACTTTGGTCTGGTTGAACAGGAAGCCAAACCAAGGCATCAATTTCCCATATCCACTTGCTTGTGTGTGTGAGCACATACTAGCTGCGTGCGTATGTATCTTACCTTTTGGATACTCACCCAATATATAGCTTGAATTTTTGTTTCCTTAGAGTGAGCACAGATTATTTTAGAAAAATAGCCTAGATCTGACCCACATCGTGATGGAAAAATGGTCGAAGCTTGATTCTCTTTTTGTTTTATGTATTTATTTGTATTTTATTTATGTATTTGGTAGTGTATGCTTATGCATTATTATTTCTCTTTATATCATTTCCATGTGTGTTCTTTTGTGCCTATATTGGTTTGTCATAGGATCTTGATCTTGGGGGCTTGATCATCCCTCTTGATCATTGTCATCCTATCTTACCAGCATTTGTACGGTTGGACCCCTTTCGATGCAAATTTATCTACTTTACTGTGGGTTTGGAGCAAGTTCATCCTCTCACTAAAGTGGGGGGTAAGTGTCAAAAAAATTTGTCCATGACATTTTAACACTTGTTTGGGCCCTCTTTGTTGAATTGGACTTAATGATGCCTTAATTTAGTGTTGTAATGTGTTTAATGCATTCTATTGGCATAAATAAAGTCTTGTACCTAGTTAATTCATTACTAGGGGACTTATTTACACATGTTAAGTTTACTTAGGGCCTATGAAGGAATCTTTCTAGAAGGTGTTAGTTTTCATTAGTTATCTTATCTTTTGACTTGTCATTGATGAGAATATAGTTTATTATTGTCACATTCTATTCTCTCTTCTTGTGCTTTCCATTTGGTCTCAAGATCTTGGAGTTCATATCCAATTCTAACATGGTATTAGAGCTGGTTGGGTGCCATTGGAGAGTCTTTTTCTAAAGAGAGATACCAGATTTGGGGGTGTTCTTTTTTTGGTTCTTTATTGCAGGTTCATATCGAAGCTTGTTGGTGCAAATCTAAGCTCACCATTGCATCTTGAAGTTTCATGAAAGTCAATTTTTTCTTTTGTTTCATCCAAATCGGACATACGAGTCCAAATCTATGAGGGTTTGAAGTTGAAGAGTGGTTGCTAGATCCAAAATGTAGCTACATTTTTGGAGCATTTTGGGTCAAATCTAACCATTCCATTGCATCCAGAATGGCCAAAAACCCTAAGATCAACTACTAAATCATCTAAATTGGAGTAGTTGTCCGGTGAAGCAATTTTTTTTTGCCTAAGGAGCCATACGGCCCCCCAGGTCACATCATTAATGTGTCGGTACAAATTTTCTTAAAAAATAATTATTTTATTCAAGTGAATTTTTTTTAAAAAAATTTATTAAAAAAAAATCATTTGTACTGATTACATTTCTTTTCAAAAGATTTGTATTAAAAAAATAAAAAAGTTAAAAAAATTGTAGAGATTTTTTTTGCAGAATTAAGTACATAGATAGTGTACCCTTCATAGGGTTCTACATACGTGGTAGGTAAGCCACTGCAAAGCTACCACATGACAACATCTCACTCACCTGCACCACCCCACCCCAAGTTCATCGTCGATGGTCAAAGTCTTTGAAAACCAGATGAACTATTTGAGAAATCCAACAACAGAATATACCAGGCATCCGAAGATTCTGTCCAACCCCTAGCCGACCTCTGATGGGCATTAAGCCATCAATATTAAGCAAGGGTCCAAAAAATATCTAAAAGAATATTCCGCTCTGCAACATATTCTGTCTGAACGGCATATTCTCTTGTGGTAGGTGCCGAAATTTCAAATTTAATTGTCCAAACCGATGAAATCATCACCACCTCAACGATGACATCAACATCCTAAGAAAATTCTCCTACCCCTCTCCATTGACAGTTTTTTTTTTGAAGCTGACTTTCAAATGCAGATATCTCAATCTTTTTAACTCCTTTTTGAGAGCAATTTTTTTTTTATTTGGGCTAATTTTTCATGCTCTACATGGTGGTGTAATCAGATTTTGGTTTTGGTTTCTATTTCTTCCAATAAATCGAATATTTTCAGAAGTGTTGCTACTTCCTCCTCATTTTGGGAACTTTGGGAGCTCATATCTTGCTCCTATAGTAACATTTTTGGGTGCATATTTTTTTGAAAGTGCATAATTTTTCATGTACTTTTCAATGGTATGATTAAATTGATCTCATTTCATAGCAAAAATTGTACTTGATTTTGTGGCCTATTTTGGCATTTATAAGCACTAAGATCAAAGTCTACTTCGTTGTTTTTGGAAAGTGGCAATTGTAAATGCACTAAGTATAAAGTGCCAAATCAAATAATTCTTGAGGGGTTTATAGATTGTGTAATTTGGGGGTGGGGTAATATTTTTCCTGTGTTGGCTTGTGTCTCTTGATTGGTCTATTGTGTGAGTAAATTGAGGGGTTTAATATGGGAATAAAAAAAAATGTGCTATAATAAGCTAAAATTGATGGAACTTTAATTCTTGGCATGATCGAATCCTAACAAATTATAGGTGGCTTAATATTTTTCCATATCTCTATGGACTAGTTTCTAAACCTTCATCAAAATGGAAGAGAGTTGTGTGGGACATAAAAATAGAACATATCCTAGGAGTAATTGGTTGTAGTTGTAATATTGATACACAAATGGCCACTGATGGTATTGAGATCCCTCGTGATCTTATGACCAAACATTGGGAGATGCATGGAGACTTGAATGAACCCCCATTCCTACAGGATCCTATTGTGGATTGTCTTGTACCACTTGTGGAGTTTCGACCGATTGATGATAAAATAGCTAAAACACTTGCTAATTGGGAAATGTATGTTATTTTTAATGATACAAGACTTTCTTCTTCTCCTCCTGTAGAGACATCTATTGAGACTTTAGTTTCTATGGCTCCCAATCTAGATTTAGAGGGTTCATCTTCTTCATCTATGAGTCAACATCTTGAGGCTGAGGACTCTTGTAAACTAGCATTGGATGAATCATCCATTGTTGTACCTGATGATGCTTGTGATTCAAAAGTTTTGTCTCCTTGTGATTCAGTGCAACAGGACATACATAGTTTTCTAGTTATAGATACTTGGGATGATTTCTTGACAGGTATTTTAGACTTGTTTGTGGAGTCTCATCTTAAATATTTGGGGGACATCACTGATGATATTCATCTTCTCTTTGATGAATATTCTCCTTCTTTAGTTGTTGTGAGGAAACACCTTGACCCTCTTTTTCAATCTCTACGTCATTCTTCACAAATTGGTGTGAGTGTGGATAATTTTGGATAGCATTTGGAGTAGGCTTCTTTTTCTTCAGAGCATATATCATTGTCTTTGGATCATGTTCTACATTCATCTCTACTAGATTCTGGATTGTCTTCTTCAACAATGTGGCCTAGAATGCATGTTTGGAGTGTGTTAGCTTTCAGCATCGACATGGAGAAACTTGAGGATGCTTCAGAGAAATCATTATCCATCATCCATGTATTCCTGACATCCTAAATATCATCATGGTTTTTGTTTCTTCCTAAGGGGAGGAATGTTGTTCGATGCTTTTGGATCATCTTTAGCATTCAACATCGAGCTTCTACCATCATTACAGGAGACTCAATATTAAGGGGGGTTTGCCTTGTCTCTCTTTGACTTCTCTCTTATGGGGGGAATTTTTCCTCACCTGGGGTTTTATCCTTCTAATTCTTCAGTGAGAGCATTTCTATTTTGTATCTTTTATCTCTCTTTTGGGGAGGAGTTTTGTACCACTGGATTTTCTCCTTTTCTCTATTTGTGAGATATTTCTTTTGCATTTGTACAAGGGTACCTAACATGGCCTAGTATTTGGGACCCATTGTTGCATCTTTGTGTCATTTGCATAATAATTTTCTACTCCCTAAGTTGCACTTAAGGGGGGATGTTGGTTTAAATAAAGTCTTGTACCTAGTTAATTCAATACTTGTAGACTTATTTACACATGTTAAGTTTACTTAGGTCCTACGAAGGAATCTTTCTAGAAGTTGTTCATTGTCATTAGTTGTTATCTTATCTTTTGACTTGTAACACATGTGAACCTAGGTAAGCATGATTAGTTTTCTCCTTTCATATGATTAAGACGCTTGTCATAATCTTATGACATCTTGTATCTCACCTTGGCAATATAACCAAGGTGTCTCTACTACATTGTACACACATAAATCATATCATTGAATCATATTAATGATAATACAGTTTGTTTTTGTCACATTCTATTCTTTCTTCTTGTCCTTTCCATATGGTCTCAATATCTTGGTAGTCATAGCCAATTCTAACACATTCACATTAGGTCTTGGGCCCTTGTAAACTAAATGGAATTAATGGTCCCTTATTTTGGGTGTTGTAAAGTGTTGTACCACAGTTTCACACTAATCTAGGGTTTTCATTATTAATTGGGTTTTTTAATGCTTCAATTGGCCCTATTTTTCATCTACAAGCCTTAATTAATGCATCTTTATGAGGATAATCCTAACATAAACCAACATCTAATCATAATTCACATGTTTTTAGGTTGTGTGGCTCATATTTAGTAATCCAGGACTCATACACCACCTTGGGTGTATGGGTCCCACCTAGGTTTCGAGGGTCCCATCATGATTTCACATGAATCTAGGGATTTTTGAGAAATGTATCCCATAGCTAAGCCTAATGGGACTCATATGCCACTTCTGGCATATGAGTCTCGTGTGACCTGAAATTCAATTTAATTCAAATTATTGGTGGGATTTTATCCTCCTAGATCTGATGTCAGCTTGTAGTGTTGTAATTTTAGGAAATTTGCAATACACAAGTATAAATACAAGTTTTTTTCGCTCATTTTCATCTTAACAAGCAATCAAGTGATCCTTATAGAAAATTTGAGTTTACAAGAGAATTCAAGAGCCTTCAAGAGTTGATTATCAAGTGTTTTGGATAATTATTCAAGTATCAAGCATCATTTCAAATTCATCATGTATCATGTTTGTTCTTGAGCTAACAATTGTGATGTAGTGTTTCATGATTAAAGCAAGCATTCAATTCAAGATCTATCACATTCAAGGAAAACCCCTTTCAACTAACAAAACAACATTTTTTCCTCTCTTTAATGTGTGATTTGAAGATCTAGGTTGAAGAAATATTGAAGAGAAATTTTGGAGAAATTTTTCAAGGTTGTCAAAGTTGTCAAAGTGGTCTCATCATCTACATCATCATTGAAGGACTTCTACAGTGCAGAATTCAACAATTCAGACCTGAAGATCAAGTTGAGAAGGTTAAGCATAGATTGAAGAGTAGATTCAAGTCCTAGTTTTCTAGAAAATCCTAACTGGATTGATATGTCACTTTTGGTGTATGAGTCCCTGTTAAGTAAAGTTTCTATATTTTAGGTGTTTCAGACATATCTCTACCAAATTCGTGTTCCTACCTAGAAACCCTAATCTAGGACTAAATTTCCCAGACTGGCATATGAGTCTTAGCAGACATTAATTTTTAGTGTTTTCAACATTTCAAGTCTTCATTAAAGCTCTTATAGGTTTCCAAGTGCACACCTCTGATCTCTCAACTATCTGTTATGATTTACTTGCATTTCTAGGTCATTTAGTGAAGTCTCACATTGCACTAGGTTTAAACATTAGGTTTGTCATTTCATTAGCCTTTCCAAGACCTAGCTTGGCGGTGAACCCCTCTTTAGTCATTAATCAGACCCCAGGAAAACCTTTAGTAGATCTCTTTCCTTCATTACATCCATGGATTAAGATCTCTAGGGAAACCTTGAATGAGAGTAAAGAAGATTGTTGTTTTATGTCCTAAACCATAAGCAGTGACACTTTTTCACCTTTCACTCCTTCTTCCTCAATTGGGCACTCCTCCTCCTCCTCCTCCTTCTTCATCAGCTGGGCAATTGGCATGATTTCAAAATGATTTCTCCATTTTCAACACTCTATTTTGGTAAAGATTCAAGGCGTTGTTTATGTTATCCCATTTTTTTCACAATTTTTGTATTCCTCCTTATTCTCGCTCCTTTCAATGGAACTAAATTTATTTCTAAGTACTTCAATTTTAGCATAGAAGGATTCCAAAGGATCCTCTTGCTACTCTATCTACTCAACCTCCTCTTGATGTTCTATCTATTCATTTCTCCAATTCCCCTCTTGATTATCCTCATTATTGGTTTATTCTTCCCAAGACTCAAACCTCTCCATATCCCTAGAAGAAAAATCATTCATCTAATTCTAAGGAGAAATAGAGACATCATATTCACCTTGTTTGGGTGGGTCAACCATATCCTCAAAGTAGGTGTTTTCATTCGAAAGAGGGTGAACATTCTTTTATTGTTAATAATATAATGACAATCCATATTTGACTTTCAACTAATAAATCAATTCTTAAAATCATCATATGATATGTTGAAAATTAAATGTATATTACAACACTATTATAATTTTATGTGAAAAATTATTTTAGAATTTAGAGAATGAAGAAATCTACCTAGATTATATTATCTAATGGATCTAGGAGCTTTTACATCAGCTAAATTATTAGCAAATAATTATGCTAAAAATATTAAAATTATTGCTTTCTTAAAATGATGTGTAACTCAATCCATATTATTTTTATTTTTCAAACCAAACTATCTTAATATATTTTGATTACAAATTGTAATCTTATGAATGAAAACATAGAAGAATGGGTTGTGTCAAAGAATTGAAAAGTAAGAGAAACCTAACTTTTGTTAATAGGGTGAAATTAATAATCACACATTATTTATAATTATATGTTTATTGTTATGTGAAATATAATCATGCAAAAGAAACCCAAGATCCAATGTAATCTTCAAGCTACCTATATTTATAAAGTTGCAATTCTAATATGATTAATTTATATTCAACAACAATAAGCTTAACCAATGAGCATGTATAGGAAGTGAAATTAAAAATTGTGAAATTTTACATTTTTAGTTTTTTCTCAAATAATTTCAATTGAGGAAACACTCGAGGATCGGTATTAATGGATAAATATTATTGAATTTATTAAAAGGGCTATTAGTGATCGTGATTAATTGACTAATTATTGTCTTATGTCCACTTAATAAAATAATATAAACTGATTAATTAATTATTTGAAGGTATTAAACAAATGTTAAAATGAAGCAAATTTTATTTTACTATACAATATTATTAAGGTTATTTATGAAAGGAGATCTCATCTATAATTTTAATATTTATTTGGGTATGTGCAAGATCATGATGCGCCAAAAAAGTGGCGATATGATGGGTATGTGGCTGACGACTTTTTTTTAACCCAAAACTATTGAAACGAAAAGGGTTTTTAAAGGAGATTCTCAACTTTCGACCAATATAAATTATGCTTTATTTTGAATGTAATAAATAATTATTATTCACTTTCTATTTGAATTACGACTAAAGTCTTGATTGATAGGTTGATTGAAAAACATCTATAGCTTTGAAATGGTATCACATTTTTTGAATCTGAAACATGTGTCACATTCTATGTTTCACATACTATAGGATTAAAAATATTGAATTTCATGAAGTTTCGACCAAGTTAAGGTGGTTATTATATGATTTTATTTTTAAAAGTTGTAATAAAAATTCATAATTAATTATTTACTTGGAAATAAATTACAAAAAAATATGCATCACATTGGGACATGAGTCCTCAACTTATATCTAAAATCTTATAAAAAAAATATTATCATTTTATTGTGGTTAGGGTTGGTCAACAGACACCTACTTCTTATTTTTCCCTAAAATTTAAGTACTTGCATTGAAATTTCAAATTTTCACCAAATAGTTAAAAAACCTAGTAGTTTAGAAACTACATTAAATTTGCTATAGATTATATTCTTACATATTTTTTGAATAATATAGATAACTTATTCGAATTTTTACGTCAAGTTGCCTAACTCTATTTTTTCTGAATTTTTTGCCACTTAAGGACCTATTTTTTCCATGATGATCCTGCACATACCCATTTCAGTGATGAATTTGTTCAAACTATTTATCTTTCCAACATTTATGGGAGTGAATTTATTATAAATGTGATATCAATAAATTAGATAATTTATCAACTAATTTATTGTAATTTTCTTGATTTGAAATTGTGAAAAAATAACACTCACTCAATTTAATTACTAATATTTAAATACTTTTTCTACTATTATAAAATATTGAAACAACAAAATAAATAATTTCTATTCTTATATATATATATATATATATTATATATTCTTTAAAATAGATTCTATGGACATTTTTATTAACATTTATGACATATAGGAATAAGGAAATAAAAAGACATTGAATAGTAATTCTTAGAATTATAAAAGATTATAATTGTTGGCATGGACATAATGAATTGCTAGAGTTTGGTATTGTTATTGTGTTCACTTAAGTTCAAGATCTCATTATGTTTGCAAGCACTTGCAAACTTGAATTGTTACAATTTGGAAATGGCCTCCATTCCAATCTATTCAAATGACCATGTTTAGTTACCTTTTTCTCACTGTGCCACACCATAAGCGTGCTCCATTTTGAATGTCAAACTAAATTTATTTGAGAAAAAAAGAGGGGGGAAATGGCCTACTGGTTATGTATGTACATAAATTTTTGGGCCCTGCAATTGTAGTACAACTGAGCGACATTGAAGCCATAGCTTGGCTTCTCAATAACGCCCTCTTTTCTACCAGGGGAAAAAAACATATGAGAAACATGTATATACAAAAAAAATTGGGTGTTCAATTTGTTGTGGAACACCCATTTTGAGCCAATCACATTTTTTTTCACGGGTCTAGGGACTCTTTCCCATGTCTGATTCTTTTCTATCTACTGCAGTTCCTCATTCATAGCTCTCATCCCACTTTCATCTTCACATGCTTCTTTTAAATATTTTGGTTCTATTTTAGAGAGTAAACACAAATTTACCTCAGCTGCTACTTTGCTTCTTGTCTTCACACATTCACTCTTGCTTCCAATTATATATTCTTGTGGATTATTCTTGTGTACATATTTAGGAGTCCTAGCAACAGGTTCCAGTTCATTCTCTTCTTCTTCATCTTCCACTTGTTCTTCTTCTTCTTTCTCTTCTTCTTCTTCCTTCTCCTTATTTTCTTCAGGTATATGTCCATAGATAGGATCATTAGGATCAACTTCACTTATCTCAATAGGTCTGTGTATGTCTTCATCAACTTTCACATTAGCACTTTCAATGATTTTTCTCAATCTTTTGTCAAATCATCTATATGTGTTACTAGTAGTAGAATACCCAAGAAGTATTCCTTCATGACATCTAGCATCAAAATTTCCAAGATTTCCATCATCTCATTTAATATAGGATCTACTTCCAAATACCTTAAAATATTTCACAGTAGGAGTCTTACCAGTCCATAACTCAAAAGGTGTCTTTGTGCTATTGTGTCTGATGTGAACTCTATTAAGAACATAAACAACAGTATGTACATCACTTATCTTCAATACACATTCGACACATGAGACTCTTTCATCATAGTTCTAGTAGCTTCTTGTACAGTCATTTTTCTCCTTTCAACTACTCCATTCTGTTGAGGGGTTCTCAGAGTAGAAAACTATCGTTTTATGTCATGCTTCTCATATAATTCAGTAAATTCACTAGAAGGGAATTCACCACCTCTATTAGATCTCAAACACTTGATTTTCATATTTACTTCATTTTCCACTTTCCTTGAATACCTTAAACCTATCCAATTCCTGATTCTTTTCTTTGAGAAAAGTATCCCATGTCATTCGAGTATAATCATCAATAAGCAACATAAAGTACCTGTCTCCATTCAGGCTTCTGGTCCTGGTTGGAAAACATAGATCAATGTGAATCAACTCCAACATTCTAGTAGTAGAATGTTATTTTCCCTCAAAGCTACATCTTGTTTGCTTCCTGAATTGACAACTTTTGCACATAGCATTAGTAGGTCTTGTGATTCTAGGAAGTCCTTGAACAATCTCCTTAGCACTGATCTTGACTAGGTTACCAAAGTTCACATATCCCATTCTATGGTTCCATAACCAACTCTCAATGATTTGACATACAAGACAATGACCATCAACACCCTTCAGCTAATAGATGTTTCCATAAGTTCTTCTTCCTGTAGCAATCATATCTCCATTTCCATATCCTTTTATGATTTCATAGGTATTTTTTTGAAACACATGTTTAAGGAAATTTCTACACATCTAACTAACACTCAAAATATTATGTCTCAAACCCTTCACATAATATACATCATCAGTATTATGCACTTCATCAAAACTGATTGAACCTTTACCACTGATCTTAGCTCCTGAATCAACACTAAACATGACTAAACCACCATCATATTTTTCAATTTTAGCGAACTTACTCTTATCTCCAGTCATGTGATTAGAACATCCACTATCAATTACCCAGTAGTCTTCATCCTTTCTTGCATGAAAAGCGGTAACCAAGGTACCTTCCTTCATATTCTTCTTAACCTTCAGAGCCTTCTTACTTACACATTTACCAAAGTTAGTGATATAGATTTACTTTCCAAAGCTAAGAATAAGCATTCACTATCATAAACCTCATTGTTAGATTTGTCATCAGAAATACCCACCTCTTCCTTAACATAGTACAACTTCTTATACTTCTTATCCTTCCTATCTTTATCTTTATAATCCTTGTTCTTCTTATGTGTATCCCTATTTAGACATCTCGAAGCATAATGACAAATGTTACCACAACTGAAACATTTAAAGGGTAACATACCTTTATATTTTCCAGTGCCTTTCTTCAATTTCCTAGAGAAATTTTCTTACAACTCTTCATCATCGCTATCTGGTTCTTCAATATTCAAAGCATTAAATGTCATTTATATGTCTTCTCTTTTGGATTTTCTTCTTTCCAGAACTTTCTTATCTCAAATTCTTGCAAGGTTATGAACAACTCTTCTAGAGTGTACTTCTTAGGATAATACATTTCTTCAATAACAGAGATCTTGTCGTTGTAAAATCTACATTTTTCCACTAGCCTCTTTGTCAATTTCACTTTTTCATTTCCTTCATACATATCTTCCAACTTCTTCTAGACTTCATATGCAGTATCGAGAGAATTAACCTTGACTTGGTCATTTTTAGATAAACCCGAAAGGAAATAGAAAAGAGCAAAGGAAAGTACTAATGAATGAGCAATTGTTTGAAGGAAAGATTACCAAATAGATTGAAGTAGCCAAACCAAGCACCACCAAAGCAAGAGACACAAGAATTTGTTAAGGGGAAAAAACAAGAAAAAACCCCAATATTATGAATGGAGGCAAAATGCCTAAAGAATAATACAAAGAGAGAGAGAGCTTCAGCCTTAGCTTGTTGCTTGAATCTTGAAGAATGAGAGGAGAAGCACCTCAATAAGTAGAGGTGAGAAAGAGGAGTTAAAATGTAACTCCCAACTCAATGAATGCCACCATTCATCTATGTGTGTGCAAAGTGTCACCTCTTAAGGAGGTGGTTACAAATATTCCTTAATAAAGGAATTAAAAATAAGCCATCCTCACACATGTGAGATGACAAAAGACAAAAGACTTGTAGGGATTCCTTTGGAATATTCCTACAAGTTAATAAATAATTACAATTAAAGAATAACCTTTACCAAGTAAAGATTAATCTTCTAACATCCCATAAGCTTTACTTGGGGAGGTACACATCAAACTCTTCAATGGTTGTAATCCAAGATTTTTACAATGAAAGAAAGTTTATCTTTACAAAAGAGCTTTGGTGAGAATATTTGCAACTTGATCTTCACCTTTACAATACAAAAGAGGAATTTGCTTGTCTTCAATTTGCTCTCTAATGAAGTGATGTTGAAGAGAAATGTGCTTGGTCCTTGCATGGCATCCAGTTCTTTGCGGCTAATAGCACTTTTGATTATCACAATGTACAAAGGTAGGATCCTTTTGAGGTGGGCTTTAAAGTCTCCAAAGTAATCTTCTTACCTATTATGATTCTTTAGATGCATTTGTACAACCTTTATATTCAGCTTTTGTAGAGGAACAAGAGAGTAGATTGTTGTTTCTTACTATTCCATGAGATTTCACGATCCAACAAAGAAACAATAACCACAAGTGGATCTCCCATCATTGGGATCACCTCCTAAATCTGAATCAGTATAACCTTTTAAAGAAAAATCACAATTTGCATCATAAAAGAGACCAAGATTAAGAGTTCCTTTAACATATCTTAAAATTCTTTTTGCAACTTTAAAATGTGTTTGTTGTGGTTTAGACATAAATCTAGAAACCAATCCAACACTATAAGAAATAGCAGGTCTAGTAAGAGTTAGATAATTTAAACTTCCTACTAATTGCCTATATAAAGTAGGATCAACAAAAGGAGTTTCCATATCAACCATTAATTTAGTTCCTAATTCACAAGGAGTAGAAACACACTTTGCATCATTCATTTTAAATCTATTTAAGAGATCTTGAGCATATTTATTTTGAGAAAGAAAAATACCTTTAGGTGTTTGCCAAATTTGCATACCTAAAAAATAATGTAATAGGCCTAAATCAGTCATTTGAAATTGTTGATTGAGTTGAGACTTAACATCACTAATCAAATTGTTAGAACTAGAAGTGATAATTAAATCATCAACATATAAAATAATAATCACAATATCATCTTCACTATGCTTAATATATAAGTTTGGATCATTTTTACTTTTAATGAAACCTTGAGATAAAAAGAAGGCATTGATCTTTGAATACCATTCTCTAGGAGATTGCTTTAAACCATAAATTGATTTCTTCAATTTGCAAACAAGATGTTCATTTCCTTCCTTAATGAAACCCAAAGGTTGAGACATATAAATTTCTTCATGTAAATCACCATTTAAAAATGTACTTTTAACATCCATTTGATGAATAGGCCAATGCATATGAGAAGCTAAAGCAAGAACTAATTTAATGGTTGGCATCTTAGCTACTGGAGCAAATGTTTCATTATAATCTAATCCTTCAACTTGAGAGAAGCCCCTAGCAACTAATCTAGCTTTAAACTTGCTAACTTCATTATTTGCATTAACCTTAGTTTTATACAACCATTTGCATGAAACAAGATTCTTACCTTGAGGTAGTGGAACTAAATCCCAAGTATTATTAGCAATTAAAGTTTCATATTCTTCTTGCATAGCCTTTTGCCAATGAGGTTGATCTTTAGCTTGTTCATAAGTTTGAGGATCATTTGAATTCATAATGTTAGACATCAAAGCATGATTACAATAATTTGCCTTTCTTCTTTTAGGTGGATTTTTAGCTAAATAATCCTCACTTTCTTGCAACAAACTTTTAAACCATTTTGGCATTCTTTTAGATGTAGGAGTATCATCACTAGAAGAAGAATCATGAGGAGAAATTTCAACATCTTCATCATCACTATCACTATGAGTAAGAGATGCATTAGGAGGGTTAAGAGGAGTTTCAACTTGAGGATTATCCTCCACAACAATAACTTTATTTTGAGAAGAATCAATATTATGCACTTTAGAACAATCATGAACACCATTTTCAGCAATGCATACATCTCTAGCAACTTTAACTTTGTTAGTAAGAGGATTATAAACTCTATAAGCTTTAGAATGTTCATCATAACCAACAAAAATATGGTAAGAAGATTTAGCATCTAATTTTTGCCTCTTTTGTTTAGGTTTGTGAACATAAGCAATTGAACCAAAAATCCTTAAATGCTTAAGATTGGGCTTCCTACCAGACCAAGCTTCTTCAGGAGTTATATCCTTTAAAGCTTTAGTAGGAGTCCTATTAATAATGTAAGTAGCACAAAACATAGCTTCTGCCCAAAATTTATAAGACATATTTTTAGCATGTAACATACATCTAGCCATTTCAACAATAGTTCTATGCTTCCTTTCGCTACACCATTTTGTTGAGGTGTATAGGGAATAGTTAGCTCATGCTTAATACCAAATGTTTTCAAATAACTATTAAAAGCATTGTTCACATATTCTTTTCCATTATCAGTTCTAAGAATTTTAAGTTTAAAACCAGATTGCCTTTCAACAAATTTATGAAATTCAGAAAATATATCAAGAACTTGATCCTTACTATGAAGAAAATAGATCCAAGTTCTTCTAGAAAAATCATCAACAAAAGTAAGTGCATACCTTGATCCTTGGATGGAGTTATTCTCCATGGGTCCCAAAAGGTCACTATGAACTAGGTGCAACTTATGAGTTGCCCTCCATGATTGACCATGTGGAAAGGGCTCCCTATGCATCTTACCACTCATGCATCCTGTGCATACAATTTTAGATGGAACAATACTAGGCAATCCATCTACCATATTAAGCTTTTGCATTAAAGAAATATTGTTAGCATTTATATGACCAAGTCTTTCATGCCAAACATTAAAATCAATGGTAAATATTAAAGAGCATCTAGATTGAGCAAACTCATAAAATTTGAACAAATTATCATTGTCTAATTTAGCATTAGCAATGACCTTGTTTTGTTTTGGATCAATAACATAGCACATATCTTTGTAAAATTCGATTTTATAATCTTGACAAAGCTTAGCAACTGAAAGCAAGTTAGTCTTTAATTCAGGAACATATAAAACATCATGCAATTTACCATTAGGAACATTCACATCTCCAATTGCTTCTACTTTACAAGTATGATTATTAGAAGTTGAAGAGGAACATTAGATATATTAGGTTGCATAGACTCAAAAACTTCTTTATGTGAAGTAACATGTTGAGATGCACCTGAATCAATAACCCATTCAAGAGGTTGAGAAACATTAGAACTACAAGTAAAAGCACGTCTAGATTGATTTGCATTATTTTGAAACTTATTATTATTAGGTTTATTTTGATGTTGATTATTTTGCTTCATAGGATTTTTCTCATTTTGCTTTTTAAAACAAGTATTTTGCCAATGACCATCCTTATTACAATAAGTGCAATGTGGTTTCTTAGAAGAGTTAAACTTTCTAGGATCATTGCCATTATTATAATGAGGTTTGGAATTATAATGTTGTTGTTTAGAATGAGGTTTAAAATTTTGCTTATGATTAGACAAGAAAGCATGTTCATTAGACTTAAGAGTACCAAACTGAATTAACTTAGCCTCTTCTTGTCTTAATAAATCACGAAAAATATCATAAGTTAATTGAGTAGCTAAAGAAGGAATAGCTAATTGAGCATGAATATTAGTAATGAATTGTTGAAATTGTCTAGGAAGACACTTTTTAAGAATAAGATGAATTAATCTAAGATTATCTAATTTAACTCCTAAACCATCCAATTGACTATTTAAAGCATCAAATTTCAATAAAAAATCATCCATAGATTTAAAATCACAATACCTCAAATCTTCAAGTTGATCTTGAATTTGAATTTTTCTTGATTCATTTGTACTATCATAAATTGTTTTGAGTTTGTCCCATGCTTCATAAGCAGTTGTACATGTCCCAATGTGAACATAAAGTTCGGGTGACATGGAGATACCTATGAGACCAAGGGCTTCCTCATTTTTGAGATTCCATTTTTCGATTTCATCTTTAGATGCAGATGAACCTGGTTTAGATTTAGGATCTGTAGCTACATCTAAAAGATGTTTAAACCGAAAAATAAAGCATATATGAGTTTTCCAAGAATGATAGTTAGAAGAATTCAACTTAATCTCTGGAATTAAAGTTGACATGGTTGCAATAAAAAAATTATAACTATATGAGAAAAATAATAAATATTGTAAATATTTGCTTTAAAAAATACCACTTTGATTAAATTAAACTTTAAAATAAATCTTCTTTAATAAACAAATATTAAATAGTTTAATCAATCTAAATATAGATAATTAAATAACTATAAAAAAAAAATAAAAAATATTTGATTGAATTTAAATATGAAATTAAATTAAAAAATACTAATAATTAATAAATATTTTTAATAAACTTTAAAGTTAATAATAAAGAAAGTAATTTAAAAAGTTAAAAACCTTTATTAAAACTCTTTTTAAAAGTATACAAATCTTTATATAAGGAAAAGCTTTTATACTAAACTATTAAAAAATAAAACCTTGCTTTCATTAATATTAGCCCTGATTTAAGTGCAAATGTTAAAAACAAAATCAAAGGGTGGGATAAGTTAGGGAGATAAAAATAGAAAGTAGTATTTTAAAAAAATCAGGCAGGCAAAAGATACCTTAAGAGTATTTTAGGTTGGGGTTTTTTTAGAGCGCTTGAGCAGAGAACTCCATTCACGGTGGAAGAAATGCAGAGAGGCAGCAGCGATGAGCTTCCTACCTCCTTCAAAGACACTTGAATATTATGTAGGGTAGCAATGGTACAGGGTGGGGACGCGAAGCGGCAAGAAGCTTGCAAAGCCGTGGGAGGGCTATGGCCCAAAACAAGAAATTTTTTGATAATTGTTATTTATTATTTTGAAAAGAAAATAACAGGGCTGAAGTCCCAATATTATCTGTATTAAATATTGTTAAATAGATATGATAAAAGAGATTCAGGTTTTGAAACCCTTAAAAATTAGGGTTCTAATTTTTTATTTTTTTAATATATTTATTACTACCGAAATAAATGAATTTTTTTAGATTTTTTAATGGAACAAATATTATACATCTAAAAAATAGAATTTTTTTTTTATAACTTGTAAAGGAAAATAAAAGTAATTTTTTATTTATTTTCAATAAAATTTTCTAAACTAAGATTAGAGCCCTAATAAAAAGAAAATATAACCCTTTATTTGAGGGTTTCTAAAATTTTGCAAAAAATAAAACATGCATGCAAAGTATAATGATTTTTTTTTCAGATTTAAACTGGTATTTAGCAAAAAGCTTAGAAAACTTTAGATAACAAAACTACACAAAAGGTTAAAAACTATGAATTGAAATTTGGAAAACAAGATAAACCCTTATTGGGTTTTTTTTTTTTTAAACTTGCACTAAATGTAAATAGATTTAAGAACAAATTATTTGAAATGAAAAACAAAGAACTGAAATTCCTGCACAATAAAACTATGTTAGAAAAATATATCAAACCAAAAGCAAGATTAGACTTTTAGCTCTACTCTTTTTCTCTTTGAGTGCCTCCAATGGTGTGCTTTTAAAACTTGGTAAACCTTC
>VDFB02086081.1:119918645-120067070 GCA_007258455.2 Sequoia sempervirens | reverse complement strand
GGTTAGGGAAAAATCATTAATCAAGCGGTCAAGATGCCATCTAAGAAGATCAAATTGGCAGTGGAGAATAAATGAGATAATTAATTTGAAAATAAAGATTTTCAAAAATGAAGAGGATAAAGACTGGACTGAAGATCAAATTTGGAAAGATCAACTATCTGCCCAATCACTTGACTTCTAGAGGAAAGTTACCAATTTGGAATTAAATTAATTCCAAATGTCAATTTTGTGAAATAATAAATAATCAATTTTTAGATTATTTACCAAAATGAGCTGACTGTTAAGAATGAGATGACATTTTAAATAATTTAATTTATTTAAAATGAGAGGAATATCAAATTTGGAAATTAAATAATTAGAAATAATTATTTAATTTAGCATATAAGATTAATTAAATAAATTAATCAATTTATTTAATTATGACAATTAGTGACATATTAAATAAATAAATAAAATTTATTTATTTAATAATCAGGAATAAATAAATGCAGAAAGGGTAATTAAATAAATTTAGAAATTTATTTAATTAGGGGAAAACATAGACAATTCATGACGTATTGAATAGATAAATAAGATTTATTTATTTAATAATCATGAAGAATAAAAAGACATGAATTAATTAAATAATTATGAATTATTTAATCAATAGTTGAATGTGGACCAAGGACATAATTAAATGTCATAATTATGTTAGGATGAAAGTGGTTAAAATAAAGCTTGCAGGCCTAGGTCATTTTTAGGTGTCTACAATTGTAACACTAACTATAACTATAAACATATCATTAATTCATAAACCATAATCATAACCATAACCTTTCGCTAACTCTAACCATAAACCAAAACCCTAACCCTAAACAAAAATCATAACCTTAAACCTAACCCTGATTGAAACATAATCGAACCTTAGCCTTAACCCTAATTGAACCCTAAGTCTAATTAAACCCTAATCATAATCATAACCAAACTAAACTTAGTTAAACCCTAACCATAACTTTAATGCTAACCCTAACACAAACCTTAACACTAACCCTAATGTATTATTAAGCACTAACATATTATTAACCCTTAAGATATTATTAATAAGATTAATTGAAACTTAACCCTATCTGTGACGCTAAATCTAACACTAACCCTAAACCCAACCCTAACCCTAACCTAAAACCCTCATCATAACCCCAATTTTTACCCTAAATTCACCATAACCCTAATCTTAAACCTAATTTTTACCGTAAATCAACCCTAACCCTAACCCTAATTGAACCTTAACCCTTACTCTAAATAAACCCTAATCATAGCCTTAACCAAAATAAGCCTAATTGAACCCTAAATACAACCCTAACACTAACCTTAACACTAACTCTAACCCTATTTGAATCCTGAATAGACCTTAGAGTTCAAAGTTAGCATTCTAGTTGAATTAGGGTTAGAGTTAGCGTTAAGCTTAAGATAGAGTTAGGTTACATTTAGGGTTATGGTTAGTTTTAAGCTTAGGATTTTTTCTTTGGGTTCACTATTTGGCTTTGATTTAGGGTTACAATTAGGGTTAAGGTTATGGTGAAAGTTAAGGTTAGGGTTAGGGTTAGATTAGGGTTAGGATTATCATTTAGGATTTACAGTTAGTTTATTAGATTTATAATTAGGTTTTAGGGTTATGGTTATGGTTAGGGGTTGTTTTTGAATTTGGCTTAGGATTGGGGTTCAAGTTCGAGTTAGGGTTCAGGTTAGGGATAAGGTTATTAGATTGAATTTAGCTAACCCTATTCTCAACTCTAAAATATTAAGCATAACTCACACCCTGACCTTAGTCCTAATCCTAACCATAAACCTATCTCTTATCCTTATGTAAATAGTAAACCCTAAAATAATAGATTTAAACTAACCCTAAAAAAATATAAATTTAACATATTTCTAACCCTAACCATAATCTTAACCCTAAACCTATCCCTAAGCCTAACCCTAAAACTAATTTCAAAATCATAATCCTTAACGTAAATATATCCCTAAACCTAACCATAACCATAATACTAACTGTAACTATAAAGTTATCCTTAAACCATAAAAAATAATCATAACCCTAACCTTCCCCTAACCCTAACAATAAACCATAACCCTAACCCTAAGAAAAACCTGTAATGTGTTATGTCTTGCATAACCACCCCACTTTCATTTGGATCAAAATGGTCCCCTTTTCTCTTTTGATTACTCTACTTCTGATTACTTGCTTTCCTCTTTGGAATTCTCATGTTTTCCTCCTAATTTTGACTTTTGATCTATCTGATTTAATTCTGGTTCTATCTCAGCTTAAGTTGGTTTTCTTCTTGCTAAAAATTGAATGAAATAATCATAAGCAACATAATGGTTTATTTTAATATGTTTCATATACTTTGGGACTGATGCAGACCTTTGTTTTTAAGGATTAAATCACACACATGATGATATTGGAAAAAGGGGCTCAGCTGGAATTCATCCCTCAATCCAGTTCATCCTAAAAATCAATTAAGGAAAAATCGGCAGGAACCTAGAGATGTCACAATGAGTGAAATTCATGTGCAGTCAATAGTGGGAAAGACATCAATCAAAGTCCTGACAATTAGGAGTTTCCCATCAGTATAAAAGATTTCCTTGGGCGAGAAGTCTTGGTGACTTCCTAAAGTCTCACCGACTACCGTACAATGAGCAAACACTTCGGTGGGAGTCATCATCTTCGCCAAGTAGTCTTAGCAAATTGGTGTAGTCTCACTGATGAGGATGTCTTTAGAGAGAGTGGTTCACCTTCGGCGTGATGTCTGGCCGAAGTGCTAAAGTCTTGGCAACACGAAAGTGAGTCGCCAAGAGTCTTTCTGACATGGGAGGGTCCCACCAAAGATCTAAGGTCAGTGATAATTTTTCCTTCGTCATGAGGTCTGGCCGATTGGCATGGGTCTCACCAAAGGAAGTTACATTTGGCAAAGGATAAAACCTTCAGCATAATGTCTGGTCGAAGAGGTGAGGTCACACCAACAAAAGCAGCATTGGTGTAGTGATTTGGACTTGCTATGAGGTCTTGGTGAATGCATTGAGTCTCGCTAATGAAGCAAAACAACTTCAGCAAAATAGAGTGGCTTCGGCCAAAGGTCTCATGGGTGTTAGATTGTCTCACCGAAAGGACAGAACGAGCTCGCTGAAAGATCTAGGGTTCAGTGGGATTTCTCATCGACTAAACAAAATCTCCCCAAACTCAAATGAACACTTGGTGAAAGAAGAAGACCTTGAAATAAGGTCTCGGCAAAGAGGAAAGGTATCACCTATGTAAATTAATATCAGCATAATCTCTTGCCGATTCAACAGGGTTTGGCCAAAATGAAACAAAGTCACTGAAGGATAGATGGCTCGGTGTAATGTCTCACCGACTCATCAGGGTCATGCCGAAACAAAGGGAAATCAGGGAGACTCTGGAAGCATAAAGGGGTTTGATGAAAGGTCTCCCCGAGATCGAAAGAGTATTATCGAAAGTAGAAAAGGAGCTTGAGCCTAGAGAAGAAGAGTGACCTCGGGGAGAATAAGAAGACTTCACCATGAGGTCACGACGACAAGCGATAGTCTCCCAGACATGAAAGGTGAGCTCGCTAATGAATCTTGGGGTTTGCTATGATGTCCTACCGACTAGCGATTGTCATGTCAATGGTCTTTATGAGCTCGATATGATTTCTTCAACTCGCCAAAACATCTTGTTGACTGTCTAGTGTTGTGCCAATGGTTGATGAAAGTGATAATCACATCGGGGAGACACCGATGGTGTCTCACCGACATGCGATACCGCTCAGACTACTTTTGACCACCAAAGAATCCTGCGTGGCATGTGATTGTCCAATCAGAGAGAGATATCATGAGCCATTGACCAATTAACCACCCCTGTGGAGAAGACTAATAGAATACACACTACATGGACTCTTTCTAAGAATAGATGACAATGGATCGACTCGGGCTACAGTGTTCAGATCTGCAAGGAGGCCTGAGGGTACTTCCAGAAGATGGTCAACAAACAGAGAAGTCCAAAAAAGGAAGGAAGCCGAAGGAAGTATCTGTGACTCAAAGGGATAGCTGTGGCGACTAATGGCAAGGAGGTAGATCAATATTAATGAAGATATTATGAGCATTCAAGGCAACCCCAACAAATTTCGAAGGTGGACACGAAGACAGAAGAGTAAAGGCTGCAGTTGCAAAAGATCTAAGGTTATCCCCAGAACAACCTTCCAACAATATGGACAGTAGGGCTCCGCTTTGAATGCAGTTTTGACTTTCATCAAAAAGATCTGAGAGCCAACTCTCTTTGATGCAGATATTTTGTAAACCCTAGTGCAGGGAACAACACATTCTTGTTGGCACATTCTGTATATAAGGCATTCTTTCCTCTTTGTAAAAAGTTAGCACTTATAGATTAGAACTTCTAGGTTTAGAAAACTTTTGGAATGAGAACTTTTTAGAGTTAGAACTATTAGGAGTTAGTCAGTTAACAGAAGGAGATAGAGTTGCATCTTGATTCTTAGTAATAAGAGCTTCTTTTTGTCTTCTTAGTTAGCAGTTAGATTTTAGTACAGACTGTAATGTATTTTCAAGTTCTCCTAGTGTAGTTGGAAATGATTTGGAGCCACAGATTCTCTATACACTGGTGACTGTGCCAGCTTTGTAAATATTGCTTATCTATTTTATTGACAGTAGAAGCAATTAGAGTTTAATCTACTTCATGTTTTGTTCCTGAATGATATTTGTCTTTATTGATCATTTGATTTGTGAAGTCTTCAAGGAATGAAATGTTATTTGTGTTTTATTTAAATGGTAGCTTAAAATCTGTTATTCGAATTAGCACTGAGAATGAAAGAGGTTGTGTGTCAATTATAAGCTTATCTTGTTCTACAGTTTTAGTTTATAATTCCTTGAAGTTAACAAGTCTGGTTAAGATTTGATGAACTATTGTTCTTTTCTACTTCAAAGCCTTGATGCATCTTTTTCTTTTTATTTAAAACCCCAGTTAGAATAGATTTAAATTTATGTTTAACCCAAAACAATCCAAAATCTCAACACCAGCAGGCCCCTTGAATATTACTATTGCATTGACCACTGAGTAACATCAACATAGTTGAGACCCAACTACAAAGACCTTGGGAGCTAAGGCATCCATGTGTTGCCTTTCTCTTTCAGGAGAAACATAGTAGCAATATTTTGTTTGCATGTTGCTGTGCCAAAACACACGTTAACAGAGATTGGCGCTAGAAGGAGGGCCTAGAAGGGAAAACTAGATACAACTGGGTCATCCTCCTCAGAAAGGCTCGATAGAGTTCTTCGATCAGCTGAAAAACCACCGCCTTTGATAGAACTCAAGACCCCAATAAGACACAAGAATCATAAGACTAGGGCAATCATAATACCACCTTTATCAACTCTGTTCACTCCACCAGGATTTTCACCAATACCCCAATGGATATCTATCAATCCACCATCACGTCCATCTCAAGTGTCATCACAGCTAGTTCAACCCATCCAACAGCTGGCTCAACCACCACCACCCCCACCAATGGTGTTCTTTCAGAATAACCCCTCTCCATTGGGGACTATTCCTAGAGGTTTCCATGATATGCCAAAGAACCTTGAGAAATTCTTCCCTAAATACATTTATGGGGAGTCAAGGCATGTTGAAGAACACATACAGGATTTAAAGGATGCCTGTGCAAGAGCTAAAATAGCTCATCATGATGTAGTTTGTAGGTTGTTCCCTTATTCCTTAGGGGACATGGCATACAACTGGTACCTTATTATTCCTCAAGGTTCTATTCTGACTTGGACAGATTTGGAAAATGCCTTCATCAATCAGTTCAGGGTCTATGTGGATCCAGCTCTTTTGTACCATCAGTTTGCCACCATCAGGAAGGAGTGAGGTGAATCCCTACCCCTATTCATTACTAGGTTCCAGTGAATGTATAGGAGATTACAAGATCCCTATCTAGTTATTGAGAACAGTGCTATCCAGGCATACTTTAGGATTATAGACCCTTTGCTAGGTTTCTTCCTGCAAAGAAGTTACCAACCAGTTGATATTGATTCCCTATCCAAAGTTTATCACTTGGCTATTAAGCTGCAACAACAAACTAACTCTCAACCAAGTTTGGGAGGAGGTTTTCCTTCACTAGGGTATCATATGTCTAGCCCAACTCCTCTACTTAACACTATCCTAGGAATGTCTCCTTCCCACTATGGGCCTATATCTGAATTGAAAAATTAGCCTCCCATTCCATTCTATGCTAATAGGACTCTTGACCCTTTTCAACAACCACAGGTCCCTCAAGGTCCCCAGGGTCTTCATAACCAAGTTGGAACACCAAATCATTGTAGTCAGCCACCTGTTACTAAGAGTGGGGAAAGTGAGAAGACGAATCAACTTACGAATGAGGTAGAGACCCTAAAGAAAATGCTGTCTCAAGTTACCAATGACATGGCTCAACTTGGGTTGAACCCTTCCCAAAACCAAGGGAACTACCCCAATCAAAATAGCAGCAACCAAGGTACTTATCAGAATAACAACAACTACAACTAGAGAACAAATAACAACAGTCAATGGAATACAGGGCCCAATAATGGTGGAGTTCCTCATAACTATCAAGCAAATGAGGAGAGATCACATACTGCAAACGTGGCTGACCTGAATAAATCATGACTAACTGGTGTACGCTGCATGATACGATGAGCCATTCTGAGGTAAATTTCCCTCAAATGGAGAAAGTTGTCAAGATGGCACACGAAGATGTGCATACATTCCAGAGGAATTCCAACAAAGGAGGTGACTCGATAGAAACAACAATGAGTTATCACCTCTTTGAAGAGGAACCTTCATTCCCAAGGCAAGAGGAGAATGAACCAGAGGAAGATTCATATGATGCCCAAGCTTTTCAAACAAAAGGAGGACACTTTAACTAAGAAATCAAGGTAAGGGTCCATTCACTAGCTCAGCGCCTCCTAATCACATGGTGCCTCCAAATCAAAATGCTGATAATAATCCTCCTCCACCAAAAGGCCCGCCTGACCCCCATAACAAGGGTAATTCCTTTGCTGTTTTCAAAAGTAATTCAAGTTATAATATAGAATTTGACATTGTTTCTAAGATGCAGAAATAGAAAACTTTTGTCATATTTTGACATTTTAAAGTGGTGCCCTACTCAAAGGGAGATAGTGCTGAAAGCTCTAGAACAAGCTGATAAGTCAAAAGGAAAGAGCAAGGCGACACTTGCTGGGGATGTGAATGCAGCCTGATACAGAAACAAGGTAGGTACTCCACCTTTCCTTTTAAGTTTAAGAATTTCTGGCAAGAACCTACATAACTGTTTACTAGACTCAGGGGCTTCAAGAAATGCCATGCCATTTTCCATATGCAAGAAGTTAGGATTAAACCCCATTAAAACCAATAAGAAGGTCATTCAACTTGACAAAACATTGGTTAATGTGGTAGGGGAATTAAGAAACATACACGTTCAAGTAGGATCAGATCCTAGGATCCTAACCAACATAGATATTCAAGTGGCAGATATTCCCGAGACCTATGTTATGCTGCTAAGCCAAGGTTTGATGAAAAATTTAGGGGGATATCTTTCCCTTGACTTTTCACATATGTGGCTATCATGGAAAGGGATTCCTAATCATATTAGGATTGAAAGTGAGCCTCACCTCAAGCATATCATCACTAAGTATGATTGTCCCAATGAGGTGGCTTACTTTGAGACTAAGATGGGGGCTTATAAAAGAGAGGAATTATAACCTTCTCGGTTCTCCATTCTAAAGACATGTCAATGCAGAAACTCCCTAAATCCATGATTAATGAAAATCAATAGGCCTTGATTAGAAAGCTGCAGCAAGACCAACTGGTCTTAGGGGCAGATATAGATCTGCAAAGTCTCCTGCTCCCTAATTAGTGCAGGGTACATTACCAAAGTCATTCTAAATTGACTTGTCAACCTTGCAGGGATATTCTAAATCATATTTCCCAAGCCGAGGAAGCTAGCAATAATACTGATTCTGATTTGAGGCCAAGGAAGCAATACTACTAACCAGGGACAGTATGCCTTTAAAGGGAATTCTTTCTCAAATTGAGCCTACCCCAGATATACCCCTGAATCAACATATTGATAAAGAGCAACCCCAAGGGCTGTTAGACACGCCTGCACTCACAAATGAAATGAAACCCAAGGAACCAACCAAAGGGACAAGTGACTGCTAGGGAGATAATCATAGGTCAGATGATATAACTGAGCCAGAATTGCAAGTATACCTAAAGAACCTGTAGAGAATCCTTTCCCTATGTCTAGTCTGAAAGATCAAGGAGCACCACCTCTAGTTAATCCTATCCAAATACCTACAAAAACTGCAAAAGGATTAACCCCTGCTTGTGATCAGTTGTGGACCCTTACCTTTGATGGATCCAAGTCCAAAACTAGTTGTGGTGTTGGAATTGTACTAATCAACCCTCAAGGTAAAACCTTCTTTGCTTCTTACAGATTGCAATTTGGATGCACAAACAACATGGTAGAATATGAAGCCCTAGCTCGAGGACTGATGTGTGCACACAAGAAGAAGGTCATTGCCTTGATGGTCAAGGGAGATTCAGAAATAGTTATCAGGCAAGTGTGCAGCCAATACACATGTCACAACAGAAGGCTGGAAGCTTACAAAAATTGGGTATGATACTTGATTGAGGACTTTGATGCTTTTGGTATTAGCTTAATCCCTAGAGAAGAAAATTAGGTAGTTGATTCATTGGCAATTGCTACAAGCACCTTGGAACCTATGCAAGGCTCCAAATTTAAAAGATTCTCAATGGAACTAATGTCCACCCCAGCCGTTCCTGACAATATCAAGAATTTTTAGGTCTTTGATGATGATCGACATATTCTTGCCTTCTTAGCAAGCTTAGATGATTTTGAGGGGCAAATTATTGATGAGTCCAACAGAGATCAAGGGGATTGGAGCCCTGAGGAATGTGATACAAAAGGATTTCTTAACTTAAAGAATAATAACATTCCCAAAGGAATGGTGGCCTTGGAGAGAATTTTTGACTCAGATCCAAGGGCTCGAGATAAAATATCAGTTGAAAAAAAGGGAGGCGAATATGAAACAGTTAACTTGGTCGATTTTGCCTTAGAAAAGAATGTCTATATAGGGAAGGCCTGCCCTGAAGCAATTAGAAAAGACATATTGGCAGCACTTAAGAATGATATTTCTACAATTGCTTGGGGATATGAAGACTTAAAGACATTTGATGCCTCTATTATGACTCGCACTATTCCCTTGAAGCCTGAAGCTAAACCCTTCCGACAGAAGCAACGCCCTATCAATGCCTTGATTGAACCATTGATCTATAAAGAGGTTCAGAAATTGCTATCTACAAGGATAATCTTTCCTGTGCGCCATTCAACATGGGTAGCCAACTTAGTTCCAGTTCGTAAGAAGAATGGGGAGATTAGACTATGCATGGACTTCAGAAATCTGAATAGAGCTTCAGAAAAGGATAACTACCCACTCCCTTCCCTGGATGAGGTATTCTAGACTGTCAATGGAGCACAAATGATGTCATTCTTGGACAGTTACTTTAGATACAATCAAGTAATGGTCGACTTTGAGGATAGGATAAAGATGACTTTCACTACAAAGTGGGGGACATTCGCATACAGAAGGATGCCATTCGGTCTGATAAATGCTAGAGCAAATTTCCAGTGTGCCATGGACATAGCGTTCAAGTACTTAATTGGAAAATGCATTATTGTTTACATGGAAAACCTAACAGTGTTCTCCAATGACCAACTGAATCATGCTGCGGACTTAGCCAAAGTTCTTGAGAGGTGTATCCAGTATGGCATCTCCCTGAATCCCAACAAGTGCATGTTTGAAGTCTCTGAAGGGAAGCTCTTAGGGAATATCATTTCAGAAAGGGGAATATCGATCAACCCAGGTCGAGTCGAGTCTATTCTTAAAATCACATGGCTAGGAAGCAAGAAAGAAATGAAGTCTTTCTTCAGGAAAATCAACTTTGTGAGGAAGTTCATTATGGGCTTTGCAGAGATTGTAAAGCCTCTCAACGAAATGATGAAGAAAGATGCCAAGATAGAATGGACTGATGAAGCAAAAGACGCATTTTCACAAGTCAAGCGATCCATTTCAGAGGCACCATTTCTTACCAGCCCTGACTACCTACGACCATTTTATGTCTACTCTTTTTCCTCTCAACACTCATGCGCAACTGTCTTAACCCAACGAGGAGAAGAGTCAGAGGAGAGGCTGATTGCTTTCATGAGTTCTCCCTTCAAGAACGCAAAAATCAGGTACCCACCCCTAGAGAAGCAAGCTTTTGCGCTGGTTCAGGCTATCAAGAAGTTCTAGAATTACATTCTTTGAAGCCAAATCATTGCAATAGTTCCTAATGTGGTTGTGAAGTCCCTACTCATGCAGAGTGAGTTGGGAGAAAGGAGAGGTAAATGGATGGCCATTCTGTAAGAATTCAATCTAGAGATACACCCTATGAAGCTAGTCAAGGGTCCAGGCTTGTCTCAGTCCATGGCGAATGTTGGCGACAACATCATCTGTCATCAATACATGACCCAGTCTTTCTCTAATGACCCCTAGTATGTTGATACCATATGCTTTATGCTCAACAATCGATGTCCAGAAGGAATGAATGCCACGTAAAGGAGAGCCCTAAGACTGAAGAGTTCTCATTACATGCTCAAAGGAGGGTTGCTATACAGGAGGAATTTTGAAGGAGTATACCTAAGATGCCTTAATCATCAAGAGGCTCAACATGTGATCTCTGAGTTTCATGGGAAGCATGGCACAGGTCATGGGTCTGTAGAATCATTGGCACACCAAATCCTCTGATCTGGTTATTACTGGCCCTGTGTATTCAAAGATGCCTAGTAGCATGTGAGGACATGTCACATTTGTCAGATCTCTGCACCAAAAGAATGCCATGCAGCCATGCCATTGCAACCTGTCTATGAGGTAAGGCCATTTTCCTAGTGGGCACTGGATTTTATTGGAGTGATTAACCCAAACTCTTCTGCAAGACATAAATTCATCTTGATTGCCACTGACTATTGCACAAGATGGACAAAGGCTATACCCTACAAGAATAGCACAACAAAGGTAGTGATCAAATTCCCCACTGAGTGCATCACTACAAGGTTTGGGGTACCTTTCACTCTGGTATGTGACAATAGCTCTGCCTTCTCTTCTACTGAATTTATTTCCTAGGAATACGATCATAAGATTGTCCTAAAATATTCTTCACATTATTATCCACAAGGTAATGGAGTTGCAGAGTCAACCAATAAGAATCTCTTAGGGGTCATTAAGAAACTGTTAGAGCATAACCCTAGAGACTGGCATACCCAACTTAGATTCACATTATGGGAAGATAGGACTAGGATTAAGGTTGCCTTAAACACCTCATCATTCAAGCTAGTATATGGCCAAGAGCTTGTCTTTCCTATCCATCCACAAATACATATCGTTGAGTTCATGTAGAAATTCTACTCTAATGACAATAGGATAGAGGTTAGGTTAGCTGCTTTGTTGAAATTAGAAGAGCAGAGAGATGTCACATTGCAACAATTCTTTAGGCACTAGGCTATTGTCAAATGATGGTTTGAAAAAAGAGCCAAGATAAAGGCTTTCAGGATATCAGACCTAGTGTTGCTATGGGATAAGGTTGGTGAAAAGAAAGGCAATCACCAAAAGTTTGACAAACTTTGGTTAGGCCCTTATCAAATTGTTGAGATCCTAGGGGAGAATGCTTTTAGGCTGAGTAGCCTAACTGGAGAACCTGTTCCTTTGCCTGTTAATGGGAAATTCCTCAAGCACTATTTTGAATCTTCAGGCTTGTTAATTTTTGTTCTGTATATAAGTAATTCGTTGTTCTTTATGTAAATAATTTATTTTGTCTCCTGTTTGTAAATAATTTGTATTCTTGTAAATACTTTCTATGTTTCTGGTTGTCAATATTTTTTTTCTCCTTGTGGAGATAATCTACTCTTTGCTTGTAAATAGTTTGTTGCTTTTTGTTTGTTCTTTCCTTCTGTCCTTTGTGTTTCCTTTGTTGTTTAGTCTTTGTTTTGTCTTGTTTCTTTGGGGTTGATCTGTCTTGTCCACCTGAAAATGTGGGTTGTTATTTGAAGCATACTTTGGTCATTAGGAGAGGAGTGGTTTAGATATTTTTAGGTTTTTTGATTGGATGATGTTTTCCTCAATTCGTTGTTTCATGCTTGTTGTCAATAAAAGTTGTGGAAAGTTTTGAAAAGAAGATGTCAAGTAAGAAATCCTTCATTAGCTCCCCTAAATCTATCACAAATCATTAAAATCATCTCCTCTTCTAGTAGTGTATTTGTCCTAGGATGACAGTGTTGTAAGATTTGAGTTAACAATCTAACTTCCAAGTGTTGTTATGAGGTCCATTGTAGTTTTCAACCTAGATCAGATATTAAACATCTAACATATTGAAAAGAAAAAGAGAATTAAATGAAATATCTAAAACTTCAAAAAAAGAAAAAAGAAAAAATTATCAAACAAAAAAGAGGATTCAATATGAATGGGTGATTCCAGTATCTCTACCAGGGCTATGGACACCTGACTGGCAGTAGAGCAATGTTGTGAGAGAACTAGAGGTATCTTATTCAGTGATATGGATGCCTGACTGGCAGCAGAGAAATGCCCAGCATATCATTGCACGAAGGAAATCAACTCATGTAGTTCAAATATTGCACATTATTATTCAAAAGATGAAGAACCTTTATGAAGGAATGATGCACAATCAAGCAGACACTTTGATTCAGGGTGTAGCCCTTGATTGACTTAAATTTGAGATTTTAGCTCTACCTTGCTTGTTATAACTAACCCAATTGGAGTTGTGATGTTCATGAACCAGCAGTTCTGGGTAGTTAAATCCTTCAGATTCATGAAAATGGTTAAACCATTTTCCTAGCCTAGTCACCATTTGTTATGCCTCGCATAATCATCCCACTTTGATTTGGATCAAAATGGGTCCCCCTTTCTCTTTTGATTACTCTGCTTCTGGTTATCTGCTTTCCTCTTTGGAATTCTTGTGTTTTCCTCCTAATTTTGACTTTTGATCTATCTGATTTAATTCTAGTTTTGTCTCAGCTTGAGTTGGTTTTCTTCTTGCTAAAAATTGAATAAAATAATCATAAGCAACATAATGGTTTATTTTAATATGTTTCATATGCTTTGGGATTGATGCAGACCTTTATTTTATAGGATTAAATCACACACATAATGATATTAGCAAAAGGTGCTTAGTTGGAATTCATCCCTCAATCTAGTTCATCCTAAAAATTAGTTAAGGAAAAAGTCGGCAGGACCCTAGAGATGTCACAATAAGTGAAATTCATGTGCAGTCAACAGTCGACAAGACATTAGTCAAAGTCCCAGCGATTAGGAGTTTCCCATCGGTATGAAAATATTTCCTTCGGGGAGAAGTCTCAGCGACTTCCTAAAGTCTCATCGGCTATAGCACAATGACCAAACACTTTGGCGAGAGTCATCTTCTTTGCCAAGTAGTCTTGGCAAATGGGTGCAGTCTCGCCGACAAGGATGTCTTCAGAGAGAGTGGTTCACCTTTGACGTGATGTCTAGCCAAAGTGCTAAAGTCTCGGTGACACAGAAGTGAGTCACCAAGAGTGTTGTCAACATGGAAGGGTCCCACCAAAGATCTAAGGTCAGCAATAATTTTTCCTTTGGCATGAGGTCTCGCTGATTGGTGTGGGTCTCACCAAAGGAAGTTACATTCGGTGAAGGATAAAACCTTCAGCATAGTGTCTAGCCGAAGAGGTGAGGTCACACAGACAAAAGAAACATCGACGTAGTGATCTGGGCTCACTATGAGGTCTTGGCGAATGCATCAGGTCTTTCTGATGAAGCAAAACAACTTTGGAAAAATGGAGTGGCTTCGGCCAAAGGTCTCACCAATGGGAGATTGTCTCACTGAAAGGACAGAACGAGCTCGCCGAAAGATCTAGGGTTCGGTGGGATGTCTCAGTGACTAAACAAACTCTCCCCGAAATCAAATGAACACTCGGCAAAAGAAGAAGACCTCGATATAAGGTCTTGGCGAAGAGGAAAGCTCTCACCGATGTAAAGTAATATCGGCATAATCTATTGTCAATTCAACAGGGTTTGGCTGAAATGAAACAAAGTCGCCGAAGGATAGATGGCTCGGTGTAATGTCTCGCTGACTCATGAGGGTCACGCCGAAACAAAGGGAAATCGAGGAGACTCCAAAATCATAAAGGGGTTCGATGAAAGGTCTCCCCGAGATCGAAAGAGTCTTACCAAAAGAAGAAAAGGAGCTTGAGCCTGGAGAAGAAGAGTAAGCCCGGGGAGAATAAGAAGACTTCGCCATGAGGTCACAGCGACAAGCGATAGTCTCCCCGACATGAAAGGTGAGCTCGCCAACGGATCTTGGGGTTCGCTATGATGTCCTATCGACTAGCAATTATCATGTCGATGGTCTTTATGAGCTCGATATGATTTCTTCAACTCGCCAAAACGTCTTGCTGACCGTCTAGTGTTGTGCCGATGGTTGATGAAAGCGATAATCACATCAGGGAGACACCGATGGTGTCTCACCGACATGTGATACCACTCAGACTACTTTTGACCGCCAAAGAATCATGCGTGGCATGTGATCCTCCAATCAAAGAGAGCAATGATGAGCCATTGACCAATTGACCACCCATGTGGAGAAGACTAACATAATGCAAACCAGATGGACTCCTTTTGAGAATAGATGATGATGGATCAACTTTAGCGATGGTGTTTAGATCTGCAAGGAGGCCCGAGTGTACTTCCAGAAGGCGGTCAATGAATAGAGAAATTCAGAATAGGAAGGAAGCTGAAGGAAGGATTTGTGACTCGTAGGGATAGTTGTGGCGACTACTAGCAAGGAGGTAGATCAATATTAATGAAGATATTTTGAGAATTCAAGGCAACCCCACCAGAGTTCGAAGGTGGACACGAAGACAGAAGAGTAAAGGTTGTAGTTGCAAAAGATCTAAGGTCATCCCTAGAACAACCTTCCAACAATATGGACAACAGGGCGCTGCTTTGAATGTAGTTTTGAATTTCCTCAGAAAGATCTAAGAGCTGACTCTCCTTGATGCAGATATTTTGTAAACCCTAGTGCAGGGGACAACACATTCTTGTTGGTACATTCTATATATAAGGTATTCTTGCCTCTTTGTTAAAGGTTAGCACTTCTAGATTAGAACTTCTAGGTTTAGAAAACTTTTGGACTGAGAACTTTTTAGAGTTAGAACTGTTAGGAGTTAGTCAGTTAATAGGAGATAGAGTTGCATCTTGATTCTTAGTAATAAGAGCTTATTTTTGTCTTCTTGGTTAGTAATTAGATTTTAGTACAGACTGTAATGTATTTTCAAGTTCTCCTAGTGTAGTTGGAAATGATCTGGAGCCACAGATTCTCTGTACACTGGTGACTGTGCTAGCTTTGTAAATATTGCTTATCTATTTTATTGATAGTAGAAGCAATCGGAGTTTAATCTATTTCATGTTGTGTTCCTGAATGATATTTGTCTTAATTGATCATTTGATTTATGAAGTCTTCAAGGAATGAAATGTTATTTGTGTTTTATTTAAATGGTAGCTGAAAATTTGTTATTTGAATTATCACTGAGAATGAAAGAGGTTGTGTGTCAATCATAAGCTTATCTTGTTCTACAGTTTTAGTTTATAATTCTTTGAAGTTAACAAGTCTAGTTAAGATTGGATGAACTATTGTTCTTTTCTATTTCAAAGCCCTAATGCATCTTTTTCTATTTATTTAAAACCCCAGTTAGAATAGATTTAAATTTATGTTTAACCCAAAACATTCCAAAAGCTCAACACCAGTAGGCCCCCTGAATATTACTATTGCATTGACCACTGAGTAACATCAGCACAGTTGAGACCCAACTACAAAGACCTTGGGAGCTAAGGCATCCATGTGTTGCCTTTCTCTTTTAGGAGAAATAGAGTAGAAATATTTTGTTTGCATGTTGTTGTGCCAAAACACACGTCAACATAATGTTAAACCTAACCCTTATTGAAACATAATTGAACCTTAACCTTAACCCTAATTGAACCCTAACCCTCAATCTAATTAAACCCTAATCATAACCATAACAAAAATAATCCTAATTGAAACCTAACCCTAACTTTAATGCTAACCCTAACACTAACCTTAACACTAAACCTAATGTTATTATTAAGCCCTAAAATATTATTAATAATCCTAATTTAACCCTAACTATAGCCCTAATGCTAGCCCCAATAGTAACCCTAATGCTAAGCATAACACTAATCCTAACCATAACCATAACTCTAACCCTAACTTTAATCCTAAACCTAATTTTTACCCTAAATGAACCTTAACCCTAACCCTAATTGAACCCTAACCCTTACTCTAATAAATCCCTAATCATAACCTTAACCAAAATAAGCCTAATTGAACCCTAAACCCAACCCTGACACTAACCTTAACAATAATTGTAACCCTATTTGAATCCTAATTAAACCTTGGAGTTTACAGTTAGCATTAGAGTTAGGTTACATTTAAGGTTATGGTTAGGATTAAGGTTAGGATTACAATTTTGCATTTATTGTTTGACTTCAATTTAGGGTTGCAAATAAGGTTAAGGTTATGATGTAAGTTAAGGTTAGGGTTAGCATTATAAGGTTATGATGCAAGTTAAGGATAGGGTTAGCATTATAAGGTTATGATGAAAGTTAAGGTTAGGTTTAGCATTAGGGTTAGGGTTAGATTAAGGTTAGGATTATGATTTAGGGTTAGGATTAGATTTAGAATTAGGTTTTATGGTTATGGTTATTATTAGAGCTATTTCTAGATTTGGCTTATAGTTGGGGTTGGGGTTAGGGTTAGGGTTAGAATGGGGTTAAGGTTAGGGTTAGGGTTAGGGTTATGGATATGGTTATTAGAGTGAATGTAGGTAATTAATGAAAGATAAATATTTGAATTGAATAATAAGAGTGTTTAGGTTAGGGTTATAGTTATAAGAATTAGGGTAACACTTAGGCTTACAATTATAGCTTATGGTTAGGATTAGGTTTAGGTTTATGCTTAAGATTAGGGTTAGGGTTACATTATACATTTTTCTTTACAAATTACGGTTACATTTAATTTTATGGTTAGGATTCTAATTAGGTTTAGGCTCACTGCTAGGTTTAGGGTTAACGTTAGGGTTAGGGTTTACTATTAGTGTTAGGGTTAGGGTTTACTATTAATGTTAGGGTTAGGGTTACATAATGATTTAAGATTATGGGTAGGCTATCCCAAACCCTAACTATAACCTTAAGCATAACTCTGACCTTAACCCCAACCATAATCCAAATCCAAAAACAACCCCTAATCCTAATCGTAAAAACTATGCTTAAATATAAACCTAACCCTAAATCATAAATCATAATATCATAGCCCTAACCTAAACCAAACCCTAATCATAACTTATAGTCTAACTGTAACCTTAACCCTAACCCTAACACTAACACTAATAATAAACCACAACCTTAAACTTAAACCTAACAATAACCCCAACCATAAAATAAAACCTATTCCTAATCCCTAAACCATAAACCTTAACAATAAACCCTAACCCTAATTCTAATCACACCCTAACTATAACACCTTAACCCTTACCATAAACCATAATCATAACCCTACCTAACATTAACCACAATATCATTAATTTAATCTAACCATAATATCATAAATTTAACCTAATTTTAACCCTAACGCTTACCATACACCTATCCCAAACTCTAACAATAAAATTCATAAACCATAATCCTAACCATAAACCTATCCCTAACCCTAACCATAACTGAAACACTAACGGTAACTATTAACCTATCCTTAAACCATAAACCATAATCATAACCCTAACAATAAACCATAACCCTAACCTTAACCAATAAAATAATGTATATAATATAATAGGCTCTAAGAAAATTCACCACCAATAATTCATTGTGGGAAAATTCACCTCCATGACAAATTCACCATGCAGTTAATTTTCCACCACAATGAATTGCTAGCTGTGAATTTTACTTGACGTTGAATCTGTCATAACGATGAATTTTCCCACGGTGAACTAAATTAACTGCTATATATCAATTAACCATTGTAAACTAGAAACAAAAACTAATTTATAAAATCCAAAAACACAAAAGCTAAAAAAAAAAGCTTCAAAATGATATCTCTTAGATTAATATTAAGATATATAAAAATGAAAAGTGAAAACTAGAAACAAAAACTAATTTATAAAATCCAAAAGTCAAAAAAAGCTTTTTAAAATAACTTTAAAAAAATTCTAAAAATATTAAGACTTGCAATATTATATTTTTTAGATTTATAAGACTTTCTTTTCTTTTTTAATTAAGTTTTTTTGGATTTATAAAATAATTTTCTTATGGCTAGAAAGATCTTTCTTGCTTATTCTTTTTTTAATAAATATAATTCTGAAATTTTTTAGAATTTTTAGAATTTTTAATTAGATTTATTGTTCATTCTTAAGGTTGATATATTTTTAACAATTCTCTTTATTTATTAATATCTTTTAATTATTTACAATTGTTCAACTTGTTCATTTCTTAATTTGTTCTTTATATTATTGAAGTTTACTCTATTCCGTTTAAAGAAAATACTCTATTTAAATGCGGTGCCATCGGTAGGAGTCTAATATCCTTGTTTTTGTCGTTATATTGGAAAGCAGCCACAAGAGTCACAGGTAATATCAGAGGTTTGTCGTGTACAGGTAAATTATTTATTTAACTACGTTACAGTTGTTTATAACAGATTATTTACGGTTCCAGGAAAATTCATTGTCAGTAATTTATTAATGGAAAATTCACCATAATAATTTATTACGGAAAAATTCACAACCATGACAAATTTACCTCAAGGAAAATTCACTATCGTGGAAAATTCATCAGCGCAACAATTCATCGTTATGGAAAATTCATTGCATTTTTCCATGACGGTGAATTGCTGGTGGTGAATTTTACTTGAGGTGAATTTGTCATGTCGGTGAGTTTTCGGAGAGTGAATTGCTCCAAGTGAATTTGCTGGATGCCATTACTTGCACATTAGAAAAAATAAAATTAAAAGAGAATAAGGACATTTTTTGAGAAAAACATAGTATAATTAATAAAGTTATAATTCTGCAAATTTTTTTCAATTAAATTAAATTAAGTTGTAATTATTTACAATATATATTGATATATGGAAAGGTGTCTAATAATTTATATTCACCTATAATTAATAAAATAATAATTTAATCCATATCATGTAAAAAAAATAAAATGTATTATGATATATTTTTTTAATTAAATTAAATTGTAATTATTTATCCAGTATGAAAAAAATAGACAAGAAAATAATAATAATAATACAATTAGTAAAATCATACTATTTTAAAAAATGTCAAATTATTAAAAAAAATGTTTAAAAACATTCCATGGTCATGGATACTCTAAGAGAAGTTCACTCTTAACTCAAACTCAATTAAATAATAAAAATTAAATTTTAACCAAAACAAAATGTGATTATGGTTTTTTAATAAAAATAAAATATAAATTTAGTATTGAAGAGAATAATATATAAATAGAATGCTAAAAGTCTGTCGTAAATCTAAAAGAGGAAAATAAAAGAAAACGAGAATTGCTTGGGTTTTCTATAAATATTAGTAAGAGAGTGTTTGAGCATTTGAAGAGGAAAGATGGCATTTTCGGCGTGCGCAGGTTGTCGGTACCATCGCAAAAAATGCTCAGCTGAATGTCTGCTGGCTCCTCATTTTCTTCCGGAGGACCTTCAAAAGTTTACGACCGTCCAGGAAGTGTACGGATACAACAATGTTGTTAGAATGCTTAAAGTAACGTAACTACGCCCTATGTTTGCCTTCTCTGGCATTAGTTTTTGTTCTGATAATACCAGAAATAGTGCCATAATAAGAAGAAATAATAGTTTTTAATAGTATATCAAAGGTTTTGTATGTTTTGAACTTCAATCAGTACTTGCCGTTGTTTTAGTCAAATTCTTTCTATGCAGGCTAACTAAACGGACTCAAAATTAAGGTTTATATTTTGTTAAGTAATAACCTCGGTTTGTTTGAGTCAGCTAGGTAGAAGCTTCCTTCTCGTTAATCTGTATTTGGTCAGCTGCTTTACTAATGGGAAAACAGTCAAATGACATTCATGATTTTCATGTGGTATTGTTGTAGGATGTTAAAGCTGAGAAAAGAGCAGATGCAGTAAATAGTTTGGTGTATGAAGCAACAGCCAGAGTGGAAGACCCTGTTTATGGGTGTACTAAGGAAATCCATCAACTGCAGAAGCGAATTGCTGACCTGGAATCCCCAACAGCCAGAGTGGAAGACCCTGTTGATGGGTTTACTAAGGAAATCCATCAACTGCAGAAGCGAATTGCTGACCTGGAATCCCAGTTGGCAAACACGCAAGCAGAGCTCCTGGATATGCGTTTTCCACATGAGGAGCTTCTTTCCCTTCCCACCATGTGTGAGGAGGTGAATCCAATGATGTTCTGTGAACCGCTATGGGAAATATAAGTTTTATAGAAGTTAATATATATTGAAATTTGTATTATGAAGGTCATAGCATTCCTCACTGTTTCAAATATGTTTTAATACTGTTTTACAATAGCAATTTTCTTAAATTGCTTCATATGCTGCTTATCACAAAGCACATTTTGTATTAAATATATATTATAATAAGCTTGACCTGTTTATACTTTTGTATATGAAATTTTCTGAATATTTTTTTCTTACTGGGAGGAAAGTCATTATAGAGGAGCCAGACCGTGGCTCGAGCCTGGGTGAAATTTACCGCTTTGATAAAGCCCCCATTATCTGCACCCTGCCAGCAGCCCTTGATTGTTTGTAATTTTAATGTAGGCAAATTTAACAGTAGACAGAAACAAATTTCATTTTGTTAACTTATCTTTTAATTTATTAACTAGGGGAGGGCTACTACCCATGTACAAATGAGAGATCAGATTTCCTGACACAACAAAAGGGGCGGAAAGCCCACAACCAACACAGCCCAATCATCGATAAACACAAAACCAGGACAAGAATTGGCAATTAATATATGTTGAATAAAACAGCGGAAGGGACAGATCAGATGTGAAAGGGTGGGAAACCACACAGTGCTGAAAGGAGATTCACAAACAGCCTCTTAACTACGGAAATCAGAGAAGCCCCCCACAACAAACAAGAGCAGGGAACAGGTAAATGAGGACTGCAAGACACAAGAAGAGGCATACTCCTTCAATAATTTGATAAATAAACAATTGAAATCTTGTATATGGTATGAAATATAAATTCTCAAATTTGATTTTATTTTTTGTTAGTGTGAAATTTCTATTCACATTATACTTAAGTTCACTTAGCTCAATATGAGGTTAGACAACTTCTTGTCTAATTGAATGTGCAACCGTGAGACCTCTAGAGGTTACCAAGTTATTTGGTAAATCTTATGAGCTACCTCTTGGAGGTTGGAAGCATTTCCATCTCACCTCAAAGGTCACTCGACACTTGGCACACAAGGTTGATGACTTCGTCATGGAGGTAGGTCACTCAACACTTGGCACACAAGGTTGATGACTTGGTCATGGAGGTTGTTGGTTTGCACACTCCAAGTATTCCACCTATAGGACACGTGTCTACTCCTTTGTGCCACCTTATGGGACACTTGTAAGTTTACCTCATAGGTGGATTGCCTCATCCTTGCCTATTTAAACAAGGTATTGTTCTCATTATCATTGGGTCAGCTAATACAATTTTATGCTTTGTTCATGTGCTTGTTTTTTATTTCCTAGATCCTCCTAATTTCTAATACGGTATCAGAGCATGGATTGGAGATTGTTGCAAGCCATAAGCCATTAGGTGAACAATTTTATTGTTTTTAGTTTGATTTCCATCTTCTATAGTCAATTTGCATTAACCGATTGGATTGACCCCACCCGTGCTACAGTGGATTTGGCATTAAATCTCTAGTCTGGAGTATCCTCTTTGTCCATCAAGGTAGTGAAGATGAGTTTGTGGCAGGCTCATGAGGTTGTGAGACCACTTCCTCTATTTGCTTCCCAGACGTGAATCTACAGTCGTCGCCCACATTCCAATTGTTGGCGGCGTCATACAAGAGGAATCCTATGGCCAAATCTGTTGTGATTTGGATGGTATACAGGCCACATTTTTTATCCTCCAGTAGCGATGTCATCATATGTAGACTGTGTGAAATATCTTTGTCCAATTAGTATTGGTATGATTCATAGTTTTTGATGCTTTCGTGATAATCTCTTCGAAATCAAAGGGTGTGATTTGAAGCTCTCACCATGCTATTTATCCCACACCACGAGCTTTCTCACAGGCGCATTCTCAGTCTTGAAAGGGAGATTTGATTTCCTTGTGGTGTGTGTGTTTTTCATCTGCTGTGGGACGTGTGGTTTAAGCCGTGAGAAGAGGCCAACACTCATAAGCTGTGCTTGTTTGTTTTTCATTTTGTTGTTCGATTTGATACAGTGATTTTTCCGTTGGAAGACGCGATTTGGAAGAGGCAAAGGGGTACAATTTCTGTTTGGAGTGGAAGACGCCCTTCAGATCATACCCTCACACGTTTCACAGGCCTGAGCCCATTTTGGACAGGCCTGAACGCCCATGCTTGGTGTTATTTTGAACTATTGTCACCCACATTTGTACGTAGTGTAATATCATGAAAACAGGAAAGATTAAAGCAAACTCAAAGGCTAATAAACAAAATAAAATACAAAAGAAACTATGAACATAAGCAAAGAGAAATTTCACCTAGTATCTACATCCTTCCATGAATGACCTCAATTGTCCTTCTCCATTTCGCCGTGATGGTATTCTTGCCCTCATATTTTCAGTATGTGTGCAAGTATAGCCTTGATGCATGTGATTATAGCAAAATATCAAAGATTAAGAAGAGCTCCAAAAGTCATACAATTTCGGGAGGAATAACAATGATGAAGGTCAGGTCAATTTATAGAAAATTGAGTGTTCGAATGATAGGCCGAGATTGAAAGATAGACGGACAATTTAGATTAAAATATTCAACATGCATTGAGATAGGTGTTAGTAGTGATGTGAGTGATAAAACCTAGAAGATAGATATAAAGATTAAATAATGATTTAATCTCTAGTTGAAAGTATTGTGAAAGTGTTGGAAAATTAGAAGAATAAAGATTACATACAAAAATGAGGATTAGCATGGAGGAAACGGTTTGTTCAAATGCACAAATAAATTGAATTAATTAAATAAAGTTATTTAATTAATAAATGTGTGCATGCAAAAGAATTAAAACAAGATAACTGATTGATTAAGACAGAGAGTCTATTCATCCAAATATTAAATCAGGAGATGACTGACTTATTTAAATAAATCTCGAGTGGAGTGGAAATAAATAATTAGATAACAAAGTGAGTATCTAATTATAGGAGAATATGCTAAGAATGATTCTTTTTATAAATTAAATGATTATTTAATTCAACATTCAAAATTAGAATAAATAAATTAAGATTTATTTAATTGACTGAAGAAAAGATTAGTGAATAATTAAATAATTAAAGTGCTTATTTAATTATAGTCGAAAATGTGATAGGAATAAATTAAATAAGGATTTATTTAATTTCAAAAAGAGGATAAAGTTAATTAGTGGCGTAATTAAATAAAGAACATTTAATTAATTAATCAAGATTTGAATAAAGATAATATGAATTAATTAAATAATTAAGTTTATTTAATTAATAGAGGAATAAATGTTAAAATGACTTAATTAAATAATTAAAAGTTATTTAATTAATAGATGAGAAATGAATTTAGAGAATAATTAAATAATTAACATTATTTAATTATGACTATGAAAATACAAATTATGAAGAAATTGAAGTCGTACGCTTAGACCAAATTTCAGTGTCTACATTTTGCCCCTCTTTGATACAATGTCATTTCAGCGTTGTGTCAAAGAAAATCGATCAAAAACATACCCCAGTCATGCCCCAATGTAAAATAGGTGAAGATATGCCCCCTTAGGAAAATTGACAAATTTTTGAAAATTTTCAAAACAATTGGAAATAGTCCTGATTAGTCAATTTGAAAGCCAAAAATGTAGTGGGGTTGACAGAAATGAGTTTCGAGGTTTTCGGTACGTGTATAGGTCGATAGAAGTTGGAAGAATACGTGGCCAATAGTGAAGGTTGGAGGAAATGCCACCCAAAACCCTAGGTATATATAGAAATTGGGTGAAAATCCAATTCATTTTCACCCTCCAAGTTTAGAATTTGAGATTTTTTCTTTGGACCTTCTTGCCACCATGTCTCTTGTTCCACACTCACAGCATCGTGGCTATCGCATTCAGACCTTCACACGACTTGTGGACGCAGGCCCCTTGGTATCAGAAACCATCCCTTGAATTTTTAATTTTCATGCTTTTTGATGCATTTAATTTATTTTTGTCATGCGTCATTTTATGAAGAACCGCATATGCATGCTTTTTTGATGCATGTGTATGTGGAACACCACATTTGTAAAATCATGTCATAGGATAGTGTAGTTATTTTAAAAGATACATGCATTTGATTTGTAATGAGCTGCATGTGTACTATTGCATCGCATATGCTAATGTAGGATTTGAAGATGCATTTATTTTTTTAATACCCATTTGCATTTTGAATGGTCATTGTTTGGGCATGATTGACAGTTCTACGCATTTGCATAGGATAATAATGCATGTGGTTATTTGTGACACATTCGCAAATTTAAATGACACAATTGATTTTTGTAATGCATTTGCAAATAAAATGATGCATTTGAATGGCAGAAAATTTTGGAATTTTAGACTATGATAGGTTATTTGATTCTAACATGAGGCATGCATTATTCAATTGCAGGTTGTATTCGATCTGATTTATACGAGGGAGTATAGACATTTGAATTTTGACTTTCGGGACCAGTTGTGGAGTGGGGAGAAACGGTTCCTTTGGCACCTAGGTCTGCGCCATGTTACCTTCATGCCCACTATCTGGGCAAACCAAGGTCTATTGACTACTCTTTATGAGTAGTGGCACTTCGAGACATCATCATTTCATCTGCCGACAAGTGAGGCAACGGTTATATTAGAGGACGTGTATAGGATACTAAGGCTACCAATTAGAGGAGCCTGGGTGATGTATGACACATAGAAGGGATTTGTTGAGATGTGTAGATACTATCATCATGATGGCATCAGATAGCTCAGGATTGACCATTATGAGATTAGGTGGTAAGTGCTATCGAAGAGATATGCTAGGCTAGATTGTTTATTGTGTACATTGATTGGGGGGTAGTTCTTCCTAACCATTGAGGTCATGGATTCCCATTAGGATGGGGGAAGATGCTTGTAGGCATGCTTGAAAGACGGGTGGTATATGCTTGGGGCCCTTGTTTGTTGGTCATGTTGTATTTCCATTTACATGATATTGCCTATAGAGAGACGCATTCCATGAGTTGTGGTACCACACTCCTCATGGTATGGATGTGGGAACACATAGCTATTTTCTGTCCACTTGTTACAGTTGAGTTGTAGCAGGGATCCTTGTATGCCTTCCGTTATGTGGGGGAAAACACCCAGACTCATACAAGAGATACTGGTTATTATAGACATGCCATTGACATGATGGTTCATTTTATTTGGAGACCGTATATGGATTGTCCACAGTGGTCGAATGAGGACAAACACCTGACATTTTGCCGTTAGACTCAGTATTTGATTGGTCATACAATTTCACATGTGCACATTATTGAGAGGCAATTACCAGACCTGGTTTTGAGATAGTTTGGAGAGGTTCAAAATGAGCCTTGAGAATGAGCCAAGTATGCCAAATCTTCCAAAGAGGTGACCTTGTGGGGACCATAGATTTTGATCGCTACAACAGAGGCAAATGTTGATGTTTTACAGCCAGTATAGTGGGGGTGGAGATATGGAGCAATGGATTTGGGTACTACGGATGCATATGACACCTGGTGGGGCAGTCACATGTCAGTTCCTTTCACGGATCCAAATTAGGATGCTCCTGTAGAGAGGCGTGGGATAGGACCGCGAGGTAGTCATGGAAGAGGCAGAGGTCATGGTGGCAGAGGTGGCAGAGGTCATGGTAGAGATGGGAGGGAGGAGGGAGGAGGGGTGGTGGTAGGGGGAGATGTGGTCATAAGGGATGAGGCCTACATTTGTCACCTGTCCATATGGAGGAGAGGGAGGGAGAGGATTTTCCCATGCTTAGGGTTGTTGGAGAGGATGATGTTGATGTTGAGATTGGCAGAGAGAAGCATGCAATAGAGGAGGACATTCCCGAGGAGCATGCAGAGGAGGAGGCAGAGATAGATGCTCTTGGTATGCTCGCTAGATACCAAGATGACAATGAGGAGGAGGATATGGATGACCAGCAGTGGGAGCTCAGAGATACCTGATTATAGAGGGCTGGGAGGATGATGGGAGAGAGTGGACATGACAAGATGATATAAGTCTTATTGATCAAGAGGTAGAATATTTATGGGGCCAGGTAGCATCTTTGGAGGAGTAGATGAGGGCATTGATGGAAGAGCAAGATTTAGTTGTGATGGAGAGAGATAGAGCATATATGGATAGAGATCAGGCCATAGCTCAAAGATAGGAGATAGAGGAGAGGTTCACATAGATTACAACTCTTTGCAGTGGGCCATTGAAAACTTTTGCATGGGTGTTAGTTAGAACAATTGAGAGAACCTCATACTATAGGGATCTATATGAGGGAGAGGTTCCGCTTGAGAGACGGGCTCCCAATTTTTCTCAGGCACATAGTGGCAGGTCCTGGATCAAGATTCAGAGTAGGACAGTGAGTACAGAGGGGGTCAAGGGACCTCGTAGATCTGGGCCATATGACAGGCCTCCTTCTGCACATAGGTCATCAAGATCCTGCGATCAGTCATCTTCACATTCTCCACATGGGAGCAATGGGAATTCTGGATAGGGATATGTATTGATATTTATTTGAGACATTATATTTTGATCATAGAGCCTATGGACTTCATATTTATATACATTATGACATTGTGATGTGACACTTTTTGAGCGATATATATATATATATATGATTTTGGAGATGATTCCTATGATATGCAATTCTATTATGATTATGAAGTCTTCTATGTATGCATGTTTATGTCTATATGATATGCCTATGTTATTGATGATCATATCTACCTTATGATGTGTTTATACAGCCTATGATGTGATTTTTATTATATATGATGATGTATGCATTTACTTTCGATGATAGCGATTGATCTTATGTATGCAATTTATGATTACGAGATACAATGTGATGTTTATATATACAATGATATCAACATGTGATGCTATATGTTTGATGATGATGGATGTAATGTGATGCATATATTTACACTTGTTATGTAAATGTACTAATCTATGTAATTTATGATAATGAATGCCTATTATGCCACGATTTCCTAGATATGATAGATGCCTATGTTTTTTTGTGTTTTTCAAAATGCAAGATACATGTATGATTTTTACATGATGTTTCTAACATGAATGCATATGCAAGATTTTTTATATTTTTGTGTGTCACCAGACTCTTTCGTAATTCAAGAAATAAGAAATGTTAGTGTGAAAAGAAGATGAATAATAAAATACATGGTTGTTAGTATTAGCAATCTTCGATATTTTTCTGACTCACAAAAAGCTTTTCCCTTTATCATCATTGGCTGGTAACTAATACAAATGGACACAAACACCATGATATGACCTAGATCAAGGTGTGCAAGGTCATCCACCTGCTAACAACAGACAATCACAGACAAGGATTGTCTTAACTCATACTAAGGGCACAATTGGCCCAATATTTTTGTCAAGATAAACCACAGACATCAAACAAATAAAAGATAGGTCATGAGACGTCATCACTCCTCTAAATATTTCATGGTACATTCTTGAGTAAACTAGTAACATGACTCAAAATCCAAAGTTAAAAGACAGTCGACAAACAACAGTCAACGAAAATGAAATTCTAATACATCGTTGCTTCTCTAAATCCTTCATGGGACATCCTTGAGAAAGCTAGTAACAGGATTCTAAATTAAAGTCAATAAAATGATAAGATAAACAAGCCACAAAGTAAAAAGTTGATAAAATATTTTCTGAAAGTTGATCTATTTGTTTGATTGTTTTGATTGATAAGATGGTTGATTGATTAAAACTGATTTCAGGAGAGACACATACTAGATAAGGCATTGAGTTTGGTTTCGATGTTATGATTATCTATATAAGGCATGAAAAAATCCTAGTTTCAGAAAGACATGCATCATATAAGACATTGAGTCTAATGTTGTTGATGTGTTAACCTGTGTAAGGCTATGTTGATTGTTTGAAAATTTCTATATTCAGGAAGGACTCATCCTGTATAAGACATAGGTTGATTGATTTGACGATGTTTTTTTTCAAGAAGGACACATCCTGTAGCAGACATAAGTTGTTTTGGTTGTTGCCTTAGCAATTTGTTTGATTTGACTTAAAGGCATTGTTGACTTGTTCATCTGGTTGATGCATGACTTGATATGATGTGTTGAAAATTGATTGTGTGTGATGACTAACCCTAAAGAAATGACCTAGTGCATCCTCGAAGGCTCATCGATTGATGGCCTTGCCTACATTATACATGTAGAGACCTCGTAGTTTGACTAAACTTTGACTGAAAAGACAAATTGAAAAAGATGTTATTTATTTACAAATATAAGATGTGTGTGATAGTGAATGTGACGAACCCTAATGGACTGACCTAGTGGGGCCTCGGGGCTCATCGATTGATGGCCTTTCCTATGTTATACACGTAGAGACCTCATAGTTCAACATGACCAAGGACTTTGTCCTATAGACAATGGATTGAGTCATGATTTTATATAGACAAACCTAAAAGGACTGACATAATGCCTGAGGGCACATCGGTAGATGGTTTTTCCTAAGTCCAATTGTAGAGACAATGTAGTTAGAAAATGACACAGACGGACAAGTGCGACTGACTCTGACTTTTTTTTTTTGGATTTTTGACATATTTTGAATTTTTTGTCTTTTTTTGAAGTTTTCTAGTTTTTTTGGATTTTCTCAGGACATTTTGTAATGTTTTTTTATTTTCTAATGGTTTTACATCTTCAGAACAGCCAATGTTAGAACCAATATGACACAAGTCAAGTGCTTTCCCCCAATTGAGCATAAGACCAATTGATTATGAATAGGATAGGATGGGGGATATGAAATGCACTGAATGTTAATTGTTCCAAGGTATAGAAAGGACAATCATTTATTATGAATGGTATGTACAAGGAATGGATAGGAAAAATATGTTATATGTATAGGGAAGTCAGATTGGAATGATGGTAGACCAAGAAGCAGAGTCAACTACATATGGCGTATGTTTGCCAAGTTTTCACCATGGTACTTATCCAAAGCACCACTAAAGTGGTTTTCACTATTGGACGGATTATTTCTCTTTACTATTTTGTTGATTTTTTAATTTTTTTGAATTTTTTGATGTTACCAAGCTCTCAGAAGGTATGGGTAGAACTTCTTCAGATGGAGACTATTTATTAGTGTTGATAATGGTTCCTCTTTAGGAGTAGAGAGTGTATATGCTCCTGATCCAAAGGACTTGGTGACAATGTAAGGTCCTGACCAATTTGGTTCAAACTTTCCTAGTTTCTCTCTTTCTGCTTGATTCTTTGGATTCTCCATTAAGACCAGGTCACCAATGTCAAAATTTATATTCAAGACTTTCCTATTGTAGCTACGATGAAGACAATTTTGATATCTTGGAGATGGTCTAATTCCTTTTTTCTTCGTTCATCTAGGAACTCTTACTCATGTAGTCTTGACACACAGTACTCTTCATCATCAATATGCCCTTTCAAGAATACCCTTAGGGAAGGAATCTCAACCTAAATAGGAAAGATGGCCTCAGAACCAAATATCAAGAAATATGGAGTGGCGCCAGTGGGAGTACAGATGCTTGTGCGATAAGCGCAGTGCAAGGTTGGGTTAAGCTATAAATTCCAATCATGACCAGCATCATTCATAGTCTTTTTGAGGATTGTGTTGATAGCTTTATTAGATCACTTAGCTTGGTCGCTACCTTGTGGGTAATATGGAGTGGAAAAGTGATGTTGGATATGGAATTCTTCATAGAGGTGATAGAATTCTTAGTTTTTGAGTGGATGGCTATTGTCAGTGATTATGGATTGAGGGACACCATACCGACAAATGATATAGTTTAGGACAAACTTAGAAATTTGTGTGTCAGTAATATAGGTCATAGGAATAGCTTCAATCCACTTGGTAAAGTACTTAGTTGCAGTGATAATGAACTTATGGCCATTGGATGATGTGGGATGTATCTTTCCTATGAGATTAAGTCCCCATTGGGAAAAGGGCCATGGTGATGTTATGGGATGGAGCTCTTGCATTGGTGCATGTATTAAGTCTTTGTGTATCTGACATTGGTGACATTTCTTGACAAAGATATATGATTCATTTTCCATTGTAGGCTAATAATAACCCAGTCTCATAATCTTCTTGGATAAGGTAGGACCACTAGAATGGGATCCACATATACCCTCTTGTACCCCACACAAGGTTTCTTGTGCTTCTTTAGTATTGAGACATCTCAATAGGGTATTGTCTAGGGCACGACTATAAAGGGTGTCTCCGGTGATGGAATACTTGGCTGCCTTATGGATAAATGTCCTACGTTTATTCTTGGCAAGGCCAGGGGATATAATCTCAGCATGGAGGTAATCATAGATGTCTTTATACCTTATGGAATTGGGACCAACAATCTCACACAACATCTCTAAATCTAGGATGTCATAGGTAGGATCATAAATTTGTTCTACCAGAAACTTGTATTTAGGCACATTGCTAGGTATATCCAAGAGTGAAGCATTAGTTACCATGGCATCGTCTACCCTATTTAGAACATGAGGTATTTGATGAAATTCAACCTTGTCAAAATATTCTTTGAAACTATCTACCATGCGTTTATATGGAGCCAACTTTTCATCTTTAATCTCATAGCCATCATTTACCTGTTGGAATACTAGTTGAGAATCACCATAAACCTGTAGGTCCTTGATCTTCCACTTGACTTCCATGCATAATCTTGTCACAAGAGCCTCATATTTTTTTATGTTGTTGGTGTTCTCAAATAAAGTTTCACCCTTGCTAAGCTATTAACTGTAGCGACCTATTGACACATGGGAACACTTTGAGGTTGTGGGTGACCTAGGAATGAAGTGAACCTCCAGATTATGGTCTAGTTCCCCTTTGTGTTATATTGAGAAAACTAAAGAATGATGAGGAAAAGAGTAAGGAGGATATACTTGAATTTAAAACCTATCACTAATAGGTGATACACCAAAGCTAAAAATATGACAATACTATAGAAAGCTCACAAAAAATTTCAATAGAGCTAAACAATCTCACAATACAGAGATTTATGTTTATAAAAACTAGTCTATGTAAGGTTCCGACTGTTCTAATGCTTAACACAAGGAAAACAAAGATGTTTTCATAGATATAAACGCAATAGAAACATATCACTAGCATAAACTTGAGCTTTATGAAATAAAGTTCTTTGCATCTAGTACTGAAGGAATTTGATAAAATAAAGGATCACGTAGAATTTTATCATGCAACTCACAACCAGTCACTAAAACAACAAAGAAAATTTGTGAAGGAAATGAATTTCTATTGAAAAAAAGGTCTATGTGTTACAGGTCTCTAGTGTTTATGAAAATGAGTTACAAAGGCTTAATAATGCTCTTTCAACAATCTCTTAACGAAGAAATGTTTTACAAAAAGGAAAAAATGCCATATATTACAAAATTGTGTTGGCCCCTGCCCTAGGGTTTACAAAAAGTGAGTCAGCACTTGGACACATTGGCCCTACAAGTGTTTTTGAATGAAGTTAATGAGGCATTAAATGTGCATACCCTGCTCATGTCAGTGAGAGCTCGCTCATAGGCATGGCCTTTGGATCTTTTACAATGACCACATTAACTCGCAGCCCTCGTGTCCACCCTTGAGAGCCTCGTCAGAGCTGCTTTGAATGCTCTATGACATGGCCATTAAGGTCAACCCACCTCTGGTAGCCGACATCCCAGCTGTTATTGTGAATCGTGGCCCCTTCTCCTTCGACTCTCCTCTAGCTATAGATCTTTTAGCAAGTTGACCCCCTTCGAGAAGCAGCATCAGATTTACCCTGTTAGATTCAAATGCCATTGCTTCACCGAGCCGATCCATGCCGTGCACATTCTATCGATCTTTCTTTATGGGGAAGTCAATCCGCCAAACTACCCATGACCGTCTCTAGCTCCTTCTGATTGGTTGAATTTGTGCCACATAGATTCCCATACGGTCAAAGGTTTAGAGGTATAGCAATTGCTATCAGCAAGACATGTGATGGTCGTCTAGACCTCATAGCGAGCTCTTTTCCTTTCCCTGAGTTCACTTGATTTTGGTAAGACCCTATCGGGTCGGTGAGACATATTGCCGAAGCCATCTTCTTTCGGTGGGAGCCTACCTTCCTGTTCACAATGGTCAGCAAGACTATCGCGTTGAGGAGACTTCTCCTCGACCTCAAAATATTATACCGAAGGCACCCCCTTTCGGTAAGACCTCTCTCGGTCAGCCAAACTTCATGCCGAAGGAGAACTCTCTCAGCGAGACCACCTTCATTATTCCCAAGCTCGAACCCTTCGGCGGAGTTGGAGTGAGGATGAGAACTGAACAGGGACCGAAGTCAGAATGGGGGAAAAACCAAAGAGTCGGCGGAACCGGAACCAGAACCAAATCTGGACCTGAAACTTTTAATCAAGTCTCAAGTTTGGATTCCATCCCGATCTCGCCCCCGAAAACATACAAGGAAAAAAGGAAGAAAGAAAAAAAAGGAAGATCAAAGAGGAGGAGACATCCCTCGATCATCGGCCATAGAAAGCGCAAGGAAAAGAAGAATGGGTGGAACTGGGATTGGGACTGGATCAAAAATAGGAACTGGAACTTCAGAAAAGTTCCATCATTCGGTTTCAGTCCACATCCTGGGTCTAGAAAAACAAAGAAATGCCTAAACAAAAGGGAAAGAAAGGTGGGATCGGAACGAAAAACCATCTCGAGAAGAACAGAGCGGGAGCAGGGGTAGAATCAAATCTGACACTGAAACCTTCATCAAGTTTGAAGTTTGGATTTTGTCCCGACCCCGCCTTCGAAAAAATACAAAGACAATGAAAAAGGGATGAAAAAGGAAGGAAAATAAGGGGAGAAAACACCCCACGACCGAGGAACAAAAAACAAAGGCAAGACAAACAAACGACCCTGGCAGAACCGGGACCAGGACAAGACCAGAACCTGGAACTTCATAAAAGTTCTGGAGTTCAGGTTCGATTCTCGTTCCGCCCCGACAGAAAAAAAAAAGAAAAGGGGCAAAACAAGGCAAAGACATAAGGCGAAGACCCTCAATAAAAACCAAACACCAGCACGCTTGGCTCAACCGTTATGGGAGCCTCACTAAAACCACATGATGAAATGAAAACATAACCTTCCCCTGCAGTTGCACAAGAAGCAAACAAGTTAGAAAATATGTAACCCTAATGCAAATTTTCCTCTATTTGTTCTTCGAGAACACCTGAAAGCATGGATTTCCCGATTGAGCCTGTAGGTGAAAATTGGGTAACATTTATGGCGACCTTAGCAGGATGTTTGCCTGCTAAACATGGAAACTAGTAGCCTAGGCCTATCTATTGGGCACGAAGTTGTTGGGGACCTAGACCCATCCAAGACAAAACAATAGGAGAAGAACTATTCATTTGTGCTTAGACAACACTTAGGGAATACAAATTGCACCTATTCTCTAGAATTTTAACAGCTATGTATAAATTTAGGTCCATACCTCAGAAGCTACGTTTGAGGTGAATTCCATTCACTAGGATTGGTTCCACTATACCATCCATGCGTAATCATGTCACAAGAGCCTCATATTTTTTTATGTTGTTGGTGTTGTCAAATAAAGTTGCATCCTTGCTAAGCTATTAACTATAGTGACCTATTGACACATGGGAACACTTTGACGTTGTGGGTGACCTAGGAATGAAGTGAACCTCCAGATTATGGTCTGGTTCCCCTTTGTGTTATCTTGAGAAAACTAAAGAATGATGAGGAAAAGAGTAAGGAGGATATACTTGAATTAAAAACCTATCACTAACAGGTGATACACCAAAGATAAAAATATGACAATACTATAGAAAGCTCACAGAAAATTTCAATAGAGCTAAACAATCTCACAATACAGAGATTTATGTTTATAAAACCTAGTCTATGTAAGGTTCTGACTGTTCTAATGCTTAACACAAGGAAAACAAAGATGTTTTCACAGATATAAACGCAATAGAAAGAGATCACTAGCATAAACCTGCTTTATGACATAAATTTCTTTGCATCCAATATTGAAGGAATATGATAAAATAAAGGATCACACAGAATTTTATCATGCAACTCACAACCAGTCACTAAAACAACAAAGAAATTTTTTTAAGGAAATGAATTTCTATTGAAAAAAAGGTCTATGTGTTACAGGTCTGTAGTGTTTATGAAAATGAGTTACAAAGGCTGAATAATGCTCTTTCAACAATCTCTTAACCAAGAAATGTTTTACAAAAAGGAAAAAATGCCATATATAACAAAATTGTGTCGGCCCCTACCCTAGGGTTTACAAAAATGAGTCGGCGCCTAGACACATCAGCCCTAGAAGCATTTTTGAATGAAGTTAATGAGGCATTAAATGTGCATACCCTGCTCATGTCGGTGAGAGCTCGCTCCTAGGCATGGCCTTTGGATCTTTTACAATGACCGAATTAACTCGCAGCCCTCGTGTCCACCTGCGAGAGCCTCATCAGAGTTGCTTTGAATGCTCTATGACATGGTCATTAATGTCGACCCACCTTTGGCAGCTGACATCCCAGCTGTTATTGTGAATCGCGGCCCCTTCTCCTTCGACTCTCCTCTTGCTATAGATCTTTTAGCAAGTTGACCCCCTTCGAGAAGTAGCATCAGATTTACCCTATTAGATTCAAACGCCATTGCTTCACCGAGCCGATCCATTCCACGCACATTCTGCCAATCTTTCTTTATGGGGAAGTCAATCCGTCAAACTACCCATGACCGTCTCTAGCTCCTTTTGATTGGTTGAATTTGTTCCAAATAGATTCCCATATGGTCAAAGGTTTATAGGCATAGCAATCGCTATCAGCAAGACAAATGATGGTCATCTAAACCCCATAGCGAGCTCTTTTCCTTTCCCTGAGTTCACTTGATTTTGGTAAGACCCTATCGGGTCGGTGAGACATCTTGCCAAAGGTATCTTATTTCGGTGGGAGCCTACATTCCTGTTCACAACGGTCAAGAAGACTATCAGGTCGGGGAGACTTCTCCCTGACCTCAAAATATTATACTGAAGGCACCCCCTTTCAGCAAAACCTCTCTCGGTCGACCAAACTTCATGTCGAAGGAGAACTCTCTCGGCAAGACCACCTTCGTTATTCCAAAGCTTGAACCCTTCGGCAGAGTCAGAGTCGGGATGAGAAACGAACAGGGACCGAATTTAGAATGGGGGAAAATACAAAGAGTCGGTGGAACCAGAACCCGAACCAAATCCGGACCTAAAACTTTTCATCAAGTTTCAAGTTCGGATTCCATCCCGATCTCGCCCCCAACAACATAGAAGGAAAAAAGGAAGAAAGAAAAAAAAGGAAGATCAAAGAGGAGGAGACATCCCTCGATCACCGGCCATGGAAAGAGCAAGGAAAAGAAGAACAGGCGGAACCGGGACTGGAACTAGATCAGAAACAAGAACTGGAACTTCGAAAAAGTTCCATCATTCGGTTGCGGTCTGCATCCTGGGTCTAGGAAAACAAAGGAAATGCCTAAACAAAAGGGAAAGAAAGGTGGGATCGAAACAAAAAATGATCCCGCGAAGAACACAGCGGGAGTGGGGTTGGAAAGAAACCCGACACTAAAACTTTCATCAAGTTTCAAGTTCAGATTCCATCTTGACCCCGCCTTCGACAAAATACAAAGACGATGAAAAAGGGATGGAAAAGGAAGGAAAAGAAGGGGAGAAAACACCCCACGACCGAGGAACAAAAAACAAAGGCAAGACAAACAAACAACCCTGGCGGAACCAAGACCAGGACAAGACCAGAACCTGGAACTTCATAAAAGTTCCAGAGTTCAGGTTCGATTCTGGTTCCACCCCCGAAAGAACAAAAAGAAAAGGGGGAAAACAAGGCAAAGACATAAGGCAAAGACCCTCAATAAAAACCAAACACCAGCATGGTGGGTTCAACCCTTATGGGAGCCTCACTAAAACCATGTGCTGAAATGAAAACATAACCTTCCCCTGCAGCTGCACAAGAAGCAAACAAGTTAGAAAATATGTAACCCTGATGCAAATGTTCCTCTATTTGTTCTTCGAGAACACCTGAAAGCATGGATTGCCCAATTGACCCTGTAGGTGAAAATTGGGTAACATTTCTGCTGACCTTTGTAGGATGTTTGCCTACTAAACATGGAAACTAGTAGCCTAGGCCTATCCATTGGGTACGAAGTCATTTGGGACCTAGACCCATCCAAGACAAAACAATAGGAGGAGAACTATTCATTTGTGCTTAGACAACACTTAGGGAATGAACACTGCACCTATTCTCTAGAATTTTAACAACTATGTATAGATTTAGGTCCATACCCCAGAAGCAACGTTTGAGGTGAATTCCATTCACTGTGATTGGTTCCACTATACCATCCATCCATAATCTTGTCACAAGAGTCTCATATTTTTTTATGTTGTTGGTGTTGTCAAACAAAGTTGCACCCTTGCTAAGCTATTAACTGTAGCGACCTATTGACACATGGGAACACTTTGAGGTTGTGGATGACCTAGGAATGAAGTGAACCTTCAAATTATGGTCTGGTTCCCCTTTGTGTAATCTTGAGAAAACTAAAGAATGATGAGGAAAAGAGTAAGCAGGATATACTTGAATTTAAAACCTATCACTAACAGGTGATACACCAAAGATAAAAATATGACAATACTACAAAAAGCTCATAGAAAATTTCAATAGAGCTAAACAATCTCATAATACAGAGATTTATTTTTATAAAAACTAGTCTATGTAAGGTTTTGACTGTTCTAATGCTTAACACAAGGAAAACAAAGATGTTTTCACAGATATAAATGCAATAGAAAGAGATGACTAGCATAAACCTACTTTATGACATAAAGTTATTTGCATCCAGTATTGAAGGAATCTGATAAAATAAAGGATCACACAGAATTTTATCATGCAATTCACAACCAGTCACTAAAACAACAAAGAAGATTTGGAAGGAAATGAATTTCTATTGAAAAAAAGGTCTATGTGTTACAGGTCTATAGTGTTTATGAAAATGAGTTACAAAGGTTGAATAATGCTCTTTCAACAATCTCTTAACCAAGAAATGTTTTTGAAAAAGGAAAAAATGCCATATATAACAAAATTGTGTTGGCCCCTACCCTAGGGTTTACAAAAATGAGTCAGCGCCTGGACACGTCGGCCCTAGGAGCATTTTTGAATGAAGTTAATGAGGCGTTAAATGTGCATACCCTGCTCATGTCAGTGAGAGCTCGCTCCTAGGCATGGCCTTTGGATCTTTTACAACAACCGCATTAACTCGCAACCCTCGTGTCCACCCTTGAGAGCCTCATCAGAGCTGCTTTGAATTCTCTATGACATGGTCATTATTGTCGACCCACCTCTGGCAGCCGACATCCCAGCTGTTATTGTGAATCGTGACCGCTTCTCCTTCAACTCTCCTCTTGCTATAAATCTTTTAGCAAGTTGACCCCCTTCGAGATGCAGCATCAGATTTACCCTATTAGATTCAAACGCCATTGCTTCACTGAGCCGATCCATGCCGCGCACATTCTGTCAATCTTTCTTTATGGGGAAGTCAGTCTGTCAAACTGCCCATGACCGTCTCTAGCTCCTTCTGAATTGTTGAATTTGTGCCACATAGATTCCCATACGGTCAAAGGTTTATAGGCATAGCAATCGCTATGAACAAGACATAGGATGGTCGTCTAGACCTCATAACGAGCTCTTTTCCTTTCCCCGAGTTCACTTGATTTTGTTAAGACCCTATCGGGTTGGTGAGACATCTTGCCAAAGCCATCTTGTTTCTGCGGGAGCCTACCTTCCTGTTCACAATGGTCAGCAGGACTATTGGGTCAGGGAGACTTCTCCTCGACCTAAAAATATTATACAAAAGGCACCCCCTTTCGAAAAGACCTCTCTCGGTAGGCCAAACTTCATGTCAAAGGAGAACTCTGTCCACAAGACCACCTTCGTTATTACCAAGCTCGAACCCTTCGGAAGAGTCGAAGCTGGGATGAGAACCGAATAGGGACCAAAGTCAAAACGAGGGCAAAACCAAAGATTCGGTGGAACCAGAACCAGAACCAAATCTGGACCTAAAAATTTTCATCAAGTTTCAAGTTTGGATTCCACACCGATCTCGCCCCTGCAACATACAAGGAAAAAAGGAAGAAAGAAAAAAAAGGAAGATCAAAGAGGAGGAGACATCCCTTGATCACCAGCCGGGGAAAGAGCAAGGAAAAGAAAAACGGGTAGTACCGGGACTAAGACTGGATCAGAAACAAGAACTGGAACTTCAGAAAAGTTCCATCGTTCGGTTTCGGTCTGCATCCCAGGTCTAGATAAACAAAGAAAATGCCTAAAAAAAAGCAAAAGAAAGGCAAGATCAGAACGAAAAATGATCCCAGGAAGAACACAGTGGGAGCGCGAGCGGAAACAAATCCGACACTGAAACTTTCATCAAGTTTCAAGTTCAGATTCCGTCCCTACCCTGCCTTCGACAAAATACAAAGATGACGAAAAAGGGATGAAAAAGGAAGGAAAAGAAGGGGAGAAAACACCCCACGACCGAGGAACAAAAAACAAAGGAAATACAAACAAACAACCCTGGCAGAACTGGGACCAGGATGGGACTAGAACCTGGAACTTCATAAAAGTTCCAGAGTTCAGGTTCGATTCTGGTTCCACCCCTGACAAAACAAAAAAGAAAAGGGGGAAAACAAGGCAAAGACATAAGGCAAAGACCCTCAATAAAAACCAAACACCAGCACGCTAGGCTCAACCCTTATGGGAGCCTCACTAAAACCACGTGCTAAAATGAAAACGTAACCTTCCCCTACAGCTACACAAGAAGCAAACAAGTTAGAAAATATGTAACCCTGATGCAAATGTTCCTCTATTTGTTCTTGGAGAACACGTGAAAGCATGGATTGCCTGATTGAGCTCGTAGGTGAAAATTGGGTAACATTTCTAGCGACCTTTGTAGGATGTTTTCCTTCTAAACATGGAAACTAGTAGCCTAGGCCTATCCATTAGGCACGAAGTCGTTCGGGACCTAGACCCATCCAAGAAAAAACAATAGGAGGAGAACTATCCATTTGTGCTTAGATAGCACTAGGGAATGAAAATTGCACCTATTCTCTAGACTTTTAACAGCTATGTATAGATTTAGGTCCATACCTCAAAAGCAACGTTTGAGGTGAATTCCATTCACTGGGATTGGTTCCACTATACCATCCATGCATAATCTTGTCACAAGAGCCTCATATTTTTTATGTTGTTGGTGTTGTCAAACAAAGTTTCACCCTTGCTAAGCTATTAACTGTAGCGACCTATTGACACATGGGAACACTTTGAGGTTGTGGGTGACCTACGAATGAAGTGAACCTCTAGATTATGGTATGGTTCCCCTTTGTGTTATCTTGAGAAAACTAAAGAATGATGAGGAAAAGAGTGAGGATATACTTGAATTTAAAACCTATCACTAACAGGTGATACACCAAAGATAAAAATATGACAATACTACAGAAAGCTCACAGAAAATTTCAATAGAGCTAAACAATCTCACAATACAAAGATTTATGTTTATAAAAACCAGTCTATGTAAGGTTCCGACTGTTCTAATGCTTAACACAAGGAAAACAAAGATGTTTTCACAGATATAAACACAATAGAAAGAGATCACTAGCATAAACCTGCTTTATGACATAAATTTTTTTGCATCCAATACTGAAGGAATTTGATAAAAGAAAGGATCACACAGAATTTTATCATGCAACTCACAACCAGTCACTAAAATAACAAAGAAAATTTGTGAAGGAAATGAATTTCTATTGAAAAAAAGGTCTATGTGTTACATGTCTGTAGTGTTTATGAAAATGAGTTACAAAGGTTGAATAATGCTCTTTCAACAATCTCTTAACCAAGAAATGTTTTACAAAGAGGAAAAAAATCCATATATAACAAAATTGTGTCAGCCCCTACCCTAGGGTTTACAAAAATGAGTCAGCGCCTAGACACGTCAGCCCTAGAAGTGTTTTTGAATGAAGTTAATGAGGCATTAAATGTGCATACCCTACTCATGTCCGTGAGAGCTCACTCCTAGGCATGGCCTTTGGATCTTTTACAATGACCGCATTAACTTGCAGCCCTCATGTCCACCCTCGAGAGCCTCGTCAGAGCTACTTTGAATGCTCTATGACATGGTCATTAATGTCGACCCACCTCTGGTAGCTGACATCCCTGTTGTTATTGTGAATCGTGGCCCCTTCTCCTTTGACTCTCCTCTTGCTATATATCTTTTAGCAAGTTGACCCCCTTCGAGAAGTAGCATCATATTTACCCTGTTAGATTCAAATGCCATTGCTTCACCGAGTTGATCCATGCCGCACACATTTTGTCAATCTTTCTTTATGGGTAAGTCAATCTGTCAAACTACCCATGACCATCTCTAGCTCCTTCTGATTGGTTGAATTTGTGCCACATAGATTCCCATACTGTCAAAGGTTTGTAGGCAAAGCAATCGCTATCAGCAAGACATACGATAGTCATCTAGACCTCATAGAGAGCTCTTTTCCTTTCCCTGAGTTCACTTGATTTTGGTAAGAGCCTATCGGGTCGATGAGACATCTTGCCGAAGCCATCTTGTTTTAGCAGGAGCCTACCTTCCTATTCACAACAGTCAACAAGACTATCAGGTCGAGGAGACTTCTTTGCAACCTCAAAATATTATACCGAAGGCACCCCCTTTCGGCAAGACCTCTCTCGGTTGGCCAAACTTCATGCCAAAGGAGAACTCTCTTGGCGAGACCACCTTCGTTATTCCCAAGCTTGAACCCTTCGGCGGAGTCAGAGTCGGGATGAGAACCGAACAGGGAACGAAGTCAGAATGGGGGAAAAACCAAAGAGTTAGTGGAACTGGAACCAAAACCAAATCCGGACTTGAAACTTTTCATCAAGTTTCAAGTTCGGATTCCATCCCGATCTCGCCCCCGGCAACATACAAGGAAAAAAGGAAGAAAGAAAAAAAAGGAAGATCAAAGAGGAGGAGACATCCCTCGATCACCGGCCATGGAAAGAGCAAGGAAAAGAAGAATGAGCGGAACCGGGACTGGGACCAGATCAGAAACAGGAACTGGAACTTCAGAAAAGTTCCATCATTCAGTTTTGGCTTGCATCCCAGGTCTAGAAAAACAAAGAAAACGCCTAAACAAAAGGGAAAGAAAGGCAGGATTGGAACGAAAAATTATCCTGGGAAGAACATAGTGGGAGCGGGGGTGGAAACAAATTTGACACTAAAACTTTCATCAAGTTACAAGTTCAGATTCCGTCCTGACCCTGCCTTCGACAAAATACAAAGATGATGAAAAAGAGATGAAAAAGGAAGGAAAAGAAGGGCAGAAAACACCCCATGACCGAGGAACAAAAAACAAAGGCAAGACAAACAAACAACCCTGGCGGAACCGGGACCGGGATGGGACCAGAACCTAGAACTTCATAAAAGTTCCAAAGTTCAGGTTTGATTCTGGTTCCGCCCCCAATAGAACAAAAAGAAAAGGGGGAAGACAAGGCAAAGACATAAGGTGAAGACCCTCAATAAAAACCAAACACCAACACGCTTGGCTCAACCCTTATGGGAGCCTCACTAAAACCATGTGCTAAAATGAAAACATAACCTTACCCTACAACTGCACAAAAAGCAAACAAGTTAGAAAATATGTAACCCTAATCCAAATGTTCCTCTATTTGTTCTTCGAGAACACGTAAAAGCATGGATTGCTTGATTGAGCTCGTAGGTGAAAATTGGGTAACATTTATGGCGACCTTTGTAGGATGTTTGCCTGTTAAACATGGAAACTAGTAGCCTAGGCCTATCCATTTGGCACGAAGTCATTTTTGACCTAGACCCATCCAAGACAAAACAATAGGAGGAGAACTATTAATTTGTGCTTAGACAACACTTAGGGAATGAAAACTGCACCTATTCTCTAGAATTTTAATAGCTATGTATAGATTTAGGTCCATACCTCAGAAGCAACATTTGAGGTGAATTCCATTCACTGGGATTGGTTCCACTATACCATCCAACCTAAATAGCTAGAAAGCATTATGTTGTTTCTTCTCAGTAATGTTATATGGCCCAGTCCAAAATGCATCGAATTTGGAGTACTTTCCAGGCCTGTTTTTAATTCATCCCACTTTAGCACTATGTCACCTTCCTAGAATACTCTGGGAGATGCCTTCTTATCGAATGACCTTTTCATTTGAGCCTGATTTTGCTCAATATTTTTCACTATTTCAGCTCTGAGTTCTTCAAGCTCAATTAATTGAGCTAACCTTGTTTTCATAGGCTCCTCCTCAATCATATCAAGCTAGTTTACCAGATCGAGGGCTGGGAGTTCCACTGAAATGGGTAGTCTTTCCTTCTTTCCATACACTAACATGTATGGAGAAAGTCTTGTAGACCTTTTTAGCATAATCCTATCAGCCCATAAGGCTGATTTCAGCTTGGTGTGCCAGGCTTTTTGATTGTCCTCCATAGTTCTCTTAATGATCCTCAGGAGATTCTTGTTAGTGGACTCAGCCTGTCCATTGCCCTGTGGATAGTAATTAGAGGATGTAATCAAATATATAAGATTTTTGACAACCCAGCCAAAAATTTTAACTCACAAAAGCAAGGGAATTGTCTGACACAATAGAATTTGGGATACCAAATCTGGTAACTAACTCTTGATAGAAGTTCAGGACAATAGATTCATTAGCTTCTTTGAGTGCCATAGCTCCAGTCCATTTTGAAAAATAATCAATGGTTGTGAGTATCCACTTGTGGCCTACACTTGATGGCGGGTTTATAACCCCAATGAAATCCAAACCCCATTTCATGAAGGGCTGATCAATTTGAATTGGTTGCAATGGGAGGGCTGCCAACCTCTCTTTTCTAGCAAAAATAGCACACTCTTTGAACTTTCTTACCCACAAATGAGCATCACTGAATAAGGTAGGGAAGTAATAGCCTTCTTTCATTATTTTAAGAGTTGTGGCTCTTGGAGAAAAGTGTCCACTAGTTGACCCTTGATGGAATTCATGCAATACTCTATCAACCTAATCAGCTTCAATACATCTTAATAGGACACCATGAAAATATCTTCTAAACAGAAAAACATTTAAAAGAACATAAGATATGGATTGCAGTTGATAATACCTTCTTTTGGATTTAGTTAGATCAGGAGGGCACTCACCAGTCAATAAAAAATGGGTCATTTTTGTGATTCAACCTATAGGAATAGGTATAGCAGTTTGTTGTCCATCTTGAAGGGATAAAAAAAAAATTTCCTCCTCCTTTATATTGTTGTTGTTGTCCTCAGTAAGCTATTCACAGAGACCTCTCCCTCTTATTAGTTTGGTAACCTTTATTTCAAGGTCATACTCCATCACCTTAGTGACCCAACTAGCTCTTCTATCACTCAAATATTTGTTTAATAAAAACTCTTTCACACTTGGATGAGAAACCATCAGTATAATCTTGTTATTGGAAAGCATGTGCCTAAAATTATTTAAGCTTCTTATGACAATGAGAACATGTTTCTCTACAATAGTATACTTGAGCTCATAATCTTTGAGTCCCTGACTGAAGAACGCCACGGGCTGTTCAAATCCCTCAACATTTTGATGTACTAGCATGGCTAAAAGTGAATCAATATTTCCATAGGCATACAAAAATTAAATCTTTAGAAAAGTCAGGATTCAAAAGTGTAGGTGCAGTTGGCAATGCCTCTTTTATAAGCTCAAAACTTCCCTTCCCATCCTTAGTCCAGATGAAAGGTACATTCTTTCTAAGCATATGAGTTAGTGGACTTAATAAATTAGCAATGTCATGGATAAACCTCCTAACAAAGTTAATCCTACCAATAAAACTCTACAAACCTTTCTTGTGCATTGGTAAAGGAAGAGCTAACATAGCACTTATTCTTTCAGGATCAATAGTAATACCTTGTTTAGACACCACATAACTGAGCAATCTTCCTTCATGAACAACAAACACACACTTTTTGGGGTTAAGTGATATCCCAAATTCTCTGAATTTTTCAAAAATCTACCTCAAATGACTCAGACGATCCTTAGCCTCCTTAGAAAAAACAGTGATATCATCAAGATAAACTAAGACTATCTTGTACATTAAACCATGAAAGGTGATAACCATTATCGTTTGAAAGGTTGCCCCAACATTAGATAAACCAAAGGGAATTTTCTGATAGGCCACAGTTCCCCACTTTGTGGTGAAGGTTGTTTTGTGATGATCCTCTTTTTTCACTAATATCTGGTTGTAACTAGAATAACCATCTAATAAGGAAAACCTTTCAGACCCTGAAACTACCTGAAGTATCTGCTCCATAGAAGGTAGAGGATGATGGTCCTTTAAGGAGGCCCTATTTAAGTCACTAAAATCTACAGAGAGCCTTATTTCACCATTTTTCTTCCTTACTGGTACTAGGTTTGAAACCCATGAGGTATGCTTGATGGGGAAAATAATGTTGCTTTCAATCAACTTATCTAGCTCCTTTTCATCAAAGGTTCCAACTTAGGATTCAAGGGCCTCTATATTTTCCTAACATGTTTGACATTAGGCTCAAGTTAAATGGTATGTTGAGCAAGTTGGGGATTAAATCCCTTTAAATCAGTATATTGCCAGGCAAAGATATCATTAAATTCTTGGCAAAGCTGAATAAAAACATGTGTCTCTTCAGCTATACTTACCTTGCCTAACTTAAGAAGCTTTTCTTTGAAAACTTCAACTTCTTCATAGTGATCTTGTTGAACTTGAATGCTCCCCTTAGGTTTTCTAGCTTCATCATCAATATTAAAAATGGATTCTAAAGTGACCAGGCCTTTAGGAAACTTATTTTTTAGCTGAATAATCTGGTCACTGTACTGGTGCTATAACTTTTCCTGATTAGCATGTGAGAACTCAACTTCTTCTCTTAATAAGCTGACAATCTGCTGGTCACTATCAAAGACTTGCCAGTGTATATTATTATAAGGCACAATAGGCCTAACAACAATCTTGATATGTTGATTAGTTTTATCACTGCAAATCTCTTTTGGAATATCATGTTCAGCTCCTACAGTAGCTAATCTATCAGCATGTTTATTCTGAGAGCTCTAGGAATGGAAATCAGATTAAATACCTCAAATCCCTCTAAGAGGCCCCATACCCTATTCCTGTAATACCTAAGTATATCATTTTTAACAGCATTAAGCTTTCTCACCTGATTGACAACCAACTCACTGTCACCATAAACTTTTAGACAACTGATACCTCTCTATCTCACCCACTCCAAGCCCTAGACTAGAGCTTCATATTCAACATAATTATTAGAACAACCAAAAAAGAATCCAAAAGCTAGATAGTACTTCTGACCTTCTGGTGATACTAACATACATCCACCACTGGCACCTACCTTACTCCTTGAGCCATCAAAAAATAGCTCACACAGATCATTTTCATGTTGCTCACTATGTCGTTCCTTGTCCTTTTCAATTTCAGGCATAAAGGAGTTAGTCTCACACATCATATAAACACCAATTTCAACCTCCTCCAACTGCTCACCTATGCCAACCTCATGAGCTTGAGGTGCCCACTCTTTAGGAAGAATATCTAATGTTCTTTCTATTTGAATTTATGCCTCTTGAACAGCAGGCTGCTCCACTTGTACACTTGTAAACAAGTTGGCATTGATAGGAGATAGATTGTAAGGTTCAATAAGAACCTTGGCTATGGGTTCGGATTTAATAGTGACTCTAGTACCATATCTAGTTCTGAATAGCATGTGAGACCAATCAGAGGATAGGTAACCACCTATCTTGGTCGTAAAATCCCTAGATAAACAAAGGGAAAAGTACAGGGGTAACTCAATAATGTAAATATCCTATGGTATTGCAAAATTTGGATAGGAATGTAGAGTTAAGCTCAAATTTTTAATGACCCATACTGTGTTAACAGTAGTACCATCCAATTGTACCACCCCCTTTTCTAGTGGCTCATATTCAATTCCCAACTTATCGACAATTTGTTTGGGCATAACTGAACTACTAGCCCCTGAGTCAATCATACAATTGTGAACCAAATGATCTCCTATGATTAATGACAAATAAAAGGGAGGCGGCTTGGCCTTAGTAGCTTGTTGTTCTTTATTACCAACAGTAGTATTATCCAACACAACCTTCTCCTTTTCTACATTGGGCTCATCTGAGACAAGTTTAAACCTGATAAAGCAAATTGAAGCAAGTCCCTTTGACCCAAAATACTCAGAGAATCTCATATTGACATGGGTACATTAATTTTCTTCATATGCTCCAGTATATTGAAAGAAGTAGCAGGTTTAACTTGAACTTTGGGAGGAATAACATGACCTTTAATTGAAGGCGCCTGGACTAATAAATCAGACTGTTGCTCGCCTACCAAAGGCTAGCCCCTGGGTAGCATTTGGATCTGGTCAGCTTTTGATGGGCTAGGAGCATTTTGATTCTGGTTCAGCCCTTGATTCAATTGAGTCTGAACTGTATTAAGTTGATGTCCTTCATCTATTTCCCTCTTCTTATTGTGTGTATTTCCTACAATTGAAGAATCAACGTGGATCACTCCACAAAATTCTTCCCCTTTCCAGTTTAGGAATGTAGACTCATGTGTCTATTGTTCTTGCTACTGTACTTCAGTTGCTACAGACACACTAGACTGTATTACTGAACTGTTTTGAACCATCAAGGCTTGGTTAAGCAGCCCATTGACACAAGTATTCTGATTATGGGATTGACTACACAGAAAGCACCATTCATAATCTTGAACTAATTTGTTCTAGATAGGTGCAAGCTCTTTGGAAGTGCTTACAGTGTTGGAGTCATAAGCTTGATGTGGCCTCAGGTTAGGAGAAAATTTTTGGCCTTGATTATAAGGCTAATAAGGTGGTCTATTGGCCTGATTTTGCTAGTAATTAGACTGAAATGAGGGATGATATGGCTTAAAACCTTGATTTTTTTGTTTTCTTAGATTAACCATCTCATTGCCAAAGGTCGTTAGAAGGCCTTTAATCTCTTGCAGTTCATTAGACTAAGTGGGAAATACATCTAATTGACCATTAGGTTGGGTATTAGGCGTAGAAAATACTAGTGCACTTGGAATAATAGCCAAAGGAGGTAACTGTATAGGGGTTCGAGGATGAAAAGCGGGAAATATTGGCATAGGTAATCTTGGGGCAATCTTACCAGCCTATATGAGGCTATTTTCAACTTTAATAGCTACACTATATGCTGCATGAAGTGTATCACCTCCCATCGATTGAATCATTACAAAAATATCACTATTTAAAGCTCTTAAATAGTATAAAAAGGCATGATTAGTAGTAGGCCTTACTGTTTGTGGGATTCTATCTCACATCCTCTAGAAACGGTGATTGAAATTTGACATAACTTCATGTGGAGCCCTCTTGATTGTAGACAGCTGCTCCACCAATGACATGTGGTCAGATTTATCTTCAAAAAATTGGCACAACTGACTACCTAATTCATCCCATGTTGCTATGGAGTTGACAGGAAGGCCTCTGAACCATTGTAAGGCTTTTCTTTTGAATGATGCTGCCAACAATCTGAGTGCAACATTTTCTTCAATCACATGGTGAACAACACACATGTTAGCAACATATTTTATATGCTTTATTGGGGTAGTATGATCCTCGCCATGAAAATATGGCAAACTTTTTAAGGCAACGACAAGAATTTTGTCATGCTGAATCAAATTCAGTGGGATGTCTTGGTTAAATGCAATAAATGGTTGATTTCTCACTGCTCGAATCATTGTCACTGGGATATTCTTAGCAATAACAATAGGAACCGCAGTATGGATTCTCATAAAAGGATTCGACTTGGATCTTTTGAAATAAACAACTGCCTTTTGAACCTTCTAAATTTCCCTGCCCCTTCTTCTAGGCAGGGACAACTACAAATACTTTAAAACAGGCGAGTTACTCCTAGTCTGCACTCTTCTCATGAGCAATAATGCACTGGAACTGCTAAATCTGAGCCCAGAGTCACCGAGTATGCTAAAATTCATCTCTTAAAGACTACAATTTATGTTACGCATACCAAACAACAGTATGATAATTTTGATTTGAGACAGAAAACAACCCCCTGTCCCACCGAGTGTGCCAAAAACTGTTGTAAAATAAAGTTGCACCCTTGCTAAGCTATTAACTGTAGCGACCTATTGACACATGGGAACACTTCAAGGTTGTGGGTAACCTGGGAATGAAGTGAAACTCCAGATTATGGGTTGGTTCCCCTTTGTGTTATCTTGAGAAAACTAAAGAATGATGAGGAAGAGAGTAAGGAGGATATACTTGAATTTAAAACCTATCACTAACAGGTGATACACCAAAGGTAAAAATATGACAATACTATAGAAAGCTCACAAAAAATTTCAATAGAGCTAAACAATCTCACAATAAAAAGATTTATGTTTATAAAAACTAGTCTATGTAAGGTTCTGACTGTTCTAATGCTTAACACAAGGAAAACAAAGATGTTTTCACATATATAAACGCAATAGAAAGAGATCACTAGCATAAACCTGCTTTATGACATAAATTTATTTGCATCCAGTACTGAAGGAATCTAATAAAATAAAGGATCACATAGAATTTTATCATGCAACTCACACCCAGTCACTAAAACAACAAAGAAAAACTGTGAAGGAAATGAATTTCTATTGAAAAAAGGTCTCTATGTTACAGGTCTATATTATTTATGAAAATGAGTTACAAAGGCTGAATAATGCTCTTTCAGCAATCTCCTAACCAAGAACTATTTTACAAAAAGGAAAAAATGCCATATATAACAAAATTATGGTAGCCCCTACCCTAGGGTTTACAAAAATGAGTCGGTGCCTAGACACGTCGACCCTAGAAGCATTTTGGAATGAAGTTAATGAGGCATTAAATGTGCATACCCTGCTCATGTCGGTGAGAGCTCACTCCTAGGCATGGCCTTTAGATCTTTTACAATGACTGCATTAACTCGCAGCCCTCGTGTCCACCCTTGAGAGCCTCACCAAAGCCTCTTTGAATGCTCTGCAACAAGGTCATTAATGTCGACCCACCTCTACCAGCTCACATCCCAGCTATTATTGTGACTCACAGCCCCTTCCCCTTCAGCTCTCCTCTTTCTATAGATGTTTCCCCAAGTTGACCCCCTTCGAGAAGCAGCATCAGATTTACCCTTTTAGATTCAAACGCCATTGCTTCACCGAGTCGATCCATGCCTCGCACATTCTTTCGATCTTTCTTTACGGGGAAGTCAATCTGTCAAACTACCCATGACCATCTCTAGCTCCTTCTGATTGGTTGAATTTGTGCCATGTAGATTCCCACATGGTCAAAGGTTTATAGGCATAGCAATCGCTATCTGCAAGACATACGATGGTCATCCAAACCTCATAGTGAGCTCTTTTCCTTTCCCCGAGTTCACTTCATTTCGATAAGACCCTATCGGGTCAGCGAGAAATCTTGCCGAAGCTATCTTGTTTTGGTGGGATCCTACCTTCCTATTCACAATGGTCGCTGAGACTTCTCCCCGACCTCAAAATATTATACCGAAGGCACCCCCTATCAGCAAGACCTCTCTTAGTCGGCCAAACTTCATGCCAAAGGAAAACTCTCTCGGTGAGACCACCTTCATTATTCCCGAGCTTCAACCCTTCAGCGGAGTCGGAGTCGGGATGAGAACTGAACAGGGACCAGAGTCAGAATGGGGGAAAAACCAAAGAGTCAGCGGAATCGAAACCAGATCCAAATCTAGACCTGAAAATTTTCATCAAGTTTCAAGTTCGGATTTCATCCTGATCCCGCCCCCGACAACATACAAGGAAAGAAGGAAGAAAGAAAAACACAAGGAAGATCAAAGAGGAGGAGACATCCCTCAATCACCAGCCATGGAAAAAGCAAGGAAAAGAAGAACAGGTGGAACCGGGACTAGGACCGGAACAAAAACAGGAACTGGAACTTCAAAAAAGTTCCATCATTCGGTTTCGGTCTGTGTCCCTGGTCTGGAAAATAAAAGGAAATTTCTAAACAAAAGGGAAAGCAAGGCTGGATTGGAATGGAAAACGATCCCTGGAAAAAAACAATGGGAGTGGGGGCAGAAACAAATCCGACACTGAAACTTTCATCAAGTTTCAAGTTCGGATTTTGTCCTGACCCCACCTCTGACAACATACAAAGATGATGAAAAAGGAAAAAAAAGGAAGGAAAAGAAGGGGAGAAAATACCCCACGACTAAAGAACAAAAAACAAAGGCAAAACAAACAAACATCCTAGGTAGAACCGGGACCGGGATGGGACCAGAACCTGGAACTTCATAAAAGTTCTAGAGTTCAGGTTCGGTTCCAGTTCTGCCCCCAATAGAACAAAAAGAAAAGGGGGACAAAGAAAACAAAACTGAAAAGGGGGAAAACAAGGAAAAGACATAAGACGAAGACCCTCAATAAAAACCAAACACTAGCATGCTAGGCTCAACCCTTATGGGAGCCTCACTAAAACCACGTGCCGAAATGAAAACATAACCTTCCCTTGTAGCTGCACAAGAAGCAAACAAGTTAGAAAATATGTAACCCTGGTGCAAATGTTCCTCTATTTGGTCTTCGAGAACACCTGAAAGCATGGATTTCCTAATTGAGCCCATTGGTGAAAATTGGGTAACAGTTGGTACATCGAAAGGATATCCTAAATTACTTAGGGATAGAATCACCTTCTGGTGTAATAAACAATATACTAGCCCCTGAGCCATGATTTGTATGAGACCCATCGAACTATAGTTTCCATGTTGTGCCTATGTTAAGAGGGAATATAAACTCATCAGGAAAATCTACAACTAAAGGGTGATCGACTTGTATTGGTGCACGACCAACTCATCAACAATGACTTTTCCTTTGATAGCTTTGCTTTCTACGTACTGGATATCATATTCACTAAGTATCATTACCCATTTGGCCAATCATCCTATCAATGCTACTTTGCTGAGAAGGTATTTCAAAGGATCTATCTTGGCAACCAGCATCGGTTGGTGGTTTATCATATAGTGCCTAAGTTTTTGAGTAACAAAAACTAATGCAAGACAAGCACTTTCAATGGTGTTGTAATTGAGCTCATAACCTACCAAAGTGCAGCTGATATAGTATACTACCCTTTCATGACCCTCATTATCATTTTGTGCAAGCAATGCTCCTAGGGATAAGTTGGTTGTTGAAATGTAGAGAATCAATGTTTGTCCCTCAATGGGTGGCTTTAACACTGGTGGTGTGAGTAGGTAATCCTTGATCAGCTAAAAAGCTTCCTGGCACTTAGTTGTCCATACAAATTTTATTCTTTTTCTTAGTAAATGTTGAAAGGGATGTGTCTTATCTGCTAATTGCACTATGAATCTTCTGATAGACTGTAGTTTCCCTTCTAGTGTCCTTAGTTGACTAAGATTAGCTAGTGGAAGCATGTCTATTATTGCTTTCACTTTTGTTGGGTCCACTTCAATGCCTCATCTAGAAATGATATATCCTAGAATTTTTCCTAATTTAACGCCGAACACACATTTTTTTGGATTTAACCTGACTTTGTATTCCTCTAGGATTTGAAATATCTTGTCGAGAACCTATAAATGATCAGCCATTTTCAATGATTTAGCTATCAAATCATCTACATAGTCTTCCATGAGAGTGTGTATGAGGTCATGAAAAATAGTTGTCATAGCTTGTTGATTTGTTGCTCTAGCATTTTTAAGTACAAAGGGCATGTCATTCCAATAATAAGTTCCCCATGGACAAGTGAAATTTTTCTTAGGTTGGTCTTCAGTTGCAATTCTGATCTGATTATATCCTAAGAATTCGTCCATAAGGGATAACATATAATATCCTGTTGTCATGTCTACAATCATGTCTATATTTGGTAGGGGAAAGTCATCTTTGGGACATGCTTTGATTATATCTTTGAAGTTTGTATAGATTCAGATGCCCCCTATTGGTTTTGTGACTGATACAAGATTGGAAATCCAATCTGCATAGTCAATTGATCTAATGAAGCCAACATCCAACAGTTTCTTTAATTCAACCTTGACTAGTAGAGCAATTTGTGGGTGCATTTTTTTTAACTTCTTCTTGATGGGTTTAACACCTGGTTGTAATGGAAAATAATGTAATACAAGTTCAAGATCCAGCCCAGGAATGTCAGAATATGACATGAAAATTTCATATGTCTTTGTGTGAAGAAGTTGCAAAACTCTGGTTATTCTATTTCTGTCAAGGATGCTGCAAAATAAACTAGCCAGGGATTCTCTTCAATACCTATGTTAACTTCCATAAATTCTTCAACTAACATGGGTGAATTTTCTTGAGCAATTGGGAGAATGTTCAAACCTCCATCCTTGGGTGCCTCAGAGAGGTTTACGCCTTCAGATGCATCCTTATTGTTTTCTTTTTCATTGTCCAGAGGAACCTTTCGGTTTTCACCTAGGGACTCATCATTTTTATCATTTTCATTCTTTTTCTTATTTTTGCGACTAGATGGTTTAATAGATTCCCCAAAATATACTATGTTGTCCAAGACTATGGTAAAACCAACCTTATGATCACCACTAGGTATGCCTTCTCGCAGTCCCAACAACTTAGCAACTGCTTCATCGTTCTCAAAGATATCTAAGATGGGTGTGTCTTGTTGATCCCAATTGATAAGTTGGGGATATACTAATGGCATGTCATCATCAGAGGTTTCAAAGTTCGCAAGAGTCAAGGTAAAGGCTGAGTTGTTCATATAGTCACAAAGGTTTCTTACCAAGCCCTCTTTGCTCTTTTGCTTGGATTTAGGTGGATTCAAAGGTGGGCCTATTGCTAAGGTTTGGTTATCAGAAGTGGATTTGTAAGGTTCCCAAGAGGTAGGATCAAGAGATTCCCAATAGTAATGTTTAAACCATTCCTCTTTTTTCATATTCTTCGGTGGATAGGAATTCAATGGATTTGATGAGGATTTAAGCATTAAGTCAATTTCTCCAAATAGCTTATCAAGATCCATGACAGAGGTGGAGGATAGGGAATACCACTCATATTCTTTAGAGTCAGGGGAATCACAGTAGGGTTGGTCAGATGGTTTGTTGGATGTTAAAAATATCTTTAGAAGCACTTACTTCCTCGAGTAAAAGTGATGTGGTATTAGAAACACCAATTTGGAGTAGTTTAAACCCAAGCCCTAGGCCCTTTGGTCATTTAGAAACAATGATAGGTTTGGTCCTCCCATTCTAATGTAAGCCTAAGCCACTATGTCCATTATATCCTTTGATCTACATCATTTTGAAACCCTTCCCATATTAACCTATAGGTATCTAAGCAAGTGGAGGAGGTTCTTCATTGTTTTATTTGTATATCCAAGAGGTGACATCATCTTCATTGATGGCTTCTTTGCTTAATTCTCCCCATTTTGTGAATGTTGTCATGGGAGGGATATGTATGGTGACTAATAATTTTCTCCTATTTGATGTAGGTAAACCATATGATTTAGGAGGAATCAGATGGCTAACACAATAAGATGTCTTCATGTGATATTCTCCACAACCCTTGTCTTGGATCTCAACCTTAAGTGTGGAAGGTAATGAAGGTGAAGTGGATGGATCGACATAATGAGATGAATTGGATGATGAGGCTTCTTGGTTTACAAGCACTTGGAACTGAGGTGTCTCTCATAGATTGGTGTAATATTGGAATGGATCTGGGTCACCATATATTGTTATATCAGTGCCATTGTAAGGTAATTTTAGACATTGATGATATGTGGAAGGGACTACCTTCATGGCATGAATCCATGGTCTTCCTAGTAGAAGATTGTATGGAAGGGTGATATCCAAGACTTGGAATTTTGTCTCCATAACTACAGGACCAATTCTGATAGGAAGTGTGACAACCCCCTTTGATTTGCGTTCTCCATCATCATAAGCCTTAATGATAATGCTTTTGGTTGTGTCCACAAATATTTTCGAGAAACCTAATTCCTTAATCATTTTTAAAATGCAAAGATTTAACCCTGCTCCTCCATCTACCAAAACTCTTTCTAACTTTGGTTTTGTCAACAAGGACTTCAAGATGTAATGGGTCATTATGATTTGTCTTCTCAATTGCATAGTATTGTTCAAAGAAGGTGGCATGATGATTATTGGTCAAGTAGCCTACCATTTCCTAGAAATAATTGACATTGAGATCATTAGGGACAGTGGTGCTTTGTAAAGCCTTGTCTAAAATAGATCGATGTTCAGGGGAGATACTTAACAGTTCCAAGATGGAGATTTAGGTTGGGGTCTTCCCTAACTGATCAAGTTAATTATATTAATGCTTGGAATTATATGTTGGTTGTTGTGATGGAGGTCCTTGGATGGTGATTTTGGTTCATCAAGTGTTGATAGCACATTTGGGATTTTTCTTTATGTTAATCCTATTGACATTCTCATCAGCGACTTGAAGGTGATTTATGATTTTTCCACTATAACATGCTTAACATTAGCATAGTTGGTCGAATTATTGGTCTTGTTACTCAAACTGGGGGTGTTTCCTTTCCCATGGTCATGTAATGGATCCAAAAAGACCTTGTGATTAGTGTTCGAAGACGTAAGTTTAAGTCCATTGACTTCAATAGTTCTATTGTCGACAAAGTCATGTATGATGTTTTTCAGTTGATGAAAATTTTGTAGGCTATGTCCTTTGGTCCAATGGAAATCACAAAAGGAATGATCATCCCACAAAGATGGTTTGAATTTCCCTGGATCATATTGTCCTGGTTCTTGAAGCTGTATGAGATTGTGTTGTAATAGTTATTTGAAGATTGAATCGATGGGTTCCCTAAGGGGAGTGAACTCACTTTTTGGAAGTTATCTCTATTGTTGTGGTCATTAGGTGTTTTGGGTAGTGTTGGGGGTTTGGTTGACGATGTTAAGTGTGTTGGTAAAGGGGACATTTCCTCTAAGTGTGATGATCGGTCCTTCTTGTAAAGTATTCACATCAACTACCCCATCATTGGTAACATTTTTATTCTGAGACCAAAAATTTTTTATGCCATTGGGTGTGTTCTGCACATTTGGATTTATGTTGGGTGTCTGTGTCTTAAGTTCTCCTTTTTCAATGAGATATTTTTCTAGTATGAACCCCTTTTCCACTAGTTTTGTAAAGGATGTGCAACAATGTACCCTCAAGTCACTTCTCAATTGTGGGTTGAGGTTTTCTTGAAAGATAGTGACCTTTTATTTATCAGGTATCTTGACAGGGCATTGGTTGGCTATAGTTCTCCATCTCTGGAAGAAATCAATAAAATTTTCTCTTTTGTCTTGTGTAGTATGACATAAGGTTGCTATGTTAATCTCATGGTCTATGTTAGAGGAGAATTGTTCAATGAATTTCTCAGCTAGTTCACCCCATGATTTTATGCCGTAGTCAAGACCTGAAAACCATTCTAGTGAAATTCCAATAGGAATTCTTAGAAAGAGTCTCATAAGATAGGTGGGGTCATAGGTGACATCTATGCACATCGTAGAAAATCCCCTTATGTGTTCGACTGGATTTTGCTTTCCATTGTACTTGGGAAAGTTTGGTATAACATAACCATGAACGAAAGGAGTCATGTACAATGATTTTTTAAAGGGAAAAGGGCATAAATCCTTTGTTGAAAAGGTTTTCTTGTTAGAAACTTCCATGTTATCCATCTATGTTTGAAGTATGTGCATTTGTGTCTATAGGACATCAACTTGCATTAACGATGTGTTAGCTAGATTATTTGAATCTATGTACATGTTTAGAATCCAATGTTTTGCGATTGGTTTTGGTTAAATGTCAATATGTAAAGTGGATTTTGATTTGGAATGTTAGTGAATGGGTTTTGATTCAGAATCTGTGAAAAGGGATTTTGATTTGGGGTTTGTATAAATAGGTTTTGATTTAGAGTTTGTGAAAATGGATTTTGGTTTCCATACTGGAAAGAGGGTATGCCTCCTGTTTGTGAAATATGTGGTATAGTACTAGCGACATGAACACTAGGCATAGTTGTTGTATGTGGAATAGTGCTAGTGACATTGACACTTGGTATAGGAGATGATGTTCTAGATTTTTTGTTCCCAACAAGAGGACCGAAGGGATTGGATGATGACACCCCTATGGTGAAATTTAGACCCTGTTTCGAGGTAGGCATACCAAATTGAGATGTGTGTATCATTGAGGCACTTTGTGTAGGTCCTCTAGATGGTATAGCGATAGTCACTTGAGGTATAGTAGCACTAGTGGTGGTAGTGTTTGTTCCCTGGGTAGATGCAGTTTGTAGGGTACGAATATCAAAACTAGGATGTAGTATGGCACCTTTTGCTAGCAATTTGGCTAAGTATCATTGAGGATCATTTGCTAGATAGTCATATACAAAGGCAGAAAACTCAGGGTCCTGTGCAACATCATCTATGTATTCCACTATAACATGTCCTTGTGTGCCTCTAGTAACAATTTTCTCTAACGTCTTGTGAGGTCTAGATTAAGATGTCCCTAAAAAGGGGTTTGAGAATGGATTGATGAATTCTTTTGGATCAACCATCTTTTCTCTTTCTTTCCTTTTCTATCTTGTTTCAACCATGTAATGTAAGCTCAAAGTGCAAGTAATGCAAAAGCTACTTGTCTATGGATGATTATGAGTCTACTCTATGTTTTTGGGATTTTTTGAATATGTTGGATGAATGTATGCAACTATTATTTTGGCATTTTCTCTACAAATAAGGTATGTCTAAAATGACGCTATTCTAGGATGATAGTGTCTAAATATGCAAAGGTCTAAGTGATCAATTTGGAAGTTTCTAAAAGAGGTTATCTATCAGCTAAAGCTTAACCCAAGTTTCAATTTAGTTTTAACAAGGAACCTTCGTAGGACTAGGACTAAAAGATAAGGTGAGCTCCCAAACTAGACTGATGAGCTGGAAGGATTCATGTGTAGGACACAAGATATGATGACTAGGTTCAATGACAACATTTTTTGAATCAAGGGTTTATCCAAAGCATGAAAGGTGCCTATACTAAAATCTACAAAAGATTATCTCTCTAAAGGAAATAAAGACCCCTAAGATGAAAGTAAGATCTATGACTGTAAGGGTACCTATCGCTATGACTAAATGATTCCTAAAGGATGTAATTATGCAAGTTTTGAGAAAAATTTCTAGTTTCTATCGAAGAATCAGTGTAAAAGGATAAGTTAGATACTAGTTTGACTGTTTGTTCTCAGTCTGTGACAGTAAATTCTGGTTTTCTAATACTCAGCCAGGTGTGTTGCAAAATTTAACAATTGCGGTTTTCCTTCTCAGTTGCGGCTTACTAGTAAATGTAGTCTTGGGTATCAGAAACATGTGGTTTTCTTTATAGTAGATGTGACTCAAGTTATCAAATGTGACTTAGGATTGATAAAATTAGGTTTTCAAGACTCTGACTATGTATTGGTAAAAGTTGGTTAGTTTCGTGATGGGGGCATATGCGTCATTCCAGACTACAAATGTGATTCACCTATTTAGATGTATCATAGGAGGTATCAATTGCAGGTTTTCTAGTAACAGAGGTAGTGACAAACGTGACTGAGATATTAGATGCATTTTTTATACTAAATAGATATGACTCAATTTCTGATAAATGATAGATTGGACTTAGTTTTGATAGATGTGATAAACTGGTAAACATATACGACTATACCTAATAGATGCATTTTTTTGGTGAACAATTGCGAATCTATTGACAGTTGTGGTTTTCTGATGAATAGTTGTGGGTTTCTAGTAAATGATAGTTTAAACTAACTTTGTTTGTGATCAAGTTTTGGCAAATAAAAAAAACAAAAAACACAATATTTCAATTTGATTTCGACACAAAGAACATCTAATCCAATAATAGACAAGCACAATCCTAGGTTGTGAAAGAAAATACTTGTTGACTTCTCACTTAGTTTTGTACCCTAGCTATGCTTATTCAAAGAAGATAAATAGTAGCTTGACCCTACTAGCTCCCCTCCATGACACTCACTTCTCTGGGATAGCCTAGCTACAGTATCCATGAAACTCCCATGGCATACTTCTCATCTCTACTAGGAACTGTAAGAACATGAGATGGCTTCATGGGTCTAACATACTACACCAAAAATTAGAAGTTTTTTGGCTTACTAGAAACAATGGTGTTTAGTATGGGAATTCCATTCATGGGGTATCATCCATGCGGCAAGAGACCATTGTTGCCCTTCTTTTCTGAACAATACTCATGATACTTGAGTTTTTCTCAAGTACCCACTTTTATATACTAGTTGGAAGTCGCTTGGGTTTAGCATGTTACCAGTCTAAGTCATCTTGGGGTGAGTACTTTTTCCCACCAAGATAGGCCCAATTTCTAGAGTCAATAACAAGTTCTCTTGCACCCAAGATCACACGAATGCACAAGGGGAAAGGATACTTCTATATACTGAATCATGGGGTAATAATAGAGTGTGCTTTCACACCAAACATGGTAGACAATAGTAAATTTTAAACCCAAATGACAATTTTCTAATCTACCAAATAGTTTGTTTCAAAAAATAGAGTCTTTGACACATGTCCTACAGAAAAATTCATTAGTAGTTTTAAATTTATCTTCGACTATCATCCTACAAGAGGGGTTTCAAAAACTTGTCTTCTATGCTACGTCCTACAAACACTATGTTAATTCCTTAAAACATTGCAAACCAAAAATTAGCTAAAATAAAAACACAATAAAAAACTATAAATCAGAAATTGAACCCAGAAATTTCACCAGTCATATGCATCGTTTAGAGCGGCAGATGCGTTATGTATTTTTACCAGTTGATTGTGTTGCAAAGAGCCACAGATGATTCAAATTTTTTCAGATGCATCATTGTATTTGGTAAATGCGTTTCATAATATCGGTTGCGTCATTTTTTTTGTTAGATGCGTCAGGCCATATGATACCTGCAAAAATCAAATAAAACGTCTACGGATTTGCAAAAAACGTGTCTTCATGTTAGGTTCACCAAAGTAACATCATGAAAACAGGAAAGATTAAAGAAAACTCAAAGTCTAATAAACTCTAATGTAATCTAAAGCTAAACAATAAAGCACAAAGGAAATTATGAACATAAACAAAGAGAAATCTCACCCAATATCTACATCCTTCCATGAATGACCTCGATTGTCCTTCTCCATTTCTCCATGATTGTATTCTTGCCCTCAAATTTTCAGTATATGTGCAAGTATAGCCTTGATGTATGTGATTATAGAAAAATATTGAAGATTAAGAAGTGCTCCAAAAGTCATACGATTTTGGGAGGAATAACAATGATGAAGGTCAGGGCAATTTATAGAAAATTGACTGTTCGAATAACAAGCCAAGATTGAAAGATAGAAAAATGATTCAAATTAAAATATTCGACATGCATTGAGATAAGTGTTAGTAGTGACATGAGTGATAAAACCTAGAAGATAGAGATCAAGATTAAATAATGATTTAATCTCTAGTTGAAAGTATTCAAAGATTAGAAGAATAAAGATTACTTGCAAAGATGAGGATTAGCTTGGAGGAAATAGTCTATTCGAATGCACAAATGAATTGAATTAATTACATAAAGTTATTTAATTAATAAATGTGTGCATGCAGAAGAATTAAAACAAGATAACTAATCAATTAAGACAAAGAGTATCTTTGTTAAAAATAACCAAATAATAAATCAGGAGATGACTAACTGATTTAAATAGATCTCAAGTGAAGTGTAAATGAATAATTAGATAACAAAGTGAGTATCTAATTATAAGAGAATATGCTAAGAATGACTCTTTTTTATGAATTAAATTATTATTTAATTCAACATTTGAAATTAGAAGATTAAATAAATTAAGATTTATTTAATTGACTAAAGAAAAGGTTAATGAATAATTAAAGTATTAAAGTATTTATTTAATTATAGTCAAAAATGTGATAGGAATAAATTAAATAAGGATTTATTTAATTTTAGAAAGAGGATAAAGTTAATTAGTGGTGTAATTAAATAAATAACATTTATTTAATTAATCAAGATTTGAATAAAGATAATATAAATTAAATAAATAATTAAGTTTATTTAATTAATAGAGGAATAAATGTTAAAATGAATTAATTAAACAATTAAAATTTATTTAATTAATAGATGAGAAATGACTTTAGAGAATAATTAAATAATTAACATTATTCAATCATGACCATGAAAATAGGAATTATGATGAAATTGAAGTCGCAGGCTTTAACCAAATTTCAGTGTCTACAAGCCTAGCACCACCAATCAGGTGGCTCATGCCACCATTCCTTGTGTCGCCCTCTAATTTGGGCCAATAAATATGTGTTGTGGTGTGCAAATCGTTCCATAAGCTCTACAGAGGGTGAGGAAAGATCTACGCAAATTATTTTTTTGTGCGTGTTCTTTTGATTGAGCACAAAGAAATGTGCGGCATGCTTGAACATTTGGAGTGTTATTTTTACTATTCAAAGTTGATGCATTAAATATTCTTTCAACTATTCTCTTCATTTATACCTTCTGAAGCGGCTTTGACTTGCACCACTTCCCCACATGGTCTCTCTAAATCTGCCACCAATTTGTAGACTAATCTGCATCAATTAGCAATTTTTGACTCAATCAAAGATCACACTTGGTGCAACAGTTTGTAGCAATGGTAGATTTTGAAAGTTTGATATTCCCCTAAACTTGCTCAATGTTTTTTTTTACTTGCTCGTAATTGAGTTTTTTTGTTTGCATTGATTGCTAGCATATAATTATAGTTTTTAACTTTTATAGTTAAGCACTTTATGGTAATGTAATCATTGTACACAAATTTTTCCTTAGTTAAAAATTTGCAAAAGAGAAAGTGAATTATTTTTGCAATGAATTTGGCAAAAGGGGGGGTCATACTGGGGTTTTATTTTCTATTTTCCTCCCTCTTAACTTCTTAAAACATTTGATTTCTCCAAACTTTGTAAATGCAATTTTTATTGGTGTAAATTTACAATAGGGTGAAAATTTAATTTTTCAAACTCTATTCAATGATGGTGATTTCACACTAATATATAAAGTGGCATTTTTCACCATCATTCTTGTATGAAAATATATGCACTAAAATAAAGTTCCAAACAAAGGGGAAATAAAAAAATATTAAAAATGGGGGATGTCAAAGAGTTGTGATTAAAAATCCACTCCAAATTTCATTCAATTTTCTAAAAAAAGTTGAAAATCACAACTAAGCATGAAGCTAAATCAATAAAAGGAGTCAAATGCAATTGAGGATAAAGAAATACAAGGAACGAAAAAATCACAAAAGAGGAAAATATGAAAAGGTCTTTTTTTGGAGGATATGTTTTTTCCCATTGGGTTTTCTATTTTTCTTGATCATTTGTAAAAGATTGCATTGTAATTGAGTACCTAAAATGGCCTTGTTGTCGGGACTCATATCTTTAGTGTTTAGCTTACTCCCTAAGTATCACTGAAGGGGGGGTATTAGTGTAAAATTCCTATTCACACTATACTTAAGCTCACTTAGGTCAATATGAGGTTAGACAACTTCTTGTCTAGCTGAATGTGCAACCATTGAGACCTCTAGAGGTTACCAAGTTATTTGGTAAACCTTATTAGCTACCTCTTTGAGGTTGGAAGCATTTCCATCTGACCTCAAGGTCCACTCAACACTTGACACACAAGGTTGATGAATTGGTCATGGAGGTAGGTTATTCAACACTTGGCACAAAAGGTTGATGACTTGGTCATGGAGGTTGTTAGTTTGTACACTCCAAGTGTTCTACCTATAGGACACTTGTCTACTCCTTTGTGCCACCTTATGGGACACTTTTCAATTCACCTCATAGGTGGATTTCATCATCCTTTCCTATATAGGCAAGGTATTGTTCTCATTATCATTAGGTCAGCTAATACAACTTTATGCTTTGTTCATGTGCTTGTTTCTTCTTTCCTAGATCCTCCTAGTTTCTAATATATTTTAAATACTGTGAATTATTTTTATAATATATAATTAATCTATCTAAACATATTATGATATTAATTCATTTTTATTGAAAATTTATTTAATTTTTAACTTTTATAAATAATTTTTTAAAATAAATAATTATATCATGTATATTTTTTTAATTAATAAATTATTTTGTATTACATTAATAAATTATCTTTTTTGATATTCAAAATCTACATTATTTATGAAAGAGACTATTTTAATAGCAACATTGAAGCTATTAAAATTAGCAATATTGCAAATTTAGTATTCTTATATTATTGTAGTTGTCTTAAACTCATAAATATTTGAGAAGGCTTAACACTTATTTATTAAGATGTCAAAATATTTTCCATTTTTATATTGAATAAAGTAAATTATCATTAAAGAAGTAATTAGAATGGTTTCCAAGAATTGAATTCTTAAGAATGATTAAGACTAAGCATACAAATAACAATCATTTGACTTTAGTAACAAAGGAATAACATAGTTATGTTAGCTATAATATTACAAAATCAAAACTATCATAAGGTGTCATGATAGGGTTGATGAACACACACTTATACTCAAAGAGTAGGGGGAAGGGGGGAGAGGGGGGAGAGGGGGCAAGGGTGTGAATCAATATAAGCTAATCTTTTACTTTTTCAAAATTTAATCAACCATAGCAACAAAAAGCATAAAAGAGCTAGCAATTAAGAACACAAGAAGAACACAAGATTTGCATGGAAACTCTTACAAGGGAAAACCACAAAAAAAATATTGTTTATATATAAATAATTCTCATACAAACTTTGGAAGAACCAACCTATTTGGAGACACTAATCTCCAACACTTAGTCTTTGTAGGCACCAACCAACTAGAGACACCAATCCCCTCCACCGAACACCAACTCAACAAAGAGACACCAATCTATTTGATATGAAGCAACAACCTCTAACTCTAAAACAAAGTCTTGTCTTCTTGAATATAACTTGTTCAATGAAGGATGATCAATAAATTTTCCTTCCTAAAGATATTTTTATAGATGTAATGCTCTTCACAAAATTGATATAATCATTTCCATAAAGCTTCCTTTTAGATCTGCATATACTCCTCTCTTACATCTGCTTATAAATAATTTAGTTTTCCATTTTTATGCTTGAAAATTCCACTCTAACTTTCTTTAAAAAAATATGAAATATTCTTCTTAATTTTTCTACTCTAGGAATTCTCTAGATCTACTCTAAATCGAATGATATTTCATTGTGTTACTTTTCTCTATTTTCCTTCCATGTCCTTTTCTTTATATACCCTTTTATATTCCTCTTCACCAAGGGAGGCACCTATTCCTAAAAGAGGTCGGCCTTCTTAAAGATAACTTACTTTAAGTATTGCCTTTATGAGGTTGGCCTCATAAATATAATTTAATTTGTTTTTATTTTCCAAAAGGTGGTGCTTAAATGAAGAGGGTTGGCCATATTTAATAATAAATGAATTTAGTTTATTTCTCCAATGTGAGCACCACTTGAGGAGGTTGGCCATCATCGTAATGAATATGCATTATAATTATTTCTTCTCCCATCATATAGATATCAAGGCATATTATAATGATTTCCTTCATTGATAAAGAGCTCTCCACACCTTTGACATTAATGACAATAATCTTGGACCAGCAATAACATCAATAATATCAATATGAGTTCCTTCTCTCCTTTGACATCAATGAGAAAAATATTTCCAACAAGCATAGTCACAACAACAATCATCTTGCAATTAAACTCTATAATAGAAAAATGCATGAGTCATTGGTTGCTTATATATATTTCATCAACATAGGTCCATGAGTGATTTTATTAGCATCTAGTTGAGACACTTCATTACCATCTACCAATGAGTCTTTAGAAAAAAAGGAATTCAACCACAACTAGATTCATTGTTAGCAATTAAGACAACTTAAGCACCAACTATGACTATCTAGTAGCTTTCTAAGAATAGATGTGATATAATCTTGGCATTAAAGTAATTTGATAATAGTTTTATCACCAATGTGCTAGTTAATGTGGAGTTTGTTGATTATTATTTTAAATTATTAAAAAAGATGCTAAAACTATTTTTTGTATATGCATCTTGAGGAAGTTTATTTGTGATGGTAAGATATGTTTGAGGTAAAAGGGAAATAAATTTTCTTTGCAAGTTAAAATAGTTGTTCTATATTTTGAAATCACTGTCTCAAATGTAATATCAAAGGTTGGATACTTTTGCATTGAAATTGATTTTTGTTAGAAATTGAAAGGATCTTTATTTTTATATTAAAAGTATTGATGATTATATTATAATTATTATATTATATGTTAATAACATGTTTACTCAAAACATCAAGGAAACTAGGGAATTTAAAATTCATCTTTTGGTGTATTTGAAATGAAATATTTAGGGGTAATTTTTTTATCTTGGGAATGGAAATTAACAAGGACTAAGCTCACAAAAATATTTGGTTTAGTTAGATTAAGTATATTAAAATTATTTTGTAATAATTTACTATGTGAAAATTGTAAACAAATGAGTAATTCTTTACCTATGAGTAGTAATATTTTATTGAGTATTTGTTCTAAATTATATGAGAATTTGGAGAATATATATAATGACCCTTATATTTTTGTTGTTGGTAGCCTAATGCATGCAATAGTTTCTATTAGACTAGGTATAACCCAAGTAGTGGAAGTTTTGAGTTAGTTTATTCCTAAACTCTATAAAAGCATTTGACTTATGATAAAGAAGGTACTTGGATATTTGTTATAAAAATATGATTATTGATTATATTAGAATTGTTCTAATGATTAGATATACAATGCTTTATTGATGCATATTAGACAGGTGAGATAGAAAAAAAGGGGTCCACTAGTGGCTTTGTAGTTTCTCTATTTGGTGATCTTATCCATTGGATGAGTTAGAAGAAGACCATAATTGATTTTTACACTATTGAAGTACGGTATATGATTACTATACATTCCTAGAAGGATATCATTTAGCTATAGAAACCAGGTTCAAGAGTTGGTTTTATTCAAATTAGATATGATAGTCAGAATGTTATTTATTTCAAAGAAAAATCCATGTACCATTTTTGTACAAATCATGTGATATTTAGTATTATATTGTTCATGAGATAGTGGAAAGAAGAAAAGTAATGATTTAGAAAATTAACGCTTGGTTAATGTTGCATACTTATTTATAAAACTAGTTAGCATAGATATGTGCCTTGTATATAGCATTTGATTGATTTTATGTTTCTTATTTATGGCATTGTAATGTATAATATCAAGTGGGAGAATATAAGGGTATATTGATATTAAGGAGCAATTCTAATGTCTAATGTTAGGTATCCACCATTTTGGGAATTAGTACCATGAGAAGTTGAAGAATATTATATTTGTAGTATTGTTCTCTTGATTTTTTGGGATATTGTTGTAATGGTAATGAATAAAATTATATCTAAAGAAATATTAAAAATTGGGAATTATGGAGCATCTTTCTCAAGGTAGAAAATCACAATTTTAATTGATGCACTCATGGAGTGTCAAGAAAGGAGAATGTGGGCTTAATGGCATCTTATGATAGAATATTTGACACACCAATGTGTAAGAGGAATTACTTTTTATTTTGGAGAGTATTTTGATGTAATGGGTCATGATATTTTACCATGGCATTTTGAGACCATATTTGCACCCATGGTATTGCTATATGTTAGTTTCTTGAGCTTACTTAAGAAAATATATATTGAGGGATTGGTATGGAAGAGGTACATGACTATTTGTATGTACTTTTTCCTATTTGACTACTTCAATCTCGATATCTTTTTTTGTGGTGGAGTTCTTTCTAAAACATTTTTTCTATTTATATTTGGTGTCATATGTGTTTGTTGATTTCACATTATTGTTTTTACATACTTTTCCATATTATATTTAAATATTAATGACTAATCAAATGTTCTTCTAATTGAGCTAATCAAAATTACCTTTATGTTTATACTATGAATGCATTGTTCACCATTCTCTTAGTACTAATATCATGTTATAAATTCAAGTCCAAGTTGATAAAGTGACTTTGAAGTTTATAATTTGTACTCATATTGTGCATTGGACTAATGCTTTGCGTATTGTTAATGTGCCACCTTCTCTTGGTAGTAGAGTTGACTCATCTCTATGTGGATGCTGATATGGTCCTAACCATAATGCTCATTCTAGATGTCACTCTCATGGTTCTCACAAATCCCCTCAACATAGATATTATCACTAGTCTAATAAGTTCTTATTATTTGTCTCATTTTGACATTGAACCGTCGATTTTTTTTGGGATCTCTATATCTTTCTAGGTCTTCTAGGGTTTTTCACCTTAAAAGAGAAAGCAAGGGCCAAAAAATCTAACTAGTTCACTCAAATTAGGAAATTTTTAATGTAATTAAGACTAAATGGAATGATATGAATACAGCTAAACTATGAAATTGAGCAATTATGAATGCAAAACCTAAGATTGATGCAATGTTTGAAAACAAACTATGATATAAAAACAATGAACTAAAAGATGAATAAATGTAAAATACAAAGAGAAAGGCTGAATCAGTGTGCACTTGGGAAAGATTTGAGGAATATAGAATGTTTAGAATATTGTCTAAAATTACTAAAAATAAACAGTGGGACTCATTTTCCACTGATGGTAAATCAGTCTCGCTTCTAATGAAAACTATCAGGAACAGGTTTCTGAGTGTCAGGATCTTGAATTTGAAAAAACATAGATTTTAAATCTTAAGGTGGGACTCATTCACCACTGAAGGTGAATTAGTCCTCTCCCAAAATTTTGATAAATTAGGAGACAACTCTGCAACACCAAATCTGGAAATGCCTGCTTGTCAGGTTGTCAAAGTCAATTCTATAGGAAACAGACAGATTATCTTCTCCAAGCTTGAAATATGGTTGATTTCACTTGAATCACCTAATTGACTTATTCTCCACTTTTCAACACCTAAATGCTTGATAAATCTACATACAAAACACATGCACAAAGGGGAAAAATGGTTGAGGGTTACCAAATAGGGGTTTTCCTTGGTCAAACCCCACTTTGGTAGTCAAACCCTTAATAAAATAATGAAATGAAAGAAAAAGATAAACTAATAAAATCTAAATGCTATCAACTTACCAAACCCTTGTTGATGAAAATCTAGAGATATGTCAATGGTTTCCTTTGAATGCTTGATTGATGCATGATTTGAAGTTGTAAAGTGCTTGAATGCTTGGATGTGAAGTATGATTGTATGAGATTGCTTGAATGAATGAGGAGATGTAAAATGAGGTGAAAATCACTTATTTATACAATCTTGTGCCTTAGTAACCTATTGATACCTAATCATAGGCCAACATTAAGTGATTTTGAATAAAAAATAGAAATAAAATTTAAAATAGTTTGAATTTTGAGCCAAGAGGGACCCACTCACCACCCATGGCGAATGGGTCCCACCTTGGACTTGAAAGTGGTTGTTGGGAATTAAGTTTATATTTAATGTATTTTTTTGGGTTTACATTCAAAAATGCATTTAATTAACCCTTATAAGGGCATAAAGGGGTCAAATAAAGTATAAGAAAGGTATAAATAGTGAAATTTATGCCTAGAAAAGTGTGAAATCTTGTTACAAGACTTTACAAAATATCAAAATAGGACTTGATGATGAATAAAAAGGTGATATTTTAGGTGAATTATAATGAATAGAGTCTAGAAAAATGTAGAAATATTTACAACATTTCACAACAACTTTACAAGACGTCATTATTAGCATTGCAAGGACCTAATGTGAATTTTCAAGCCACATTACATCAATGAATCAAGGAAAAATAGATAAAAAAATTAAGAGGAAAGGCCTAAAAGACCATGAAAATGGCAAAGGGCCATTTTTCTATGGCACATTTAGCCCCCACTTTAGTGAGAGGATGAACTTGCTTCAAACTCACACTAAAGTAGCCATGAATATTGAGAAAGAGGTTTCAATGATCTTACGTTAGCAAGATGGAATGACAATGATCAAGAGGGATGATCAAGCCCCCAGGATGAAGATCCCATGGAAAACTGAACATAAGAACAAAGGAACACACATGATGATGAGAAAGAAATGAAAGCTTCGATCGCTCATCCAACTAGTTGTGGATAAGATCTAGGCTAATTATTTGAAAAAAAAAAGAATGCATACTCACACTGGGGCGCGACAAAACTCATGGTGGCCCACCGGCTGAAAAAACCCAAGAAGGTGAATTACATACACTAGTTGGCATGCACCCATAAACAAAAAGGTGGCTATGGGAAAATTCGTGCCTCGAGATGGGCTTCTTGCTCAACCATATCAAAGTTATATCTCTTGATAACTTTAACAAGGCACCACAAAGGAAAATGTTGATTTGTGCTTCATGAGACAAGCAAATATTTGTATGCAAAGATACCATAGGAATGTAAGTTGTGTTATGCAAGGTGGAAGAAAGGTAAAATGCAAAAATTTAAAGGTAAAATGTAAAAGGATGTTCAAAGGAATCTTTTTTAAGTTCATGCAAGGTATATCACTTAGGGAACATTGTGTCTAATGTCTCCAAGAGAGGACCAATCAAAGAATAGTATATTCACAACTTAGGGGATGCAATGTGTTGCATCATACCACCAAGAGGAATGTAATATGCTAAGATAGATCACACTTATCAAGGACATCATACCCAATGTCATGCACAAAGTGAAAAACACATTGTATGAAGTGACAAGGCTACACTAGGAACCAAGAATGCAAATGAAATGATGCCAATGTATAATTCCCCCCATTTTAAATGAATTTCTACACATTAATCTAGGAGCAATTTCTTTAAAGCAGCGAAGGAATGAAAAATCTAAAAAGAAAGCAATACATGAGAGCCAACTTGGAAATCCCCTATTCCAAGTCATATCTTTCCAAGTAAGGCTACTTCATGTAAACGAAAAGGAAAGCAAAAGAAAAGGGAGTTGTCCCCTAGAAAATAATACACCAAACACATAAGGGATCTATGGATTTGGGGTTAGTATGGTCGTTGCTGCAATGTTTTTATGAAAGAGCTATGAACTATCATCATTTCTCAAAGCACATAGAACTAGAAGAATGACAAAAAGAGAGAAAAATAAAATGAAAAATAAAGTCCATTTTGAGTCAACATGGAAGAGACATTGTGGTCTCAACACTTTGCATCATTCCCAAAACGAAAATACACGCGAAAAGAAAATCAAAAGAAAAATGAAAAGAAAAGAAAAGGAAAAGATTTTGGGTCAACATGATGGAGACATTACAGTCTCAATGCCTTGCATCATCCCCAAAAGGAAAACACAAGAAAAGAAAAAGGAAAAAGGAAAAGGGACCATTTTCCAGGTCAACATGGAAGAGACATAGGGTGTCTCAATGCTTTCTGCCATTCCCAAAAGGAGAACACAAAACAAAAGAAAAGGACCTTATGGGTCAACATGGGAGAGACATTGCGGTCTCAACACTTTGTGTTATCCCCAAAAGGAAAAAATAACAAAAGACAAAGAAAAAAGGACAATGCACGACATAGAGAAGAATACAGGTAGGAATAGAAGAAGTGTACAAAGAGAGGGAATTTTAAGAACACATTACAAGGGAACACAATACGTACACAAAAAAATAAAAAAAGGAAAGTGTAAAAGAATAGTAAGGCGAATGCAAGTCAACCATCTAACAAGTCATCTTCCTCCCAATCATGTTCAATGTATTGTGAGGGTGGTTGACTATCCAAAGGAAGAAATGCAAGGGATGAACTAGGAGATGTTCTAGGTTTGTCACATGGCTGAGAAGAATTATCATTTCAGCTCATGGTAGATGAAAATAATGAGTTTAGAGTGTTATGCACTTCTTCATCTATTTTTGTAATCTCTTCATCCTCATCATCATCATGGTTGATTACAATAGGAGGACGAAGGATTATCTTAAAGAAAGGATGGATCAAAAGTTGTGGTTGTTGGATTGGTTCATTTTTTTGTGACGGTTGGACTCTATTGTGTTGTAGTGAGTCAGGGGGAAGAGGTTGGTCATCTATTGCTTTTGTCACAGGTGTAGGTTGGGTTTTGTTGTTTTCTTCCATTCAAGACTAATGAGCAAGGAGGTGACAATGACGTCTACACTCCCTAGCACCATGGTTTCATTTAATTTTATTTTGAAATTGTTGAGGTGTAAGAGCAGTTTTCTCCATCATAGGTTCCTTTTCTTCTTGAGGGGAAGAACGAAAGAAACTATAGATGATGGGTCAATCACTTTCTCTTTATCTTTGTACACTTGTTTAATGCGAGGAGGCATGGAAGGATCGGTTTCATTTTCTCATTTGTTTAAATGTTGGAGGGGATGTGTTTATGAGTAGTTGTCATGAGGTTGTGCAGTTTGTTCAATGATAGACTTAGGTTGAAGCATGGTTTCATCTAGGATAGGGGGAGTAGAAGTTTGTGGGGATGAAAGAGATAATTTTTCTATGCATTTAGGTTTGAATTTTTTATAGGCTATGAAGAATAAATCCTTACGAGGAGTAATGGGCTCCATAGGTTATAGCCAAAAACCTTCTAAGGAAAAATTACCCTTAAAAGATAAGGCATTAAAGCCACTATGGTTGATAGTAAATATTTCATTTCCATGTGCAAACTTCAAACACTTGTGAACAACTGAGGGGACCACTTTCATCAAGCCAAGCCAAGAGTGACCTAGCCACAGATGAAATTAATCTAATTGTGAAATAATATAAAATGTTACCTCCAAAGTTTAAGGTCCTACTTGTAACAGGAGTACGATCAATTCAAGCATAGGGCATGCAAAACCAGTATGTGTTTTTATCCATGCAGTTGGTTTATTATAGTTATCTTGATATAGCTTATGTAGTACTAAAAATTCTTTTGTGATCACATTCTTTCCATAGGTGGGATCTATTAATATCCCATTAGTGGGCTTGTCATAGATTCGGTTGGCTATGTAAAGAGGAGCATCAAGAAGCTTTTTAAGTACATCTTTGGAAGAAAAAGTGATATCAATAATTTTGTTGGTTGGGCCCTTACAAGGGATAATGTTTATCACACCCACAAGTTCATCCATAGGAGTAACTTGAGTATCATTTGGAACTATATCAGGTTGTTCATTATTTGTATTAATGTTCAAGACTTGAGGGTTTGAAGGTTTGCTAGCCTTGAAAAATGAGATATTGTGTTTAGGCTTAGGATTGGTAAATATTTATAAATTTTGGTTAGGGGGTGCAACAAACTTATTACCTTGATCATTAACACCAGCAATGGACAGATGACTTGAATCAATGAGGTCTTGAACTAAGTGTTTGAGATGCTTACATTGTTCAGTTTCATGGCCATTTTGGGGATGAAAATGGAAATAAGAATTTTGTTTGAAGTTGGGTGGCAAGGGCTTGTTGGTGTCAAGTGGTTTAATGTTAGAAAAGTGAGAATTTTTTGTTGGAGCAATTAGTTCATGATATTGTGAAGGGTATTAGGTAGGGGAGTAAATTAATTCTTCGAGTCCCCATAGGTATCGGGCATGATTGTTTTAAGAGCAACCACTTGGTTTGGAATAGGTTGGGGTGGTTGCAGAGAGGGAAGATTGAATTGTAAGAAAACTCAGTTAGGTTTTTTAGAGTTTGATCCATTTTTGTGGTTATTTTGCTTAGATTTCTCAGCTCGATTGGAAGTGGACTTTGAATCACGACTAGAAACTGAGTTGTGATAATCATAGAGGATCATGTATAAATATATGAATGAGGGGAATTTCATTATTGTTAACTTATCCTGAAGGTGAGTATGCAAGTTCTCGATAAACATCTTCTGTAGATGTGAATTAGGGATCTTGACATCAATTTGAGTGTACAATGACTGGTAACCAGAAATGAAGTCAATGACTTTTTCATCAGTATTTTGTTTATAGTGCATTAAATCTACCATTGTTTTCTTAGGAGTCATGTGAAATTGAAAATGACTTATGAAAGCATCTACAGGTTCATTAAAGAATTTGATGGAATGATTGGGTAGGTTTGAAAACTAGTCTAATGCAGTGTATTTCAAGTTCCTAGGAAATTTTTTTCCTAACATCTTGTCATTGAGGAAAAAATCATTGCACAAGGTAGTATAAGCATTGACATGATTAGTAGGGTCTCCTTTACCTCCGTATTTCTCAAACCAAGGTATTTCAATTCCTTGTGGCATTAGGGTGCGTAATATTTCTAAGGATAATGGGCTACCACAAACAAGCTATGGTGGTGGAGCATTTTGGCTTTGGCTAATGGTGGATATTGTTGTTGCATCGATGAAATGGTGTTAAAGAGTTTGTAATGATGAGATCGGTGTAGGGAGTATGAGGTGGAAGGGAAAATGGAGATGGAGTGTATGTAATGTTGGGAGAGGTGAAACGAACACTAAGAGGAGGGAAGGTGGAAGATCGAATATGGGATGCCAATAAAGAACTTGGAATGCTAGTTGGAATTGCAAAGGAAGGAGCCACATGACTAATGTGTTACATTTTTGTTGTAACCTAAGGAGTGGTGTAACTATGGGAATTTTCCTAGGGTTAGCAAATTAAAGCATAAACACAAAAATCCAAAGAAATAATGAAGTGAAAAGGAAATAACATTAAAAATAAATGAAAATATCTCACCCAATGCCTTCATTCTCCATGGATGACCTCCATTATACCTTCTCAACTTGCTGGAAATATGATGTTGCCCTCAGATTTTATGTGAGAAATATATGACTATGACAAGACCTAAGCAAATGTTGAAGGATTTTAATAACTAAATGACCTCACAAATGTAGCTAGCAACTATGAAGTATGCAGAAAATAGCCTAAAATGACAAGATAACAAGAGCATAAGATGACAAAACATGAGCATGAGGTGACAAAATGAGACCAAAATTGTCATTTTATAGAAAATGCAATTTTGAGTGAATGGCCAAGATTAAAAGTTGACAGGTGCCCTAGAATCAATGGACGAGATTAAATATGACAACCCACAATTAGGGTTAGGGAAACATTAGGGAAAATTCAAAATGAATGGACAAGATTGATTTTAGAAAATCAAATCAAGGGTTGACAATGCATGTGACAAGCGATAAGATCGGCACAAAAAAAGAGGTGGCTGAAAAAATCAAATAATAATAGAAGTTACTTGATATTTGGAGGAAAAGACTATTTTGAATTAAAAATTAATTTAATTCAAAAGGTGGGGTCACATGGTAGTAAATAATTAATTTAAATTATTTACTAAAAGAGGGAAATTAGAAAGTGGGACTATTTTAAATAAATGATTTTATTTAAAATGAGGGAAATGTCAAATAAGACAATTAAATAATTAAAGATAATTGTTTAATTAGAGAAGGTGACCAATAATCAAATAAATTAAACAATCTATTTAATTATAAGAAGACTTTTAAGAATTAGTAGCATATTTAAATAAATAAATAGAACTTATCTATTTAAATAATCAGGAGGAATTATTGGACAAGGATAATTAAATAAATTAAGAAATTTATTTAATTATAGGAAGACATTAGAAAATTAGTGACGTATTGAATAAATAAATAAAATTTATTTATTTAAATAATCAAGAGGAATAAAAAGACATGAATTAATTAAATAATTATGAATTCTTTAATTAATAGTCGAAAGTGCACCAAGGACATAATTAAAATGTCTTAACTATGCTAAAAAGAAAGAGATGAAAAATAGAGCTTGTAGACATAGGTCATTTTTATGTGTTTACATTTTTCCCCTCTTAGTTATAATGCAGTTTATCACATTGTGACAAAGAAAAATTCAGTCAAAAAAATGCCCTAGTGAAGGTACGAAGTATCTATTCCCCCTCAGGAAAATTTGCAAATTTTGGGCTAGTGTAAGAAAATTTTGGAAAGTGTCCTGACAAGTTAATTTGATGGTCAGAAAAGCAATCGTGCAAATGGTTTTAGATTTTGACTATGTTTTATGATGTATGCTTATCTGATGATGATTATGATGATGACTATGCGATGACTATGTGATTGTGATTTATGCATTTATGATTCCTATGATGATGTCATTTATATACCATGCCATGTATGCATTTATGATGATTATTTATGATATGACGCCATGATGATGTGATGTTTATGTATGCTTATATGTTATGACGATGTAATGTTCTAATGATAATGACATAGATGCAAAATGTATGATTTGTTATGGATTCCTTGTGTATGTATGTGTATGCATGACTATATATGTATGGGCAATGCAATCTTATGATATGATATATATGCGTTTTAATGATAAGGATGATGTATGCATCTATATGTTATATAAATGAAAATGATATATGCAAATGATGTAAATAAAAATGATTAAAATGACTATATGCCACAGACTAATGCAAGTCTATATGATTATGTATGCACTTATGTTTTTGTATTCCACAGGATATCATCATGAGACAGACGTGACTAGAAAACAAGAGAGAAGGAGATGAATGCTAGTGCCTAGACCAAATCCTTCAACCTATTACCATAGTACTTAACAATTATTTCTCTTAATCATCATTGGGCGGACTATTGTAATGGTCAACAAACACCATGATATGACTTAGATCAAGGTGTGCAAGGTCCTGCCATCACATGAGACAAGCAGTCACAGACAAGGATGATCATGACTCATACTAAGAGTGCAATTACCCAATCTTTTTGTCATAATCAACTGCAAGCATAAGATAGATAATAAAGACAAGTCATGGAAGGTCATTTCTCCTCTAAATATTGTTGTCAGGAAATCCTCGAGGAACTAGCAACATGACTGCCTAAAATAGACAAGACAAATCCACCATCATGATGTGTCGTTGCTTCTCTAAATCATGTTGTAAGGAAGTTGTTGAGAAACTAGTAACATGATAGTTTGAAAAGATAAGACAAGTCAATTAACATGAAACGTCCCTACTTCTCTAAATCTTGTTATCAGGATGTCGCTTAGAAACTAGTTACATGATGAAATATTAAACAGACAAAATTCCAAGATAATGTTTTCCAAGTGTTTTCCAAGTGTGTCTGAATGTCAAGTGTCAAGATGCCAGGGGTCTAAATGTCAAAATTTCAACAATTGTCAATTGTCAAGATGTCACATGTCAAGGTTGAACGATGCCAAGATGACAAATGCTAAATTTTTCCAAACTCATGAAGGACACATCTTGAATGATGTCGATGTCGAGAGGATTGATCCCAAAATTTCAAGAGGATCCCTCAAAATTCCAGATGATGGTGATGATGCCTAGGAAGGACACATCTAAAGAATAACCAAGAGTTGACAGTTTGACTAGTTGTGATGGTTTGACTTGTTTTGGCTAAGTTTTGACTAAAGTTTGATTGAGTTTTGACTAAAGTTTGACTAAGTTTTGATTTGTGCTTAGACTACATGTTGATGTTGGCATGCTGATGTGATTGATATGCAAAATAAATGATTGTCGTAATTTGTTTTAGGAGTTTTCCTATTTGAAAATTATTTGCTTTGACTTGAAGACTTTTGACGTGTGTTCCAATGTAGTGTCATGAACCCTAATGGACTAACCTAATCCGACCTCGGGGGCTCATCGACAGATGGCCTTGCCTATGTCATATACTCTGAGACCTTGCAGTTTGACATGACCAATGACTTTGCCATAATGACAAAAGATTGAGCCATGATTTTTATTTTGACAAACCTAAAAGGACTGACCTAATGTCTTAGGGACTCAAAGGCAAGTCTTCTCTATGTAGCAAATACACAGAGACAACGTAGTTCGACAAATGACAAAGACTTGACTGACATGATTGACTTGACCAGTTACAATTTTGTTTTGAGAATTTGAAGCATTATTTGGATCTTTTTGTGTTTTTGCCATTTTTTTCAAGATGTTTTTCAATTTTTAGGTCTTTTTTTAGGACTTTTTTTATTTTTAGGTCTTTTTTTAGGACTTTTTATCATTTTTATGTCTTTTTCAGGACTTTTTATGATTTTTATGTCTCTTTTTAAGACTTTTTCAAATTTTTATGTATTTTTTAGGACTTTTCCAATTGTCAAGACCATGTGCGATACCCACTACAATCAAGTAATAAAGAATTTCCCCTAGTCATGTCCAAGACTTAGCCAAGTTTAAAGGATGTGAAAAGGACATGCATAGGGTGACGAATGGGTGGTATGCAGGACTTGATGTCAACTATTTGTTAACCATGGAAGGAATGGTAGGGTGTTATGTTATAGTAAGTGTCATGGTGGTGCCAATTTTTTTTATTATGGACCAAGGCAGATAGAGTGACAGTAGATGGAAGAGCAATGACTGACTAGACATGGCACCTATTCACCAGGTCTTCACCATGGTACTTATCCAAAGCACCTGTTTGCTAGGTTTTCACTATTGGACACATTATTTCTCTTTACTATTTTTGTCATTTTTTATTTTTTTTTTGGTGTCACCAAAATGCTTGTTTGTCACATTTTCATTAGGGTGACAATTTTATATATATATATATATATATATATATATATATATATATATATATATATATATATATATATTTGTATTTTTAAGTTTTTCAACCAGACTTTCTGATGCTATGCATAGAACTTCCGAAGATGTAGATTGTTGATGGGCTCTATAAGTTGTTTACGGTTTGGAGTACCTAATTGATATGCTCCATAACCAAAAGAGGATATGATGACATAAGGACCTAGCCAATTTGGTTTGAACATTCTATGTTTTTATTTGTTAGCCTAATTCTTAGGATTTTGCATGAGGACTAGGTCACCAATATTGAACTTTTTGAATGTTACTTTCTTGTTATAACTACAACATACATGATTTTGGTATTCTTGTAGGTGATTCAGGGCATTATTTCTTCATTCATCTAACATATCTATCTCATGCAATTGTGACTATCTATACTCCTCATCATCAATCATACCCTTCATGGCGACTCACAAAGATGGGATCTCAACCTCGATGGGAAAGATGGCTTCAGCTCCAAAGACCAGGGAAAATGGAGTGGCCCTTGTAGGTGTGCGAATATTGGTGTGCCAGTCACAACCAGCTTCATTGACTATCTTCTTAAGAATTTTGATTATTGTCTTATTGGATGCCTCAGCTTGATCGTTTCTTTGTGGGTAGTAGGGTGTGGAGAAGTGTTGAATATGGAAGCGCTCACATAACTCATGAACATCTTGATTTTTGAAAGGATGTTCGTTGTCTGTGATGATGGACTACAGAATTCCATATCGACAAATGTAGTTGAGGATAAATTTGGAAAAAAAATTGTCGGTTATGTATGTAAGGGGGATGGCTTCAATTCACTTTGTAAAGTACTCAATGGTAGTGATGATGAATTTTTGGCCATTGGACGAGGTAGGATGGATTTTACCCACGAGGTCGAGTCCCCATTATGTGAAGGGCCAAGGAGAAGTAATTAGCCAGAGTTCCTGTGCTAGCGCATGAATCAAGTCATTGTGCATTTGACATTGGTGACACATTCTGACAAACTGCAATGCATATTTCTCAATAGTTGGCCAATAATACGTAAGTCTCATTATCTTTTTGGCCAAGGTAGGACCACTTGAATGGGATCTGCATATACCCTCATGTACTTCTTGTAAGGTCATTCGTGCTTCATCAATGTCGAGACATCGAAGGAGGGTGTTATCAAAGCTACGAAGGTAAAGGGTGTCACTGACGATGGTACATATGGTGGCTTTTCACATAAAGGACTTTCATTGGTTATTGGATAGGTTGGGGGGAAGGGTTTGGAACTAGAGGTAGTCATAAATTTCTTGATGCCATGGAGAATTGGGACCAACAAGCTCACAAACCATATTTAATTTTGGTGTGTCATAGTAAGGAACCAAAAGTTGTTCTACCAAGAATTCAAATTGAGGCACATTACTTGGAATATCTAGGAGAAAGCCAATTGTGGCCATTGCATTTGTTGCCTTATTTTGTGTTCTCAGAACTTGCTCAAAAGTCACCATGTGGAAATATGTATGAAAGTTGTCAACCATTCACTTGTAAGGCATCAATTTCTCATCCTTAGTGTCATAGTCATCCTTGACTTGGTTAATGACTAACTGAGAATATCCATAGATATGAAGTGTTTTGATCTTCCATTTTATAGCCATTCTAAGTCCTATGACAAGTGCCTCATATTCTACAACATTATTTGTACATGGAAAAGAAATGCAGAAAGACTTAGGGATGGAATCTCCTTGGGTGATAAACAATATTCCTACTCCCGAGCCATGATTAGTATGAGATCCATAAAAGTATAGCCTCCAAGGTGCCTAAGGTTCGGTATGAAATATTGAATCATCTGGGAAGTCTACTATGAGTGGATGATTGCTTGTATAGGTGTGTATGCCAATTTGTTTGCTATCACTTGTCCCTTTATTTCATTTCTTTCCACATATTGAATATCATATTCACTCAAGATCATGACCCATTTTTCCAGACATCATGTCAATGTTGCACGACTGAGAAAATATTTTAGGGGATCAATCTTTGCTACTAAGTGTATCTGGTGATTCAACATATAGTGTCTTAATTTCTAAATAGCAAAGACAACTGCAAGACAAGCTCATTCAATGGATGTATAATTTAGTTCATATTCGACCAGTGTTTGGCTGATATAGTATATGGCCCTTTCCTTTTTGTCATGGTCATTCTATGTTGTTGCAAAAATGTATAGGATCAAAGGTTTCCCTTCGATTGGTGGCATTGAAATAGGTGGTGACAAGAGATATTATTTTATTTGTTTGAAGGCCTCTTGACATTTATTTTTCCACACAAAAGGAATGCTCTTGCATAAGAGATATTGAAATGGATGACACTTGATTGCCAATTGTGCTATGAAATGTTAGATAGATTGTAACTTTCCTTGTAATGTCTTGATTTCACTTATCACTTTTTGAGGAGGCGTGTCTAGTATGGCTTTCACCTTGGCAGAATCGACTTCAATGCCTCTATGAGAAACATTGTACCCAAAAATCTTGTCTGATGTCACACCAAAGACACATTTCTTTGGATTCAAGTGGACCTTGTATTCTTCCAGTCTCTTCAAGATCTTTTCTAACACATTCAAGTGATTTTTTCATGTCAATATTTTTCCAAAAGTTCATCTACATAGTCTTCCATTATCTTGTGCATCATGTCATGGAATATGGTTGTCATGGCTCTCTGATATGTTGCACCTACATTCTTAAGACCAAAAGATATGGCGTTCCAATAGTAAGTACCCCGAGGACATGTGAATGTTGTCTTATGTTGATCTTCAAGGGTAATTTGAATCTGGTTATAACCTAAGAAACTGTCCATGAGAGACAACATCTCATATCATGCCGTAAGATCCACTATTATGTCAATGTTTGGCAAGGGAAATTCATCCTTTGGACATGCTTTATTCAGGTCCCAAAAATATGTGCAGATGTAGACTTGACCATTTGGCTTTGTGACTGGTACCAAATTTGATATCCACTCAGCATAGTCTATAGACCATATGAATCCCACATCTAACAATTTCTTAAGTTATGCTTTAACTAACAAGGCAATCTGTCGGTGCATCTTTCACAACTTCTATTTCACTGGCTTGGCATCTAGAAATGATGGAAAATGGTGCATGACGAGTTATGGATCCAACCCAGGGATATCTATGCATGACCATGCAAAGTTTATTTTACACTTTGAAAAGAACTCATGGAACTCATGTTTCTCTTCTTCTATCAAGGATGCCACAAATAGGACCATTTTAGGATCTTCTACTATAGATATGTTTACTTCCATGGTGTTCTCTATAACATTGTCAATTTTTCCTGAGAGATAGGGAGAAAGTACAATCCTGCATCCTTAGGCACCTTAGAGAGGTTTTCACCTTCGGATACGTCCTATTTTTTTACTTTTTTGTTGTTAGAAGGTCAATTTCAGTTTTCACCTAAAGACATGTCATTTTTTGTTTTATTTTTTATTTTTCATTTTGTGACTAGAGGACGAAGCAATCTCCCCAAAGAAAGCTACACAATCTAGGTCAATGGAAAATCTAGCCTTGTGGTCTCCCAATGGTGTGCTCTCATGAAGTCCCATAAATTCTACAATGGCCTTGTCATTCTGAAATATGTCTAAAGTAGGAATTCTTTATTGGTTCCATTCAATTAGTTGTGGGTAGATTAAGGAGATATCATCGTTAGTATTGGTAAATGGTGGGTAGGATGCAAAAAGCATGCAGATAGATTCAAAGACATTGAAAATGAAGTTTTCGTCATCCAGTTCACAATCAGACTCTATCCAATATTCTCCTTCACTTGTTTCATATTCATCAGCAAAGTAGGGGGTGAAGGGATTGGACTTTTGGTCGGTGGAGTCAAGTGGCAATTCAGATGAATTTGACTGATGGTTATTAGGTTCAGATGGCTGGACGAGTATGTCATGGTGAGAATTAATGGGCTTGAAAGAGGATTTTGTCTTGTCATTATTGTGAGGACAAAAAATTCTATCCCCATATTCCTATTCCTTTGGGTTGTCCTTATTCTTTGCTGGGTCAATCTTAAACATTTTCCAAAATTTCTCTTCAGAGGTAAGTTCTCTAGGTTCTAGGAACAAGTCATCAAGATAACAGTTGCTTAAGGATCATTGGGAGCCAAAGTCACATGCATGGGAGTCAATTTCGGTAAAGGGTCTTCAATGGTCTTGACACTTTCAGAGGCATTCACTCTCTCACTTGAAAATACATTCATACTTCAATCACCAATTTTGAGTGGTCCAAACCCTAGAACCCAAGGCATTTCGATCTTCTGGAAGGCATTAAATGTTCTCGCATCCCCGTCTTATTCTTGCATAGGCCACTAGTACCATCATACCATTTTTCCTTCATTATTTCATAGCCTTTTCCATATATCTGGATTGGTAATGGGGTTGAATTCTCTAGGTCTCTATAAATCCAGGATAATACTTCCTCAAGGTCTTTGCTCATATCGCCCCATTTTATGAATGTCATTTTAGGAGGAACCTTGAAAATCTCTTTAGGCTTCATTCTAAAACAAGGTCACCCATAAGCCTTATGAGACTTGGGTATTTGGGTGATGCAGTATGTTGTGTTCAATTTGAATTCTCCATAGCCTAAGTCTAGGATCTTGACACTTGGATATGTCTTCGGGATGGTATAAGTGGATGAAGTAGTGGATGTGGAGGTAAAGTAGATGTGGATGTGGAAGGTTTACTGAGTGTGGATGGTTCATGAATTTGGAAGAAGGAGTCGAAGCCTCATGATTGATGGGAACTTGATGTTCTGAAATACCTCTTAGATTGGTGAAATATTGAAAAGGGTCGGGGTCTCCATATATGGTGATTTATGTACCGTCAAAAGGAAACTTTAGGCATTGGTGATAGGTGGATGGAATCACTTTTAAAGCATGAATCCAAGGTCAACAAAGTAATATGTTATAAGGTAATTCAAGATCCAAGACTGGCATGTTGTGTCCACAATGACTAGTCCAACTCTGACAGGAAGAGTGATGACACCTTGAGAGGAATGTTCTTCATCATCATACACTTTTATAACAATGCTCTTTGTAGCATCTATGAAAGCATCAGAAAAGCCTACATCATTAATCAATTTTAAGGAACAGATGTTCAGTCCTACTCCACCATCTACTAAAACTCATCTGACCTTGTGTTTATGGATAAATACTTCAATACGTAAGGCATTGTTGTGATTGGTTGACATTAATATCCTTAGGGATGGAAGAATCTTGCAAGGTTTTGTCCAGTATAGCCTTATGTGCAGGAGAAATGCGAAGCAGTTTGAGTATGGAAATCTGTACAAGGGGTTTTTCCTAGTTGGTTGATGAGGTTAAAATGACTCTTAAGTTGTGACTGCCTTGCAGATGAGCCTATTTGTGACAGTTTACTAGAGGGACCAAGTATTGTGATTCTTAGTTGCCTAGGATGAGGAGTACCAGCTATTGTGACCTTGCCACTTCGAGTTCTAGTGTTGCATTCAGGTGCTATTTTGATAGTAATGGTATTGGTGTATTCATTAGCATCTCACAAGTGATTAATAATAGGTCCAGCAAAATAATCAAAGGCAGTGCGCATGTAATTGTCCTAATTAATATTAGTCTTAGGACCTGATGTTGAGAATTTATTTGATCCATGGTCTTGTAGTGGGCTCTTGTGAATGGTATGGTCTTCATTTGATGCGAATTGTGGCCCACCCAATTCAATTATGTGATTTTCAATGAGGTCTTGAACCAAATTCTTTAATTGTCGACAACAAGAGGTCTTATGTCCTTTATCATGGTGGTAATCACAGAAAGCATTTTCATCACACCATGGTGGCTTAAATTGTCCTTGGTCATATGGTTTAGGGTCCTCTAGTGTACTGACACTGTTTTGAAGGAGCTTCTTAAGGACTTCTTCGATTGGCTCACCCAAAGGGGCATATGTGCAACTTTTCAGGAATTTTCTGGGTTGACGAGGCCGCCTTTGGTAAATGGTGGGGAGGACACAGAAAGCATGCAAATGAATTCAAATACATTGAAAATGAATTTTTCATCATCGAGTTCCCAATTGGACTCTATCCAATATTCTCCTTCACTTGTTTCATATTCATCAACAAAGTAGGGGATGAAGGGATTGGACTCTTGGTCGGTGGTGTCAAGTGGCAATTCAGATGAATCTAAATGATGTTTATTATGTTTAGATGGTTGTACGGGTATGTCAAGATGAGAATTAATGGGTGCAGAAGAGGATTTTGTCTCATCATTATTGTGAGGATAAAAAAGTCTATTCCCATCTTCTTGTTCCTTTGGGTTGTCCTTATTCTTTGTTGGTTCAATCTTAAACATTTTCCAAAATTTCTCTTCAGAGGTAAGTTCTCCAAGTTCTAGGAACAAGTCATCAAGACAAAAGTCACTTAAAGATCATTGGGATCCAAATTCCCACTCTTGGGAGTTGATTTAGGTAAAGGGGTCTTCAATGGTCTTGACACTTTCAGAGGCATTCACTCTCTCACTTGAAAGTACATTAGTACTTTGATCACCAATTTTGAGTGGCCCAAACCCTAACCCAAGACGTTTTGATCTTCCAAAAGGTATTAAAGGTTCTCGCATCCCCATCTTATTCTTTCCAAGGCCACTAGTACCATCATATCCTATTACCTTCATTATGTCATAGCCTTTGTCGTATATCTGGACTGGTAATGGGGTTGAATTCTCTAGGTCTCTATAAATCTACGATAATACTTCCTCAAGGTCTTATTTGCTCATATCGCCCCATTTTATGAATGCCATTTTTGGAGGAACCTTGAAGATCTCTTTAGGATCCATTCTAAACGTCACCCATAAGCCTTATGAGACTTGGGTATTTGGGTGATGCAGTATGTTGTGTGTAATTTGAATTCTCCACAGCCTAAGTCCTAGATCTTGACACATTGATCAGTCTTCGGGACAATGGAAGTGGATGAAGTAGTGGATGTCAATGAAGTGGATGTGGAGGTCGAAGAAGTGGACATGGATGTGGAAGGTTTAGTGAGTGTGGATGGGTCAATGAATTTGGAAGAAGGAGTCAAAGCCTCATGATTGATGGGCATTTAATGTTCTGAAATACCCCTTAGATTGGTGCAATATTCAAAAGGGTTGGGGTCTCTATATATGGTGATTTTTGTACCATCAAAAGGAAACTTTAGGCAATTTTGATAGGTGGATGGAATCACTTTTAAGGCATAAATCCAAGGTCAACCAAGTAATATGTTATAAGGTAATTCAAGATCCAAGACTTGGCATGTTGTATCCACAATGACAGGCCCAACTCTGACAGGAAGAGTGATGACACCTTGAGAGGAATTTTCTTCATCATCATACACTTTATAATAATGCTCTTTGTAGCATCTATGAAAGCATTAGAAAATCCTACATCATTAACCAATTTTAAGGAACAGATGTTCAGTCCTGCTCCACCATCTACTAAAACTCATCTAACCTTGTGTTTATGGATAAATACTTCAATACGTAAGGCATTGTTGTGATTGGTTTTGGGTGACGAGTAGTCTTGGTTAGAAAATGTTATGTGATGGGGTGTAGTGAGATATCCCACCATGGCCTCAAATTGGTTGACATAATTATCCTTAGGGATAGAAGACTCTTGCAAGGTTTTTTCCAGTATAAAGCAGGAGAAATGTGAAGCAGTTCGAGTATGGAAATCTATGCAGGGGTTTTACCTAGTTGGTCGATGAGGTTAAACTAACTCTTAGGTTGCTACTGCCTTGCAGATGAGCCTATTTGTGACGGTTTAGTAGATGGACCAGGTATTATGATTCTTGGTTTCCTAGGAGGAGGAGGACCAGCTATAGTGACCTTGCCACTTTGAGTAGTGGCGTTGCATTTAGGTGCTCTTTTGACAATGATGGTATTGACGTATTCATTAGCAGTTCGCAAGTGATTAATAATAGGTCCACTAGAATAATCAAAGGTAACACACATGTAATTGGCCTGATTGTTATTAGTCTTAGGACCTGACGTTGAGGATTTATTTGAACCATGGTCTTGCAGTGGGTTCTTGTGAATAGTATGGTCTGCATTTGATGCAAATTGTGGCCCACCCAATTCAATTATGCAATTTTCAATGAGGTCTTGAACCAAATTCTTTAATTGTCGACAAGAAGAGGTCTTCTATCCTTTAGCATAGTGGTAATCATAGAAAGCATTGCCATCCCACCATGATGGATTAAATTGTCTTGGGCCATATGGTTTAGGGTCCTCTAGTGTAATGACACCATTTTGAAGGAGCTTCTTAAGGATGTCTTCGATTGGCTCACCCAAAGTGGTATATGTGCGAATTTTTTAGGAATTTTCTGGGTTGATGAGGCTGCCTTTGGTTTTGATTGTTTTGATTATTTTGTTGATTTTGAATGAAATTAGCAGCAGGTGTTTGTGCGATTATTTGTATTTTATGTGGTTGAACTCCTTTGAGAGTGAGTATAGGACCCATTGTATTAACTTCCTTAGTGTGAACAATGCCATCATTGGCTATGTGTTTATTGTTGACCCAGTATTTATTCTTGTTCGAAGGCTGATTTTTTTTTATGTTCTTAGGGCTATATTTAAGCTCTCCCTTAGCAATAAGGGCCTTTTCCAGTTGGAATCCTCTTTTGACTAAGTTTGAAAAAGGTTGTGCAGTAATGGACTTGTAAGCCATATTTCAATGGACCTAGGATTGTTTGGACAAACATGTCAACTTTTCATTTTTTAGGTATGTCAATGTGGCAACGACTTGGTAGACTTCTCCATCTTTGGAAAAATGGGATAAATTTTTTCCAACATCTTCTTATGTAAGTGTGCATAATCTACTGATGGAGGTGTCTATGTCAATGTTATATGAATAATTCTTCACAATTTTTTTTGCAAGTTCTTCCTATGTTTTTATTCCCTTTAAAGTGCAGAACCATTCAAGTGTGGGTCCTGCAAGACTTTTGGAAAGGAGTTGCATCAAGTAAGTGTGTCCATATGTAAGCAATGTCTATACAATTGGTCATGAATACTTGAATGTGTTCAATAGGATTTGTCATTCCCTTGTATTTGGTGAAGTTTGGTGCCACATATCTAGGAGGAAACGGTGGCATGCATAGACTTATGTCAAAAGGATATGGGCATAAGTCATATGACGAGTGTGAATTTTTGTTGGACATTTGCATGTTCTCAATTTTTTTTGGTAAGTTCATCACTTGAGCTTGCAAGGAATCAATTATAGGATTGTTTGTCACATCACACATGGAAGTGATGGGTATCCCTTGTTTCCCCATTTTTTGTGAAGAAACATTCAAATTTTGTAGTGGGATGTGTTGTTGTGAGATGTATGACATGTTTTGATTGGAATGTTGTTGGTATTGCAAGTTTTGATTAGGGACATGTTGATGGATATGAATGTGTGACGCATATGTAGGAATGTGCCCCATAGCCATTTGAGTTGATATTTGTGGGATATGTTTACCTTGAATACTTTGGTGTCCAAATGAAGTCATTAGCTATGTATTTTGATTTCCTTGTCTAAATTGTTTGAATTTTCCATGGGGGATGTTGGTATTTTTCCCTTGGGAAGCATTAGTATGAAGTTGTGATGATGTGTTTGGTTGTGGTTCTCTAATGAAAATATGTCGTTTATTTCCTCCAAAGGGGTTGAATGATGTTCCCATTGCACTAGATGAAGGTCCAAATAGGGGGGTTGAGAAGCTTTCCCCCATTGTTGTGGATCCAAACATAGCTCCAACTGATTGTGATGATGTGGTTGTCATTGTAGGCATTGATTGTGAAATGGTTTGTGGCATAGTTGGAGTCCCTCCCAAGGATGTTGCATTGATTGAATGTTGGTTGGATGTGTCATTAGAAGCGACATTGGTAGTGTTCAGAGCAACTTGTGTGGTAGATCCAACAAAGGCATTGCTAGCATCATTTTGGGGTTGACTAGTGTTGGAGGCATTATTTACATTTTTGTTGTTGGCATCATGACTAGGTGATGTTGGTCTTAAAGTGTTAATGTCAAAACCACATGGAAATTTAACCCCTTGGTCTAAGATCATAGATAGATATCTTTGTGGATCATATAAGACCAACTCTTCCACAAAGCAGGCTACATCAGGATTTTGAGTTGCAACTTCTATGTTTTTTGCATATATTTGTCCATGTTGATCCCTCTGCAAGAATGGTTCAAGGGGATTATGTGGCGAAGATGGCATGTTCATTTCACTGAAAGGATTGATAAAGGACATGTCTTGATTCATGTTTTGGTTCATGTCATTGGAAAAGATGTAATTGTTGGTGTCTTGTCCAAAATTATCCATTTGTATTCTTTTTCTTTGAATCCTAGTTTCAACCATATAAGGAATTTCTCAAATTGGGAAGAAGGATGAAAATGATGACTAGATGATGACACTATGTTTTTGGATTTTTAAATAAGGGATGCAAATGCAAACTATGTTTTTGGATTTTTGACAATAAGGAATGCAATATGAAAATGTTGTCTAAAGGGAATGACTAATGCCAAAGGATAATGAAGACTAAGATGACAAGTTATGACACTAATAAAAAAAAATTGTACTTTTGGGAATAAGTTATGCAAAATGAGGACTAAGATGACTTGAATTTTCTAAGGTATGCAAAGGTCTAAATGATTTGGAGAAAGGTTACTCAACCACCCTAAGCTTGATCTATGTCTCAATTTTGGAATAACAATGGACTTTTTTGAAGGACTAAATGGCAATGACAAGATGACTAAGTGAGGTTTCCACACTAGACTTATGAGTTGGAAAGGTCCCACAAAAGGACAATGACTAAAGGGAATAATGATGAATAAGTCCAATGATAACCTACTCTTGAAGGAATTTTTTTTGCAAAGTGTGGTAAGGTTTTCCTAATCCAAAGTGTGCAAATGAAATGAGGACCTAAGGACTAGTTTATGACTGGAAATGAAGATAATGAATTCTAAAGGATGTGCCTAAAATTTGTAAAGATGAACCTATGGGTAAAATGCAAACTAAAGTATGCAAGAAATGGAAGATTTGAGCAATTTTCTTTATGGTTTTGGACAAAGGCCACTAAAAAAAGATGTTTGATGATATTTTGAACAAGTTTGATCTTGGGTTTTGGTCTGCAACAATGTCTTAATTTTTTTCAAGAAAATGCATCGTTTCAGGTTTCAAATGTGTCTCAATATGACAGATGCAGTTCAGCTTCAACAAATGCGGCTCTACAGAAAGCAAGTGCAGCTTAGTAAGGAAATTACGGGTTTCTACAAAGCAAATGCAATTCAAGACAGGCAAATGCATCTTCAAAAATGACAAATGTGACATAGTAGAGCAAATGCAAATCAAAAAATGGAAGATGCAGCACAGGTGGAATGAATGCGTTCTAGAGAGTAGAAAATGTACTATAACAAAGTGAATGTGACTCAACAAATGTAGTTCAACTAAGCATATGCGGTTCAAAAAGTAGAAAATGTGGTTCAACAGAGCAAATGTGGCACGAAAAGCTTTAGATGCGGCTTGATAGAGTGAATGTGTTGCATAGGACAACAAATGCATTGTGGGAAGAATGAATACCTAGTTTGTTTGCAAATTTGACCGAATTTTGAAGTTATCTCAAGTTGAAAGTGTGTTTCCAGATCTGTGTAATGATGTTTGTCTGTTTGAATGTTTAAAAAAACACTTGGAAAACAAAATATTTTTTCTTTGATCAAGTACTATAAAGACAAGCATAATCCTAGGTTAAGCAAGGACAATATTCACTTGATTCTATGTGGGTTTCCCCAACTGTACTTATTCTTAGCGTGCGAATCCAGAAGCTTGGCCGCACGGGCTCCCCCTTACATTGCATTGAATTCTTAGGCCAACCAAGCTTCCAACCTCCATGAAACTCCCATAGTAGATTGTTCACCTCTACTAAGAATTGGGAGAATGTGGATGCCTTCACAATGACCATTGTTGAGCTAGAAAATAGAAGGATTTTGGCTACTACACAAAATTTTTTAGTTCGGGACCCCTATTTGAGTGGCCTCACATGGGGAAAAATATTAAGCTCTGTTAAAGGAGTAAATATAGCTTGAAGAGGTTATGCTCAATAGGGTTTTGGGGAATTCTACTTTGTCCATGTGACACATCCATACTCATAATCCTAATTTTTCCATTAGGATTCACATTTATATATCAGTCAAGGGTAGCTCTACCAAAGATCTTCATTGTCAGTCTGAGTCACCTTGAGATGAGTAATTTTTCCCACCAAGGAAGGACCAATTGCTAGAGTCAATAATTGTTTCTCTTACACCCAGGATCACACAAGTGTGTAAGGGGAGAGAATACTTCGATTATTGAATTGGGGTAAACACAAAATGGATGGGTCTGGTTTTTTTATCACCTAGTTTAAACAAGGTGAGAGCATAATCACCTACCACCCAAAACACAATCAAGAAAAGGAAAAAAAATATTCTTTTTAATGCACCAATTGAAGTCTTTTCTAATCTAAGAAAAATAAACATAATGTTTGAAAGTAGTAGCCTTGGACAATCGAACCTACAAAACCACTAGTTAGTAGTTTCAAAAATATGCCTTGGACCCATGAAAGACTCAAAGCCACATGCTACAACAAATCAGTAGTAACCATAAAATCACCTAAACTAATAGATTGCAAAAGGAAAAATAGATTGCACAAGGAAATCAAGACAAATCTGGAAAAATTGGAAAGCAAAAAGTTTTTACCAGAAAAATGCATGACAACACAGTGATTGTGTCGCTCTGTATAGTAGATGTGGCTTGGTTCTATGTGCTAGAATCTGATAGAAAAATGCGGCTATCTATAATTCAAATGTGTCACGACCGAGAAAATGTGTCACTCTACAAGTTGTATGCATCACAGGATAGTAGATGCATCGTTTAGAGAAGCAAATGCATCGTGAAATAACATATGCATCGTTCTATAGAGAAAATTCTTTGTGGTTGTACCTGTACCTACAAAATAGAAAAATGTCATCCGGAAAAATAGAAAATGCTCAATTTTGGCATCGGGTTCACCAATGTAACTATGAGAATTTTCCTAGGGTTAGAAAATTAAAGCATAAACAAAAAAACCCAAAGCAATAATGAAGTGAAAAGGAAATAACATGAAAACAAATGAAAAGATCTCACCCAATGTCTTCATTCTCCATGGCTGACCTCCATTATACCTTCTCAACTTGCTAGAAATATGATGTTGCCCTCAGATTTTATGTGAGCAATCTATGACTATGACAAGACCTAAGAAAATGTTGAAGGATTTTAACTAGATGGCCTCACAAATGTAGCTAGCAACTATGAAGTATGCAGAAAATAGCCTAAAATGACAAGATAGCAAGAGCATGAGGTGACAAAATGAGACCAAAATTGCCATTTTATAGAAAATGCAATTTTGAGTGAATGGCCAAGATTAAAAGTTGACAAGTGCCCTAGAATCAATAGACAAGATTCAATATGACAACCCACAATTAGGGTTAGGGCAACATTAGGGAAAATTCAAAATGAATGGACAAGATTGATTTTAGAAAATCAAATCAAGGGCTAACAATGCATGTGATAAGAGATAATATTGGCACGGAAAAAGAGGTGGCTAGAAAAATAAAATAATAATAGAAATTACTTGATTTTTGTAGGAAAAGACTATTTTTGAATTAAAAATTAATTTAATTGAAAAGGTGGGGTCGCATGGTAGTAAATAATTAATTTAAATTATTTACTAAAAGAGGGAAATTGGAAAGTGGGACTATTTTAAATAAATAATTTTATTTAAAATGAGGGAAATGTCAAATAAGACAATTAAATAATTAAAGATAATTATTTAATTAGAGAAGGTGACCAATAATTAAAGAAATTAAAGAATCTATTTAATTATAAGAAGACTTTTAAGAATTAGTGACATATTTAAATAAATAAATAGAAATTATCTATTAAAATAATCAGGAGGAATTATTGGACAAGGATAATTAAATAAAAATTAAGAAATTTATTTAATTATAGGAAGACATTAGACAATTAGTGACGTCTTAAATAAATAAATAAAATTTATTTATTTAAATAATCAAGAGGAATAAAAAGAAATGAATTAGTTAAATGATTATGAATTATTTAATTAATAATCGAAAGTGTACCAAGGACATAATTAAAATGTCTTAATTATGCTAGGAAGAGAGAGATGTAAAATAGAGCTTGCAAGTCTAGGTCATTTTTATGTGTCTAAAAGTGGTATAAGTTGGTATGGATGCTGGGTGAAGCCACAATAGTGGTTTACAATTTGATGGAGGAAGGAAAACTGACAAAAAAAGACCTCATGGAAAAAAAATTGTTTTAGGGGTTCGAACGAACCTACAAGTTCGAGTGAACCCATTTAATTATTGCCTGTCATTTCCCACCCAAAAAACCAAATAAAATGCATATAGAAAGATGGCTCACTCGAACCCCTAGGGGTTGGCTTGAACCCCTTTATCCCTCATTCTCCCCCTCAAACACAAAAAAATCTAAATTTTTGCACTTTAGAGCTCGGGTTGAAGATGAAAATGGCGGAGACTTCACAAACCCAACTGGAATCAGGTAGTCCTCAAAACGAGCTATCCAATGAATATAATTTTAATATGTTTTGGCTTTATTATGTATTTGTTTTTTTAGTTTTAGTAAACATAGGTTTTTCATCAAAAATCAAGCTCTATGCTTTGTACATGTGGAAAAATAGCAGATTATCAAAAAAAAATTTGAAAAATATGAGTGCACCAGATATTGAAGTCATTGATCCAACAAAAAAAATGAATTTCGATACATACAAAAAAACTTACGTGTTATACAGTCATGCTATGTCTGAATTGTAATTGATTTTACTTTGAAACATGATTAAAGAAAAAATATTCAATAAAAAATTATCTAACCAAGTGGAAGTCACTAGATATTGGAGTTACAATTCTAAATTCGAAAAAAATAGAATTTCATCCTTCATGGAACAAAAGTTATGCGTTATACGATGAGCGTCACTTTTTAAAATTTTATTTTCTGAAAAAAACTAGTTTTCATGGGAGATGGAAAAAGAAGTGCAAACTGATTCCAAAAATTTTGAAAAAAATATATTTAGAATCTACAGACAAAATTCCACGAAATTCTAGTTTGCATCATCTTCAGATTTCTCATGGTTTAGCCACTATAGGTTCCTGAAAGTGAAGATTTAGTTAAAAAAAATTATTTCAGTGTCCAGTTTGGCCAAAAATTGTAAACCATTATTGTGGGATCACCCTACTATGGTTGAAGGGGGAGGAATGTGAGATCCTCCTTGTGTTGCAACCATGTTTTCTGATTGGGAAGTATTAGGAGCATGTTTATTGTATATTGCAACAATTATTTTCATGACTTTTAAGCCATCATCACTCTCAATCAAATGATAAAGGTTTTGTATTGCAGGTATGGTAGTGGTGGAAATGTTTTCAAGAGACAAGTCTTGTTGTAAATGTGCAAATTCTTCATAAATGCTATTGACATTGTCTTGAGGAAGAGAGTTGTTTTGTGTGTCAACATTCATTGGATGGAAAGGTGAAAGCATAGAAGTGGTATGATCAATTCATAATGCACAATTTCCCATACTAGGAGTAGGAGCCTGTGAGATCCCAAGGTCCACAACGAAAGTTCTATCATGGGAAGCCATTTGTCTAGAACTTTGTCTCACTAAAGTATTATCAATGGGGCACCAAACACTCATGCAAGTACCACAAAGGACATGATGAATTTAAATACAACTAAATCTAGGAGTGTAAAATGTAAATAACATGAATTATGCTAACTGAAAAAGAGAAAAGAAATGCGGGAACATGCCAAAAAAATTCTAAAAATAAAATCTAAAATGTTCAAGTTGACTGATTCGCCCAGGGTAGCCAATGAGTCTCAGTATGAGATTTTTTATGTTTTTCATAAATTTTAATTTGATTTAAATGCTTTTTAGATACCAGTGAAGGATGCAGATGCAGTTTTTCAAAATTTTCAATGGTATGCAATGCAAAAATGAAATCCAAATGAGTCTTTCACTAATGCAAGTTAAGAAACCCTAGAATGCAAAAACAAAACAATACCCTAATTGAATGTTGATGCAAATGAAGTCTAAGATGCAAGATGCAATTGAAATTAGAAAGCTAATATGCTCAAAATGTAGGTTCATCAAAATGAACCATCAATTTTTTTGGCTCTCTAGATCTTTCTAGCTCTTCTAGGGTTTTTCACCTAAAAGGAGAAAGCAAGGGCCAAATAATCTAACTAGTTCACTCAAATTAGGAAATGTGTAATGTAATTAGGACTAAATGGAATGATATGAATGAAGCTAAATTATGAAATTGAGCAATTATGAATGCAAAACCTAAGATTCATGCAATGTTTGAAAACACACTATGATATACAAACAATGAACTAAAAGATGAATAAATGCAAAACAAAAAGAGAAAGGTTGAATCAGTGTGCACCTGGGCAGGATTTGATGAATCTGGAATGTTTTGAATGCTATCTAAAATTACTAAAAATCAACAGTGGGACTCATTTATCACTGATGGAAAATCAGTCATGCTTTTGATGAAAACTGTCGGGAACAGGTTTCTAGTTGTCGGGATGTGGAATCTGACAAAACTTAGATTTTTAGTCTTAGGGTGGGACTCATTCGCCACTGATGGTGAATTAGTCCTCTCCCAAAATTATGAGAAATCAGGAGACAACTCTGCAACACCAAATCGTCGGGTTGCCAAAGTCAATTATGTAGGAAACAAAAAAAAAAAGTCTTCTCCAAGCTTGAAATATGGTTGATTTGACTTGAAGAACCTACTTGACTTATTTTCTAATTTTAAAAAATTAAATGCTTGATAATTTGCATACAAAACACATGCACAAAGGGAAAAAATGGTTGAGGATTAGCAAATAGGGGTTTGTCTTGGTCAAACCCCACTTTGGTAATCAAACCCTTAACAAAATAATGAAATGAAAGAGAAAGATAAACTAATAACATGCAAATGCTATGAACATACCAAACCCTTGTTGATGAAAATATGAAGATATGTCAATGGTTTCCTTTGAATGCTTGATTGATGCTTGATTTGAAGTTGTAAACTGCTTGAATGCTTGGATGTTATCTATGATTGTATGAAATTACTTGAATGAATGACGTGATGTAAAATGAGGTGAAAATCACTTATTTATAAAATATTGCACCTTAGTAACCCATTAATACCTCATCACAGGCCGACATCAAGTGATTTTGAATAAAAACCCGAAAGAAAATTTAAAATATTTTGAATTTTGAGCCAAGAGGGACCCATTCACCACCCATGGAGAATGGGTCCCACCTTGGACTTGAAAGTGGTTGTTGGGCATTAATTTATATTTAATGTTTTTTGTAAGGTTTACATTAAAAAATGAACTTAATTAAGCCTTATAAGGGCATAAAGGGGTCAAATAAAGTATAAGAAAGGTGTAAATAGTTAAATTGTGCCTAGAAAAGTGTGAAATCTTGTTACAAAACTTTACAACACTTTAAAATAGGACTTGATGATGAATAAAAAGGTGATTTTTAGGTGAATTATAATGAATAGAGTCTAGAAAAATGTAGAAATGCTTTACAACACTTCACAACACCTTCACAAGACATCATTATTTTCATTTTTAGGACCTAATGTGAATGTCCAGGCCACATTACATCAATGAATCAAGGGAAAATAGATCAAACATTAAGAGAAAAGGCCTAAAATACCATGAAAATGACAAGGGGACATTTTTCTACGACACATTTAGCCCCCACTTTAGTGAGAGGATGAACTTGCTTCAAAATCACACTAAAGTAGCCATGAATATCGAGAAAGAGGTTTCAATGACTTATGTTAGCAAGATGGAATGACAACGATCAAGAGGGATGATCAAGCCCCCAAGATGAAGATCCCATGGAAAACTAAACATAAGAACAAAGGAACACACATGATGATGAGAAAGAAATGAAAGCTTCGATCATTCATCCAACTAGTTGTGCATAAGATCTAGGCTAATTGTTTGAAAAAAAAGAATGCATACTCACTCTGGGGTGACAAAACTCATGGTGGTCCACTAGCTAAGTAGACCCAAGAAGGTGAAGTACATATGCTAGTTGGCATGCAACCACAAACACAAAGGTGGCTATGGGGAAAGTCATGCCTCATAATGGGCTTCCCGCTCAACCATATCAAAGTTATACCTCCTGATAACTTTAACAAGGCACCAAAAAGGAAAATGTCGATTCGTGATTCATGAGACAAGAAAATATTTGTATTCTTAGAACTCATGAACAAATGAAAAGGTACCACAAGAATGCAAGTTGGGTTATGCAAGGTGGAAAAAATGTAAAAGTAAAATGTAAAAGGATGTTCAAAGGAGTCTTGTAAGGTTCATGCAAGGCTTATCACTTAGGGAAAATTGTGTCTAATGTCTCCAAGAGAGGACCAATCAAAGAATAGTATATTCACAACTTACGGGGATGCAATGCATCACATTAGACCACCAAGAGGAATGTAATATGCTAAGATAGATCACACTTATTAAGGAAATCATACCTAATGTCATCCAAAAAGTGACAAACTCATCGTATGAAGTGACAAGGCTACACTAGGAACCAATAATATAAATGAAATGATGCCAATGTATGCCTCCCACTTTAAGGGAATTGCTACACATTAATCTAGGAGAAATTTATTTAAAGTAGCAAAGGAAATAAAAATGAAAAGACAAAGCAATACATGAGAGCCAACTTGGAAAGCCCCTATGCCAAGTCATATGTTTCCAAGTAAGGTTGCTTCATGTAAACAAAAAGGAAAGAAAAAGAAAAGGGAGTTTCCCCCTAGAAAATAATACACCAAACACATAAGGGATCTATGTATTTGGGGTCAGTATGTTTGTCGTTGCAATGTTTTTATGAAAGATCTTGGAACTGTCGTCATTCCCCAAAGCACATAGAACTCGAAGAATGACATAAAGAGAGAAAAAAATGAAAAAGAAAGTCCATTTTGAGTCAATATGGAAGAGACATTACGGTCTCAATGCTTTGCATCATCCCCAAAATGAAAATACAAGAGAAAAGAAAATGAAAATGAAAACGAAAAGAAAAGAAAAGGACAAGATTTTGGATCAACATGAAGGATACATTGCGGTCCCAATGCCTTGCATCATCCCCAAAAGGAAAACACAAGAAAAGAAAAAGAAAAAAAGAAAAGGGACCGATTGGGTCAACATGGAAGAGACATAGGTCCTTTCAACGCTTTGCATCATCCCCAAAAGGAGAACACAAAACAAAAGAGAAAAAGAAAGGAAAGGAATTTGTGGGTCAACATGGGAGAGACATTGCGGTCTAAACACTTTGCGTCATCCCCAAAAGAAAATCATAAGAAAAGAAAAACAAAAAAGGACAATGCATGACATAGATAAGACTAGAAGTAGGAATAGAAGTTTACAAAGAGAGGGAATGTTAAGCACACATTATGAGGGAACACAATACACACACAAAAAAAATCAAAAAAGGAAAGTGTAAATGACTAGTAAGGAGAATGCAACACAACCATCTAACAAGTCATCCACCTCCCAATCGTGTTCAGTGTATTTTGAGGGTGGTTGAATGTCCAAAGGAAGAATTGCAAGGGCCGAACTAGGAGATGTTCCAGGCTCGACACTTGGCTGAGAAGATTTATCGTTTAAGCTCATGGTAGATGAAAAAAATGAGTTTAAAGTATTATGCACTTCTTCATCTATTTTTGTAATCTCTTCATCCTCATTGTCATCAAGGTTGATTAAAATAGGAGGATAAAGGATTATCTCCAAGGAAGAATGGATCAAAATTTTTGGTTGTTGGATTGGTTCATTTTGTTGTGAGGGTTGGACTATATTGTCTTGTAGTGAGTCAGGGGGAAGAGGTTGGTCATCTATTGCTTCTATCACAGGTGTAGGTTGGGTTTCACTATTTTCTTCCATTCGAGATTGATGAGAAAGGAGATTACAATGATGTCTACACTCCCTAGCACCACGGTTTCGTTTAATTTTATTTTAAAATTGCTAAGGTGTAAGAGCAAGTTTATCCATCATAGGTTCCTTTTCTTCTTGAGGGGGAAGAACGGAAGAAACCAAAGACAATGGGTCAATCACTTTCTCTTCAGCTTTATACACTTGTTTAATGCGAGGAGGCATGGCAGGATTAGTTTCATTTTCTCTTGGTCATTTAAATGTTGGAAGGGATGTGTTTATGGGTGGTTGTTCATGAGGTTGTGTGGCTATTCAATGTCAGGCTCAGGCTGAAGCATGGTTTCATCCAATATAAGGGAAGTAGAAGTTTGTGGGGACTGAAGAGACAATTTGGCTACATGTTTGGCTTTGAATTTTTGATAGGCTATGAAGAAGAAATCCTTATGAGGAGTAATGGGCTCCATAGGTTCAGGCCAAAAAGCTTCTAAGGAAAAATTACCCTTAGCAGATAAGGGATTAAAGCCACTATGGTTGATAGTAAATATTTCTTTTCCATGTGGAAACTTCAAACACTTATGAACAACTGAGGGGATTGCTTTCATAGAGTGAAGACAAGAGTGACCTAGCCACATACAAAATTGATCCGATTGTGAAATAATAGAAAATGTTAGCTCCAAAGTTTTTCGTCCTACTTGTAACGGGAGTACGATCGATCTGATCATAGGGCATGCAAAAGAAGTATGTGTTTTGATCCATGCAGTTGGTTTATTATAGTTATCTTGATATAGCTCATGTAGTACTAAAAATTATTTTGTGATCACATTCTCTCCACAGGCGGGATCTATTAATATCCCATTAGTGGGCTTGTCATAGATTCAGCCAAGGCTATGTAAAGAGGATCATCACGAAGATTTTTAAGTATATGTTTGGAAGAAAAGGTGATATCAGGATTTTTGTTGGTTGGGCCCTTACAAGGGATAACATCTATCGCACCCACAAGTTCATCCATAGGAGTAACTTGAGTATCATTTGGAGTTATATCAGGTTCTTCATTATTTGTATTAATGTTCAAGAATTGAGGGTTTGAAGGTTCGCTAGCCTTGACAAATGAGATATTATGTTTAGGCATAAGATTGTTAAAGATTTTTAAATTTTGGTTAGGGGGTGCAATGAACTTATTACCTTCATTATTAACACCCGCAATGGACAGATGACCCGAATCAATGAGGTCTTGAACTAAGTGTTTGAGAAACTTACATTGTTTAGTGTCATGGCCATTTTGGTGATGAAAATGGCAATAAGCATTTTGTTTGAAGTTGGGTGGTAAGGTATTGGTAGTTTAAAGTGGTTTAATGGTAGGAAAAGTGAGTGTTTGTTCTTGGAGCAATTGATTCATGATATTGTGAAGGGTATCAGGTAGGGGAGTAAATTGTCTCTTCAGGTCCCCATACGTATAGGGGACGACTGTTTTAAGAGTGGCCACTTGGCTTGGAATAGGTTGGGGTGGTTGCGGAGAGAGCGGATTGAATTGTAAGAAACCTTGGTTAGGTTTTTTAAAGTTTAATCCATTTTTGTGGTTATTTTACTCAGATTTCTCAACTCGATTGGAAGTGGACTTGAATGATGACTAGAAATTGAGTTGTCATAATCACAGAGGGTCATGCATAAATGCATGAATGTGGGTAATTTCATCATTGTTAACTTATCTTAAAGGTGAGTATGAAAGTTCTCGATAAACATCTTCTACAAATGCGAATTAGGGATCTTGACATCAATTTGAGTGTATAATGACTAGTAACGAGAAATGAAGTCAGTGAATTTTTCATCGGTATTTTGTTTACAATGCATTAAATCTATCATTTTTTTCTTAGGATTCATGTCAACTTGAAAATGACTTATGAAAGCATCTGCAAGTTCATTGAATGATCTAATGGAATGATTGGGTAGGTTTGAAAACTAGTCTAATGCAGTGTCTTTCAAGGTCCTAGGAAAAAGTTTGGCTAATAGCTTGTCATCGAAGACAAAATCACTGTACAAGGTTGTATAAGCATTGACATGATTAGTAGGGTCTCCTTTACCTTTGTGTTTCTCAAACCTAGGCATTTCAATTCCTTGTGGCATCGAGGTGCGTAATATTTCTAAGGATAATAGGCTACCATGGACAAGGTATGGTGGTGGAGCATTTTGGCTTTGCCTAGTGTTGGAGATTTGTTGTTGCATGGATGAAATGGTGTTAAAGAGTTGTGTAATGATGGGATTGGTGTAAGGAGTATGAGGTGGAAGGGAAAATGGAGATGGAGTCTATGTAATGTTGGGAGAGGTGAAAGGGACACTAAGAGGAGTGAAGGTGGAAGAGGGAATATGGGATGCCACAAAAGAACTTGGAATGCTAGTTGGAATTGCAAAGGAAGGAGCCACATGACTAACCTGTTGCATAGTTTTTGTAACTTGAGGAGTGGTATAAGTTGGTATGAATGCTGGGTGAAGCCACAATAGTGGTTTACAATTTGATGGAGGAAGGAAAACTGAAAAAAAATGACCCCATGGCAAAAATTTTGGTTTTAGGCATTCGAACGAACCTACAGGTTAAAGTGAACCCATTTAATTCGTGCCCCTCGTTTCCTTCCCAAAAAACCAAATAAAATGCATGTAGAAAGGTGGTTCACTTGAACTAGGATTCGATCGAACCCCCTTATCCCTCATTCTCTGCCTCAGACAAAAAAAACTAATTTTTTGCACTTTGGAGCTTGGGTTGAAGATGAAAATGGAAGAGACTTCACAAACCCAACTAGAATCAGGTAGTCCTCTAAACAAGCTATTCAATGAATATAATTTTAATATGTTTTGGTTTTATTATGTATTTTTTTTTAGTTTTATTAAACATAGAATTTTCACTAAAAATCAAGCTCTTTGTTCTATACATATGGAAAAATAGCTCTGGATTATAATTTTTTTTTGAAAAATATGAGTTCACCAAATATTGAAGTCCTTGATCTAGCAAAAGAAAATTTGAATTTCAATACATACAAAAAAAGTTACATGTTATACGGTCACGCTATGCATGAATTATAATTGGTTTGACTTTGAAACTTCATTAAAGAAAAAATATTAAATAAGAAACTATCTAACCAAGTGGAAGCATTAGATATCAGAGTTACAAATCTAAATTCAAAAGAATTATAATTTTATCCTTCATGAAAAAAAGTTATACATTTTATGGTGAGCGTCACTTTTTAAAAATGTTGTTTTCTGAAAAAAACTATTTTTTGAGGGAGATGGAATAAGAAGTGCAAACTGATTCCAAAAATTTTGAAAAAAATATATTTAGAATCTAAAGACAAAATTCTATGAAATTCTAGTTTCCATCATCTTCAAATTCCTCATAGTTTAGCTGCTATAGGTGCCCAAAAGTGAAGATTTAGTTAAAAAAAATTATTTCAGTGTCTAGTTTGGCCAAAAATTGTAAACCACTATTGTGGGATCACCCTGCTATGGTTGAAGGGGGAGGAATGTGAGATTCTCCTTGTGTTGCAACTACATTTGCTGATTGGGAAGTATTAGGAGCATCTTTATTGTATATTTTAGCAATTATTTTCATGACTTGTAAGCCATCATCACTCTCAATCAAGTGATGAAAGTTTTCTATTGCAGGTATGGGAGTGGTGGAAATATTTTCAAGAGACAAGTCTTGTTGTAAATGTGAAAATTCTTCATGAATACTAATTACCTTGTCTTGAGGAAGAGAATTGTTTTCCATGTCAACATTCATTGGATGGAAAGGTGAAGGCATAGAAGTGGTATGATCAATGCCTAATGCACCATTTTCCATACTAGGAATAGGAACTCATGAGATCCCAAGGTCCACAATGAAAGTGCTATCATGGGAAGCCATGAGTCTAGATCTTTGTCTCACTAAAGTATTATCAATGGGGCACCAAAAACTCATGCAAGTACCACAAAGGACGGGATGAATGTAAATGCAATTGAATCTAGGAGTCAAAAATGTAATAATAAGAATTTTGCTAACTAAAACAGAAAAAATAACAACAGAGAATAGAAATGTAGGAACATGCTAGAAAATGTCTAAAAATGCAATCTCAAATGTGAAGGTGGATTGATTCGCCTAGGGTGGCGAATGAGTCACTGTGTGATTTTTTTTTATGTTTTTCAGAAATTTTAATGTGATTTAAATGTTTTTCAGATGCCAATGAAGGATGAAGATGTAGTTTTTCATTTTTTTCAATGATATGCAATGCAAAAATTAAATCTAAATGAGTCTCTCACTAATTCAAGTTAAGAAACCCAAGAATGTAAAAACAAAACAATACCCTAATTGAATTTTGATGCAAATGAAGTCTAAGATGCAAGATGCAATTGAAATCAGAAAGCTAATATGTTCAAAATGTAGGTTCACCAAAATGAACCGTCAATTTTTTTGGCTCTCTAGATCTTTCTAGCTCTTCTAGGGTTTTTCACCTAAAAGGAGAAAGCAAGGGCCAAAGAATCTAACTAGTTCACTAAAATTAGGAAATGTGTAATGTAATTAGGACTAAATGGAATGATATGAATGCAACTAAACTATAAAATTGAGCAATTATGAATGTAAAACCTAAGATTGATGCAATGTTTGAAAACACACTATGATATGCAAAAAATGAACTAAAAGATGAATAACTGAAAAACAAAAAGTGAAAGGATGAATCAATGTGTACCTAGGAAAGATTTGAGGAATCTGGAATGTTCTGATTGCTGTCTGAAATTAGTGAAAATCAACAGTGGGACTCATTCGCCACTGACGACAAATCAGTCCTGCTTCTGATGAAAACTATCAGGGACAAGTTAAAGAGTGTTGAGATCTAGAATCTAAAAAAACTTTATTTTTAGTCTTAAGGTTGGACTCATTTTCCACTGATGGCGAATCAGTCTTCTCCCAAAATTCTGAGAAATCAGGAGACAACTCTACAACACCAAATATGGAAATTCCTACTTATCGGGTTGTCGAAGTCAACTATGCAGGAAACAAATATAAATTCTTCTCCAAGCTTGAAATATGGTTGATTTGACTTGAAGCACCTACTTGACTTATTCTCGACTTTCCAACACCTAAATGCTTGATAAATCTGCATACAAAACACATGCACAAATGGGGAAAATGGTTGAGGGTTAGCAAATAGGGGTTTGTCTTGGTCAAACCCCCCTTTGGTAATCAATCCCTTAATAAAATAATGAAATGAAAGAGAAAGATAAACTAATAACATGCAAATGCTATCAACTTACCAAACCCTTGTTGATGAAAATATGAAAATATGTCAATAGATGCCTTTGAATGCTTGATTTGAAGTTGTAAAGTGCTTGAATGCTTGGATGTGATCTATGATTGTATGAAATTGCTTGCATGAATAAGGAGATGTAAAATGAGGTGAAAATCACTTATTTATACAATCTTGCGCATTACTAACTCGTTAATACCTCATCACAGGCCGACATCAAGTATTTTGAATTAAAACCCAAAAGAAAATTTAAAATATTTTGAATTTTGAGCCAAGAGGGACCCATTCACCACCCATGGCGAATGGGTCCCACCTTGGACTTGAAAGTGGGTGTCAGGAATTAAGTTATATTTAATGTTGTTTGTCGGGTTTACATTAAAAAATGCACTTAATTAAGCCTTATACGGGCATAAATGGGTCAAATAAAGTATAAGAAAGGTGTAAATAGTGAAATTATGCCTAGAAAAGTGAGAAATCTTGTTACAAGACTTTACAAATCTTCAAAATATGACTTGATGATGAATAAAAAGGTGATTTTTAGGTGAATTGTAATGAATAGAGTCTAGAAAAATGTAGAAACATTTTACAACACTTCACAACACCTTCACAATGTACGTCATTATTTTCATTTTAAGGACCTAATATGAATGTTCAAGCCACATTGCATCAATGAATCAAGGTAAAATAGATCAAACATTAAGTGAAAAGGCCTAAAAGACCATAAAAATCACAAGGGGCCATTTTTCTACAACACAAACATTATGTGGATAATCTTTCTATAATTCCTATATAGGGGAAATTGTGTTGAGCTGCATACATGCAATCTCAATCAAAACAAAAATATTTTAAAACTAGGCATCAATTTTTTAAAAATGTTTTTTCTTGCTTCGATTTTCAATCATATTTATAAGCTAAAAGGGAGTTGTAAATATTAGATAAAAATCTACACGATCAAATCCAAAAAAATATTAGCTAAAAGTCATTATGGATTGTGGAAATTTCATGACTTTAATTGAAAGGGAGTTGCAAAAATAGAATTGATACTTCACATTCTTAAATATGAATTCTAGTCTCTTGTTTTCATGCAAATTAAATTTTAATTCATTTCAAAATAGACAAGCAATACAATTTTAAAACAAGAGACACTTTGCAATTGATCTATATTGGTTAGATGTGTAATATGCTAGTTGGTTTAAGACAATGTTGTTAGAAAAATGAGTTTTTTAATTTTTGAAAAAGTCATTTCATGTTTAGAAATGCTAATGTGTTTGAAGAATTAAGCTTGTTGGAATTGAAAGTTTGAATGCTATTTTTAAATTTTTGAAAAAATCATTGTGTTTGAAAATGGTAGTATGTATGAAAAATTAAGCCTATTGAAGTTGAAAAGTTTGAATGTTATTTTAAATATTAATTTAAAGTAAATATATGCAATTATATAAAAGTTATTTTCTACAATATTTTATACTAAATTAAGTTGAGTTGTAAAAAATTTACTATCACGACTATGTCATTAGATTTGATTTTACATTTATTTTTTTATGATTTTATAAATTTTCAGTATTATAAAATTGTGCTATTTAATGTGTTATAATGTGTTACCAACCAATCAAAGCTACGCTCCAGCCTCAGACATTGTATTTATAATTTCTATGTAGGCGCTGTACGTCATTAATCACAGGACCACAATCGGATCAGACATTTTCGTTTTGGATTGTGATGGCCGTACGTTACTCAAAATTTTTACGTAAACGAACGGACAAAACTGTGCTACCTCAATCAGATTTTCGCCGTCACATTGTTTGGTAAGTGAAGATGATATGATTCCTACCTGCTTTTCGCGGTCTACACCACAGTGACAGTTTCTTGTAGCGTGTAAGGTACAGATTCATTCCAGAAAATTTGGAGTGCATTTCAGAGTGCTTGAAGTGCCTGTACCTCGTCACTCGTAATGAATTTGAAAAGAATCTTCATTTACTTTATAATCTACCTGCGACCACGGCTGCCCAACAAGTGTGATAAATGATACAAGGAAAGACGGCTGCCCGACAAGTGTGATAAATGATACAAGGAAAGACAGCTGCCCAACTAGTGTGATAAATGATACAAGGAAAGACAGTTGCCCAACAGTGACAGTTTCTTGTAGCGTGTTGGTGTGATAAATGATGCAAGGAAAGACGGCCCTTGGACCTGCGCAGATTGTGGATCACAACCAAAAAAATACTTGTCTGATTGTTTGCGATCGTGCAGATGGTGTACGGAGTCGACTATTCATTAAAATGGTCAAGGAAAGAAATTTATTAGTGCTAAAGATTTTTGGATAAATTGTCTGCAATTTTTTACATCAACGCATAAGAACTACTTAAAATTGTTCTTTCATAATAACAAATGGATTTTAATAATAAGTTTTTAATGGTGATTGTATGATTTTAATTTCAATCAGTACTTGTCTGAGTGAGTGCTCAATATCTCTGTCCAAGCTACTTTCTCACCATCTTTTATTGAGTCTTTAATAGCAAACAACTTTTACAACAATCACATTTTAATAATAAGCTTTTAATGGTGATTGTATGATTTTAACTTCAATCAGTATTTGTCTGAGTGAGTGCTCAATATCTCTGTCCAAGCTACTTTCTCACCATCTTTTATTGAGTCTTCAATAGCAAACAACTTTTACAACAATCACATTTTAATAATAAGTTTTTAATGGTGATTGTATGATTTTAACTTCAATCAGTACTTGTCTAGTGAGTGCTCAATATATCTGTCCAAGCTACTTTCTCACCATCTTTTATTGAGTCTTTAATAGCAAACAACTTTTACAACAATCACATTATTGAGTCTTCAATAGCAAACAACTTTTACAACAATCACATAGACAATTTCAGCATCAATTATGATTATAACAATTTTTTAAGAATATACGCGATAAAAAATTATTGTTTTTGATAAAAGGTAAAACGGCTTTTACAAGGACCCGAAACCACAAAGTTTACAACAAAAAAGGTAGGAAAGAAAATTCCAACAAAAACAACCAGCTGCACTAAAGGTAAAATCCAGAACAAGCAGCAACTACCCGCAAAAGACCAGGAAGATAAAAAAAAAAGCCAGCAGAAAAGCAAACAAAAAACCAACCGCGACTAACCCAGAGTCTTCAGGACAGACTCTGTCTTTGCCTCCAAATTTTGCATTTCATGAACACCCTTCTTAAACGTTTGAATCATTTGCGGAGTGGGGGGAGTCTTCCTCTTCAGATTGGCCCTAGTTCTCTTAGAGATGCCAGTGTCCTCCTCCTGGTTTCTTTCATTGATTTCCTCCAGATCAACAACCAGAGACCCCTATTGGGCTTTGTCCAATTTCTCAGTCATGGCATTGATGATTATGGCGTTGTGTCTGGCCATACAATTGTTTTGCTCACCGATAATTTTGATAGTATTTTTCATTGTTTCCATCTCAATTTCAATATTTATGTTTTTGTCAGCTTGGTTCTGAGTGTCATTGCTGAGACCGTAATCTCTTTTCACCTCAATTTTTTCAATCGTCGTTTCATATTGGTTAACAAATTGTTGGTTGACAATTTGTAAACTAATTTGTTTTAAATGGTAAGAAAGCTGATTGTTATTCTTGAACATTATCTAGCAATTGAGAGGATAATGAAACACTCTAGAAAAGAATGTTAATGTCTCAAAACTATAATTTCTAAATGAACTTAAGAATTAAAAATAAAATTGAATATCTATTTTTTTATAAATGTGAAATCGATAACATATCTAAATTAATCAACAAACACATTATTCTTCAAACCCTTTCCAAATTAAACCACTTTCCAACTTAAATGATGACCAAATAAATTAGGTAAGTATCTAAAAATAGTAGACCCCTTTTTTATTTTGCAAACATGTAGCCCTAGAATAAGTATTTCATAGTTTCATTAGCATGACAAAAGAGACATTTAATTGGTTGAACAAGTAGAAATCTTAATACATCACTAATAAGAAATTTGTAATGTAATATTTTTCAAGTATGCAATTGGACATATGAATCAACTTTGACCATCTAGATTTGTGTACTCTACTTGGCCCAATATTTATGACTAAATTTGTAACAATTCCATATAATGCTAGGGCAATTTTGGAAAAGCTATATATTTTTTTTTAAGGGAAAGAAAGAGAACTTCTTTGTAGAGAGTGAATGTCAATCCTTAAATTCCAAGGGGCCAGTGCATGATTATATTATTAAATTGGATGGGGCTGGAGATTGCACAAAATCATTCTTTAATGAATAGCCAAAAAGACCATTGCAAATAGTAGAAGTCCCATATATTACTAAATTATCTAACACCTTTCTTAAAAAATTATAATATTTCTTTGGAAACATGATGACTAATAATTTTTCTTGACATTTAATTTTCTTATTCCACTAGATAGGTAAAGAGGTGAAGCTAAATTCATATATTAATGAAGATTCCCTCTACTTAATAAATTTACATACTATTTTTTTATGCATTTTGAATGAATTAAGTAGAAAATGAAGATTTAAAATAAAATATTTTGCAAGGAGAATCTAATCCAACCAATTATAATTCTATTGGTTCTCTTTAATAACAAAGTATAATAGGTTTATGTATTAGGAAAAAAAAAAATTATTCATCACCTTTGACAACTCCAATGATTCATTTATGAACTAAACTTATTCTTTGAGTTTCAAAATCTATAACTCTAATTGCACTTTTGATTGAGCTAAGAAGCAATAAGACCAAGAGATGAATCTACTCTACAAACAATACCATTCTATTTAGTCCAAATAAACAATTAAATTAATTTACATAATTCTTAATTTTCTTTACCAAATGGCATCCAACAAGAAGAGAAATATATATGTGTAGAAATAAAAATTCTATTTGTTACTTGAAATTTTCCATCCAATAAAATAAATTTGTTGTCTTAATTAAATAATTTATTGTAAAGTCTATTCAAATACTAGCTACACATTTAAGAAAGAGATAACCGGAAACTAAATCGAACGTTGAGATACTATGTTATTTTTCCATATATTATCTATTTCTTGTCTTGGAGAATCTAATGAGGAGTGGGACTAATAAAACAATATAAAATTAAAATTTCTAAAGTATTTTTTAATTTCCTTTTCAATTTTTTCTCATATATATTATCCCATTATTAGGTTATTTTTAAGGTAGTTTCCCATAGAAGTCCTAAAATGGTAAGATTATCTCAAAAAAAATTGTGTAAAATAAACTCTAACCATTAATAAATGAATAATTTTCTCCTTCTTATGTCTATAATTCAAGTAATTAATTTTTTTGAGCCTTATTACCTTCCCTAATATAGTGAATTTGAGCTCTTATTTTATCAACTTTCCCACTATAAGTACTAAGTTTACATTGTCCCATTTCAAAATGAGCAATAGAAGCTTAAGTAAAATTGTTGATATGATCAAAAGATTTTTTCCCTTAACATTTGTAGTTTCCCTAGAGATTTTTTCCCTTCATTTACATGTTGGTAGGTAATTCTTTTTTCATTAGATTGAAGGAAATCATTGCACTACTTGAGAAAGTAGTACATCACCATTCAATCCATGATTTCCTTGATTTTATAGCTATGAAATTCAAAAATCCCACAAAAGTAACAACATAGTTAGGATTTTTTAATTACATGAGGTATTAATTTTGAATGGGAGCTAGGACATTTAGGAGAAGAATGAGAAACAAAAGTGGAATAAAATATGGGAATGAAATTAGATGGGGTTGTGGAATAATCAAGATGTAGATAAGTACTAGAAAGAAAAGGAATAACATGAAGATTGTGAGAGATATAAAATTTGTCCAACATGTTTTTTTTAGAATGTAGGAATCAGGTAGCCCCCTAAAAACTACAGTGCACCTGGTAAAAAATTTCACGTGACTAGTGACAATGGTGCGACATGCCCTATGGTACCATGTGGATGGAGGGGATACTAGACCTCATGACCTCTTTCCTGCAACAAGATGCTTTAGCTAGTGGAGCTAGGCCCTCTGCCCCAAATTTTTTCAACATGTTCAGTTTCTTATCCATTTCAAGTTTTCGGTAAGACCATTAAATTGATTATTAACATGAATAGAATGTCTACCATATAGGGATTCAACTACACCCAAAAAATGATGATGGTAAATATAGTTTTTAAACTAATATCTATTGATCTTAGTATGATTTATATCAACTACAATCACTATGATGTGGGCATGTGCAAAAACATGGGGGACCAAAAATTAGACACAACCACTTTTTGGTCCATCTAGGGTAGACCACAAGCATGCTATAATGTGCTAATGTTATGGCTTGGTAATGACCCAGCCTAGGCTCGATCACTATTGAACCATAAAGGTAAGTGCACAAAGATGTGGGGCCAAAAAAGGGTTTTAAGTGGCCACTTTTTTTCTAAAATTAAGAAATACTAACTTTGGATGAGGAACTAAAGATAATTACACTCAAAATTTAAAAATGCAACAAAAAAAGTCGTAGTGCTTTGAATCCGTAGTCACTGAAAAAGTAACCCTTCTACTTTTTCTGACTCATTTAGGCCCTCCTTGTGATTTTGGCTTAAATATTGCATTGATTTAGGGTTGTAATGTGGATAACACATTAACATTAGGTCTTGGGCCCTCGTGAACTATTTTTTTTTTAATGGTGCCTTGCAAAAGTGTTGTGAAGTGTTGTAACACACTTTCACACTTTTCTAGGATTTTATCAAGTAGTTAAGCATAATTAATACAATTCTTGCCTTATTTGGAGTGTTGTAAAGTGTTGTAACACACTTTCACATTTCTCTAGGCTTATCATTAATAATTTGGCTTTCTTATGCTTTAATTGGCCCCATATTGCATCCACGAGCCTTATTTATGTATATTTTTTAGGATAATCCTAACAAAAGGCATTTAAAACATCAAAATCCTGAAAAACCACCTCAAATACTTAAGGTGGGACTCATTCATGATTATGGGTGAATGAGTCCCCTTACATGAGGCCCATTCGCCCAAGGTGGTGAATGAGTCCCCTTTAACTAAAAATTAAATTTTTATTTAAATTTTTGGTGGGTTTTTATTCTCCAAGATTTGAGGTTAGCATGTAGTGTTGTAATTTTGGGAATTATTGCATAATTGAGTATAAATACAAGGTTCTTTCTCTCAGTTTCATACCTAGCATTCAAGTATTCACGCATTTAGTAAATTTGAGTTCACAAGAGCATAAGGCATTTCAAGAGCAGATTATCAAGCATTTGAGAGCATTCTTCAAGTATCATTCATCATGTCAAAGATTATTTGCATCATGTTTTTTTAGAGCTAACAATTGTGGTGTAATATTTTGTGATTCAAGCAAGCATTGCATTCAAGATCTATCAACATCAAGATAGATTCCAAGTCTACATCCATTGGAGCCATCACTTACATGATTACATCATCTTATTGCAAGGGTTTGGTGAGTTGCAACATTATATTTTTTTCATTCATCATTCTCTTTTCATATTTCATTCTATTTCAAGGTTTAATTACCAACAAGGGGTTTGACCAAGGAAAACCCCTATTCACTAACCCCACAACATTTTCCCCTCTTCTTGTGTGTGACTTGTAGGGCTAGGTTGCAAATTTTCCAAGAAGCCAAGGTGGAGAAAAGTTCTCAAGTTGCTAAAGTTGCCATCAAACCTCTAGGAGAAGTTTGGAGAAGGCCTACAGGTGGAATTTTGTAGACTTAGACCTGAATATCAGTCAAACGGAGCAGAGTAGACCAAGAAGCGCATGATCCAATCCAAAATTTCCCAAAAAGCAGAAGTGGATTGATTCACCACTATTGGTGAATGAGTCCCATTGAATAGTCCTGAAGAAGAATTTTGCAGATCTAGATACCCTTTTGGCGGAAACCTATTCTAACACATTTTCCCCGAAATTAGACTTATTCGCCCAGATTAGTGTATGAGTCCTAGTCAACATTAACAACATTTTTTTTAAGATTCCAGACCTCCATTCTGTCTCTTTCAATTTCCCAAGTGCTCATTTCCAATTTCATAGCTTTCTATTGCATTGTGTTTATCTTTCTAGGTCATTTAGCATTTGTTTGCATATCACATTATGTTTTCTAATTCATTGTCTTTTCCAAGTTTACACTTGGTGGTGTACCTCCTTCCTAATTTCAAATCATATCCTAGGATATCTTATTTCCAGATCTTTTCCATACTTTATTGGGTGAAGATCTCTAAGGTGTCCTTGAGTGTGGAGAGTGTGAAATTGGATCTTTCTTTGTACCTCATTTGGTCAAAGTGTAGATGCATCCACATTTCCCTTAACCACAAAATCTACTTTCTAAACTACTAATTTTTTTAATGGTAGAGATTAAAGGGTTCAAAAGGGGTAATCACACAAAGTGGTCTCATTTTTATCAAAAAAAGCATAGCTTCTAGTGTGGCCCCCCTAAAATGTTAACTCTTTTTTAGTATTTCAAAAATTTCTTCAATGATAAATTAGATAACACATTGTAGTTTATGCCTAACCTTTTTGCTAATTTTTTAATGAATATATTATTTTTTTCAAAGTGGACACATCCTTGAAATTATGAAATTGAGTGCGCTCCCCCCTAGAATTTTTTTGAAAATTGATCGAAAATCATTTTTTAAATATGTCTAGAATGGAGTCTAGCTTCTAAAAATGCAATTTATTTGAAATTTTGATGAATGGTTAAAAAATGAAGTATAAATACCACACATTGGTTTTTGACAAAAAATAGACATACTAACAAAAGAAATTAAAGATGAAAACCTTAACATACTCGAAACATGAAAAAAACTACATGATTAGAAAGTTAAGAGAGAGCTTAAAATTATCATGGTACTTTTTTGACTTGAAATTGAAATTGTAAGCATGATCATAACCTAAGCTAAACATGGTTGATCCATAAGAAATAAATCAAGATCTAACTAGTTAAGTCAAGATCCCAATGAAATTCTTGAAAACATTAAACAAAGAACCCATTAAACATGAAAAAAACTAGAAATGTATAATGTAAACTAATCTAATGCCTCAAAACTCATCCCATTAGGGGATTGGTGTTACATTGATGTGGAATTTCATCCCTTTCCAAATCCCTTGGTTGAAACAAGCTTTCAAATTATTTTAATCAATGGCTCTCATTAATTTGAAGCACACTTCCTAAAAAAATAGGATGTTACAAGATATTTCCCATTTTGGAGGAGTGCAAATGGAGGAATATTTCTTTGCAAGTGGGAGGGTGAGAGAAATTAGCTAATTAAGTAATTAAAACATTTTTTAATTGTGCATGATGGATGAAATTAGGATTTTAATCAAATAATTGACTTATTTAATTAAAGGTGGATAATGGCATTCAATTAAATAATAAGGATTATTTCATCAAATGAGAAGACTTAAGGGGTTCAATTTAAATAATTCACATTATCCAATTAAATAGAATGGAAATTAGCATGAAAGGGGATGAATTAACTTCATAAAATTTATTATCTAATTAATAGCCAAACGTGATGAATTTAATTAAATAATTAACATTATTTAATTAACCGGTCAAAAAGAGGTGATTCAAGATGAAAGAGGTGTTAGTGTAGTGTCAAAAAATGTTATCCATTATATTTTCACACATGTTTGGGACCTCCCTATTAAATTAAGTATAATTTTTCCTTGATTTAGTGTTGTAATGTGTTTAACACATTCACATTAAGTCTTGGGCCCTTGTAAACTAAATGGACTTAGTTGTGCCTTATTTAGGGTGTTGTAAAGTGTATCCTAACACTTTCACGCTAATTTAGGGTTTTCATTATTAATTGGGCTTCTTTATTCCTTATTTGGCCTTATTTTGCATCCACAAACCTTAATTAATTCAACTTTCCAAGGATAATCATGACACATATGTAATGACCAATCATAAATTAATGTTTCTGGATTGTGTGGTTGAGATTTAGTGATATGGGACTCATATGCCACCTTGTACATATAGGTCCCACTTAAGTTTTGGGGCCTCAATCTATATTTCACATAAATCTAAGCTTTTCTTGAAAAATTTGTCCCATGGCCTAGCCTAATAGGACTCATACGCCACTTCTGGTGTATGAGTCTCCTGCATCTTAAAATTAAATTAAATTCAAATTCTTGGCAGGATTTTATCCTCCTAGATCTGATGTCGGCTTGTAGTGTTGTAATTTTAGGAAATTTGGCATAAACAAGTATAAATACAAGGTTATTTCACTCATTTTGAACCTAATAAGCAATCAAGTGATCTAGCAAGTTGAATAAGCATCCTTATAGAAAATTATAGTTTACAAGAGCATTCAAAAGTCTTCAAGAAATGATTATCAAGTGTTTTGGGTTATTATTAAAGTATCAAGCATCATGTCAAAGTTATCATGCATCATGTTTATTTTTGAGCTAACATTTGTGATGTAGGGTTTTATCATTCAAGTAATCATTCAATTCAAGATCCAAATCATTCTAACAAGAATCAAGATCCACATCCATTGGAGCCACTTCATACATGTTTGTAGCATTTTATTCCTAGGGTTTGGTGAGTGCAACATATCATTTTGTTCATTCATCATTCCTCCTTTCTGTTGATGATGATTTTACTCGCAACAAACAGGGCGAACAAATTCTTCATAGACAAGACCGCAAAGAGCCTATCCTTCTTGAAAGATATGGAACAAAGACAACCTAAGGGGGAATTTTGCATTACAGGGAAAATATTTTCTTTCGTTCAATCCCAAGTCTCTGATAATTAGGTCATGGTTGCACTAGGCTTGCTTTTGGATACTGATGTGATATTGTTGTTAATCTCAAAGGGACTATGGTTTTTCTTTGAATATTTTAGGTGTAAATTCCATATTGAAATAATAATTTCAAACATCATGAAACAAAAATATTTCCCATAAAATTTCATGAACATAACCGATTCTTTGCTATCACTTAAGTAGATTTAGCATTAAGCATTCAACAAATTTATGGAAAACAAAATATCTTTAATGAAATTTCTTCCATTCACTTAAATTTGGGAACATTTTCAAATATTTAAGCATTTATTCTATTTAAGGAAAATTATGTTCCCATTACATTGCTCCTTACATTTTAATTATAGCTCCTCTTTAAAAAGTGGGCTATTATCACTAATCGACCTCACATTTATTGGCTCTGGATTTAATTTCCATTTTGGTTATGAAGGCTCTAGTTTGAATTTGTTAGTGATTTTTTTTCACTGAGGTTAAAGAACAATGGAATTCTTCCCCTGGAATTATAGAACTTTATTACCAGTTAAGCTTTGGGAAAATCCCATTAAAGAATATATTACGCAAGAGATTCTCAATTCCACGTTCAGAATTGATAGTGCTCAAGTGGAGGAGAGTATTCAAACTGTGCTTGGTATTGAGGTAACTAGTCCTCATGCTTGCCAACTCCTCTTTCCCTCACAAGTGATTTCTATCTTTCTTTCAAATGCTCTGGACATGTTTCAATCTTTGAATGATATTGAAGAGTTGGCAAGAAAGTACGTTAAGTTTCAGTTTCACATTGATAACGTCGTTCTTTGAGTGGTACAACAATATAAATTTTATGAAGGTGAAGGTTTTATTAGGGGTCTCTTCCCCAGAAAATGGGTACAAAAATGCCAGGGTTTTGAGGAAATATTTGATGCCTTTCAGCTTGCACTGCAATATTCAAATAAAAACATTTTATTGTGGGCTCTAAGGAAAAACAACAGAAGAATCTATAGACTAATGGAGTTGGAAATTAAAGACAAATTCTATATTTTGTCCTTCCTTCATTTACACAACTTGCGCCCTGTTAATCAAGGCTTGTAGTTAGACCTTCAATTGCGGGTAAATTCTTCAAACCACCCATTGAATAGTGGTCAAAATAATCAGATTCAAGGTCTCGATGAACATTAGGTTGGCATGCATTCTTTTGCAAGGGCTACGACTTGGTTACTATTACATTTGGAGCCTAGGGGTAATGCTCATCCAAGGTTTGTGGCGAGAAATTCATTGCATATAGAAGGCATGGATGAAAATTCAACAAATAATCAAGCGGTCGATGACAAAAATCACTAATAGCACACTAGTTTTTTGATAATGAGTCTTTTTAAGTTTTATTTTGGGCTTGAATTGGGTCTTTTAAATGAATTATATTTATATGGGTTGAGTTAAAACTCATTCTGAGTTATTTTGTAAGGTTTATTGGGTTTTAATTTGGAATTTTAAATGGTTCATCTATGTATGGGCTGAGATAAAACTCATTTTGAGTTATTTTGCAAGGGCTGGGTAATGTTCAATTTTAGGTTAGTGTGGGTCAATGTTGCATTTTGAACTATCAACATTTTTGTACAAATGATGTAATTGGTCAATGCATATATCATATTGTTACTAGAGTGATAACTGGAGGTTTTCTTACTAGCTCTTTCCTACCAGTATGCTCCCCTGAACCAGTTTTTGTAAAATTAAACTATATATATAATAAAATATTAGTGGCTTGCCACTTTTGCCAAATATATATATATATATATACTAGAAATTAAAATTTTCTCCTGTTATTCTCCATGGATTCCCCAAAGAATTAATTAAAATAGAGCAAATCGCTTTATACTTCACCAGATTGCTTCATAGCTAAATATAAAACAGTGCAAGCTTTTAAAGAGAAGGGTTTCATTTCTGGACACCGAGAAGGTTCTGTATGCACCCTTAAATGACGTAGCTTACAGTCTTGTTCGGTCAAACTAACAAAACCAACTACAAAAGATACTGAGATAGGTAGCTATCTAACAAGCTTTGATATTAATTAGTGTCTATGTGCATACAAAGTTTTATGTTGGAATGGTTCAGAAAATAGGAAAAAAGAACAAAACTTAAAAGTTTATGCTCCTCTGACATCCACAAATTTTGAACTTAAAAAAAAAAATGAGGATCCTCTGGCCTTTTATAGAACACAAGGCTTAGATAGGATAAGACAAATACATGAGGTAATCCAAGGGTCCAATCTCATCAAGGCACGTGGAATATAGTGACCAATAGGAGAATTGTAATTGAAGTCAATGGAAGTCAACTCCAATCACTCATTGAAGCTCTTTGAGTGTTCTACTTTTTCATATTTTTCATGATGATACTTTGAATCATGATAATGTGTAGGGCCTTACCATATATTCAGAATGAAAAGGTGGAATTTTTTCCCCCACACATTGCTTGGCTCTGGTTCTATCACTCTCGGGAATGGGATCTCCTAAGAATAGACATTTGCTTCCACCACATGTGAAATACCGAGATCCCCAGCATTCCGGTGGACTCAAAGCCCTCGACATTATAATCTCCTAGAGTAATCAAACCGGACCAAAAATTATTCCATCCATGATTCAAGTTTTCCTGACTGTCCATACCTGAACTTTGCATCACAATCTGCATCTCTTGCAATCACAAATTCCATACATTAAATCCCCTTTTTAATTATTTTTTTATAGCATCTCATATAAATAAAACCATTATTCAAATGTTAGTACACAAATCCCATAATCAACACGCCTTTCAAAAGAATATCATGAATCCTCATACTCATATATACTAGATTATAGGGATCATTTGAGAAAATTAAAATTTTAACATTTTTCTTCACATCGCAACTCGGTACCCAGTACTCGTTATTCAACTTTACCCACTTACTTTCCTAGACCTCGATTATATTAGAATTCCATTATATTGGAATGCTTTATACCGAAATGTTTCATATCGGACCGCCTCATACTGGACCAGAGCCTTCCACTTGAACTTATATTACCTTTCTCCTTTCACATATTACCGGTACTCGGTGCCCAAAACACTTGCCTTACAAAGTACTTTTGTTATCAAAGATTTTCTCTTTTCACTTTCAGTGATCTTCCAATTTGCTAGCTCCTACAATAAGAGATATTTTTTCACTTGGGTCCACAAGTCTTTTTAGTCTTGGGGTCTGTTGTGAGACCACACAACAACTTGCAACCAATAAAATGAAATTTAAACCAAACTTGAAATTAAATCACCAATTGTAAAGTAAAACTTATGCATATTTTTAAAAAATAGCTTCTACCTTCACCTACACTTTAGCATAAATAAGTAAAACTCCACCAGAAACATCCATTTGTGCTCTAATTAATTCCTGTTTTCAGAACTTAGTAAAAAGAATCAGTTCATTAACATTGAACTACATAATATAGTAATCCTCCAAAGCCAACCAAGGATAGAGCCTTGTTACTAGTCAAGCGTCCATAGCCCCAACAAGGTTATCTTTGTAATTCCCCCATAGCTCTACTTTCGGTCAGGTGTCCATAGCCCCGATAGAGTTATTTGGATAGCCTAAAGAGTTATATCTTTTTTTTTTTAGATATAGCAATGATAGCTCATTTTTCACTTTTGATATTTCAATGATAACTCATTTATCAACTTGCAAGCAATGAAGCATCGCTATTAGGTTGGTAATTATAGTGGTAGTGAAGGTTACTTTTTGATTTTTCATTCAATGTAAATTCCTTCATCAATTCACTACTTCCCAAAAACTCATTTAACAATTCTCTATAAGTGTGTGTTTCCAACTAAATTTCACTAATTTATGCCAAATCCTAGCTAACTGTAGCACACTATATGATTAAAAAATATGCATAAATTAAAATTTAGCAATATACAACTTAATCACCAAATTTAAATCTAAATTTAGAAACATCAATTACCACCCTTTCGATTAAATTTTATGGCAACTACTAAAATTTCTGCTAGCTATTTCGACTTGACGGCATTGCACTTCATTAATGTATTGGAAATTGTCATGATTACCTTGAAACACAATCACATTATTTTGCAAGCATTAAATTCACACGCCTCATTCAACACGTATTATCTCTTCAACTTACTCAGGTGATGATGTGTATTGCCTTGCTAGCTCCATTCCCCTTTGCATTCCACACACATAACACCTCCATTATTAATACGACTCTTTTAAACAATGTGAAATGACCACTATTAATTTTGAAATCTTCAACTTGCTTGATTCGCAATCTCCATACTGCTAAAATTTGAACCAACTTTCTACCAGATATGTGTAAAGAATTAATTTGATTTAACCTTTGACTCTGAAGATAATTATCCAGCTGCCACCTTGCTTACAATTTCCAAAAAAGTAATTTGCTCAAGGAAACTATGTACCGCAACTTTCTTATAGCTCTCTATAAATTCATGCATTTCTTCTCAAATTCTCCACACTTTTCCTTTTTCTCATTTTTTTTTCTCTACTTGTTTATGCAATTCTGTTTTGTGTCTTTCAATTTCCTTCTTAACCATGGATACTCCAATTTTCTTAGGTTGTTCTCGCAAACTAAATTTTTTCTTAGGGAGCATCACATCTCAAAGGATTGAAAAGGTCTTCTTCATTAGGACTTCCAATTTTACTATGCCAAACTTATGCTTAGTCCTTGGGGAAAGATATGTTGCATCCAGTCGCTACTTTCATTTTTATTCTGAGATAGCTTCTCACTTTGTAGTGTCACTTTTGGACATTGGGCTACCTATTGAAGACGTTTGCACTACTTCCAACTTGATAGTGAAACCTGAATTCTTGAGGAATCTGGATACCATTTTAGCTATTGCACATCCAACCATTGGGATTCCCTCCATGGATGATATTCCTCGGTTCTTGGAACACGGAGAAGTGGTTCCACTTTGGGCTTTTCTTACTGATCTCCATATCCAAGACTTTGAAACCCACCGGGAACTCGCCTACATAGGGTATTTAGCCCTGATAGAAGAGGCGTCCCACATTGACTGAATGGTTGTACTACTGTCTGCAACTTTGCTCACCATCTTTTTTTATTATTATTTCTTTAATATTTTGAACGAGGATTTCGATATCTGATGTATATACGTGATATACACCTATATATATTTCTATTTTTAGTACTTTTTCAAAGCATGTTTTACTGTGTATGGCTTTATTATTTCTCTTTCTCTACTCAATTTTACAAATGTTTAAATTCACTCTCATGTGTAAGATAAATTTAAGCAGAATTTGTTAATGCAGAGGCCAGGCAAAAGAAAAGAACAAAAATGAAGAAGAAAAAAAAAACAAACACAAAACCCTACAAAAAGAAAACTAACCCTAACTACCCTAACTCTAACATAGCAAAAGATTAATTCTAATAAAGCAATTTACTTCAATTTCTACAACTATTTCACTTATCAACATTTTCAATATTCTACTATAACAATGAATTATCTTAAATTTTTTGCATTTAAGCATCGTAAATTAAAAAGTGTACTTACCCATAATTTGGCTCAAATGTATAAAAATGATCTCATTAGAGATCGATTGCACATATTTCATCTAATGTGACCATGTTGTACCTTCCTCTAGCCCTGGTCCATTTCCATGAACGACTACATTTATTTCTCTGCTTCCTCTTCCTCTAAAAATCTTCATATCTTTGGCCACCCTATTTTCACTTTGCATTTCGTTAGACCAAGATATATGATCCATAATTAGAGGCTTACAAAATAACTTGCAAATTAATCCTAATTACAATTTTTCCCCAATCCAGATAGAATTGCGTGACTATGTTGTTTAATCATTGAAATTACAGACTAGGTTCACTTTTACATAAATTGATGAAATTACTAATTACAAAAATGTTGTAATTAGAAATCAAATACTGAATTGAAAAATAAAAAGAAATAGAGAGAATGATAGATAGAAGATAGAAGAATAAGACAAAAGAGGAGATAATGCTGATTGATAACGAAGTTCATGCAATCAGGACTATGTCTATGGGCCCACTTCTCAAGTAGGACTGCTTTATTAATGTTGTCAAGCAATAGAAATGCCTTGTTACAATATCCAAGCTCCAAAACTTGCATAAAATTTCTCACAATCTCCTCTCAACACTTGAAGACACTCAAAAGGCCTTCGTGCTTACAATATTCTCCTCCAAAGAATTATTTCTCCAAAATGAACTTGATTAATTCTCAAGCCAAAACTCTCCCCTTTTTATACAAATTTATTTGCTCAATATGGCTAAAACCATATGATTTTGAAAATCAGCCCATATCACCCATGACAAGTAATAATCTTCACAATCCCCCTATATTTACATATAAAAATATTTGAAAATATTCATAAACCTCCTTTAAGTCATATAAATCTTTAACCAATTATTTTAAGTCCCTTAAAATATCATAATTCGTTGAAATATGAGAAAGGTGGTTAAAGGGGTTAATTTGTTGAAATATAAGTTTACGGGCTTTATTTCTCTCCTTGTTTTAACAAATATGGTTTAATCCATATTTTTTTCCACTTATTTAGTCCATGTCAGTGCCAACTGACTAGTCCTGCAACATCATCTACCACGTGTCCTACCAAGTGTCAAGTTTTGGTGATGCCACGTCACCACTTTGCCCAAGTTTGACCGCAACTTTGACTAGTCATAACTTCCACATATGGACTCGGATTTGGTCTATTCAAAATGCGCCAGAAAGCTCTCAATGAGATCTACGTGATGGAACTTGTATATAAACGTTCCATGATCATTAATTTTTCTGGTTGAGCAGCTTTGACTTCATGTTGACCAAACTTTTACCAAGCATATCTTAGGCATACGATCTCCTTTTAACATGATTCAAGTTGTGTTGAGAATGTGTAGGTGAGCCCTATGCGATGGAGCTAGTTCCATATGATTCAAAGAATGCAAATTTTTAAGGTCTTCTAGATCCTCCTAGATCATTCCTCCCAATTGAGAAGCTTTTGGACCTCCAAAAGTTTTTTTTTACATAAAATTTAAGTGAGGGCATTGTCACCTCACTTGCCAAATATCATCTATCCACCTTGCTAGAATTTTGATCATCTAACTCACCACAAACAAGATGAAGAATGAGATAGCATAGCTGATACAATTATCTACAAATTCATCAATATTCATTGTCACATCCGTCATCCACATAGAACTAACTAGTAGAATAACAAGCAACAGTACTGAATAAACTGATGTAAAGGAAAAAATATCAACACACTAGATCTCTTGAATAGGAACATTGTTAGAAAATGAATCATTCAAACCCTCTTTTACCACCTTTGGCTGAAGGCTTAATTGTGCTTGCAACTGATCCTCACACTGTGCTATCAGTGACACCTTATCATGATTAGCATCGTCATTCTTAGTACCACTAGTTGTTACAGACATAAGGGTTAACTTATTGCTTGCATTTACAATAATCTTCATATGCCTTGTGTTTACAACAGATCTATCATTCTTCATGTGATGAGCTTTTACCATGTATTCAATTCCATCCTTAAAAAAATGATACCTATTATGTTCCCTATAGAAAATGTGTTGGAAGACTAAAATCACTAAGAGGGGGGGCCGAATCAGTGATTTATAAAATCCATAAATTTTTTGAGTTCAGTGTTCACTTTTAATCCAAGAAAACAAATGAAAATTTGAAAAGCAGATTTGACTTGTATATCAACTAAGCATATGAATAAGACATTGATATGGATAGACTTAAATGAAATTTCATGGCATTAACATGATAGCTTCAATGTAAACATTTGCATAAATGAAAAAGAATCATTTAACTATGAAATGATAAGAACAAACATCACAATCTATCAATAATATCATAACAAGCAATGCCACTATAATCCCATGAATTTGATGAGTGGAAAACCCTCTTGGGGTAGAAAAACCACTCCAAAATGATGCATTACTGGCTTAAATAAAACCACTATTTACAATTCCTTACAACCAGAATTTAGAGCACCAACCCCTTACAAATTTAGGAACACCCATTCCAAGGAGCACCAACCCCTTTTAACACATAACAATTATAGCATCATATCAAAACACTAGAAGTGTAGACTTTGCAACTCTATAATTTCAATAGAAAACTATGTATAAATATCTCAATAAGCACACTGAAGAATGTTGTGCATCAACATCTTCCTTTAATACAATAATATGAGAATCATAATAAAATATTTTCAATGCAGTACAATTTTTGCACAATATGACTTAAGCTTCATATTCCTTTCTCTAATCACAAGAAAAATTCCTGAGAACCATCTTTTTAAAGATACTACGAATGATAACTTATGTAAGCCATTTGAATAATTGAAAATCAACTTGGGTTAGAGTTTAGAAACCCTAAACAAAAAAAATAGTTACTTGAGAGATATGAGAAGCCCTAACCAAATTTCATTTTTTCCAATAAATGAAAAAAAAGATTCAAATATTGTTATCCTTCAAAATCTTCTATACCTTGCTTCTTCAAAAGAAATATTACAACCCAGAACAAGAAAATTACTCACCTTGTTGTCGAAGAAAAACTCAACTGTAAGAATACCTGAAGCTAAGCTGAGAGCCCACTGTCCAGCCGACAAATCAACACTTCTACAGTCGGAGCTCAACATTTCAACCATATTGTCCATCCAAAAAATCATCACTTCTATAGTTGGAGCTCAAAATTTCAACCATGTATTGTTAATTGAGCTCATATATTGAGCTGAGTCTATAAAACCACTGCATACTATCAAGAAATCCAACTATCATTGCAGAGACAAGCAACTCTATGGCAGCTAGGGTTTCAAAATGGAGCAACAATAAAAATTCCCTAAAAACTTGTTCTTTCAAGTCTATCAAGGACTATCAAATTCATTGATGATTTGAGGTCCGAGAAAATCAAACACAACAATTAATAAACAATCATAATTCCTTAGAGTCTGATGACAAAAGAATAATAATTCCCAACATTATAATGAGTTATTACAGCCACACGTATGTTTTGCCAATTATGGCTGTCAGCCTTTTTTATTAAAAAAACTTGTAATAATAAAAACTTCTAGTGCCCGATGCCATATAATATTGATGTCACTGCCATGTGACTTTAACAAAGAAAACTCCAAAAAAGAACTGAAATAACCAATCGATATGCCAAGGTAATCAACAATACAATGTGCCAAAATAAACCAATTAAGGTTTATATTGTATGCCACACTAAATCAATCAAGATGCTTATGAACACTTCAATGTTGATTATCATAGCAAGGCCCATATAAAGAAGCCGCCTTATAATGCCCATGTAGAGAAATCAAAGAGCCATTGACATAATTATGATATTTTCAAGTAAAAAATGCCATGAGATATACAATAGAAATGTGCATAAACACATTAAAATGTAACAAGAAAGACCAAATGACCTTAGTCACCTGAGAAATGATTGTTTTGACAAACTGAACCTGCACAATGCCTTATCATATGATCTTGAAAATGATCGATTCTGAATAACCTGAAAGTGAAGTAGCATCAATCTGAAAAACCAAGTTTTGTCAATATGTAAAGATGACAATCAACCAATATGCTAAACAAGTAAGCAAGTGTCATCATGTATACCATGTGTACCATGATCAACCTGAATACCCTGATCACAACATCATGCATGATTTCCTTATATATGATGTTCATGTCAGATGCACTTCTGATAAAATCTCCTTGAAATATGTATTTGACACAATTCCAACAGAGAAAACTTTATAAAACATTATACCTTGCTAGAAGACTATATGCTCATTGTCCATGATGTCTAAGAGACCTGACAATTCTAGGGGGAAGAGTGATCAAGTGATCTTGGAGGAGTCTCGACAAGATACCCTCTTGATCAAGAGGAGAAGGTGGTCTTATGGTTTGTTTCAAAGATATATCTTGCTTAGTAGTGGATGTCATACTTACACAAGTGACTCCAGATTGCGAGATTTCATTCTTCCCATTATAGGAAGGTATAAAATCTAACAAAGTCAAATCATGAAAATTTTGTGAGATGAAATTGATATTAAGTGAAGGTGTAGTTGTGTGTTGCATGTTTGGTAAAGGGTGATGTTCAAGACCACTAGTTGTTAAGGATGGTTTAGGAGTGTGTTTTGCGAGATTTTTTATATTGAGTGAAGGCTTGTTGATCTCGATCAAACTACAATAACCAAGACCATGAGTTGTTTGGTGTGTGTTAGGCTCTCTACGGTTGCGGATACCTTGTTCTCGAGCACCACATCCTTTTCCACTATACCCAAGTTGTTTCATGAGGTCATACCCTTTTCCATAAATTTGTTCCATTACTTTGGAATTGGTTGGTTGTTCGTTATTGTGTTCGTCAAAGGTTGTTGTGTAGTTTGTGGCTTTGTCTAAAGTGGTTGAGGAGGATGCTTTCAAAAGGTTGTCTAAATTTTGTGTTGTCATGATGGTTGGTGTCGTTTTTCTTTTGTGTGAATATGTATTCACCCATAAATGATGGTGTGAATTCTAGGGATCCCTAATCATCACCAAATAATTTAGAAACTAATTCATCATTATGAGTTCAACTTCAAGAGGATCTATATTGGATGTTGGAATCAATGTTTTCAAAGGACTTGTTGCTCCTTTTTCAAGGTTCAAGCAACTTTCAGGCTGGGGGTCTATTTCAACTTGATAAATGTTTTTGTTATACACATATTTCATTCTATGATGAAGGGTTGAAGGAACTGCATTCATCTCATGAATCCATGGTCTATCTAAAAGAAGAGTACATGAGAGATCATAAGGCATGGCATGAATAGGATTTTGTAGAGTAACAACCCCAACCATAATAGGTAAAGTGGTTACACTGAGCGGTTGCTTTGTTGAATTATCAAATACACGAATAGATATGGAATTAGGTATTATTTGTGACCTATCAACATCTAGTCGATCAAGGAGAGTCACACTACACACATTCAGGGCAGAACCATTATCAATAAGATTTCTCTTTATTCCTCTCCTATTGTATCAAGCAATGATCATGAAAGCTTCGTTTTGTTTTTTCAACTCTAAAGGAGGGAGCTCATGTTGATGGAAAGTAATGTAAAGAGTAGTTTGATTCATTTTATGGATTAGAGCTATCACATCATTACAATTTGTACCATTAGGAGCTTTAATTTGTTTTAAGGTTGTTTGAAGAATATTGTGGTAATTTGGTGAGTTTTCAAGCAAATCCCAAAGGGAAATTTTGGCAGGGGTATTCTTTAATTGTTCAAAAATATCATACTCCTTTTTGTGTGGAGTATAGTGAGGAGCACTAGGAAGATTAGGTAGGGTTAAGGAGGGTGGGGTTGGTTGTGGTAGTTGTGGATTATTACGAGTGTTATATGTATGAGCAACAATATCATTACTAGATTGTTGTGATACATTGGTGTTAGGGGGGTAAAGGGTGTACTAGGTTGGTTGGAGGGGTGAGGTTTATGTGAAGGTGGGTAAAGAATAAGTTGAGGTTTATTTTGAAGTTTTTGTTGGTGTGAAGGTGGGAAGAGAGTAAACTTCGGTTTGTTTTGAGGTGGAGTTTTATGTGAAGTGGGATAAAGGATAAGTTGAGGTTGAATAATGTTAACATCCCATAACAAGTGAGAGTCTTCATTTTCTTTGAAGGGAATGTTATCTTCGTCTTGAGTCATAATATCCTCCCTAGAAGGAGAGTTCTTAGAAGAAAAAAAAACCACATGTTCATGAAAATTAAGGTTTGGTTCATCCAAAATAACTTCATTGCCACTAAGGGAGTTATTAATTGTTGAATGTGTTTGATTATTGATAGTGGGGAGATTAGGGGAAGATTCTATTGGATTACTTGTTTTTTCTAAGGTCTCATTCTCTTGTTCCGTCTTATCTACCCTACAAGGAGAGATTGTGATATGTTCATCCAAGTTTGAGGTTTGTAAAGTAGCTTCATCACAAGTGGAAGAGGCATCGAGAGAAGGACCATTATGATTTTCAAATAGGTTTTCCCTAATGGTAGGAGCATTAGGGAAGGGAGGATCAAGGGGTCCATGAGTCTTAATAGGGATATATTTTGACACCAACCTATCCTCTTTACATCAAGGAGGGATATTATGAGAGGGACAAGATTGAGTGTCATGACTATGGAGAATTGGTAATGTGATGTTTACGAATGTGTCTATGACCTCATGTTCTTGTTGTCTAACATCATCCAAAGGGGAATAAGGAAATGGACAATCAAGACCATCAAGGCTTGTAACTTCTTGCACCAAGATACCTTCGTCACTAATAGGAGAGGTATCAGGAGAAGAACAAGTATGATTGTTATGATTGTCTACATTACTATTCGCATCAATGGGCAATGTAAAATTAAGGATTGTATCAATGTTTTGATCATGTTTCTTAAAGTCCTCATTGTTGTAATCAAAATTGAGCTCATAAAAGGGAATGTTGTGCTTATACAATCCACTATTAATGAAATCAAAGCCACATATTTTGAAAGAAAAAATTCTATTATGAAAAATGAAAGAAAGTGCAATGCAACATGACTTAAAAGGAAATGCAATTTTTAGTTTTTAAGAAAGCTAATTTTTTGTTTATACAATGCAACAATTTGAAAATGAAATTTTTTGAATGCAAAAGTGAAATTAAACAATGCATGAAATGAGCTAATTAAGGCTAGATTTAACAAAATGCATGCTACAGAAATGCAACTGAATGATATATACAGGTTAAGGCACCAAACAGGAGCCTAAAAATAAATTTATGAGTTCTGTAAAATGTTGTTTCAGGGGTGAGAAGGGACTAATTCGCCTAAGGTGGAGAATGAGTCCCAGTATGGATTTTTTTAGAATTTTCAAAAGTTTTTGACTAATCTTGATGATTTTTGAGTGCTACAATGCAAAACTAAATGAAAAATATAGAATTTTAGAAAATATAAATGTTAAATGCCAAAAATGCAACCTAAATGCACTTTTCTATGAAAGAAAAATTTGAAATCTATCATGCAAATTAATTCATGTAAGCCCTAATGCAAGCAAGATCTATGATGAAGGACACCGAATAAGAAAAGAGAAGTATTATAAAACAGGTTCACCAAAATGAAACATGGATTTTTGGGACCCACTTACTTTCTAACACTTCTAGGGTTTTTCACCTAAAAGGAGAAAGAGGGGTAAAAAATGCTTATGTTCACATTCAAATATTAGCATAAAATGAATGGAAAAAGGATCTAAAGTGCCTAGATGTAATGGTGGAATGAAAGAAACTACTAATATTGATTGACTAATGAATAGAAACTAAATGAAAACAACTTATTTAAATCACATTGTGTAATGCAAAATCACCTACAAATGAATGGGAAAATGCAACAAAAGTGAATCAAATTGAAAGTTTGCACCTGTAACTTTGATGAAGACTGAAAATTGCTTTTGAAATGTTGTTGATGATGTTTTTCAAGCCTGGAGGGACTCATTTTCCATCCTAAGTGAATCAGTCCCAGTTCTGGTAAACTGAGTCAAAATCTATTTCTGTCAAAAGGGTGTTAGGAAATGCAAAAACCACAAAACTGACCTGGAAATAGGACTCATTCGCCACCCATGGCGAATGATTCCACTTTTGAATTTCTAAATATTCAAGAGTGGATTCTAGAGCTTCTAATATGTACTTTGATGTTCTACAGGTGTCCACTTCCAAAACTCTTATGTACGGGCTTGAAAATGAGATTGTGTTGATTCTTTGACTTGTTGATGAAGAGAGGACTTTAACAACTTTGCAATTTGATCTTCCATGATTTATAAGCTCCCAAGAGACCTAAATCTGCAAACACACAAGAAGAGAGGAAGGAAATATTGAATGTTAAGGCATCAGGGTTTGCCTAAGTCAAACCCCTTTTAGGTAATTAAACCAAAATGATGAAAGAATGGAATGAAACATGAAATAATGGAATAGATTACCTTGCCATGATGATAGATCTTGAAATTCTACAACAAAACATGAAGAATCTACCCTTGAATGTCTTAGGAAGCTAAATTAATGACTTGTAATGTGAAATCCCTAGCTTACTTGACTTGATGAGGTTTAATGAGATTAAGAAATGAATGGTGGATGAGAGAGATTAGGAGATATGAAATGAGGAGAAAAAAACTTATTTATACACACTTCTGCCTTAATTAACCATTCATACCTCATCATAGGCTGACATCAAGTGTTGTTGAATAAAAACCCGAAAAGAAATTTAAAATATTTTGAATTTGGGGCCAAGGGGGACTCATTCGCCTCCCATGGTGAATGTGTGCCACCTAGGACCTAAAAACAAGTGTCAAGAAATAAGTTGTATTTAATGTTGTTTGTCAGGATAATATTCAAAAATCTCTAACTCATTTGACTGCAAAATCCAACGAAACTGTCTTGCAAAATATGTATAATTTGATGTATTGTCGGGTGCTTGTAAAATTTGATGTGTAATTTTCATTTTTTTGAAAGTTTATCCCCGACGTTCGTCAAAATGTTGGCTATCATTTTCGTCGAATTTTCGATAAACATGAAAAATAGAAAAAAATCAAATTGTGGCCAACATAACGAAAAGTGAGTTCGCGCCTAATTTATTGCAACAATGTTTGCTCTACTTGAGACATTTTGTGGAGAACTAAGGACAATTTTCTTGGTAAAAATTAGAAAAAATTCAAGAAGATATTGCCATGTTGAGGGTAGTCATTATCTTTTTGCAGAATTTAGTTGTGAAGTCAGATTTGTAGTTCTAGGTTTGAGAATCATATTTTAAAACAACATCTCATCAGATTTCATTTTTAGAGGTTTAGGATTTTGAGAATTTCATGTCCAGATTTTGTTGTGTGGAATCACCATAAGATCACAACCAAGGAACAAATTCTTGTGACTATAATTATGTGATCCTTAACTCTGTTAGTCGTGTGGCACAACTGTGCTATAACAAATACAGGATGCATTCATGTGTGACCCAAGTTTAATGTGGCTATGTTGTGATAGAAATGGAGGCACTCATATAATGTAGTTAATTCAGGTTGTATAATGTAGGTGTCAATCATCATTGGGTGCATTCAGGTTGTCGCAAGTTTAATAGGTTAGGATGTAATTATAGCATGATCGAAGAGTGATTACCTCTTACTGCAATAAAGAGCCTATAAATCTGGTTGATATGAGAGTGGTTGTGTTATATCAATTATGTAGTGCATTCAAGCACAACCCATGTTTAATGTGCTATTCTAGAGAGTGATCAAGATTTTCTAAACCTTATGAATGTTACTTGACATATATTTGCATAATCTCAAATTCCTTCAGAGGCTTTTGAAGTATCAATGTATTCTATATAGGGTTTAGAATGATTTCTTTTAATTAAAAAAATAAATAAATGATGTATTTCCCTGTAATTAGATAATGTGGAGATCTCCTAAATCTGCCCCAGCACACTATCCTCTTTGGCACTGTATTCATTACTCTAGCTACTAGGGTTTTACATGCAACATCTTTAATATCTTCATGACCGTGGCTTTTAAATAGATCTCAGTCTTTGCTTTAATCCTTTTCATGGTAACCCTTGAGTTCCATAATCAACTTCAATATCTTCTAAGAACGATGTCTTAATCTAGACTGCATAGTATGCATATAAAGCAAGTCCTTCATACCTGCCATTGTTCCAAACCACCACTCACTTCCTTGCTTAAAATGTTGCCTCCATAAGCACAATAGCATGTTTTAAAATCATGGTTGCCAGTGATTGACCATTAAGGTCACCACTTTCATCATGAAGATACAATGAGATTTTTGTCTTCAAACTCAAGGCATTATGCAAGATAACATTGTGAATTGTTTGTTGTGTACGATTTTATTTTATTGGACATTTACTGCTTTGCTAACTTTCTTTAAGACTGGGTATTGCACCCTCAGCTGCAATCTCAAACAACTCACTCACTATCACTTGAAGATTCCTGTCATGAGCATCCTTCTATAAAATAAAACTATGCCCTATAGACTGCCTACTTACTATAGGGGACTCATTGTTTCATGGTATTGTATTTCTTAATATCCTTCAACCTTATTGACACTACTTCATAGTCCAAAAGGTATTATTCACTATTGTCCCATATTTGATGAGTCTCAAAACACTGCTCAAACATGCAATCCACTACCTCCATTATACATTAATGGCTACGAAGAAACATTGAACCTATGATTACCACTGTTACTTCATTTGGACAGTCATTCCCTGATTGCATTTTCTTTTTCTAACACTACCAAAAGAATTTGAAAAACCCTTAAGGTCAGCAAGGGGGTAAGGAAACTCAATGTTAAAATCTCCACTTTACTATGCAAGGTTTGAGCTTTATTATCTTGTCACTGCTCAGCCTCTTTTTGATTGTCACATCTCAAGTGACTGTCATTCTTCTTACCATAGATTGCATTTTCAAATGTCACTATGATACATAGTGTGCTTGTTATTGGCTACAATCTTTAGATTGCAATATTTTGTTATTACCTACAATGTCTCAATCTTTTTGGTATTGCAACCTCACTAATCCGCTATAGTTATTGTTTATGTTTCTATGGAGGCCTAGGGTTTTTACCCTAATCATGCTCTTACCAATGCTTTTGTTGTTGTTTATTAGGGCTTTCTCAATGTTGAGGGCCCTAGGGATAAACTCGTCATAAGAAGTGACACATTGCATCTTTAACTAAAAGGATAAATTCGTATTGACATTAGCAATGATGATTCCAACTTGTTTATCCTTAGGAATGGGTCACTTGCTCTTACTAGCTTGCTACCTCCATCATTGTAGGAAGTTTGTGATCAAGTTCAATATTCTGATTTTAGGAGTCTTAATGGTTGGAAATCATAGTAAAATTAGAATTTAATAAGTTTTGGAATTAGCATTTTAAAGTATTTTTTGGGGCCATTAACTTTAGACTATCTTCTCTTTTGTAGGGGTAGTTGCATGCCAATTTTTTTTGGTGTAAAATATTAGAATTATTAGATTATGTTACCTGTCTATGAATAAAAATTATTGGAGTGTGAGTTTGATATTTTTTGAAGATCTAAATAGTCAAGCTTGGTAAAAAAAAATAATGTTAGATAATATTAGTCTTGAACAAAATGAAGAGACACTTGATAGATTGTGGGCTAGATTGAAAAGAAAGGGTGATGGGAAATGTTATTGTCCTTGCAATAATTGTAAGGGCTTAAAGAGGAAACAACTTTTAATCACAACAACTAAGAAACATTATAGGCAGCGTGGTCATGTTGAAGGGGGGCATGATTATCATCCATTGGTAAATTTTTCATTATATGTGTTTATATTGATTGAATTTATAAAATTTTATATCATTTTAACATTATATATATATATATATATATATAATCACTTGATCATGATCATGGTTTATTTGTGTCTATCATTATTATAAAGGTGGGGCACCCTAGGGAAGATGATATGGATTATCACAGCCCAAAGAATGTGGTTTTGTAAGTGGATGAACATGGAGCTATGAATATCAAAGATGAAGTTAATGACCCTATGGAAGAAGATGATCATGTGCCAGAAAACATAGTTGAAGATGATGGTACGAATACATTGATCCATGACACATTTAGTGGTAGAGCTGATCATGATGATCAGGATGACTTTGATGATGTTCATGATTTACCTGTACTTGAGAAGGCATATGAGCCCCTTTATGAAGGCTCCCAAACAACTCTTCTCTCTATTGCATTGTTTTTGTTGAACTTGAAGGTTATGAATGGTTTATCAAACAGAAATTTAATGGATGTTAAGGTATGTCATATATGTCATCTTTTTTCATCTATTTTAATTATTGTCAGTTCATCACTAGTAAATAAAGGATGAAATATGTACCATTAATATTCTTTATATTAACAAATTATTTTTTGTTTTAGATTGATTGGTGAATTTTTGTTACCACCATCAAATATTTTACCTCTCTCATACTGAGATTTCTCTGCCATTATGAAATATATCATAATGGAGTATCAAGCAATAGATGCATGTCTCAATGATCATATTATATATCATAAACAATAGGAATTTGCAACAGAATGCCCGGAATGTCATATCAGTAGATATCGAACAGATCAACTAACAAAAAAGGTGTCTCACAAGGTTCTTCATTATATTTCCATTATTCCACGTATGCAATGATTATTTAGGTGCGAAAGCTTAGCACAATGTATGGATTACCATGCACAGAATATAAGTGGAGATGACATTCTTCGAATGCCTGCAGATGGTTCTGCATTTAGGAACATGGAGGAAAAATGGCCACACTTTAAAGAAGAACCTCATAATCTCAGGCTTTCATTGGGAGCGAACAGTGTCAATCCATTTGGAGAGCTGAGATCTATTTACTCAGTGTGGCCTATTTTTGTTATCAACAATAACATTCCTCCATGGATGTCAATAAAGAGGGAGCACATAATTTTTTCAATGATTGTTCCAAGTATTTGTTTACATCAATTTTTCTTTAACATAGTAGCATCTCATTTGTCTTATTTGTTGCATAATGACTTATATTTTTTTCATTCAATAGTCATGTACATTATTTTATATATATTGCAGCAAAATGGTTATAATAATTATGTAATGTTTATGTTCATTCAACTAGGTAAGTATCAAGTTAAAGATATGAATGTATATATCAAACCTCTTATCGACAAGTTACTAAAGTTATGGAATGGCGTCACTATGTATGACGACTCTAGACCAATAGGACAAAGAAAATTTCAATTCCATGCAATGCTTGTATGGACAATTCATGATGCCCCAGGGCTAACACATTTTTGTGGTATGTTATAACGTTCAACTGCACTTTAACAATATTTAATTTGATGAAGTAGATATCATGCATGTTTTTAAAATAATCTATTCATTATATATAATTATAAAAATTGACATATTTAATCCAATTATATATGATCTTGTACGTCTTCAAAAAAAGGGAAAATTTGCATGTCCAATTTGTGGTCCAAAGATGAAATCTTGTCGTTCAACAAGTTTAGGAAAGCAGGTGTTTGATGACTATAGGCACTTCCTCCATAGAAATCATAATTATCGAACTACTGAAAAACATCATTTCAATGGGAAAGAGGAGACTACATCAAAACCACGAAGAATGAAACCTCACCTATGGAAGTTGGAATATAATATCTAAATTAATTGTCAAGGTTATACATCAGATCAAATTGTTTATCTATCATACATGATATGTTTTGAATTTATATTTTTATATTGTGTTGTGTTTACTCATGTTGTAATTGACAATGATTGTCATTGTTAATTTGTTTAACTTATATGCTTCATGAAGGTCATCAAGGCATTAATGGCTGGCTTCCACAGGGACTAAAAAGTTATCCCAGACAATTTAGTAGGTTGCCCTACTATGAGTAGCTACAAATTGTGCATTTGTTTGATACAATGCATATTAGAAAGAATATAACATAAACGTTATGAAAAATATTGGATGGAAGGCATGACAAAGAAAAAAATGTCAAAATTTGTAGTGACATTCAAGAAGCCAATCATGAATGAAAAATGTCTTTTAATTAAATAGCGATGGAGACCAAATTAATATAAGTGCCCTTCCTTGGTTATTAACAAATCAACAAACCAATGCTATAAAAGAAGTCATACGAAAAAATTCAATTTCCCACAGGATTTGTTGTGAACATAAACAATATAATAACAAAGAAAGGTGAATTTGGGTCAGGGATGAAAATGCACGATTGGCATACCTTCATTAAGGTAATTATTCTGGTACATTATATACAGTTTTATAATGCATGTACTTTTCAGTGTATTATGTTTACTACTTTTGGAAAAATAATGAAAAGATCATTTTATAATTGTTGCAGTACGTTCTACCTCTATCTCTCCCAGACATCTTTGACAACAATGTCAAGAAAGTTATATATGATCTTGGAAAATACATGAGGTAAGTAGCGAGATTTTTTCAATTCGTTGTATACATCTTATAATTTCCATTTGTTTTACTTGTTATGTAATATACTGTATATTTTTGTTAAATCTCGTTAATATATTTGCGTCTTGAATCACTTGTAGATGGCTATCATCTAAATAAATCCATAGAGAAGATATAAATTATTGGAAGAGAAAAATTCCTCCTCTAATGTGTGAAATGTAAAAGTGTCTACTTTCAACATTTTTCAATGCACAAGAACACTACCTCATACACCAGGTTGAGGAGATTGAATTGTGTGGACTGTACACACAAGGTCAATGTGGATGGTTGAGAGGCACTTTAAATTTTTGAAGGCTTTGGTTAGAAAAAGAACATATCTTGAGGGTTCTATGGTGGTGGGATATATGGTATACCAGACCATGGTGTACATTAGTGAATATCTTCCTACGTTTGCAACAAAGATCCATGTAGATCGCATTTGGGATCCCAACTCCACTAAAAAATTCAAAGGGGAGTACCTAATGGTGAAAGGTAGATTGAGGAAAGTGATAGGTAATTATAAGATAGTCATGGAGATTAATTGGAATACATTTTATATATGGTTTTTATGTATATTATACTTATTTAATTTTTAATCTTCAATATACATCAATTATAAATTAAGGTCTTATACTATGGTATTTAACTAATTATACGTCATTTGTGAATTTCAATTTATTTTGATACAGTTGGTTGAGAGTGGGATGCACTACATTTGTACGTCGCCAACAACTTGATTGAATGACGGTATGGATTGAACGATGTCAACAATTTGGTCGTGCATTAACATGGGAAGGTGTGGCTTCATTGGTTAAAGAAGCTCATCGTAATGGAGATTCCAATGTTACACAAAGGGAAATTGATTTAGCATATGGTTTAAGAGATAAACAGGTATGTATAAATGGGTATACATGTTGGATCATGATGGGCCAAAAAGTGGCAATATGATGGGTATGTGGCTGACGACATTTTTTTTACCCAAAGTTGATGAAAAGAAAAGGGTTTTTAAAGGAGATTATCAGCTTTCCACCAATATAAATTATACCTTACTTTGAATTTAATAAGTAATTATTATTCATTTTCTATTTGAATTACAACTAAAGTCCTGATTGATAGGCTGATTGAAAAATATCTATAGCTTTCAAACGGTATCACATTTTTCAAATACAAAACATGCATCACATTCTATGTTTTGCATACTATATGATTAAAAAAAGAAAACTGAATTTCATAAAGATTTGACCAAGTTAATGTGGTCAGACATACAAGTTTTTTTTAAAAAAAAATTGTAATAAAAATTCATAATTAATTATTTACTTCAAAAAATTACAAAAAATATGCATCACATCGGGAAATGAGTCCTCTACTTATATCTAAAATCTTATAAAAAATATTATCATTTTATTGTGGTTGGGTGGTGGACATACACCTACTTCTTATCTTTTCCACTGAAATATAAGTACTAATGCATTGAAATTTCAAATATTTACCAAATAGATTTTGTTTTTTTAAAACAAACCTAGTACTTTAAAAACTACATTCAATTTGCTACAGATTCTATTCTTACATATTTTTTAAATAATATAAATAACTTATTCAAATTTTTATGTCAAGTTGCCTAACTCTAATTTTTCTTAATTTTTTGCCACTTAAGGGCCTGGTTTTTCCATGATGATCTTGCACATACCCAGTTTATATATTAATCAACCATATTATTTAATTATTTTCAATTATATTGATGTATATATGTGTTGAGATTTTTTTCTTTTCATACATTCGGCCAAGAATAATTATGTTTATCAACTAACGATATTGCAATAATTTTTACATGTTTGACATATTGCACGTGAAACACCACAAGGCTATGTGGTGCAATGGTCATAAATTTTGAATCAAAATGTTGGATGACATGAAGAAAACTTGTGATTCTAGTATAACTGTAGTCTTTCAGGTGACTAATGTTTCATCTAGAAGCGAGATACATCTAGAAGTCTTAGAAAATCGATACTATGGGATTTTGGATGATATACTTGAGTGTGATTTTAAGTCCTTCAGATTAATTATGTTCATCGTCCTATGGTATAGGCTACAATTGAATGAAAATTATCTTGAGAGAACTATTATTGAACATGATAATGGATTTACCATGGTTAATACAAGGTTGATCGAGCGAGCTGGAAATGAGCCCTGTGTTCTTCCAAGCCAATGTGAGTAGGTATTTTACTTAGAGGTTCTAGGTAAACTAGGTTGATCATTTTTTGTTAGACATGATCCAAGAGGAAGGCCGGTAAAGTATAATGTGGTGGAAGAAGAAGATACCGAAGAACTAGAAGATGATGTAGATGATGATCAAGACCAACCGTTAGTTGATGATGTCCCTGACGAAGATGTCGAAGAGGAGGAATTAGATCATGATGATGTAGGAGTTAATGTTCATGAAGATGATATCTGTGTGGATGATGACATTATCAAAACTGATATTGATGATGATGATGATGATATGACCAATCCTTACAATGTCGAATCTGGATCGGATGATACAGACAAAGAGTTGGATGAAGAAGAAGATCAATGACATTGAAATGTATAAGTTATGTGATTATATTATCTATTTGATATTAATTTCATGATAGAATTATATTTGACTTATGTGGTTACATAATTAATTCATGATTTTTTTTAATTTTTATGCCATTACATAATTAATTTAATGATTTACTTTTTAATGTTTGAAAGGTGAAAAAATTAAAACATTTCAATAGTGATGTTAACAACCTTGAAATTAGTGTGTTTTATGTTTCATGTGATTATAAAAGATTAAAAAGTCAGTTGTAGAGGTGGTTTTTTAGTGGTTAACATGTAAAGGCCTTTAAAAGGCATAAAGTGATCATTGCAATGGTTGTTGATGGTTGAGGATTTAAAATACAAGCTCTTGACATTCAAAATTTTTTGTTTTTCTTCAAAATTTATGTATTTTTCTTGTTATGCAGCATTATACGGTCACATGCAGCCATATTTTTATGTGAAATCAATTCCAAGTTGTGAAGATATGTGTTAGTTTTGATTTGAATTTGATTTGAGGGCTTAAGGCATTGATTTGAGTTAGAAAGCTTCATTTCTTTACATACAGCCTGGTTACCCTATTTTTGAGGGTTTTGTAGTCCAAACATGATATAAAGGGGCTCTTACACTTTTTGTGATTACTATAGCTTGTGTAAGAGGCCCCATGGATACTGTTTTAATTGTAGGATGCATGAATAGGGCGTAGGATGATAAATAAAGAAGGTATAGTTGTTGTCCTCAAGAGCTTTGTGAAGAAAAGCATGTGAAATGCGAGGTTCAATCCTAGGTTTCAACAAAACATGTATGGGAGAGTTGATTTTATGAATTTTTATCCATGTGCAAACCTAATGGGTTGTTTCTGAACATTGAATATAAATGATATACATACACACACACACACCCGCATGCGCACACACATACACACACACACACACACACACACACACACACACACACACACATATATATATGTATGTATGCATGTATGCATGTATGTATATATGTATGTATGTATGTATATGTATTTTTAAATGTAAATGCAAATGCAATTATTGGATGCTCTCCTAGAACAGTAAATGCAACATACCATTAAAGAAATCTATAATTATGTATATAAATGTGTATTTCTAAATGCAAGTGTAAATGCAAAGAGCATATGGTTTTGTAGTGTTATAGATACAACATATCCATAAATTAATGTAATTGAAATTCTAAAGTATTCAACACATATAATATGAAATCGATCAAACTATTAAACTACATGAGAAATAAATGAAAACAATAAATGCATATATGTGTATTTGTAAATGTAAGTGTAAAATAAATAGAATAATGAAAATTATAAAAAGAATACAAGGAAGGTTTAGAGTTTAGAGTGGGAGAGATAGAGGGTAGAGGTTTAGGGTTAATGGTTTAGGGTTTAGGGTTAAAGGAAGAGGGTGTTGGTTTGTTTTTTACACTGTAACCAGGTTGGTCTTCTAATCTACCTATGGGATTTCCAATTCCAATCAAGGGGAGCTCGAAGGACCTGGACCAACTAACAAGGACTTTAAAAATCCTCCTACACTTTGGGCTCTGCAAGACCCGGGAGGGTGATTCCTTAATGTGTTTACAACCTCTGCACCAATATCATAAACAACATTAACACATAACAGATAATCCCATTGAATAACTCAACACAATAGGATAATATCAAATAAAATTTGGTTGTTCACCTATAATATCAACTATGTGGAGCATGAGATAACTACAACACAATACATAGTAAAATATAGTCATTAATTTACAATTTGTAGCAAGCTATAGGCAAAGACAAACAATTATTGAACTACACAAATAAGTAAAAATTAGATTAGTGCCATATATCCATTGCAGGAGTCAAATTCATAAGCATCTCTCTCAAGGCTCCCCCTTAAACCCTTAAACCCTCTACCCTCTAAACTCTAAACCCTTAAACCCTCTACCCTCTACGTTTAACTCTCTACCCCATATCTCTCTCCCACTCCCTCCCTCTTTCCCTATCTCTCTCAAGTCTCACCCTCCTACCCTTTATGCCTCTCTCTCTCTCACTCACTCTTATCTCCCTCCCCTCTACCATTAACCCTCTACCTTCTACCCTTTACCCTTAACCCTCTACTCTCTATCTCTCTCCCACTCCCTCCCTCTCTCTCTCACTAAATCTCTATATCTCTCTCCCTCTACCCTCTCCACTCTCAGCTCACTCTCTCTATCTCTCTCCCTCTGCCCTTAACCTAAAAGGCCCTTGGCCCAAACTCTAGGCCCTTAGAAGCCCTTGATCCTTAAACTCTAAACCTTAATATTAGGTGTGTATTAAAACATTATAAAAGTATAAATTTTTGGGTTCTATTAGGAATTGAATGATAAATGACAATGAATGGGAAAATCTAAGGCACTTTAATATTTTCAACTAAAAATTAGAGTTCAATTAGGATTAGTGTTCACTTAGGGTTAGGTTTAGGGTTCAATTAATGTTCAATTTGGGTTAGGATTGAGGATGAGGTTGGGGTTTAATTAAGGTTATGAATTCAATAAGAGTTCAAATAGGGTCAAGGTTAAGGTTAGGGTTGGGGTTAAGGTTCAATTAGGATAAGAATTAGTGTTAGGGTTAGGATTAGAGTTCAAATGTAGTTCAAAGTTAGGGTTATGGTACAATTAGGACTAGTGTTCAATAAATGTTCAATTAGGGTTAATACTTAATTAAGGTTAGTTTTAAAGTTCAATTAGGGTTTGGCTTAGGGTTGGGATTATGAATCAAGTAGGTTTGGGTTAGGGTTTGATTAGAGTTAGGTTTAGGGTTTAGTTAGAGTTAGAGTTAGGGTTAGGGGTAGAATTCAATTATGCTTAGTGGTCAATTACAATTAGATTTAGTGTTTAATTAGGGTAAGGGTTAGAGTCCAAATAGGGTTAGGGTTTAACTAGGGTTAGGATTAGAATAGAATAAAGTTTTGTGTTTAATTATGATATCTAGAATTTAGTATAATTTTAGAAAATGAAATGATTTGGACACAAAGAAAAAAATAGAAAAGTTGATTTTATATAGATCTTATTTCTTAATTTATTCTAAAATTCTAATTAATAATTGTTTAATTAATATAAAATGAATATTTAATTTAATTTAATTTAATTGTATTAGATAATTAGTAAAACTAAATAGATAATAAATATTTTATGGATTTTAAAAATTAGAATTTAGTTTAATTTTATTTGTAATGTCAAATATTAAAATTTTAGATTGAAATACTTAATTTATTTTAAAATATTTATAATTAATGTTCAATTTATAAACTAATATTAAGACATTAATAAATATAACCTATGGCATAATGTATTTAAGATGCATCAAAGTATTTATCATTCCTTCGGCTTCACCAGATGAGACACGTGGCGCTCGCCCGTGATATCACGATCTTGCAATTTCTGATTGCGGGATGGCAGGGAACGACTAAGATGTGGTTGGACTCAACTTCTAATCTCCTATCGTAGATCTTATTTGACTTGACTAGTTGCCCTAATTTCTCTGCTTTTGCTCATTTTTAATGAATTTCCCCCCGGCCTTGTCAAATATTTAATTTTAAATGTTTTTCTTTGGAAGCAATGAAACATTTAGAATATATCACACAAAAATTTCCTCAGGCCCCACCTTGTACAGTCCACATGGCACCCGCCTGTGATTTCGCAATCAACCAAAGCACCATCGTGGGATGGGGAGGAATGAATCATCTCAAAGGATAGGTTATGAACGGTCGCGCAAATTTGATCCCCCAGATGGGACATGTGCCGCCCATTCATGATATCACCATCCTACAATTCCTGATCACGGTATGGCGGGAAACCGTTGATCTTGAAGGCATTTTGATCAACGACAACGCGAATTTCATCCTTCTAAAAAATAAAACATTCATTAAAGAGCAAGGGGACATTACTAGGCGGATGGAAAACAATGACATAATTTTTTTTTAAACCGTTCAGCACAGGGCCAACCAAGACTTAGGAAAATAAAACCCGCAAAGAAAATAAAATATTAAGACCAAAGGGACCAGGCATAGATGGAACGATGGGGCATAAGATGTTTTTAAAACCCTTCAAAAAAGGTAACAGCGAAATAGATCCCAACCAAGGCATTAGGTAAACACAAGGGTTTAAGATGAAAAAGCTAAAACCCTAGCCCTAAGAAATTTTCCAACACCATGATAGACTAGTGACATAAGGCATGGCATGAGTGAAACATTAGGAACAAAATTTGAAGTTCCATCAGTACATGAGAACCTCTAAATGTTATATGAAAAAAACATAAATATATTCATGAAGAAGTGAAATAAGTACTATTATTTTGTTTCAAATAAAATATCACAACTCTCCACTATAAGTATATCATTTAAAAAATAAAATGCTCATTTAATAAAATAAGACACTCATTTAAACAAGTATTGTTATCATAGTGAAAAAATATTGTTCTTATGTGTACAACAATTGGGGTAGCAATGTACATGTTGGTATCTTTTTTTACTACTCAAAAATGTAACCAGGTTTGTCTTCTAATCTACCTATGGAATTGCCAATTCCAATTAAGGGAATCTCGAAGGACCTGGACCAACTGATGAGGACTTGAACAAAATCTCCTACACTTCAAGCTCTGCAAGACTTGGGAGGGGGATCCCTTAATGTGTTTACAACCTCTAAACCATTATCATAAACAACATTAACACTAATAGATAATCTCACTTAATAGCTCAACACAATAGGATAATACTAAATTAAATTCTTTGTTTATCAATAATATCAACTATCTAGAGCATGAGATAATTACAACACAATCCATAATATAAGATAGTCATTGGTTTGAAATTTGTAGCAATCTCTAGGCAAAGACAAACAATTACTGAATCATACGGGTAATTACAACTTAGATCAGTGCCATATATCCATTGCAGGAGTCAAATTCATAAATATCTAAAGATATATGACAGATTTAATGCATAACATATGAAGTCCTTGAAAAGATTGCATTACAATCTCATCAATATGTATTCTAACTCAATACTACTTATCAAATCCTTATACATAACATATCCACCTATAATCCCATTCAAACATTTTAATTAATTCCTTGAATTAAAGCTAAAATAGAATCATACACACCACAACAGTGAGATGAATGAAACAACCCTTAGTTATTTATTCAAATTTTAGATATGCATGTACAGTGGAGAGACATGAGTTTGAATTTATCACTGCAACTCAAATGCTAGTACTGTTATATAACATTAAATCCCCATGAACTCAAAACCTATTACAAAATGACTCAAAACCTAAATTGCATTTTTCTCTAAAACCATTGATCTTTACAATTCACTCTGCAACTTCACCTAGACTCGACCAAAATTATCTAACTTGCTAACCCGTACTTCTGGCCTTGAAATCCTTCTTATAGAAAATGAAGGAGAAAAAAGCACCGAGCCAGAAAGTACACATCACCAGCCAATTGGAGCACCTGGTGATATTCCAAAAATTGTTACAACATCAATCACCCTGGAGAATATTCTTGTTCATCATGTCAGCTGAGAAAAGTTGATGCAATAACGAAAAACCACAAGAAACCCACGCTCAGAATATCATCAACGCAAAACTAGAACTGTTGTAACCACAACATCTAATTTACCACTTGTTAGAACCTCATTCCTTTTACTCTTTTGAGTAGTCAAATACTTAGCTACCCATTTCTAGTATTCTTCATCAGTTGGCCAATCAAAATTAATCACCTCATTTACCTTTGTACTATAAGGCATGTATTTTACCGCTACCTGATTTGCATCTCTTTCAAAAGATTCTAAAAATGATATGGTACTAATAATCTTATCCATACAACTCACCAACAAATCATAATCTGATTCATCACAAATTAATTTAATTTGATCATTGATTACCTTACTTGCTTGATCCTGCCATTGTTGGAGTGTTCTAATTTTCCCTTGCTCATCAATTATATCAAGTAACAATGTGTTATCTCAATTGTTGAAATTCTTCACCAACTCCCTAATCTTCCTACTCAAGTCATCTGGTAAGGTCTGAAAACCTTGCAATGATTTTACTAACACATGAGTAAGCTTTAATGATTGGGGCCTATTATTTATATCAAACCTTGAGGCTTTATACATGATATCTAGATCACTGGCCCTAGGGATCCAATTTTCAATTATTGGTATCACTACCTCTTGATCCCTATCAATATTCTTTATTGCTTCCAACAACAAAGAATATAAAGAATGTATAGATAGCAATTTACTATCTACCTTTTCATTTAAATTCCTCAAGACAGTAGTAACAATCTCCTTTTCCTTTGAAAGAAATCCCTCCTCTCTTACCTTTACCAATGTCTGTAATTCATCAATTTTTTGCATGAGCTACTTCTTTGTAAGATCAATAGAGAACTCTGTTTCTTCATCAATTTGTTCTAAAGGAGGGGTGAGGGCAGGTTCTGACTGGGAGACCCTAGTGTGGAAACAATTGGAGAAGCAAGAGGCACTGGCCATGCTATGGAAGGTAATGTACTGGTCCCTGGAGCACTTTATGTCTCGTCAATCTATCTATACCTAAACCTTTCCACCTCAGTTTGCAACTCAACATTCCTTTGTTGCATCTTGTTGTATTCTTCAATCAAAATGTTATACTTCTCCATTAGGCTTTTCTTTTCAGCCTCCTCCCTTTCAACAGTCTTTTGGGCCAATTTGGCCACATTCACAGTCAAATTAGTGGCCTTGGTGGTTGAGGTTTCTGAAGGTCTCTTTATTATTAATCCTCTTCTAAAATTTGGATTAATATCAAAAACATCTGGTTTTCCCCCTTGTGGGGCCAATGCCCAAATTGCCAAAGTTTCATATTCCTCACTGAAGGCAGAATTTGGCAATGCTGCTTTGAATTCTTCTTTAGAGTCTTGAAAGGGATTCTTGGACTTCATAATAGCATTAAAAGCTACTGCATCTGTAATGTCTCATTCAGGAAGAATCAATACAACAGCCTGACTCACCAATTTTCTTCCTTCTTCAAGAGTGATGTTCTTGAATTCTTTCATTAATTCAGCTTTTACCTCCTCATCATTCTCCTGGTCTGACTTGCTAGGCCTTAGTTCTCTTCTCTACCTACATTTATCTTGATATTCTTCAAATTTCATCCTCCATACCAATTGCAAGAATACAAGAGTTTTTACAAATGTATTTCCATCTAGAAACTCCTTGCATGCTTCCATTCTTGCATCTTGTACACTTTTTCCTTTCATATCTAAATCGGATAAAACCAATTCAGCTTGCCTAGGAGGGGAAGGCATACCAACCTGCATGTCCTGATTAGTAACAATAATCTCATCCATCAAATCCTCATGTGGTTGATCAATTCTTTGCCTCTTAGGACTTGGCTCAGATGGTGGTGATGAGGGATTATCTTCTGGTGATGATTCTAAATCAGTGATTTTGATTTCCCTAGGCACTTTGAATTTTGGACCTGGTTGTGGAGGAACCTTCATTATTTTCTTTCCCTTTTTGTCCACTTCTTCCTCGTCACTGCTACTATCCTTTTTCCTCCTATAAATGGGCCACCTTTCTATATGCTGGTATACTGGCCTTGTTTCAATTGGCCCGGTACCTTATTCTTGTACACCCATACTTAATTCTAAGTTTATCTTCTTGGTTCTCAAGGTGCCCATAATCTCTTTGAAGTTCTCCATCAGAAAATCATTTTTCTTATGGTGGGGACTGAACTCCAACAGTGGATCATACTTGGGATCCATTTTATGCACAACATCTAGTAGCTTACTATAAGCTATCCATTTCTCCTTGTTCAACTCCTGTCTATTTAGGTCAAATTCATTTCTAATCAGGTGCTCAGGGAAGTTGAACTCATGCACAAATTTTCCAGCTTTTATTCTTTGTCTAAAAAGAGCAAAGAAACCCTCAAGATCATGTTGCCGCTTTGGACTACATCTCAAATGGTAATCAACAAAGAATTTATCAAAATGCGTCTAGCCTTCCTTTGAAAATGCAAAATCAGACACCACTATATAATATGGGAAAAATATTCCCTTACCCCTTCCAATGAGGTTGTCCTCATGAATACAACCAATCTGCCACATAAATTCTACAAACCCCACTCTTGGTGTTACATTATATGGCAGTATATGAGGGGCTCCTTGAAAACCATATACTCTCAAAATAGTGTTGATTGGGTATGGGATAATGTCACCTCAGCTATGGAAAACCTTCAATTCTAGCTTCCTCCCCTTTGGCCTGAGGAAATCATGTAATTCCTCAGGGATACTAGGTACATTCACCATCAATCTAACCTTTAATCTAGAAGCAAAACAATTATCAAATTGCACATAACTAGTGCTTTCCTTATTACAAGATAAATCTGCAGCCCATATTTGTATTGGTAATCTTTCTCCATCAATCGATTGCCTTAATTTCATCTTCTTAGAGAAGAAGTCAGCATTCTTAAATAGAAACATATGCATCAACATAGAATACCAAAAGAATTGAGTGTCGGTATCATTTTTCTGCAGCTTAAACAACCCCTCATGCATCCTCTCAACCAAGAAAGAAGCAAAGTCATAGGTCATAGAGAAGTTAGGGTGTTGTTTTTGCACCCCCATGAACATGTATGCAATGGGAATTACCACACCAGAACTGAAACCCAAAATCTAACACAATGAATAGAAAGTGGCCAAGAAATGGTTTGCAAAAAAATTCAATCTGAAAGGTTCCTGGTCACTAGGGCTGATATGAAATCTAGAACCTCCTGCCCTAGCCAAATGAGGTGGAAGCAACTTAGCTTTAAAAAGAGACTTCAACTTTGCATATTCCTACTTCATTTCCTCAAGATTGATAGGAACCAAGTATTCACTCGATTCACTCAAGTCAAAAATTTGTTGGATATCATCTCTGTTAATTTTTAATATAACCCTTCCATCATTATCCCTAATTACCCGTATGATGGGGTCATACCTTATGGCCACTACCCTAAGCAGGTCTACATCAGGGAACACATTTGGTACCACTAGCTTTCCCATGTCATACATCCATCCATTTGAAATGGGGTGAGGAAAATTCCTCTGTCCATACCATAATCTGAACATTTCCAAGCTGGTGAGGGGAACCCTAGCATCAACAATGTTGGAGCAATTATACACTAACCTTTTCCCCAGGATTTTACCTCGAATCAGAACCAATCATCTCTTTCTATCATTTTTTGACAAGGGAAATTGATCTAGGAAATCATCGTATAGGTTTCTTTTTAAATATTCAACTTGGCCAAAATGCTACTTGGGTGGTGCCATCTCAAACAAACTAGGGCTTCATTACAATGTTACACTTCAAGTAGCTGGGAATAACTAGAGATAGCAAATTACAGAACAAATTACTGCAATTTCTCATAGTCTATAATTAAACTATAGCCCTAACACATTTATCAACAAAATCACTAACAAACACAACCAATCCTTTCCCAAATTCAAGTGCAGAATGACTGGGAAGCATAGAAAATAAACTCACGGATTTGTTTGCAGAAGCCCCAAATTCTAGTTGCAGAAACTCGCAATTCCACCTTCAACTTTGAAACTGCTCCACAAAATAGTTAAATGCTTTGTGATACAAACAAAATAGGAAATTTTATTTTATGTCGATCAAATCATGCCAGCAAATATCTCATCCGCCATTAAAGCTCAATTGTGCACTGCACGAACAGATCCAACCATATTTGATGCAAATTTAAATTTGAGTCGTCGATCCTTTAGTTTGATCAAATCATCGACGAACACCTTCAAAATAGGCTGACATAATCACCAACATGGCAATAAGGGGCCCACCATGTCATACACCATGAAGGAAATCCACGTGGCAGTTTCCCGTGATATCACAATCCTGCAAAGCACCATCGCAGGATGGTGGGCAACTGTTGATCTTTATCATCAGTGATCTTGCTCCTTCAAAATGGTCGCCATCTATTTTATTAACTGTCGAGTAGCTTTTCCCTCAAGATTATAACATCTGTGTTGATTTAAAGCATGTGCATCTCACAAGCACTTTAGTAACGTGCCTTTTAATGTATTTAAGGTCAGCTAATGTATTTCATTGTTCCTTCGGCTTCATCAGATGAGACAAGTGGCACTTGCCCGTGATATCACAATCTTGCAATTTTTGATTGCGGGATGGCAGGGAATGGCTGAGATGCGGCCAGACTCAACTTCTAATCTCCTATCGTAGATCTTCTTTGACTTGAAAAGTTGCCCTTATTTCTCCGCTTTAGCTCATTTTTAATGAATTTTCCCCTGGCATTATCAAATATTTCATTTTAAATGTTTTTCTTTGGAAGCAATGAAACATTTAAAATATATTGCACAAAAATTTACTCTAGCCCCACCTTGTACAGTCCACGTGGCACCTGCCCGTGATTTCACAATCAACCAAAGCACCATTGTGGGATGGCGAGGAACGACTTAGATCAAAGGATAGTTGATGAATGGTCGCACAAATTTGATCCCCCAGATGGGATATGTGTTTCCCTCCTGTGATATTGCCATCCTACAATTCTCGATCATGGGATGGTAGGCAACCGTTGATCTTGAAGGAATTTTGATCGACGATAGCGCAAATTTCATCCTTCTGAAAAATAGAAAATTCATTAAAGAGAAAGGGGAAATTACTAGGGGGATGGAAAACAACGACATAAGCTTTTTTAAAACCGTTTAGCACAGGGCCAACTAGGACTTAGGAAAATAAAACCCGCGGAGGAAATAAAATATTAAGACCAAAGGGACTAGGGCTAGATGAAATGATGGGGCATAAGATGTTTTTAAAACCTTTCAAAAAAGGTAACAACGAAATAGATCTTGACCAAGGAATTAGGTAAACATAAGGGTTTAAGATGAAGACAAAGCTAAAACCCCAGCCCTAAGAAATTTTCCAACACCATGAAATACTAGTGACATAAGGCAGGGCATGAGTGAAACATTAGGAACAAAATTTGAAGTTCCATCAGTACAAGCATTGGATAATTTTATATTAATAGTTTGTCCTATCACAAATATAAAAGGTGAGCACAATAAATAACATGTATTTTCCCATTAAATGTGAAGGATTTAAAAAAAAAAATAGTGTTCAACTATTGGTCCATTTTTGTTCAATATAAGTTGTATTTTAAATTATTATGTGTTGTTTTTATAACAACAAATAGATATTTTGTGTTCAACTATTAGTTCATATGTGTTGAATATAAAAGGTAGAGATATCAAAGATTTATGGTTATCAATAAGTATTTGGTCCACTTAGATTGTATAATAATTTTAATTTAAATAAAAATATCATATTCTACAAGAAACAAATGATATTTTTTTGGTTCAACTATTGGGGGTTCCATGATTAAGTTTTGGTCGAACCTTTAAAAATTCAAATTTTAGACACTTCTCAAAAGATCTGCTGATGTGGCGAGTTGCATGATGATTCACACCTCCAAACCTTAGTTATAGATAAATAAGAGACTAGTCTACATTTCAAAAAAAAAAGAAGTTTCTACGATATTCCAGTCAATTCCTACATGCTGAGAAAGTTAGCCTACACGACTACTAGACCCTCTCCCCTAAAGGAATAAGGGAACATCACTAGGTCGACGAAAAACAATGACATAAGTTGTTTTAACGAGGGAACACAGGAACAAAAAAATCCTTAGGAAAAATAAAGTCAGGGGAAGGAAATAAAACAATAAAAAAAAAGGTGGACCAACCTAGATGCACGAAGTGATGGGGCTTAAGTCATTTTAAAGCCTTCCCAAAAAGTTACGGCCAAATAGATCCCATCCAAGGTGTAAGATGAACACTAGGGTTTTACATGAAGACGAAGGTAAAACCCCATCCTTAGGCTTTTCCCAAACACCATAGATGACTAGAGACACAAGGAAGGATAAAATAGAACATAGAGAACAAAAATTTGAAGTTCCATCACTACCCATAACCCTAAACCCTAAACCATTAACCCTTAACCCTTAAACCCTCTACCCTCTCTCTCTCAAGTCTCTCCCTCCTACCCCCTCTCCCTCTCTCTCTCACCCCTCTATCTCTCTCCCCTCTACCTAAACCCTAAGCCCTTAACCCTTAAACTCTAAACCCTTAAACCCCTCTATATACCACATTTTAACCCTCTACCCTTATCTCTCTCCCACTCCCCCCCTCTTTCCCTCTCTCTCTCAAGTCTCACCCTCCTACCCCCTCTCCCTCTCTCAGGTCTATCTCTCTCTCTCTCACTCACTCACTCCTATCTCTTACCCATCCACCCTTAACCCTCTACCTAGACGTATGAAGCGATGGGACTTAAGTAATTTTAAATCCTTTCCAAAAAGTAACGGCCAAATAGATCCCATCAAAGGTGTAAGATGAACACTAGGGTTTTACATGAAGACGAAGGTAAAACCCCATCCTTAGGCTCTTCCCAAACACC
>VDFB02086081.1:119893500-119917447 GCA_007258455.2 Sequoia sempervirens | reverse complement strand
ATAGAAAGAGATAGAGAGAGGAGTGAGAGGGAGATAAAAAGAGAAATAGAGATAGAGATATAGAGTAGGAGATATGGAGTGAATGAGAGAGAAAGGGGGGAGAGGGAGAGATAGCTCAATAGATAGAGGGGGAAGAGGTGGGAGTGACATAGATAGTGGGAGATATAGAGATATAGAGAGCAACAAGGAGAGATATATCAATCACCCTCCCTATATCTCTATCTATTCATCCTTATCTCTTTATCTCTCTACCCCTCTCTATCTCTTTGTCTCCCTTTATATTTGTATGCTTGTCATTATATTCCTCTCTCTATATATTGTCTTCCCTATATTTATCTTTGTCTCCTTAAGTGTGGAATGGGTACATTGAAGAGCTCTTAAAAGAGAATTATCATATCTTTAATCAAATGGCATGCTACCTTGAGCATAACTCCCCAAGGGCACATGCCATCCTTGGATTGTTTACATGAAACAACCAATCAAAATTTAGTTTCTCTCTCTCATATTAATATATATTACTATTATATTAAATATATATTATATTAATTATATTTTGTATTATATAAAAATACACTTATTATTAATTATTAATTATAATAATTTTATACGTGATTTAATAATTTTGTTAAGAATATAATTAATAATTATAATAAGTTGAATAATTATATTATTTATTATGTAAAATATAGCAATATATACTTAACTATATTGTAGAATATTAAAACCTAGCTCAATGGCACCAAAATTTTGAACAATTAACATATTGTAAAACCTAACGAAACCAAGTTGTGCTCATCAAATTGGAGAAGTGAAAGGTCAATACCAGTGCAGGAAGAGTTTGGAGTTAAAAAAAGGTCAATACCAGCACCGGCGAAGAGTTTGGAGGAGTGAAAACAAGGTCAATATTAGCGCCAAGGAAGAGTTTGGAGGAGTAAAAACAAGGTCAATACCAGCGCCGAGGAGAAGGTTGAGGGCACTCAAGGAAAATCGATGACCAAGGGGCAATGAGTACTGTAAGTTTTACACCCCCATTCTCTTTAACCTTCAATTTTCATGCCTATTTTCCAAAGATCTTCTCGTACATTGGTACCCCCATTCTCGTAAAATGGTATAAGATAAGACAAAAAAATAAAATAGCTTAGTCTTTCACATTTTTATCCACCAACCTTAGGTCTTGGAAAAACTCCCATAATCTACCCACATCTTGGTTGTGGTCTAGGATTTCATCACACATAGCCTTCATCGCATGAGTCTGAAGCAATTGTAGACATAGCCCAAGTATATGCTAGGCTAAGGTAGATCTAATGAATGGAAATAGAGGCATACCATTCTTCTTTAATACCTCCACCACTAACATATGCAAGGTGTTGGTTATTTTTACGGTAAGAAGGTTGATCTTCTATTCTACCTATGGAATTGCCAATTCTAATAAAGGACAGCTCTTAGGACCTAGACCAACTAACGAGGATTTGAAATACCTCCTACACTTTGGGCTCTGCAAGACCCGGGAGGGTGATCCCTTAATGTGTTTACAACATCTACACCATCATCATAAACAACATTAACAACAACAGATAATCTCATTTAATAGCTCAACATAATATGATAATACCAAATAGAATTGGTTGTTTATCAATAATATCAACTATTTGGAGCATGAGATAACTACAACATTTCATAGTATAAGATAGTTATTGATTTGCAATTTGTAGCAAGCTCTAGGTAAAGGAAAAAAAGTACTGAACCATACGAATAAGTACAACTTAGATCAATGTCATATATCCATTGGAGGAGTCAAATTTATAAGCATCTAAGGTTTTATGATAGATTTAACACATAACATATAAGATCCTTGATAACATTGCTTTACAATCTCATCAATATGTATTCTAACCCAATACTACTTATCAAATCCTTATACAGAACATATCCACCTAAAATCCCATTCAAGCATTTTAATTAATTCCTTGAATTAAACCTAAAACAATAATCATACACACCACAATAGTGAGATGAATGAAACAACCCTTGATCATTTTATTCAAAATTCAGATATGCTTGTACAATGGAGAGACATGAGTTCAAATTAATCATATCAATTCAAAAGCCAGTACTGTCATAAAACATCAAATCCCCATGAATTCAAAACCTACTACAGAATGACTCAAAACTTAAATTGCATTTTCCCTAAAACCATCAAACTTTACAATTTGCTCTGCAACTTCATCTAGACTCGACCAAAACTATCTAACTTGCTAACCCTCACTTCTAGCCTTGAAATCCTTTTTATAGATAAAGGAGGAGAAAACAAGCATTGGGCCATAAAGCACACGTGTCACCACCCAATTGGACCACCTTGTGATATTCCAAAAAATTGTTACAACAAAAATCTCCCCAGAGAATCTTCTTGTTCATCATGCACGTTGAGAATGGTTGATGCAGCAACAAAAAACTTCAAGAATTTTGCACCTAGACTGTCACCAAAAAAAAAAAAGGGAATCTATTGTAACTGCAACAACTGATTTGTCAACTATTAGCAACCTACTCCTTTTCACTCTTCCTCAGTTAAATATACATTTACCCATTTCTGGTACTCTTCATCAGTTGGCCAATCAAAAGTGATCACCTCATTCACCTTGACACTATAAGGTTTGTACTTAACTACCACGATTCACTTCTCTTTCAAAAGACTCCAAGAATGAGTTGGTGCTAATGATTTTGTCCATACAACTCACCAACAAATCATAATCTGAGTTACCCTATTTTTTAGGGTTTTGTAGTCCAAACATGATATAAAGGGCTCTTACACTTTTTGTGATTATTGTAGCTTGTGTAAGAGGCCCCATGGATACTGTTGTAATTGTAGGATGCATGAATAGGGCATAGGATGAGAAATAAAGAAGGCATAGCTGCTGTCCTCAATAGTTTTGTGAAGAAAAGCATGTGAAATGAGAGGTTCAAGCCTAGGTTTCAACAAAACATGTATGGGAAAGCTGATTTTATGAATTTTAATCCATGTGCAGATCTAATGGGTTGTTTCTAAACACTGAATATAAATGATATACATACACACACACGCACGCACACACATACATACATATATACATACATACATACATACATATATATATATATATATATATGTATGTATATGTATTTTTAAATGTAAATGTAAATGCAATTACTGGATGCTCTCCTAGAACAATAAATGCAACATATCATTAAAGAAATCTATATCTATGTTTATAAATGTGTATTTCTAAATGCAAAGAGCATATGGTTTTGTAGTGTTATAGATACAACATATCCATAAATTAATGTAATTGAAATTCTAAAGTCTTCAACACATATAATATGAAATCGATCAAACTATTAAACTACATGAGAAATAAATGAAAATAGTAAATGCATATGTATGTGTATTTGTAAATGTAAGTGTAAAATAAATAAGAATAATGAAAATTATAAAAGAATACAAGGAAAGGTCTCCTCCCTTCTTGGTAGTGATAACCTACACACACAACCTTTAAAAATTATGAATAGAAGAATATAATCTTTGAAGAACTCAAAGTTGATTCTCTCCTACCTGATGCAATTAGTTATTTTATCCTTACAAACATTTATAGTGATTAATAGAGGCACATAGACCAATTCTTCATAATAGAAGAATTTGATCATACTTTTCCAATGATGGCATTATGAGAAAACCTTAGGTTAAATGTGTAGACACCTAAAAATGACCTAGGCCTGCAAGCTTCATTTTTACCACTTTTGTCCTAACATAATTATGACATTTAATTATGTCCTTGGTCCACATTCGACTATTGATTAAATAATTCATAATTATTTAATTAATTCATGTCCTTTGATTCTTCATGATTATTAAATAAATAAATTTCATTTATTTATTAAATACGTCATTAATTGGCTAAGTCTTTCTTTAATTAAATAAATTTCTTAATTTATTTAATTCCCTTTGTCATTTAATTCTTCTTGATTATTAAATAAAATGAATTACATTTATTTATTTAATACGTCACTAACTGTCTTAATTAAATAAATTGATTAATTTATTTAATTAATTAATCTCATCTCCTAAATTAAATAATTAAATTTAATTATTTAATTGCCAATTAATATTCTTCTCATTTTAAATAAATTAAATTATTTAAAATGTCATGTCAATCTTAATTGTCACCCTTTTGATAAATAATCTGAAAAAAGATTATTTATTATCTCCTCAAAATCCATAATTTGAATTATTTTAATTCAAATTAGTAATTAATCTTCTAAAAATCAAGCAATCGGGCAGATTCTTGATTTTTCAAATCTTATCTTCAGTCCACATCTTATCTCTTTGATTTTTTGAATCTTGCAAATCAAGCAATCTTATCTTCTTGATTTTTCAAAAATCTTTATTTCTTTAATTAATTGTCTCATTTATTCTCCACCGTCGATTTGATTTTATTCTGACCGTTCGATTAAGGATTTTTCCCTAACCCTAATTACGGATTCTCAGGTTTAATCTGGATCACTCATTTTAGGTTCTCATCATTAATTTATCTCGTTTGTCCATTCGAAATGGTATTTTCTATAAAATGCCATCTTCTTCCCACTTTTCGAAGACACACGAACATGCTAACATTTTGCATAGTGATTATAGGCATTTACTTTCACATTTTATTGTCATAGGAAATTTTAGTATTGGATAGAGTCATTTGATCAATTTTGGAATTTGTTTTAGACATAGGCATTGGCAATAGACATAGAAAATCCTTCAAAGCTTGTTGTAGGACTTAGACAATTTTCAGATTTTGCTCGCACAACGAATCTGAGGCCAGCATTATCCAGCAAGTAAGAAGGTGCTACAAAAATGAATCATAGAGACTTCGGTGATCAGGTATAATTGCTCTTTCATATATTTCCATTGTGTTTTGTAGATACTTTGGGTTTTTATCATTTTACTTTGATTTAATTGATCTAATCTAATCCCTTAAAATAAATCCTCAGTTACATTGGTGAACCCGACTTTGTTTTCTCATTTTTCGTACGATTTTTTGTTGTTTTCTGTTGTTTTGTAGGTACAGGTATAGATTGATGCAAGTGTCTTTTTAAAAAAATTGTGACGCATTTGATGCATCGCGACGCATCTGCTCACATAAGTGCCGCAATCGCCCTGACAAGCCGCAACTAACAACCAGAACGATGCATCTGATCTGTCGCGCCGCATTTGAAGACTCGAATGATGCATCTGCCATGTTGAGCCACATCTGTCTGGTAAAATTTCTATTTCAGTTTTGAGGTTCTGATTTTTGGATTTCAGGTTGTTTCGGGTTTCTGGTTTTCTAGTTTTCTATTTTTCTGTGTTTTTTTTCTGCATGTTGGCTATATTAGATTTTTTTTTGTGTTACTAATCTTTTCTTATAGCGTGTGGCAATCCTCATTCGGGTGTTGAAGACCATTACTTAAAAAGACTACTAATTCATTGTTTGCAGATTTGAATGTCGAAGAAGGAATAAACAAACTTTGTGCTTGTTTTTCTTAGCTTAGCAAACATTTGATTTTGGTGCATATAAAAAGAACTCATGTCTTCTATGATTGATTGTACTTGCAGGATGGTAGTTGAGTATGCTCTCACTTGGTGAAAACCTCATGATCAGAAAACCAGACCCATCTTTATTTGTTTATCACCCTGACTTGGTATATCGGAGTATCCTCTCCCCTCTCACTTTCAGGCGATCTTGGGTGTAAGAGAAACAGTTACCAACTCTAGAAACTGGGTCTGCCTGGGGATTTCATCACCCCAACATGACTCAAACCAGCAATGGAGCTAAATCCAAGCTACCCCCGACCGGTATATAAATGTAAACCTTAAGGGAAAACCTAAGGTTGCGAGTGCGGATGTGTCATACGGACGGAGTTGTACTCCCTTAAACCCTGTTGAGCTTAACCTCTTCAGGCTGGAGTGCCACCTTAATGGTGATTAATCTCTTGCCCCATGTATGGCCACTCGAATGGGGGTCCCTAACTAAAAACTCTTTTATAGAAAGCCAAAATCCTTCTATTTGCTAGCGCAACACCGGTCGGTGTGAAGGCATCCACACTTTCGCAGTTTGTAGTAGAGGTGATCAGCTCACCATGGGAGTTTCATGGGGGTTGGAAGCTTGGTTGGCCTGAGAAGAGAGTGCATTGTAAGGGGGAGCTCGTGTAGCCAAGCTTTTGAATTCACACGCTATAGATATGCGGTTGGGGAAACCCGCGTGGAATCTAGCGAATATTGTCATGGCCTAACCTAGGATCATGCTTATCTGATGTGTGTTTGGTTACTTTTTAAAACATTGTGTTTGTCAAGTGTATTCTAGTTCTACCACAGTTCGAAACAAAACACTCTCCAAATAGATCAAAATTTTCATCAAAACGACAAGAAAAATCATTTTGAAATAAAACTGTCATATCTGTCGAACCGCAAGTGCTTTTCTGCAATGCAACTACTCTGTTAAAACACATCTAAAATTTAGAACGCCGCATCTGTAGGTGTCACGACGCATTTGAACACTAAAAAGCCGCATATGCTAAATCAAGTCGCATCTGACAGTCCAAAATCCGCAATTGCAAAACTGAACCGCATTTGCTAAACTGTGATGCATTTGCAATTTCAAACGACGCATTTTCCTGTCAAAATTTTAAACTTTACAATCGAAACCTGAGGTCTTCAAATTGTCAACCATTTGTCAACCATTGTTTCTAAGAAGATTCTATCAGAAACCAAACTTGATATTGCTCAAAGTCTTGACCATTAGTTTGCATTAGTCACCATAGGTTTCATACCTCATTCCTTTTAGTTGCATACATTCAACATTAGATTATCTCTAGGTTCACATTTTGAATACTTAGGATTAGGAAAATCTTAAGCACACTTTGTAAAGTCATTGTTTTCAAAATTAGACTATCTTGGACCAAGTTATCAAACCCCCTTTTTAGTCATTGTCCTCTTTTGTGAGATTTCTTCCAACTCAAAAGTCTAGTTAGGAAAACTCACTAGTCATTTAGACCTTGTCAACTTGTCATTTCAAAAAAATTCCTTTAGCAGTCAAAATCGAAAACAAAGTTCAAGCTTAGAAGTGCTTAGACAACCTTGTCTTACATTGCATATACATTGCATATCCTATTCACAGAAAATCAAAAAACATTAGTCATTCTAGGCATCATTTTGAACTTAGACTTCACGTAGTACTTGCATTTAGTTGTCATTCCTATTTGAGCAATCTCATTTATGGTCAAAACAAGACTTCAAAAACAAAAGAGACAAATGGAAAACTTTTTCCAAGATCCTACGTTTAATGTCAACAATCCTCCACATGACCCAAACTAGACCTTTACCGATCCATTTTCCAATTTAGACAATCAACCTCCAATAACAATGCAATCCTCGTTGAACACTCCATTCGAACAATTCTTACAAAAAGATGAAAATGGTCAACTACTTCAGCAAAACATAGAGGCATTGACACAAGACCCAGAAGCTTGTCAGCTTGCTGAAGCAATGGTCTGTCAGGACAGAGATAGATTCTTAGCTATGCTCTTGAGTGAAGGAGCTAAGTTACCACAAGGATTTGATGTTAGCACGCTAAATTTGACACATCATGACCCTAATGCCAACAATGCACATAACATGTCACATAGTGGTCAACTTCCAAATACTACAAGCAATACTTCCTTTGGGACCACAACGACAGTGCATACCACTCCCAACGTCCCAAACGCCCCCAACATTCCTAACACCACAAATCTCACGACAGTCAATACCACAACAGTAAATGCCAGGGGGGAATCATCAAGTCATAACAATCCCCCCTTGACAGCTCCATCTACTACCATGAACACAACTTTGTCATATATGTCCAGTGGTATTTCACAAAATCCTTCAGGAGGAGGCACAAGACATGTATTTATCCATGGACAACAACAAAATGTTAACACAACAACACAGTCAAATGTCATTGCCTCCCAAGGTACAAACACAAATGTTCCCCTTGCACAAAATCAACAATTTACACAAGGTGGCCAAGTAACACAACCCATGACATCATTGACACACTATAACAGTCATGGTCATAACATCCCCAAAATAACGACACACATGGCTGGGGGACACGTCCCAACATACTCATTCAACATTCATACTCATCAACATGCACCCAATCATAACTTCCAATACCAACAACATATCACTCCACACGTACCACAACAATCCGTACTGCCACAATACACCAATATTCACGCACGACAAACAGGAACACATGGTGTACCAGGAAATCCAATGCACGGAAACATAAACGACCCTACCATAGATGAACTCAAAGCAAGAATGAGGGATATGGAGAAAAATTTTCAAAACATGTACATTTCAGGCAGGAAATTAGAAATATCATATGACCTGGATGTATACCCATTCGACACGAACTTAGACATGCCTTCATTTCCACCAAGATACGTGTCACCCAACTTCACAAAATATAGAGGCAAGACAAATCCCATTGAACATGTTCACAAATTTGCAACCAATTGTATGGACATCGCCTACGAACAAACATACTTGATGAGACTTTTTTCTAAAAGTCTGGCAGGTCAAGCCCTTGAATGGTTTTCAACTCAAAAAGATATCCAAACATGGGATGAGCTCAAACAAAAATTCATAAGAAAGTACGCGTACAACATTGACATGGATAGCTCTATCACTAGCTTGTGCAATCTCATGCAAGAAGATTCTAGTGAGACATTTATTCCATTCTTTCAAAAATGGAGAAGCCTCGCTAGTCGATGTCACATTGACATTCCTGAAAGGGAAAAAGTTGACATGTTTGTCCAAACACTTCTAGGGCCCCTAAAATTCGCATTGCAAATACATTGTTGCACAAACTTCACAGAATTAGTGGAAAAAGGGGTCCAGATTGAGAAAGCCCTTATCGCAAAGGGAGAACTGAGATATGGTTCCAAAAACACAAATGTCAACCCACCCACTGACAAAAACAAATATTGGGTTAAAAATAAGCACGTTACAAATGACAGTGTTGTCGACGCCAAGACTGCAAGTCCTGTATTGGCTCTGAAAGGGGTTCAACAACAAAATAGACTAACAACGACATTGACACCTCCTCCCAATATTTCTTCAAACAACCAAGGTGGTCAAAACAATCAAGGACAATACCGTCAAATGAGACAATTTCCTAGAGGTCACACATACACCCATTTGGGTGAACCCATTGAAGAAGTCCTTAAGAAATGCCTCTAGCATGGGGTCATCACACTGCCAGAAATAAAACCATATGACCTAGGACAATTTAAACCAGCATGGTGGAATGACAATGCACTTTGTGAATACCATCGAGCAAAAGGACATACAACCTCTAACTGTCGACAATTGAAAAACCTAATACAGGATCTTATAGAAAATCGCACCATCAAAGTAGGTGGATCACAATTCACCTCCAGTTCAGATCATACTATCCACAAGAATCCACTGCGGGACCATGGTTCTCATAATGCTTCCACTTCAGGTCCATAGAATCAAGCTAACTTTGCCTGAGTCAAGTATGACTATTCTGGTGGACCTATTATAAACAATGTCCGAACTGAAAATGAATACATCAATACCATTACGGTTAGAAGAGCACCCCAATGTAATGCTACAACTCGCAGTGGCAAGGTTACTATAGCTGGTCCACCTCTCGCTAGACAAGCCAAAATCACTATACCAGGCCCATCTACTAAACAATCACAACCCGATCCATCTGCTAAACATCCAAAACCTGTCCCAACCACACAGCAGTGGAAACCCAAGAGTCATTTATTCTCCACCATCGATCCGATTTTATTCTGACCGTTCGATTAAGGATTTTTCCCTAACCCTAATTAGGGATTCTTAGGTTTAATCTGGATCGCTCATTTTAGGTTCTCATCATTAATTTATCTCGTCCGTCCATTCGAAATGGCATTTTCTATAAAATGCCATCTTCTTCCCACTTTTTGAAGACACACGCACATGCTGACATTTTGCATAGTGATTATAGGCATTTACTTTCACATTTTATTGTCATAGGAAATTTTAGTATTGGATAGAGTCATTTGATCAATTTTGCAATTTGTTTTAGACATAGGCATTGGCAATAGACATAGGCATTTAGACATAGAAAATCCTTCAAAGCTTGTTGTAGGACTTAGACAATTTTTAAATTTTGCTCGCACAACAAATCTAAGGGTCACATTATCCAGCAAGTAAGAAGGTGCTACAAAAATGAATCATGGAGACTTCGGCAATCAGGTATAATTGTTCTTTCATGTATTTCCATTGTGTTTTGTAGCTACTTTGGGTTTTTATCATTTTACTTTGATTTAATTGATCTAATATAATCCCTTAAAATAAATCCTCAGTTACAAAATGAATAATTCCTAGCTAAGTTCTTTAAATCATGTCCAACCGTATAAGAGAAGACTGCTGCTATGTGTACCTGGATACCATGGAGAAAGGCTAGTCTTTGGGCTCTTTCATCAATCATCCTACCTTAAAACATACCAAAAGTCTCCTAGCAATTAGACATAGGAATATTTAATATGAATTAAAAAAAATTCTTGCCAAAGTGTAAACTTATGATGACTTAACCAGTCCTAGTACACACTCCCTCCCCATTAACCACTTAGACATATGGAAATTAAATGTAAATTTTCTACTATTTTTAGTCATGTAGGTGTCCAATAAACCACTTGGTGGTGTTTCCCTTCAAGTTTATTTACTTGAATGAAGAGAAAAAGTCCTTTGATTACAATTAGAGAATACATTTGAGGCCTTGGTTGTGTAATTGGTGGACCATAGTCACATTTAAAACTTGTTACAAATTTTGGTAGTTAAAACATTAAGTAGATTTGATTTGTGATGTACATATTTGGATGGTAGTAACAATAGCTTGCAATCTATCAAGACTTGATTACCTTATAACCTGTGAAATTATAGTGATGAAATGATAGATTAATCATATTGTCACCTTGGGATCACATCACCATGAAAGAACTTCATCTAATGTCCTTATGAGTGTAGGTACCACCAAATAGGTATTTGTAAGATCTGTCTTCCTCGAGCAAGGGAAACTCAGGAAGAGAAGAGGAAAGCGAGACATGTAGTATGTCTAAAAAAGCGAGATCAACTAGAGGTCAAAAGATTAGAAGAAAATTTCATAAAAGCATGGAATTTTTTCTTGCTAAAGGGGGGTCATGTTCTTATGATGATGAGAGCATAGGTGACGTCGAGGTTCCCTTGAGGTACAAACATCTATGGAAACAATGGGTACCCAAGGAACTTCCTCCAATGAACACTTATTTTTGTGTCAATGAGAGGATATATCACATAGAACCATCGTCATTACATGGTTTGGGCCTATTTTGCATGGACGACATAAAGGTCTATTACAAAAAAGTTACTGAATTGATGGAGTATGTTGGACCCTATTACAATTACAAAGATTAGATGCAACTAGTTCGATATACACGAAGTATGCGTAGGTATGCACTGTCAGCAAATTATATACAACTAAAAGATAAGGATCAAAATAAAAGAGTGGATATGTACATTGATAGAAGACCAAAAGCATCAGAGAATATTGTAGGGTTTATAAATAGTACATGACCTAGGTCAATAAATAAGCAAACCAACTGTATATTTGAGGCACGTAAGGGAAACCGTGTATTCATATGTGTGATAAAATCAATAACTGCAGGGGAAGAGTTGCTAATTGATTACAATTTGAATCACTTAGTTAAAAACATAGTTACTATGGGGGTGGTACGTACTATGTACCTTTTTACCAAACCTCCAATTAATGACTCCAATATTCCATTTTATTCTTATGTTTTTTTTTGTAAGTCTATTGGTTTCATTTCAGTAATGTTTTTTTATATTCAATTTTTGTCACAGTGGTACATTGATTGCACGGAGAAGGCTCTGGCCTAGAACACAGATCGTGATGTATCTTTAGGCACTTATACCTGACAAGTTTACCTCATTGTAATTGTACAAATTAGATACGAGAAAAATATTTTATTATTATGTTTTTTTCATAGGTTTATTGGGTTAATTTCAATAATGTTTTTAATATTCTTGTTGCAATCAACTAATAGGGGAAAGGTACCAGCAGTAGAGGAAAGCACCCATAGTGAGGTGCAGTCAATATTTTGTGATGATGACATCGCTTATTCAACAAACCATCTTGATACAATAAAGAAGATCCAAAAAAAATGCAATCAAGAAATGGTTAAGTTTATGTTCATAGTGCCTCAAATAGATGAGCTAAGAGAGAGGGTTAAAATATTAATTGAGAGATTAAAAAAATTGCAAGTAAGTTGTCATGAGGTCTTTAATTATAACATAAGTTCATTCATGGTTTTATATTTTGTACTCTTTTATGTCATGAACTAAAATATGTCTTATTTTTATAGGGTTATTTGCCTCCTCATAATGCTCCTGGCCATGATCAGGGTACTGCAAGTGTTGCCCGAGGAGTAGGGGTTGGTACAAGTATCCATCCTGATCTTCCTACACATACATCACATCATCTGACCCCATCATCTGTGCCTATATTATCGTCTGAAATGTCAAAAACACATACCATGCAGGCATCCGTTAATGCACCCTCTCGCAGGGAACACGTGCCAGAACATGCATCAAGACATGTACCTGGGGATGCAGAGGCCACTAGTACTAGTGATGTTTTAGCAGCATTTCCTATATCTTCTCGTATTACTATTACAAGAACATTTCTGATCACACTTGTGGTGACCGAGGATTTCATTCTCATAAAGATAGAGAAGGTCCCAGGTACTTTAAAATATTTTAATTATTATTATATATAATCCAATTGAAATTTACTTATTGATCACTCTTTTTAGACTATTGATCCCATGATCATTTTGTAGGAAATTATTTTTTTTATAAACATCTAAGTGATATTAAATTGGAGCTCTTCGGGCCCACCATACGTACACGATGGAATGCCAAAAATCAAGATTTAAAAGATGAGCTTATTAACCATTTAGTTGTATTGTTTGGTGATAAAACATTCAACCGAACCAAGGTCCTTCAGAAAGCTGGTACCTATCTAAAGTATGTGAGGACCAATATAGGTCACATTTAGAGAAGAACAAAAAGTATGAGTGTCCCCCCATGATTCCGGAGAGGGAGTGGAAGGACCTGGTGTCAGATGGAAAGGAGAAGGCTGAAAAGAAAAAAGGGAAGACACCACCGGGCCAAGGAAGGTATGTGATACTATCAACAATGTAATTATATACTGATTACTCTTTCTTTTTACATAATCTAACATATTTCAAAATTTTAATAGGCTATCCAACACATTGAAGGCAACAAAGGAAAGACTAGAAAAACATGGGAAACATAAACTTGGCTCTGGTGGTTATATGAAATTAGCCGCACAAATTGTAAGTATCAATAAATGAAATATAGTATCCAAATAATAAATTGAAAACAATTTTGGTTTTATCACACCATAGAAGCAAAATTCATGATCTTGTGCAAAAATGTAGGGCTCTGAATTCAACAAAGTTCCCACAGAAGATGACCTGAAGATTGCCTTCCAACAAGGCTATGGAGCCGTGGTTGAATGCCTAAGAGTCTTGACTAGGAAAACACAACCTTCCACTACATTCGACATGTAGGTAAATAAACTCAATAAAGTTTATTTAAAATTGAATACTTGTGCAATCTATTCAATATTAATTTCCACCATAAAGTAATTACATGCCTATTTGTTTTAAACATTCAAGCAATGATATCGCACATGACATTGGAATGTAACTGGTGAGGTGGAGCACAATGTAAGCGAAAGGTCATGGTGTGCATCGGTACTTTACAATATGAAGTGATCAACATGTTGAGCATGATCGAGCTAGAAGAAGATCAGAAACATGAGTGTGGCCCCATCAGTGAAGGACCACTCTAAAGTGATTTTTAAAATATTTAATTGCAATTGGTGGTAATTAATGTAACCTTTCGTGTTTCAACTTTAGAGCATGTAGAGCGTGATCAATGTGTTGAGCATGATCGGGCTAGAGAAGATCAGGAACATGATGTGGCCCCATCAGGTAAAGAGGACCACTCTAATGTTCTTTTAAACATATTTAATTTCAATTGGTGTATTAATTAATGTAACCTTTCGTGTTTCAACTGCAAATCAGGATTTAGAGGGTGTTCAACATGTTGAGCATGAATCTATAACAGAAGTTAAAGAACACAATGTGGACCCATCAGGTAAAGAGAACCACTCTAATGTTCTTTTAATTAATGAGAATACTTGTAACAATAATAATAAAACATATCAGTTTAACATTTATTTCTTGTTCGCGTGAGACTCCCCTTCTTGTGACGTCAAGCCATGAGAAGATGACTAAGTACATTAAGATCATGGCTTGAGAGGAAGAACAACTAAAGGGGACATATATTGATTTAAGCGATACTCCGCCGGCTTTATGTAGCTTTAAAAGAAACAAAAAAGTGATTGTAATCATATCATGACAACCATATTTTGATAATATGTAAAAATTGAAAGAATAGATATTATATGTTAATGGTGAATGTGAATATATGTTAATTAATTAATGTTATATATTGTTGAATGTTATATGTTATTAATGGATGAATGAATGTTATATGTTGATAATGGATGAATGAATGGTGTATATGATTGGGTATGGAGAGTTGAGTGATGTGAGGAGAGGCCAAATGAAATTCCACCATCCGCGATGGTTGGCTCACATTAAGTAGAGAATATTAAACTATTCTCAAAACAAAGAAGCTCAATAAGGTAATGCACTTGTCAATATAAGAAATGCATCATTTGAAGCATCAAACCAATATGCAAAAGATGAAAGAAAGTGCTAAATTTTTCACTATGGTGGCGAGAAAAATGATTCTTTATACCCACTGAATCAATCATGGTCCATTGATGGTACATTTCAATGAATATTTTTAATAAAAAATTGCATTGTTTCATCACAATTTCGATGAAAACCACTGATGAATCACCGAAATGGTCTGATGAAGTTGCTATAGTTGCGACGGAGGCTTCGTCGTAACTCCTTGCCCATTTTGTCACAATTTTGATGAAATTTTGGTGTTGTTTTGACGCTCCTCCTTGCCCATTTCGTCGAAATAGTGAAGAACTTCTGGTGTTGTTTCAACACTACTCATTGCACATTTCGTCAAAATGGCAACGAACTTCTGGTGTTGTTTTGACACTACTCCTTTCCCATTTCATCGAAATGGTGACGAACTTCTGGTGTTATTCGTCCGTGGATACATGAAGTTTTTGTCGATATTTTAACGAACATCCAAGCCATTTATGATGCTGACGACTGACGAATCTATGCCGTTATTTTGATGTTTAATTCGTCGTCGGCCTTGCGACAAAAATATTTTTCATCGTTTTGTCGCTTTTTTGAAAAATATTTGTCGAATGACCGATGAATGCCCATTAGAAAATGGTGTCAAATTCAGTAGTGAATACACTTAATTAAGCCTTATAAGGGAATAAAGGGGTCAAATAAGTCATAAGAAAGGGATAAATAGTGAGGTGCCTAGGAAAGTATGAAATCTTGTTACAAGACTTTACAACACTTCAAAATAAGACTTGATGATGTGTAAAAAGGTGATTTTTAGGTAAATTGTAATGAATAGAGTCTAGAAGAATGTAGAAATATTTTACAACACCTCACAACACCTTCACAAGACATCGTTAAATGCATTTTATTTAGTTTACAAAGGTCCAAGGCTTAGTGTGGATGCATAAAATGCCTCACAACACCTAAATCAAGGCCTCATTAAGTCGAATTAATCTCATGTCAAGCAAAGGGTCCTTTTTTTACAACACAACCCCTTTTTCATTGATGGAAAAACCTAAATTCTCAATGATACCAATTAATCAATTCAACATTTGTGCTAGTATCATCATTACTTTCTACTTCTATTGTAGCTTCCTCCAATGCTCCTCTTTGAGCATTTGGATGACTTTCTCTCTCTTGCTCAATAACTTGAGCATTTGCATACTTTCTCCCCCTTTGACATCAATGGAAATGGGATCACTCCTCTTGAAAGTATTCTCCTCCTTTGACAGTGCAAAGGTTCTAGCTATTCTCTAATATCCTTAGAGATTCCTTCTCCTTTGCTCATCCTTATGAGCATCTTCATAGTTATCTCTCTTATGCTCTACTTCTTCTCCCTCATGCTCAATTCTTTTGAGCACTTGCTCATCCTTTCTTCTCTTCATTATCTCAGGTCACCATACTACTGTAGCCTTCAATACATCTTAGCAATGGAAAAGGGACTTAGCTCCCCCTTTGACTGATACCAATTGAAAACATTTTTTTCTCTTATGCCAATCACTGCATCCAGCCTTTCTATGAATGCAAATCAAGTCTGATATCAATTATAGATATTGTGATTCATGCTCTATGTGAATTGAATCATATACTTGATACAGATTGATGATATCATGCCCTAACACTGATTATCATTTTGATACCAAATTGTGAATGTGTTAACTTTATGATAAGTACCAAATGATATCCTAGACTGCACTGTATCAAGTATAACATTGATTTGATATAAACAGCAGCTCCCCCTTAAACCTTGCTCCATTCTTCACTATCTTTATTTTAGGGGATCTATAGCAACTAACCTATTCTAAACCAATTTGTAGTGGTATGATACCAATTTAAAAACAAATATATAGAATATTTTCCTTTTAGCCATAACTCTTATTCTTGCAGGAAAGAAGCATTTCTCTTAACAGAGCATCTACACCACTTTTTCTTCAATATCTAATACCAAAAGTTGATATCAAATTCTACAACCAACTATCCACTATCTGTTGATGTTCTTACCCTCTAACGAGCATTTTAAACAGAAAGAATGTGACGGTAAATCTGTAACAATCAAGTCATTAGAAATTTATAAAAAATATTTTACCTAACTTAATCTCTCCTTCATTTCCAAGGATGGATGAAATATCAATTTAGCTCTGCCTGGACTCATGCCCTATCACTAACACTTAGTGATGTGAGGTAGAAATAGCCTCATGGAGTGATTCTTGCCAATCTTTCTCTTTCCATATCTTCTTTTTTCTTTTCTCTATCTGATCAACCTTCTTCTCAAGATTATGTGAAACATTGTTCACTTTGGGGGGCATACTCTTCTTTTTATTATAATGTGCTATTGGTTTTACCTAGCTCAATCTACAATTCTTAGCTATGTGACCAAAATTATTACAATTGTAGAACATTATATTCATATCTACAATAAGAGAAAATGAATTTCTATTTACATGTTTTGTGTTCCTTTTAGGTGCAACTCTACACTTACTAACCTTGTGAACAAACTAATTATAGAATAACAATATCAATAAAAACACGGTGAGTACCTAGTCATAGAATTCCTCTAAATAGGATGATGAGATCTTCTTTGATTTGTCTTTTTCATGCATCTCATCCTAGTAAATATTTTTGCATCAGATCCCTTTGTGTACTAATTTTTCTTTGGGTTTCTAGAAATTGGTTTCTCCATATTTCTATTTTTTGTGGGCTCCTTCAACTTAGTACCAGTATCCTTATCTAGTTTCTTCATCTCAATAGGCACGGGCTTCTTTTCTTCTTTTTCTTTCTTCACTCCAACAATTCCTTTTTCTAATCTTCCATTTCCAAAGGTATTTTCTTTGGAACAACTTGTGCATGCTTCCCCTTTCTTTATGTAGCATATTTCTTCTACTCTAAATGTATCAAATAACCTTGTAGAAGCACTGATGAAGGGACTCTCCTCTTTCTCACAACCAAGTTCAATCTTCACTTTTGGTCTTGATCTCAGTCTAGATGGATTTTGTGATCTTATAAATTCTTTTAATGTCTTAGAGCCACCTTTCAACTATAGGCCTTTGTCAATTTGTTCCTTGGCTTTCTCCAAATCTCTTCTCAGATCAACTATCTCTACTTCTAGGTTCATGCACCCATCTGATTTAGACTGTAGTTCAGATTTAACATCTTCTATCCTCTTAGCTTCCTCAACTTTTGTTTTCAAACTAGCTATCATTTGGTTAGAACCTTCAAGGATTTTAGTTAGTCTTTCTTTCTCTTTTTGTGCCTACAAATTTTGTTCTTCATTCTCATTCTTCAACCTTTTAATTTTCACTTAGAGCACAAATAATTTTACCTTCAAGTTCCATTTCTTCTTCTTCTTCACTAGAGGTTTTAGCTTCTTCATCTTTATCAGACCTCTCAATATCTTCATTAGAGGTCATTGGAAATGGGTCAACCCCATATAAACTTCCATGTTCATCATCTAATCTTCCATTTTCATTAGATGACCCACTTTCTCTTCTTGTGTAAAAATTATTTTTACTGTCCTTTTCCCTATCAAAATCATTTACTTCATCATAAAAAGAATTTAGAAACAAAATGATTGTGATTACCTCTATGTTTCCTGAAGCCATTTCTTGATATTTTGGAGGTATCAACTTGCTCTTCATTGGGCTCTTGTGATCCAGAGGTAGATGTTTCTTCTTCATCATATCTTATTGCAACTTCACTCATACTTAGACTTTCAGATTCACTTTCATATTTTTGAATCAATGCCTTCATTTCTTCTTTACCATTCTCTTCACACATTCTCTTCAACTTGTTCTATACTTCATGTGTTTTTTGACAATGCATGACTTTGACCAACACAAAACTTGAAAATCCATGAAGAATTATATCTTTTTTTGTACCATTATCCTCATATGCATTCTTTTTAGCTTCAACAATTGGAGGTGTAGTAGGAACTATATATCCATTTACAACAAACATCCAAACATCAAATCCTATGGATCCCAAATATCCTTCCATCAATGAGCTCCAAAAAATGTATCTTGATCCATCAAAGATAGGTCCATCATATGCAAGTAAGCTTTCTTGATTAACCATTGTGTTCACTCTACCAAGATCTACCAGAGTTGATTAAGCTTCTCCTAGGGAACCTAGGGTCCTTATACCAATTGTTGGAACACAATGATCTAATGAGAGGGGGGGGTGAATCAATAGATATAAATTTTTTATCTCTTAAAACCTTTTGTGTATACTACTTTCTTTAACCCTTAATGTGCAGATATTAAGCATGTGATACTAAAATATGCATGCACACAGAAACATCACATAACACCAAATATACATGGAAAACCCGATATGGGAGAAACCACAGTCACTAAAGTTACTTGATTCTACTACTCAAATCCAATGTCACAATGTTTTAGGGCTACAACCAAAGGGAGCATCAACTACCTAATTTAGAAGTAACCACTTCAAGGATGCAACAACACCTTGTTTTAGGAGCTACAACCCCAAGGATGTAATGAAACCCTAATTTAGAAGTCACAAATTCAAGGAGACTACACTCCCCTGATCTGAGCTACAACTCAATACAACATTACAAATTCATATATGCATACAATTTGGTTCTACACAACCTATAATGCATCATTACATTTAATACATTGTTGCTTTCACTAGAACACACACTCTGTTGCTTGAAGCTGCACTCTCAGCAACACACCCCTATTCTACACTCTCCTCTACACATAGAACAATCATTGTTCTATCTTACTGCTCTACTTTTCTTTTACCTTCTGTAGTGTCTCATACATCTGCACTATATACTCTCTTCTCTCTCTACCTCTATTGCCTACTTAGTAATACATAACTTTGTTCAACACTTTGTGCTCTTACAAACTTCTCACACCTAACACAAATACAAATCCATCAACACCACTCAGATAGTCTTCACTCTTTGCTTGACTCCATTGATCAACAATCTCTACCAATATTGAATGGGAGTTGAGCTAGTAGTATTTTCCAAAAGGACTTGTGTGGTCAGTGTTGGCCAAAGGCTAGAAGTGTTGAGCTTTCAACAATCCTCCCCAGTGTGAGCACAGGATTTGAACCCACAACCTAGGCTATGATACCATAATTGGGGGTTGAGCTAGTCATATTTCCTAAAAGGCTGACCTGTCATGAAACCAACACTATCCTAGATCAAGGATCCATGGGAGGTTGTTAGACCATGTCATGACTCATGTGGTCAGTGTTGACCGAATGGTGGAAGCATCGAGCTTCCAACAAGGGGCAAGACTATCATATCTCCACAAACAATCTGGGCCCGGAGACCCATGAATAGAAGATGGATGATCTTCACAAGTTGGTATCCACCATCATATAGCAGATGAACAAGGATAAATTTGCTAAAGAGGATTTGAAAGAACAAGTGGTAGACCTCACCTCCTAAATTCAACAATGGACTTCCACAAAACAAAAAACCCCAACGGAATCGTCTGCACCTAATCTCCCCTCCAAGGAGGAGCTAAATAAAATGGAGAAAATGAAGTGCTAGACCAAGTCCACTACTGATTGGTTCAACCAGGTGATATAGAATGGTGAAATGGGCATTCATCATGCTGCTAGGGTGTTCAAAAAATTTTGGAGTTTACAAAAGTAGGTGGAGGACATGATAAATACTTGCAAAGAGTTCTCTGAGCTATATAAGATCACCTATCCTAAGCTCAGGAGAATCCTCATCACTCTCTTGAGAAACATGGGAAAAGGAGCTAGAACTTCCAAAAGAAGATCAATGGCTGGTTGAAACATGGCAAATGAATTTTGATTATAGGAAAGAGAACCTGGAGAATTCCTTGCATGAATTGGAGCTTCATCAAGAATGGATCATGGAGCACCGGATAGATAGTGAAGAGTATCTAAAGATGATGACAAACTATGAAATGCTCACTTTGGAGTTGGATCTAGAGAAATCAAGTCGTTATTTGATAAAAAGCTGGAACAAGGGGTTGGAGATACACTATCACTGGATTTCATGGATTTTGTTGCAAGGGCCTTCACTAAATCTGAATAGGTTATCAAGGATATGCTGAAGTGCACTAAACATTAGGAGCAGGTCACCAATAGATTCAAGAAAATAGCCTTCTAGATCCTCAAGTCTGAGTTATCCAAAGAAATGAAACTCATAGCCATGATTGACAAGTTTGTTGGGTATGCAACAATGTAGAAAGCTATTGGAAATCATATCATCGATGATGAGTGTTTGTTGAAGTAGTTGTAAAGGCTGAAAAGGTAGCTAAAAGACAAAAATAGCCACAAGACAAAATAGAATACAAGATGAAATAGGGAAAAGACAAAAGTCTATTTTATATTGTAATGTACTAGGGTAGGTGAAACCCTAAGTGAAAATGAATCTTTACCACTCATTGTAAATGAATCTTGTCCATTCATTTCACTTTTTGAAAACTATAAATAGGGGCATCCTCTCATTTTCAAAGGGAGAGATGAGATGTAAAGACATGCTGCTACAAAATATATGAGAAAAACATTGTTTTGATGGTTTCTTGTGTATTACTCTCATGTGTTCATGATTCTATCTCCAAGTATTAGATTTTAGCTTTCTTGTTTTAAGTTCTAAGTTACTTTCAATTGTTAGTTCATGTTTTACTTTAATGGTGGATGTATGTTGTTGTGTTTGATGTCTTCCTAGCTCATACTTTTGGTGGTTTATTAATGATAAACTTCTATGTAAAGTTAGTCTGAGCATTACTTATATTTTTGTACATACATTCAATTGTTTTTCATCCTTTGATGGTGAATGAACAATCTAAAAATCTGCAATGACCCTTTGAATATTGCACTAGTTTCATGAGACTATGGCTTGTCCTTGGTTAAGTGGAACTCGGTTATACAAAGTTTGTCCACTGTAGTAGCCTCCATTGTTACTGTTTATCATTAGTTGTAGGTCAAGGAAACCTATAACCCTTTTTCCAGTTTTCTTTTTCTTTAAAACTAAAGTTAAGCCAAAGTTCAAGCCCCATTGTAAAGCCAAATCTAATGGGAAAGAAGGAGTTTTTGCTTGTTTTTTTGAACTTGCAGCAATTGATCACTCATTTCTAGACTTTATAAAACTCCATTTATAGGCCCAATTCTCTCCATTCTTGATAAACCATAAATGCCCTTTGTGATTACCAGTAAATCACATCAATCAACTGAGCTATTTTTGGAAGTCATGACTTGACACTTGAGAGACCTTGGGGTGATTTCTAAAACTTAGTTGCAGAAATTACCTTTCAATAGAGACAACATACTTGTGTGTTTCCTATGTTGAGAAAGTGCAAAAACACCCATCAACAGTTCCCTTGTTCAAAGGTTAAACGAAGTAACAAACAAATAAAATCTACATCCAAACCTGATTGGAGCAATGCACGATGAGTCTCCCTCACTACAAAAAAAAGATACTATACTACAATCACAATAGTAGCAAAACCCTTCTTTGTACATTATCATTAGATATCTTGTTATGATTAATTTGGATGATGAAGACGAGGTTGCTAAGATTGAAGAAGAAGTGCATAATGAATTAAGCACATTTTTTCCCTCTTGTATGAGCTTAAACATTAATCCTCCTATGAAGAGTGTTGAACTTGGTGACACCCCTAGTTAGAAGCTTGCTATTGTCCCTTTGGCTAGTAGTTCAACTTTTGTATATGATGAAAATGATTGGGATGCAGATGACCTACTAACAGGTTGACTCTTATGTGCCTTACTAGTCCTTTGCATTATATCTTTTTCATGTTTCTTTATGTGATTGCATGTGCGTAATGTGATCCTCTATACTATTATGTTTGATATATCTCTCTCTCTTTATGACATTCCTCTATTTGTACCTACATTCTTCTCTATGTCATAAATATTTTAGCTTTTCCTTTTATCTTTTCGTATTCTTGTGTTTTCCTTTTGGGGATGACGTAAGGAATCAATACATTCACATCTCTTCCATGTTGACCTGAAAGTTTTTTCTTTATTTTCACTCTCTTTGTGTCGTTTTTCTAGTTCTATGAGTATTTGGGGAATGATGACAATTCTGAGCTATATAAAAAACATTGTAGCAAGAAAATACTAACCCCAAATCCATGGATCCCTCATGTGTTTGGAGTTTCATTTTGGGGGAAACCCCTCTCTTTTCCTTTCTGCATGACATGGCTTTATTTGGAAACATATGACTTGGCATAGGGATTTCCAAGTAATCTCTCTTGTCCTCTTTATTGTTAGCATTTATCATTTGCTACTTTAATGTAATTTCTCACAACATGGTGTTTAGAAATATCTTTAAAGTGGGGGCATACATTGGCATTATTCTTTTGCATTTCATGTTTCATAGTGTAGTCTTCTTACTTCATGTTGAACTGATGATTTTTGTATGGGGTCTCTCTTACACTTCTAGGGTTTTTGACCTAAAAGGAGAGAGATACAAAAACCTTAACGATTCACTCAAGAAAATACCATTGAGGTTTCAATGCAAAGGATATTGAAATTTTTCAAAGGGTATTGTCCTAAAGGCTAAAAACTAATAAGAGGGGTTGACCACCAAGTGTAAACTTGGAAAATGCAAGATGTTTGAAAACACACTATAATATGCAAAAAGACCTAGGAATGCAAATAGAATGTAATAGAAAATTATGTGGTTGAAAGAGTGCACATGGAAACTAGAGAAAGATGGAATGGAGCTTTGGAACCCGTAAATTGCTACTTTTTAGGCCAACTAGGACTCATATGCCAAGTTGGGTGACTTAGTCCTGCTTCTAGTGAATAATGCTAGAACAAGTTTCAGAAAAATGGGTACTCAGATCTACAAAATTCTTTGTCAAACTCCTACAATGGGTCTCATTCACCACTAATGGTGAATCAGTCCACTTCCAAATTTCTAGAAATTCAAAAGTGGAATATGTAGCCCTTAGTCTACTTCTCTGCTCCAGATTTAGATCTAGGTCCAAAACTATCAAATTCAACCTGTAGGTGTTCTCCAAGCTTG
>VDFB02086081.1:119589865-119893400 GCA_007258455.2 Sequoia sempervirens | reverse complement strand
GGAGAGATAATATTTAAATATCTTATATATTAGTAATATATATATTAACTAAAATATAGAAATTTAATATTTAAACATATTATACCAAATAATATAATATATTATATATTATATAGTTTTGTAAGAGATTATATATATTAAATTATAAATAATATTGTATATTCTAAACTAGATATATTAACATAAACTATAAACTATACACTATTTAAAAATCATATATAAACCAAATCATATATTATAAACTAAATATATTAAAATAAACTATAAACTACAAATGAGATATATTGAATATGTTATAAAGTCTTGAAATTTTTTAAAATGCTATGTTAACAAATCGGATATCCGATTCAAATCGGATATCCGATTTAAATCGGATATGATTTGAATCGGATATCCGATATGTCTGACACAAAATTCATTGCCTAGGGAATAGGCTCGGGTTTGCTTTGGTTTTTGGTTAGGAGATACCAATCTTAAAAAGTCAACACAAAAAACGTGTTTAACAGCTTACTTTGTTTTTCCGGACTTCGCCCATGTGGCTGACAACTTTATTTTTAGCCAAAATTGATAAAATGAAAAGGGTTTGTAGAGGAGATTCTCAGCTTTTTGCCAATATAAATTATGTTTTATTTTGAATTTAGTAGATTATTATTATTTATTTTCTACTAGAATTATGACAAAAGTCCTGATTGATAGGCTGATTGCAAAACATTTATAACTTTCAAACGGTATCATATTTTTTGAATCCAAAACATGCGTCACATTCTATGCTTTGCATACTATAGGATTAAAAAAAAAATTGAATTTGATGAAATTTTGACCAAGTTAAGGTGGTCGGACATACGAGTTTTATATTTTTAAAAAGTTGTAATAAAAATTCATAATTAATTATTTACTTGGAAAAAATTACAAAAATGTCGTCACATCAGGACATGAGTCCTCTACTTATATCTAAAATCTCATAAAAATATTATCATTTTATTATGGTTAGGGTGGTCGAACAGACACCTACTTCTTATTTTTCCTGAAATTTAAGTAATACTGCATTGAAATTTCAAATTTTCACCAAATAGATTTTGTTTCTAAAAAGTTAAACCTAGTAGTTTAGAAACTACATTCAATTTCCCACAGATTCTATTCTTACATGTTTTTGAAATAATATAGATAACTTATTCAAATTTTTACGTCAAGTTTCCTAACTCTGATTTTTCTGAATTTTCATTGCCACTTAAGGGGGCTGTTTGGCATACCATGATCCTGCACATACCCTATTCTAAAAGAATGCCATTGGTATCAGTGGTGGTGGTTGAGCCAACTGTTGAATGGGTTGAACCAGCTATGATGATAATTTAGATGCATTTGGTGGTGGATTGATGAGTATCCACTGGGGTATTGGTGAAAAGCCTAGTGGAGTGAGTGGAGCTGACAAGGGTGGTATGATGGCTGCCCCAACTTTGCGAACCTTGTGTGTTTTTGGGGTCTTAAGTTCTATCAAAGGTGGTGGATTTTCAGCTGATTGAAGAACTCTATGGGGCTTCTCTAGTGAGAAAAACCCAGTGTTATCCATTTTTCTCTTTTGGGACCTCCTTCTAGTGCAAGTTTCTATTGATGCTTCAAATGGCACAACAACAGTTAAATAGAATATTGCTACTTTGTTTATCCTGAAAGAGAAAGACAACACATGGATATCTTAGCTCCCAAGGTCTTTATAGCTGGTTCTCAACTATGCTAATGTTGCTCAATGTACAATGTAATAGTAATGTTCAAGGGGCCTGCTGGTGTTGAGCTTCTGGATTGTTCTAAGATCAAGCATGAAGTTAAACATACTCTAACCAGGGTTTTTAAAGAGATAGAAAAAGATGGATCAGAGCTTAGGAACATAAAAGAATGTTAATTCATCCAACTTAACCAGACTTGTTACCTTTCAATGAATTCCTAACTAAAACTGCAAAACAAATTTGACTTGTGATTAACACAGAACCTCCTTCATTCACAGTGCTAATTCAAATAACAAATTGCAAGTTACCATTTAAACAAAATATAAAATCAAACTTCATTCCTTGAAAGCTTCTCAAATCAAATGATTAACTTAAGACAAATACCATTTTGGAACACAATATGAAGTAGATTTTAATTTGGTTGCTTCTACTGTTAATGAAAAAGATAAGCAACTTTTACAAATCTGGCACAATCACCAGTGTACATAAAATCCATGACTCCAGATTATTTCCATCTATATTAAGAAAACCGAAAAGATACATTAGTCTATGCTAAATCTGACTCCTATTTTTCTGCTAACTTTCTTTTAACTTCTAACCTCTTAACTTCCCTTTTTTTTCTTTTTTTTTACAAAGAGGCAAGAATTCCATATATAAAGAGTGCACCAAAAAAAAAGTGTTGTCCCCTCTATTAGGGTTTACAAAATATCTGCTTCTAGGAGGGTCGGTACTCAGATCTTTTTGAAGAGAGTCAATGATGCATTAAATGTGAAGCCATGCTGTCCATGTTGGTGACAGCTTGACCTCAGGAGAAACCTTCAGATCTTTTGTAGCTATAGAATTTACTCCTGGTATCCGTGTCTATCTTTCAACTCCTTCGAAGGGCTACCTTGAATGCTCTAAAGAATTTTTCCATTAATACCGATCCACCCTTTTTTTGTTAGTAGACTCCAGCTGTTCCTGAGACTTGTGGTTGTTTCTTTCCTTCGGCATTCTTCATGCTCTAGACCCTTCTTTCTTTGAAAGTCTCTGGAAACATCATCGGACCTCCCTTTAGATCTAAACATAATCACCCGAGCTGATCCATTGCCTTTTGATCTCAGAATGAGTCCATGTTGTTTGCATTCTATTGGTCTTCTTCAAGGTGGTAGTCAATCAATCAATTTCCCACTTTTAATTCCTTTAGATTGGTAGAACATAGGCCACAGAAAACTCTCAGGCGGTCAAAGGTTATTCGAATGGCATCGCATGTCGGTGAAACACTAATTGTGTCTCCCTGATGCGATTATGTCTCTTCTAGCAGCTATCGATGTAACATGTGACAGTCAGTGAGACCTTTTAGTGAGCTGCAGAAGTCATATCGATACCACAAAACCTATCGGCAAGACAATTTGTACCGGTCAGAAGTCATAGTGAGCTCCACTAGTCACACCGATACCCTTTTCATTGGAAAATCCATCGCTATCGGCCAGAGATTATGTTTTTGGGAAGACCTTATATTGAGCCCCTCTTCTTTCACCAAGCACATTCTTATTGGCAAGACCCTACTAGGTCAGCAGGACCTCATAGCAATGTCGAATCTTTCTCCCTGAGCTCATTTTGTATCGGCCAAACCCTACTGGGTCGATGAGAATTCATGGCAATGTTGGATCTTTCTCCTGGAGTCTCTCCAATCTCATTCTTATTCTCTGAGCTCGAGCCCCTTTTCCTTTTGGTAAGAATTCTTCAATCAATAGAAGGTCATGGCAAGTCCCCCTCTACTATACCAATATCCCTCCGTGTTATTAAATCCATCATTGTCGGCAAGACCTAAAGCGGTTGGGAAGAACTTATATCCAGCCCCTCTTTTCTTGGCGAGTTCACCCTTTTTCAGAGAGACTAGCTCCCTTTTCTGAGACCTTATACTGAAGCCACATTGCTTTATGTTGGCGATACTAAGTCCCCTCACCAAGAAATCTTGGCGAGCCTTTCTTTCTCTGGTGAGCACACCCATGTCGGGGAGACTCCTACGTGTTGGGAAGACCTTACCCCAACCTCACGCCTTGTCGGTGAGACTTGTCCCAGTCGCCAAGACGTCTTGGCGAGAGTGTAAATATTCCCTAAGAACCCTTTGGGAAGAATTGTTGGCATGAGTTTGATCTATTAGTAGGAGATTATGCCGAAGGCATAATTTTCAGTGAGAGTTTCAATAGTCGGGGAGATATTACCCTAAAGCAACTCCCTCCTACTGAAACCTTCACTTCGTGTCAGTGGGACTCCCTTCGGTCGGTGAGACTTTACAACCACCAAAACTTCCTTTCGCCAAGCTGAGAGCACTTCGGGGAGACCTTTTATAGTCGACAGGACATCCTGCTGAGAGCACAACTCTTTCCCCGAAGGCATCCCCATCAACGAGACACATGCTAATCAGCCAGACCTCCTACTGAAGGAAAAAATCATTTTCCGGGCTCAAACATTTTGATGGGACCTCCTTTGTGTCAGCCAGACCTCACAGCAAGGGCATTATCCTTGGTGATGCCAACCTTGTGTGCAATCGATCAGTGAGACTTCAGCATGTTGGCCAGACTCTATGCCGAAGGTGAACCACTCTCCCTGAAGACATCCCCTTTTCGGCAAGAGTCCACCGTGTCAGTGAGACTTCTTGCCGACGCTATTCTTCCATTGCCAAGACCACTCCTCTATCACCAAGACTTCACTGTATCGGTAGGACATCACCATGAAAGGGGAACTTTAACCTGAAATCGCTCAACCTCAGCGAGATCTCACCCCGTCGGTGAGACTTCTTGTCGAGAGTAAATCCTTCTCGGTGAGATCCCCCTCTAGCATCCTTCTTTCACTGAGAGCCTGATGGATCGGTAAGAGATTTTGCTGATATTACCTCATGTCAGTGATACTTCTCCTTCACTGAGACCTTATCCCAAACACGAAATCTTTTGGCGAGGGCTCCTCTGGTCAGTGAGACACAAAGAAACCTATGGTGACAGGAACGTTTGGGAAAATAGTGAGCCCCCAATGGAAAAAACTCACTAGCAGTCAGCAAGACAACTACAAGGTCTTACCGACTTTCTTCTTAGAGGAATTTTTTGCCAAACTCGATTAGGGAATGCTTCCCAACTGAGCTGTTTGAGAAATATCATCATGTGCACGATCTAATCCTGAGAGACAAGGTCCTCATTAGTCCTTAGAAGAAAATAAAATATATTATAATAAAATCCACTATTGCTTGTGATTATTTCATTCAATTTCCAGCAAGAAGAAAACCAATTTAAGCTGAGAATCAAAATTTGACAAAACAAGAAGGAAAACTCAGGAAGAAAATAGACGAAACCCTGAAGAGCAAAGAAAATAATCAGAGGCAAAGAAACCAAAAAGAGAAGGGGGACCCATTTTGTTCTAGAATAAAATGGGTGGTTATGTAGGGCATAATAGAGTGCAACTTCAAGCAATAGAGTGTGTGTTCCAGTGAAAGCAACAATGTACTAAATGTAATGATTCATTATAGGTTGTGTAGAAGCAAATTGTATGCATATATGAATTTTTAATTTTGTATTGAGTTATAGCTCAGATCAGGGGATTGTAGTCTCCTTGAAGTTGTGACTTCTAAATTAGGGTTTCATTACATACTTGGGGTTGTAGCTCCTAAAACAAGGTGTTGCATCCTTGAAGTGGTTGCTTCTAAATTAGGTAGTTGATGCTTCCTTGGGTTGTAGCCCTAAAACATTGTGACGTTGGATTTTTGTAGTGGACACAAGCAACTTTAGTGACTGTGGTTTCTCCCATATCGGGTTTTCCATGTATATCTAGTGTTATGTGATGTTTTTGTGTGCATGTATATTTTAGTATCACATGATTAATGTGTGCACATTAAGGGTTAAAGAAAGTAGTATACACAAAAGGTTTTAAGAGATAAAAAATTTATATCTATTGATTCACCCCCACTCTCATTAGATCATTGTGTTCCAACAATTGGTATCAGGACCCTAGGTTCCCTAGGAGAAGCTTAGTCAACTCTGGTAGATCTTGGTAGAGTGAACATAATGGTTAATCAAGAAAGCTTACTTGCATATGATGGACCTATCTTTGATGGATCAAGATACATTTTTTGGAGCTCATTGATGGAAGGATATTTGGGATCCATAGGATTTGATGTTTGGATGTTTGTTGTAAATGGATATATAGTTCCTTCTACACCTCCAATAGTTGAAGCTAAAAAGATCGCGTATGAGGATAATGCTACAAAAAAAGATATAATTCTTCATGGATTGTCAAGTTTTGTGTTGGTCAAAGTCATGCATTGTCAAACAATACATGAAGTATAGAACAAGTTGAAGAGAATGTGTGAAGAGAATGGTAAAGAAGAAATGAAGTCATTGATTCAGAAATATGAAAGTGAATCTGAAAGTCTAAGTATGAGTGAAGTTACAATAAGATATGATGAAGAAGAAACATCTACCTCTAGATCACAAGATCCCAATGAAGAGCAAGTTGATACCTCCAAAATTTCAAGAAATGGCTTTAGGAAACATAGAGGTAATCACAATCATTTTTTTTCTAAATGCTTTTATGATGAAGTAAATGATTTTGATAGGGAAAAGGACAGTAAAATAATTTGTACACAAGAAGAGAAAGTGGGTCATCTGATGAAAGTGGAAGATTAGATGATGAACATGGAAGTTTCTATGGGGTTGACCCATTTCCAATGACCTCTAATGAATATATTGAGAGGTATGATAAAGATGAAGAAGTTGAAACCTCTAGTGAAGAAGAAGAAGAAATTGAACTTGAAGGTAAAATTATTTGTGCTCTAAGTGAGATTAAAAGGTTGAAGAATGAGAATGAAGAACAAAATTTGCAGGCACAAAAAGAGAAAGAAAGACTAACTAAAATCCTTTAAGGTTCTAACCGAATGATAGCTATTTTGAAAACACAAGTTGAGGAAGCCAAGAGGATAGAAGATGTTAAATATGAACCACAGTCTAAATTAGATGGGTGGATGAAGCTAGAAGTAGAGATAGTTGATCTGAGAAGAGATTTGGAGAAAGCCAAGGAAAAATTTGACAAAGGCCTATAGTTGAAAGGTGGCTCTAAGACATTAAATGATTTTATAAGATCACAAAATCCATCTAGACTGAGATCAAGACCAAAAGTGAAGATTGAACTTGGTTGTGAGAAAAAGGAGAGTGGACTTCCATTAGTGCTTCTGCAAGGTTATTTGATAGATTTAGAGTAGAAGAAATATGCTACATAAAGAAAGGGGAAGCATGCATGAGTTGTTCGAAAGAAAATACCTTTGGAAATGGAAGATTAGAAAAAGGAATTGCTGGAGTGAAGAAAGAAAAAGAAGAAAAGAAGCCCGCAACTATTGAGATGAAGAAACTAGATAAGGATATTGGTACTAAGTTGAAGGATCCCACAACAAATAGAAAGATGGAGAAACCAATTTCTAGAAACCTGAAGAAAAATTAGTACAAAAAGGGATCTGATGCAAAAATATTTACTAGGATGAGATGCATGAAAAATCCAAATCAAAGAAGATCTCCTCATCCTATTTAGAGGAATTCTATCACTAGGTACTCATCATGTTTTTATTGATACTGAACATATTCTATAATTAGTTTGTTCACAAGGCTAGTAAGTGTAGAGTTGCACCTAAAAGGAGCACAAAACATGTAAATAGAAATTAATTTTCTCTTATTGTAGATATGAATATAATGTTCTACAATTGTAATAATTTTGGTCACATAGCTATGAATTGTAGATTGATCTAGGTAAAACCAATAGCACATTATAATAAAAATAAAAGTATGCCCCCCAAAGTGAACAATGTTTCACATAATCTTGAGAAGAAGGTTGATCAGATAGAAACAAAGAAGATTTGGAAAGAGAAAGATTGGTAGGAGTCACTCCATGAGGCTATTTCTACCTTGTATCACTAAGTGTTAGTGATAGGGCATGAGTCCAGGGGAGCTAAATTGATATTTCATCCATCCTTGGAAATGAAGGAGAGATTAAGTTAGGTAAAATATGTTTTATAAATTTCTAACGACTTGATTGTTATAGATTTACTGTCACATTCTTTCTCTTTAAAGTGCTCGTTAGAGGGTAAGAACATCAACAGATAGTGGATAGTTGGTTGTAGAATTTTATATCAACTTTTGGTATTAGATATTGAAGAAAAAGAGGTGTAGATAATGTGTTAAGAGAAATGCTTCTTTCTTGCAAGAATAAGAGTTATGCCTAAAAGGAAACTATTCTATATATTTGTTTTTAAATTGGTATCATACCACTACAAATTGGTTTAGAACAGGTTAGTTGCTATAGATCCTCTAAAATAAAGATAGTGAAAAATGGAGCAAGGTTTAAGGGGGAGTTGCTATTTGTATCAATCAATGTTATACTTGATACAATGTAGTCTAGGATATCATTTGGTACTTAGCATAAAGTGAACAAATTCACAATTTGGTATCAGAATGATAATTAGTGTTAGGGCATCATATCATCAATTTGTATCAAGTATATGATTCAATTGGCATAGAGCATGAATCAAAATATCTATAATTGATATCAGACTTGATTTGTGCTGATAGAAAGGCTGAATGCACTGATTGGCATAAGAGAATTTTTTTTTCAATTGGTATTAGTCAAATGGGGAGATAAGTTCCCTTTCCATTGCTAAGATGTATTGAAGGCTATAGTAGTATGGTGACCTGAGATAATGAAGAGGAGAAAGGATGAGCAAGTGCTTAAAATAATTGAGCATGAGGGAGAAGCAGTGAGTAATGCTCAAAGTAGAGCATAAGAGAGACAACTATGAAGATGATCATAAGGATGAGCAAAGGAGAAGGAATGTCTAAGGATATTAGAGAATAGCTAGAACCTTTGCACTGTCAAAGGAGGAGAATAATTTCAGGAGGAGTGATCCCATTTCCATTGATGTCAAAGGGGGAGAAAGTATGCAAATGCTCAAGTTATTTACCAAGAGAGAGAAAGTCATCCAAATGCTCAAAGAGGAGCATTGGAGGAAGCTACAATAGAAGTAGAAAGTAATTGTTAGAATTGGCTATGGATGCCAAGATCTATGGACCAAATCGAAAGCACAAAAAGAGAGAGAATATGACAAGAATAGACTGCACTCAATTTCATTGATATGATATGATTATGATTGATTACAAATGAGAGAGACCCCCTTGGTTATATAGCCAAGGTGAGAACATAGAAGGGCATAAGATTATGACAAGTTTCGTAATCTTATGACATGAGACAACTAGGAAAACCTATCACTCCACAAAAGGTGGAGAGATAATCACATGATGTGTCCACAAAAGGTGGAAATGATGAGGTAATGACATGTCAAGTCCACCAAAAGTGGAAAATCTCCAACAACCTCCTATGTGGTCCCTAAGTAAATGAAGGTGTAATGATGACCTAGGACAAGGTACAACACATTTAATTACACCAACAGTAATGATGATATTGGCACAAATGTTGAATTGATTAATTGGTATCATTGAGCATTTAGGTTTTTCCATCAATGAAAAAGGGGTTGTGTTGTAGAAAAAAGGACCCTTTGCTTGACATGAGATTAATTGGACTTAATGAGGCCTTGATTTAGGTGTTGTGAGGTATTTTATGCATCCACACTAAGCCTTGGACCTTTGTAAACTAAATAAAATGCATTTAACGATGTCTTGTGAAGGTGTTGTGAGGTGTTGTAAAACATTTCAACATTCTTCTAGACTCTATTCATTACAATTTACCTAAAAATCACCTTTTTACACATCATCAAGTCTTATTTTGAAGTGTTGTAAAGTCTTGTAACAAGATTTCATACTTTTCTAGGCACCTCACTATTTATCCCTTTCTTATGACTTATTTGACCCCTTTATGCCCTTATAAGGCTTAATTAAGTGTATTCACTACTGAATTTGACACCATTTTCTAATAGACATTCATCGGTTGTTCAACAAATATTTGTCAGAAAAGTGAGAAAATAACGAAAAATATTTTCGTCGCAAGGCCGACAATGAATTAAACGTCAAAATAATGGTGCCGATCTGTTAGTTGTCGGTATCATAAATAGCCTAGATGTTTGTCAGAATATCAATGAAAACTTCATGTATCCACTGATGAATAACACCAGAAGTTCGTCACCATTTTGACAAAATGGGCAAGGAGTAGTGTCAAAATAACACCAGAAGTTCATCCACATTTTGACGAAATGGGCAAGGAGTAGTGTCAAAATAACACCAAAATTTCATCACTATTTCGACGAAATGGGAAAGGAGGAGTGTTGAAACAACACCAAAAGCTCATCTAAATTGCAACAAAATGGGCAAGGAGTTACGACGAAGCCTCCGTCTCAACTATAGCAACTTCATCGAACCATTTTGATGATTCATTGGTGGTTTTCATCAAAATTGTGAGGAAACAATGCAATTTTTTATAAAAAAAATATTCCTTGAAATGTACCATCGCAGAGACTGATGACTTATTTAGGGTATAAAGAATCATTTTTTTGCCACCATAGTGAAAATTTAGCACTTTATTTCATCTTTGCATATTGGTTTGATGCTTCAAATGATGCATTTCTTATATTAAAAAGTGTATTACCTTATTGAGCTTTTTTTTTTAGAATAGTTTAATATTCTCTACTTAACAGGGCCAACCACGTGATGGTGGAAGCTGATTTGGCCCCTCCCCCCCCTCACATCACTCTCAATTCCCCATACCCAATCATATAACATTAATCATTCATTCATCCATTAATAACATATAACATTCATTTATTAACATATAACATTAATTAATTAACATATTCACATTTATTCATTAACATATAATATTCATTCTTTCAATTTTTACATATTATCAAAATATGGTTGTCATGATATGATTACAATCACTTTTTTTTGTTTCTATTTTAAAGCTACATAAAGCTAAAGTGGAGTATCATTTTTTAAATCAATATATGTCCCCCTTTTAGTTGTTCTTCCCTCTACTTGTGAACTTAATGTACGCCTAGTCATTTGCTCATGGCGTGGATGCCGCTGCAAGGGGGGTCTACTACAATAAGAAAGAAATGTTAAACTGATATGTTTTATTATTATTGTTACAAGTATTTCATTAATTAAAAGAACATTAGAGTGGTTCTCTTTACCTGATGGGTCCACATTATGTTCCTGAACTTTTTTTATAGACTCATGCTCAACATGTTGAACACCCTCTAAATCTTGATCTGCAGTTGAAACATGAAAGGTTACATTAATTAATACACCAAATGAAATTAAATATGTTTAAGAGAACATGAGAGTGGTCCTCTTTACCTAATTGGGCCACATCATGTTCTTGGTCTTCTCTAGCCTGATCATGCTCAACACGTTGATCATGCACTACATTCTCTAAAGTTGAAACATGAAAGATTACATTAATTAATACACCAATTGCAATTAAATATGTTTAAAGTAACTTTAGAGTGATCCTCTTTACCTGATGGGGCCACATCATGTTCCTAATCTTCTCTAGCCTGATCATGCTCAACATGTTGATCACACTCTACATGTTGTAAAGTACCAAGATGCACACCATGACCTTCATTTGCAGGTTGTGCTCCACCCTCACCAGGCTGCATTCCAATGTCATGTGCAGTATTATCATTGCTTGAATTTTTTTAAAAAATAGGCATGTAATTACTTTATGGTGGAAATTAATATTGAATAGATTGCACAAGTATTCAATTTTAAATAAACTTTATTGAGTTTATTTACCTGTGTGTCGAATGTAGTCGAAGGTTGTGTTTTCCTAGTCAAGACTCTTAGGTGTTCAGCCACAGCTCCATAGCCTTGTTGGAAGGCAATCTTCAGGTCATCTTCTGTGGGAACTTTGTTGAATTCAAAGCCCTAAATTTTTGCATAAGATCATGAATTTTTCTTCTATGGTGTGATAAAACCAAAATTGTTTTTAATTTATTATTTGGATACTATATTTCATTTATTGATACTTACAATTTGTGCAGCTAATTTCATATAACCATCAGAGCCAAGTTTGTGTTGCCCATGTTTTTCTAGTCTTTCCTTTGTTTCCTTCAATGTGTCAGATAGCCTATGAAAATTTTAACATATGTTAGATTATGTAAAAAGAAAGAGTAATCAGTATATAATTACATTGTTGATAGTATCACATACATTCCTTGGCCTGGTGGTGTCTTTCCTTTTTTCTTTTTAGCCTTCTCCTTTCCATCTAACACCAGGTCCTTCCACTCCCTCTCTGAAATCATGGGGGGACACTCATACTTTTTCTTCTTCTCTAAATGTGACCTATATTGGTCCCTCACATACTTTAGATAGGTACCAGCTTTCAGAAGGACCTTGGTTCGGTTGAATGTTTTATCACCGAACAACACAACTAAATGGTTAATGAGCTCATCTTTTAAATCTTAATTTTTGGCATTCCACCGTGTACATTTGGTGGGACTGAAGAGCTCCAATGTAGTATCACTTAGATGTTTATAAGAAAAATAATTTCCTACAAAATGATCATGGGATCAATAGTCTAAAAAGAGTGATCAATAAGTAAATTTCAATTGGATTATATATAACAATAATTAAAATATTTTAAAGTACCTGGGACCGTCTCTATCTTTATGGGAATGAAATCCTCGGTCACCACAAGTGTGACCGGAAATGTTCTCGTACTAGTAATATGGAAAGATCTAGGAAATGTTGCTAAAACATCACTGGTCAGTACTAGTGGCCTCTGCATCCCTAGGTACATGTCTTGACGCATGTTCTGGCATGTGTTCGCTGCGAGAGGGTGAATTAACAGATGCTTGCATGGCATGTGTTGCTGACATTTTAGATGACAATATAGTCATGGATGATGGGGTCAGATGATCTGATGTATGCGTAGGAAGATAGGGATGGATACTTGTACCAACCCCTACTCCTTGGGTAGCATGTGCAATACCCTGATCATGGCTAGGAGCATCATGAGGAGGCAAATAACCCTATAAAAACAAGACATATTTTAGTTCATGACATAAAAGAGTACAAAATATAAAACCATGAATGAACTTATGTTATAATTAAAGACCTCATGACAACTTACTTGCAATTTTTGTAATCTCTCAGTTAATATTTTAACCCTCTCTCTTATCTCATCTATTTGAGGCACTATGAACATCAACTTAACCATTTCTTGATTGCATTTGTTTCGGATCTTCTTTATCATATCGAGATGGTTTGTTGAATAAGTGATGTCATCATCACAAAATATTGACTGCACCTCACTATGGGTGCTCTCCTCTACTACTGGTGCCTTTCCTCGATTAGTTGACTACAACAAGAATATTAAAAATATTATCGAAATTAACCCAATAAACTTATGAAAAAAACATAATAATAATAAATTTTTCTCGTATCTAATTTTTACAATTACAATGGGGTAAACTTTTTGGATAGAAGCGCCTAAAGATACATCACAATTTGTGTTCTGGACCAGAACCTTCTCCGTGTGATCAATGTACCACTCTGACAAAAATTAAATAAAAAGCATTACCGAAATTAAACCAATAGACTTACGAAGAAAAACATAAGAATAAAATGGTATATTGGAATCATTAATTGGAGGTTGGGTAAAATGGTACATAGTACATACCACCCCCATAGTAACTGTGTTTTTAACTAAGCTATTCAAATTGTAATCGATTAGAAACTCTTCCCCTATAGTTATTGATTTTATTACACATATGAATACACGGTTTCTCTCGCGCACCTCAAATATGCAATTGGGTTGCTTATTTGTTGACCCAGGTCATGTACTGTTTATAAACCCTACAATATTCCTTGATGCTTTTGGCCTTCTGTCAATGTACATAGCCACTTTTATTTTGATCCTTATCTTTTAGTTGTATATAATTTGCTGATAGTGTATACCTACGCATACTTCATGTATATCGACCCAGTTGCATCCAATCTTTGTAACCGTAACAGGGTCTGACATACTTCATCAATTCAGTAACTTTTTTGTAAAATACCTTTATGTCATCCATGCAAAATAGGCCCAAACCATGTAATGACGATGGTGCTATGTGATATATCCTCTTGCTGACACAAAATTAAGTGTTTATTGGAGGAAGTTCCTTGGGTACCCAATTTTTCCATAGATGTTTGTACCTCAAGGGCACCTTGACATTGCCTATGCTCTCATCATCATAAGAACATGACCCCCCTTCAGTAAGAAAAAATTCCATGCGTTTATGAAAATTTCTTTTAAATTTTTGACCTCTAGTTGATCTTGCTCTTTTAGACATACTACATGTCTCACTTTCCTCTTCTCTTCCTGAGTTTCCCTCGCTCGAGGAAGACATCTAAAAAATACCTATTTGGTGGTACCTGCACTCATAAGGACGTTAGATAAAGTTCTTTCATGGTGATGTGATCCCAAGGTGACATTATGATTAATCTATTATTTCATCACTAGAATTTCATAGGTTATAAGGTAATCAAGTCTTGATAGATTGCAAACTATTGTTACTACCATCCAAATATGTCCATCACAAATCAAATCAACTTAACGTTTTAACTCCCAAACTTTGTAACAAGTGTTAAATGTGACTATGGTCCACCAGTTACACAACCAAGGCCTCAAATGTATTCTCTAATTGTAATCAAAGGACTTTTTCTCTTCATTCAAGTAAATAAACTTGAAGGGAAACACCACCAAGTGGTTTATTGGACACCTACATGACTAAAAATAGCAGCAAATTTACATTTAATTTCCATATGTCTAAGTGGTTAATGGTGAGGGAGTGTGTACTAGGCCTTGTTAAGTTATCATAAGTTTACGCTTAGGAAAGATTTTTTTTAAGTCATATTAAATCTTCCTATGTCTAATTGCTAGGAGAATTTTGGTATGTTTTAAGGTAGGATGATTGATGAAAGAGCCCAAAGACTAGCCTTTCTCCATGGTATCTAGGTACACATAGCATTAGTCTTCCTTATGTGGTTGGACATGATTTAAAGAACTTAGCTAGGAATTATTCATTTAACCTAATGTTTTCTCATAATTCCATCATTGAAAAAGTATGATCAAATTCTTCTATTATGAAGAATTGGTCTATGTGCCTCTAGTAATCACTATAAATGTTTGTAAGGATAAAATAATTAATTGCATAAGGTAGGAGAGAATCAACTTTGAGTTCTTCAAAGATTATATTCCTCTATTCATAATTTTTAAGGGTTGTGTGTGGAGGAGGTTATCACTACCAAGAAGGGAGGAGACCTTTCCTTGTATTCTTTTATAATTTTCATTATTCTTATTTATTTTACAATTACATTTACAAATACACATACATATGCATTTACTGTTTTCATTTATTTCTCATGTAGTTTAATAGTTTAATCGATTTCATATTAGATGTGTTGAATACTTTAGAATTTCAATTACATTAATTTATGGATATGTTGTATCTATAACACTACAAAACCATATGCTCTTTGCATTTACACTTGCATTTAGAAATACACATTTATATACATAGGTATATATTTCTTTAATGATATGTTGAATTTATTGTTCTAGGAGAGCATCAAGTAATTGCATTTGCATTTACATTTAAAAATACATACATACATACATACATACATACATATATATATATGTGTGTGTGTGTATGCGTGTGTGTGTGTATGTATGTATATCATTTATATTCAATGTTCAAAAACAACCCATTAGGTCTACACATGGATAAAAAATCATAAAATCATATCTCCCATACATGTTTTGTTGAAACTTAGGCTTGAACCTCTCATTTCACATGCTTTTCTTCACAAAGCTCTTGAGAATAGCAACTATACCTTCTTTATTTCTCATCCTACGCCCTATTCATGCATCCTACAATTACAACAGTATCTATGGAGCCTCTTACACAAGCTATAGTAATCACAAAAAGTGTAAGAGCCCCTTTATATCATGTTTGGACTACAAAATCCTCAAAAATAGGGTAACCAGACTGTATATAAAGAAATGAAGCTTTCTAACTCAAATCAACACCTTAATCCCTCAAATTAGATTCAAATCAAAGCTAACACATATCTTCATGACTTGGAATTGATTTCACATCAAAATATGGCTGCATGTGACTGTACAGTGGTGCATGATAGGAAAAATACATAAATTTTGAAGAAAAACATAGATTTTCAAATTTCAAGAGCTTGTATTTTAAATCCTCAACCATCAACAACCATTACAATGATCACTTTATGCCTTTTAAAATATTTTACATGTTAACGACTGAACAACCACCTCTACAAATAATTTTTAATCTTTTATGATCACATGAAACATAAAACACACTAATTTCAAGGTTGTTAACATCACTATTGAAAAGTTTTAATTTTTTGACCTTTCAAACATTAAAAAGTACATCATTAAATTAATTATGTAATGACATAAAAATTAAAAAAAATCATGAATTAATTATGTAACCACATAAGATAAATATAATTCTATCAAGAAAATAATATCAAATAGATAATATAATCAAATAACTTATACATTTCAATGTCATTGATCTTCTTCTTCATCCAACTCTTTGTCTGTATCATCTAATCCTGATTCGACATTGTAAGGATTGGTCATATCATCATCATCGTCATCGATATCAGTTTCGATAATGTAATCATCCACATGGATATCATCTTCATGAACATTAACTCCTACATCATCATGATCTAATTCCTCCTCTTCGACATCTTCGTCAGTGATGCCATCAGCTAACTATTTGTCTTGATCTCATCTACATCATCATCTAGTTATTCGGTATCTTCTTGTTCCACCACATTATACTTTACCGGCTTTTCTCTTGGATCATGTCTAACAACAAATGACCAACCCAGTTTACCTGGAACCTCTAAGTAAAATACCTACTCACATTGGCTTGGAAGAACATAGGGCTCATTTCCAGCTTGCTCGATCAACCTTGTATTAACCATGGTAAACCCATTATCATGTTCAATAATAGCTCTCTCAAAATTATTTTCATTCAATCGTAGCCTATACCATAGGATGACAAACATAATTAATCTGAAGGACTTAAAGTCACACTCAAGTATATCATCCAAAATCCCATAGTATCAGTTTTCTGAGACTTTTGGATGTATGTTGCTTCTAGATGAAACATTAGTCACCTGAAAGACTGCAGTTATACTAGAATCACAAGTTCTCTTCATATCATCCAACATTTTGATTTGAAATTTATGACCATTGCACCACATAGCCTTGTGGTGTTTCACCTGCAATATGTCAAACATGTAAAAATTATTGCAATATCGTCAATTGATAAACATATTTATTCTTGGCCGAATGTATGCAAAGAAAAAAATCTCAACATATATATATATATCAATATAATTAAATAATTAAATAATATGGGTGATTAATATATAAATTGGGTATGTGCAAGATCATCATAAAAAACCAGACCCTTAAGTGGCAAAAATTCATAAAAATCGAGTTAGGCAACTTGACATAAAAATTTGAATAAGTTATCTATATTATTTCAAAAATATGTAACAATGAATTTGTATCAAATTGAATGTAGTTTCTAAAATTACTAGGTTTGTTTTAAAAAAACAAAATCTATTTGGTGAAAATTTGAAATTTCAATACATTAGTACTTAGAATTTCGGGGAAAAGATAAGAAGTAGGTGTATGTCGACCCTAACCACAATAAAATGATAATATTTTTATAATATTTTAGATATAAGTAGAGGACTCATGTCTGATGTGATGCATATTTTTTTGTAATTTTTTTCAAAGTAAATAATTAATCATGAATTTTTTATTACAACTTTAAAAAAAAAAGTTGTATGTTTGACCACCTTAACTTGGTCAAATCTTTATGATTTTTTTTTTCTTTTTTTAATCCTATAGTTTTCAGAACATAGAATGTGATGCATGTTTTGGATTCAAAAAATGTGATACCGTTTGAAAGCTATAGATGTTTTTTAATCAGCCTATCAATTAGGACTTTAGTTGTAATTCAAATAGAAAATGATTAATAATTACTTATTAAATTCAAAGTAAGGAATAATTTATATTGGTGGAAAGCTGAGAATCTCCTTTAAAAACCCTTTTCTTTTCATCAATTTTGGGTAAAAAAAATGTCATCAGCCACATACCCATCATATTGCCACTTTTTGGCCCATCATGATCCTGCATGTATACCCATTTATACAAACTGTTTATCTCTTAAACCATATGCTAAATCAATTTACCTTTGTGTAACATTGGAATCTCCATTACGATGAGCTTCTTTAACCAATGAAGCCACACCTTCCCATGTTAATGCTCAACCAGATTGTTGACATCATTCAATCCATATCGTCATTCAATCAAGATTGTTGGAAACATACAAATGTAGTGCATCCCACTCTCAACCAACTATATCAAAATAAATTGAAATTCACAAATGACGTATAATTAGTTAAATACCATAGTATACGACCTTAATTTATAATTGATGTATATTGAAGATTAAAAATTAAATAAGTACAATATACATGAAAACCATATGTAAAATGTATTCCAATTAATCTCCATGACCATCTTATAATTATCTCTCACTTTCCCCAATCTACCTTTCCCCATCAAGTACTCCCCTTCAAATTTTTTAATGGAGTTGGGATCCCAAATGCGATCTACATGGATCTTTGTTGCAAACTTAGGAAGATATTCACTAATGTACACCATGGTCTGGTATACCATATATCCCTCCACCATAGAACCCTCAAGATATGATCTTTGTCTAACCAAAGCCTTCAAAAATTTCAAGTGTCTCTCAACCATCCACATTGATCTTGTGTGTATAGGTCCACACAATTCAATCTCCTCAATGGGTGATCCCACAAAGTTGGTTTACAATTTCTGGAAGGATATGACTTTTGCTGAAATCACATATTTTTAGAAAATATAATTATTTAAGCATTAAAAAGTTTCATTTAAAGAATTCCAATAGAAGAGGGTTTTATCAAACTACCTTAAATCAAACCCCCTTGGATAGAACCCCGCTAGTTTTAAACCATACATATAACGAAGTCTCCTTTACACCTATCAAAATGCTGATAAAAAACCACTTTTGATTTACCTTTTTGGGGGATCAAATGAATTCATTTTTTTTTTTTTTAAGTATGTAGTCCTTATTATAAGCTTCCCAAAAGTATAATTTTAAATAAATTTAATTTTATTATTATATTTATTTTTTATTTTTCGTGAATGTAGGTTTTTCACCGAAAATCAATCTCTTTGTTCTGCACATGTGGAAAAATAGTAGATTATCAAACCAAAAAAAAAAATAGTGCACTAGATATTGCAGTCCTTGATCCAACAAAGAAAAATAAAATTATTTTGATACATACAAAAAAATTTACGTGTTATATGGTCGCGCTATGTATGAATTATAATTGGTTTGAATTAAAAACTTGATTAAAGAAAAAATTTTCAATTAAAAACTATCTAACCAAGTGGAAGCACTAGATATCAGAGTTATGAATCTAAAATCGAAAGAATTAGAATTTTATCCTTTATGAAAAAAAAGTTATGCATTATACAGTGAGTGTCACTTTTTAAAAATATTGTTTTCTGAAAAAAACTAGTTTTCGATGGAGATAGAAAAAGAAGTGCAATCTAATTCCAGTAATTTTAAAAAATATATATTTAGAATCTATAGACAAAATTTCATGAAACTCTAGTTTGCATCATCTTCAAATTCTTCATGGTTTAGCCGCTATAGGTGCCCGAAAGTGAATATTTAGTTAAAAAAATTATTTCAGTGTCCAGTTTGGCCAAAAGTTGTAAACCACTATTGTGGGATCAGCCCAACCTAGTGTATGAGGTAGTGTTCTTGTGCATTGAAAAATGTCGAAGGTAGACACTTTTACATTTCACACATTAGACAAGGAATTTTTCTCTTCCAATAATTTATATCTTCTTTATGGATTTCTTTGGATGACAGCCATCTACAAGTGATTCAGGACGCAAATATATTAACAAGATTTAACAAAAATATACAGTATATTACATAACAAGTAAAACAAATGAAAATTATAAGATGTATACAAATAATTGAACAAATCTCGCTCCTTACCTCATGTATTTTCCAAGATCATATATAACTTGCTTGACATTGTTGTCAAAGATGTCTGGGAGAGATAGAGGTAGAACGTACTGCAACAATTATAAAATCATTTTTTCATTATTTTTCCAAATGTAGTAAACACAATACATTGAAAAGTACATGCATTATACAAGTGTATGTAATATACCAGAATAATTACCTTAATGAAGGTATGCCAATCATGCATTTTCATCCCTGACCCAAATTCACCTTTCTTTGTTATTATATTGTTTATGTTTGCAACAAATCTTATGGGAAATCAAATTTTTCGTATGACTTCTTTTATAGCATTGCTTTGTTGATCTATTAATAACCAAGGAAGGGAACTTATATTAATTTGGTCTCCATCGCTATTTAATTGAATGGAATTTTTCATTGCATGATTGGCTTCCTGAATGTCACTACAAATTTTGACAATTTTTTCTTTATCATACCTTCCATCCAATATTTTCTATAACATTTCTATTATATTCTTTCTGATATGCATTGTATCAAAAAAATGCACAATTTGTAGCTACTCATAGTAGGGAAACCTACTAAATTGTCTAGGATAACTTTTCAGTCCTGTGGAAACCAGCCATTAATGCCTTGCTGACCTTCATGAAGCATATAAGTTAAACAAATTAACAGCGACAATCATTGTCAATTACAACATGAGTAAACACAACACAATATAAAAATATAAATTTAAAAAAAATCATATATGATAGATAAAAAATTTGATCTGATGTATAACTTTGACGATTAATTCTATTATATTCCAACTTCCATAGGCGAGGTGTCATTCTTCATGGTTTTGATGTAGTCTCCTCTTTCCCATTGAAAATATATTTTTCAATAGTTCGATAATTATGATTTCTATGGAGGAAGTGCCTATACTCATCAAACACCTGCTTTCCTAAACTTGTTGAACGACGAGATTTCATCTTTGGACCACAAATTGGACATGCAAATTTCCCCTTTGTTTGAAGACCTGCAAGATCATATATAATTGGATTAAATATGTCAATTTTTATAATTATAAATAATGAATAGATTATTTTAAAAGCATGCATGATATCTACTTCATCAAATTAATTATTGTTAAAGTGCAGTAGAATGTTATAACATAACACAAAAATGTGTTAGCCCTGGGGCATCATGAATTGTCCATACAAGCATTGCATGGAATTGAAATTGTCTTTGTCTTATTGGTCTAGAGTTGTCATACATAGTGATGCCATTCTATAAATTTAGTAACTCATCGATAAGAGTCTCGATATAAACATTCATATTTTTAACTTGATACTTACCTAGTTGAATGAACATAAACATTACATAATTATTATAACCATTTTACTGCAATATATATAAATTAATGTACATGACTATTGAATGGAAAAAATATAAGTCATTATGCAACAAATAAGACAAATGAGATGCTACTATGTTAAAGAAAATTGATGTAAACAAATACCTGGAACAATCATTGACAATATTATGTGCTCCCTCTTTATTGACATCCATGGAGGAATGTTATTGTTGATAACAAAAATAGGCCACACTGAGTAAATAGATCTGAGCTCTCTAAATGGATTGACACAGTCCACTCCCAATGAAAGCTTGAGATTATGAGGTTCTTCTTTAAAGTGTGGCCATTTTTCCTCCATGTCCCTAAATGCAGAACCATCCGCAGGCATTCGAAGAATGCCATCTCCACTTCTATTCTGTGTATGGTAATCCATAAATTGCGCTAATCTTTCACACCTAAATAATCATTGCATACGTGGAATAATGGGAATATAACAAAAAACCTTGTGAGACACCTTTTTTGTTAGTTGATCTGTTTGATATCTACTGATATGACATTATGGGCATTCTATTGTAAATTCCTATTGTTTATGATATATAATATGATCATTGGGACATGCATCTATTGCTTGATACTCCATTCTGATATATTTCATAATGGAAGATAAATTTTGGTATGAACGAGGTAAAATATTTGATGGTGGTAACAAAAATTCACCAATCAATCTAAAACAAAAAATAATTTGTTAATATAAAGAATATTAATGGTACATATTTCATCCTTTATTTACTAGTGATGAACTAATAACAATTAAAATAGATGAAAAAAAATGACATATATGACATACCTTAACATCCGTGAGATTGCTATGTTTGATAAACCATTCATAACCTTCAAGCTCAACAATAACAATGCAGCAGAGAGAAGAGTTGTTTGGGAGCCTTCATAAAGGGGCTCATATGCCTTCTCAAGTACAGATAAATCATGAACATCATCAAATTCATCATGATCATCATTATTTGCTCTGCCACTAAATGTGTCATGGATTAATGTATTCGTACCATCATCTTCAATTATGTTTTTTGGCACATGATCATCTTCTTCCATAGGATCATTAACTTCATCTTTGATATTCACAGCTCCATGTTCATCCACTTACAAAACCACATTCTTCAGGTCGTGATAATCTATATCATCTGCCCTAGGGTGCCCCACCTTTATAATAATGATAGATACAAATAAACCATGATCATGATCAAGTGATTATATATATAATGTTAAAATGATATAAACATTTACAAATTCAATCAATATAAACACATATAATGAACAACTTACCAATGGATGATAATCAAACCCCCATTCGACGTGACCATGCTGCCTATAATGTTTCTCAGCTATTGTGATTAAAATTCATCTACTCTTTAAGCCTTTGCAATTATTACAAGGACAATAACATTTCTTATCACCCTTTCTTTTCAATCTAGCCCACAATCTATCAAGTGTCTCTTCATTTTGTTCTGGACTAATATTATTTGACATTATTTTTTTTACTAGGCTTGACTATTTAGATCTTCAAAAAATATCAAACTCACACTCCAATAATTTTTATTCATAGTCAGATAACATAATCTAATAATTTTGATATTTTACACCAAAAAAATTTGGCATGCAACCACCCTTGCAAAAGAGAAGATAGTATGAAGTTAATGGCCCCAAAAAACACTTTAAAATGCTAATTCCAAAACTTATTAAATTCTGATTTTACTATGATTTCCAACCGTTAAGACTCCTAAAATTAGAATATTGAACTTGATTGCAAACTTCCTACAATGATGGAGGTAGTGAGCTAGTAAGAGCAAGTGACCCATTCCTAAGGATCAACAAGTCAGAATCATCATTGCTAATATCAATACGAATTTATCCTTTTAGTTAAAGATGCAATGTGTCACTTCTTATGATGAGCTTATCCCTAGGGCCCTCAACATTGATAGAGCCCTAATAAAACACAACAGAAGCATTGGTAAGAGCATGATTAGGGTACAAACCCTAGGCCTCCATAGAAATAGAAACAATAACTATAGCGGATTAGTGAGGTTGCAATACCAGAAAGATTGAGACATTGTAGGTAATAACAAAATCTTGCAATCTAAAGATTGTAGCCAATAACAAGAACAATATGTATCTTAGTGACATTTGTATATGCAATCTATGGTAAGAAGAATGACAGTCACTTGAGATGTGGCAGTCAAAAAGAGGTTGAGCAGTGACAAGAATAAAGCTCAAACCTTGCATAGTAAAGTGGAGATTTTAACATTGAGTTTCCTTACCCCTTTGCTAACCTTAAGGGTTTTTCAAATGCTTTTGGTAGTGTTAGAAAAGGAAAATTCAATCAGAGAATGACTATCCAAATGAAGTTGCAGTGGTAATCATAGGTTCAATGTTTCTTCTTAGCCATTAATGTATAATGGAGGTAGTGGATTGTATGTTTGAGCAGTGTTTTGAGACTCATCAAAGATGGGAGAATAGTGAATAATACCTTTTGGATTGTGAAGTAGTGTCAATAAGGTTGAAGGATCTTAAGAACTACAATACCATGAAACAATGAGTCCCCTGTAGTAAGTAGGTAGTCTATAGGGCATATTTTGATTTTATAGAAGGATGCTCATGACAAGAATCTTCAAGTGATAGTGAGTGAGTTGTTTGAGATTGCAGTTGAGGGTGCAATACCCAGTCTTAAAGAAAGTTAGCAAAGCAGTAAATGTGCAAGAAAATCAAATCGTACACAACAAACAATTCACAATGTTATCTTGCATAATGCCTTGAGTTTGAAGACAAAAATCTCATTGTATCTTCATGATGAAAGTGGTGACCTTAATGGTCAATCACTGGCAACCATGCTTTTAAAACATGCTATTGTGCTTATGGAGGCAAAATTTTAAGCAAGGCAGTGAGTGGTGGTTTGGAACAATGGTAGGTATGAAGGACTTGCTTTATATGCATACTATGCAGTATAGCTTAAGACACCATTCTTAGAAGATATTGAAGGTGGATTATGGAACTCAAGGGTTACTATGAAAATGATTAAATCAAAGACTAAGATCTATTTAAAAGCCACGGTCATGAAGATATTAAAGATGTCACATGTAAAACCCTAGTAGCTAGAGTAATGAATACAGTGCCAAAGAGGATAGTGTGCTGGGGTAGATTTAGGAGATCTCAACATCATCTAATTACAAGGAAATACATCATTTATTTATTTTTTTAATTAAAATAAATCTTTCTAAACCCTATATAGAATACATTGATACTTCAAAAGCCTCTGAAGGAATTTGAGATTATGCAAATATATGTCAAGTAACATTCATAAGGTTTAGAAAATATTGATCACTCTATAGAATAGCCCATTAAACATGGGTTGTGCTTGAATGCACTACATAATTGATATAACACAACCACTTTGCATATCAACCAGAGTTATAGGCTCTTTATTGCAACAAGAGGTAATCACTCTTCGATCATGCTATAATTACATCCTAACCTGTTAAACTTGAGACAACCTGAATGCACCCAATGGTGATTGACACCTACATTATACAACCTGAATTAAGTACATTATATGAGTGCCTCCATTTCTATCACAACATAGCCACATTAAACTTGGGTCACACATGAATGCATCTTGTATTTGTTATAGCACAACAGTGCCACATGACTAATAGAGTTAAGCATCACATAATTATTGTCACAATAATCTGTTCCTTGGTTGTGATCTTATGGTTATTCCACACAACAAAATCTAGACATGAAATTCTCAAAACCCTAAACCTTTAAAAATGAAATATGATGAGATGTTGCTTTAAAATATGATTCTCAAACCTAGAACTACAAATCTAACTTTACAACTGAATTTTGCAAAAATATAATGACTACCCTCAACCTGGCGATATCTTCTTGAATTTTTTCTGATTTTTACCAAGAAAATCATACTTAGTTCTCCACAAACTGTCTCAAGTAGAGAAAAACATTGTCGCAATAAATTAGGTGCGAACTCACTTTTCTTTATGTCGGCCACAATTTGATTTTTTTCTATTTTTCATGTTTATCAAAAATTTGACGAAAATGATAGCCGACATTTCGACGAACATCGGGGATAAACTTTCAAAAAATTGAAAATTACACATCATATTTTACAAGCACCCGACGATACATCAAATTATACATATTTTTTCGGATAGTTTCGTTGGATTTTGCAGTCAAATGAGTTAGTGATTTTTGAATATTATCCTGACAAACAACATTAAATACAACTTATTTTCTGACAATTGTTTTTAGGTCCTAGGTGGGACACATTCACCATGGGAGGCGAATGAGTCCCCCTTGGCCTCGAATTCTAAATATTTTAAATTTCTTTTCAGGTTTTTATTCAACAACACTTGATGTCAGCCTATGATGATGCATGAATGGTTAACTAAGGAAAAAGTGTGTATAAATAAGTTTTTTTCTTCTCATTTCATATCTCCTAATCTCTCTCATCCACCATTCATTTCTTAATCTCATTAAACCTCATCAAATCAAGTAAGCTATATATTTCACATTGCAAGTCATTAATTTAGCTTCCTAAGACATCCAAGGGTAGATTCTTCATGTTTTGCTGCATAATTTCAAGATCTATCATCATGGAAAGGTAATCTATTCCATTATTTCATGTTTCATTCCATTCTTTCATCATTTTGGTTTAATTACCTAAACGGGGTTTGACTTAGGCAAACCCCGATGCCTTAACATTCAATATTTCCTTCCTCTATTCTTGTGTGTTTAAAGATTTAGGTCTCTTGGAAGCTTATAAATAATGGAAGATCAACTTGCAAAGTTGTTAAAGTCCTCTCTTCATCAACAAGTCAAAGAATCAACACAATCTCATTTTCAAGCCTGTAAATTAGAGTTTTGGAAGTGGACACCTATACAACATCAAAGTACAAATTAGAAGCTCTAGAATCCACTCTTGAATATTTAGAAATTCAAAAGTGGAATCATTCACCATGGGTGGCGAATGAGTCCCATTTCCAAGTCATTTTTGTGGTTTTTGGATTTTCTAACACCCTTTTGATAGAAATAGATTTTGACTCAGTTTACCAGAACTGGGACTGATTCTCCTAGGATGGAAAATGAGTCCCTCCAGGCTTGAAAAACATCATCAACAAAATTTCAAAAGAAATTTTTAGTCTTCATCAAAGTTATAGGTGCAAACTTTCAATTTGATTCACTTTTGTTGCATTTTCCCATTCATTTGTAGGTGATTTTGCATTACACAATGTGCTTTAAACAAGTTGTTTTCCTTTAGTTTCTATTCATTATTCAATCAATCTTAGTAGTTTCTTTCATTCCACCATTACATCTAGGCATTTTAGATCCTTTTTCCATTCATTTCATGCTAATATTTGAATGTGAACATAATCATTTTTTACCCCTCTTTCTCCTTTTAGGTGAAAAACCCTAGAAGTGTTAGAAAGTAAGTGGGTCCCAAAAATCCATGTTTCATTTTGGTGAACCTATTTTAGAATACTTCTCTTTTTTTATTTGGTGTCCTTCATCATAGATCTTTCTTGCATTAGCGCTTACATGAATTAATTTGCATGATAGATTTGAAATTTTTCTTTCACAGAAAAGTGCATTTAGGTTGCAGTTTTGGAATTTAACATTTAGATTTTCTAAAATTCTATATTTTTCATTTAGGTCTGCATTGTAGCACTCATAAATCATCAAGATTAGTCAATAATTTTGAAAATTTTAAAAAATCCATACTGGGACTCATTCTCCACCTTAGGCGAATTAGTCCCTTCTCACCCCTGAAACAACATTTTATAGAACTCATAAATTTATTTTTAGGCTCCTGTTTGGTGCCTTAACCTGTATATATCGGTCAGTTGCATTTCTATAGCATGCATTTTGTTAAATCTAGCCTTAATTAGCTCATTTCATGCATTGTTTAATTTCACTTTTGCATTCAAAAAATTTCATCTTCAGATTGTTGCATTGTATAAACAAAAAATTAGCTTGCTTAAAAATTGAAAATTGCATTTCCTTTTAAGTCATGTTGCATTGCACTTTCTTTCATTTTTCATAATAGAATTTTTTCTTTCAAAAGATGTGGCTTTGATTTTGTAGACACGTCAAATTGACATTATGCATCACATTCGCTCATCAAATAAATAAATCAAGTTTATTTGTCAATCTCCTAAAGTCATCAGCTTAAATCAAATAAATCAAACTTGATCTTATCATCAACCTTTTTAATCAAATAAATAAAACATCCATCATAATGCATTTCCATCCTTTCTGATTTAAATAAATCAAATATTTATCTCAAAAAAGGTCAAAACATCCTAATCATCATCCTAGCTAATTAATCATGATTAAATGCTAATCCTCACCACTTGCATTCTCTAGATTTAGCCACTTGCACAAATAAATCAATTTATTGATTTATTAAAACCCTCATTTTCACTCAACATGACAAGTTGATTTGTCCCTCCAACATAGCATTTATTGCTCATTTTCTTGTCCCCCTTCTCTAAATTTAATTCAAAATTTGAATTCAAATTCTCCCTCTCATGGGCACTTTTCTCTAATCTTGCACATGCATCAACCACTCACCACTTGACAAGTGTCTTCCTCTCATTTGTCCAATCTTAGTCCCACATCCTCCATGTTTGGAACTCTTAGCATTTGAAAATCTTTAAATAGAGGCTTCATCCTCAAGCAAATCCTCCATCATCTCCACAATCTTTATTCAAAGTCATTCTCTTCACATGGAGAACTAATTTTGTCCACTATGAATCCACAATCTTAACATTTCATCTCCAAGATCATGCAAGGTCACTCTCTTCATTTGAGAAATGATCTTGTCCATCATTATCATTAGCTTATCTAAAGGGGTTGGGAAAGGGCTACTTTCCACATAAAAGTAGCACCAATCCCCCCATAAGATCAAGTGTTTTCTTTGTTTAAGAATGAGGAATAGTTATTTTCGATTGTATTTTCTCAAGTATTTCATCTTTATCCTTGTTCTCTAACAATGCAGATGGATTTTATGGGGAACTCATGTTTTAATCTTGCATTGTGATCTATTAGTGTGATTTTTCATTTCTTCCATGCAATTTTGAAATAGGGTTCACATTTTGGCACTAGAAGGAGGGCTATTCAAAATTTATCTCTAATATATATATTTGCTAGATTTCATGTATAGATTGATCACTAGTTTGTCATCATTTTAGAAATTTGTAGAAATCTTAATAGCAAAGTGGTTGAACAGTTCATATGACTTGTCTTTGCTTTCAAGTATTACATACACATCTACCATAGAGGGAGGATGCGGAAAAGACTGAGGAGTTTGTCTTTACACCTACTAATAGCCTTTGCTTAGGTGTCTTATAAATCCTTTCTACGCAAATCTTGCAATCATTGTTTTTGTTTCTTTGTTGGGCTAGTTCTATCAGTTGATCCCGTTGTTCTGACAATATTTTCATAGATCAAGAAGCTTTATGCTTTTTTCTAAATATTTGCACACTTTATTTGTTAACTCATGAGCCTTATTGGAGTGTTTGGTATGCCATTCAAGCATACGTTTAATGGGAGAGTAGAAAATTGATTTACTGGTTCTACATATGCTACCTTTGATACATAATGCTTTGGGAGCTATTCTTAAAGACAATGAAGCCAGAACCAAACCATGAGGCATGGTTGTTTCCTTTGCTGGAATGAGACAACAGAATAATTTATCATCCAAAGTGTTTGGAATGATAACCATAGTCTTACAACTTTTGGTCTTTGTATGTAGATTTGATGGAGGCATGCGTACTTAGTGCGCTGATCTTTTGAGAAATAACCCACTATCCTATTTATCCTCCCGCTTGGTATAGTCGTCTACCAAAGTTTCCCAACTATAGTGTAGTGCAAATATCCCCCTTGTATTATGCTTTGATAGATGTCCATAGGCTGTAGCAAAGTGCCTGTTTAGTATAGTCGAGGAGGTTGTAGGAAAAGGTTAAGGAAGATCTTTACACCAGCTACTTTGTTAGTCCTGTTCCCTTCCTTGGATTTCACTTTTTGCATTTATGTTGCCAGATTGAATGCAACCATAATATCTGACAACAATTCCCTATCTTTGTCTTTGAATAGATAACCATGTTTCAAGGAAGATACAACAATGACAACTAAAAATTATATTTAACTTTTGAGGGATATCCATAATCGGTTCCAAAGCTCCCAGTCTTCTCGGCACACGCTATGAGGTCGGTGGAAAATTTTCTGAAACAACTTTATTTTGTGTGAAGCAATCTTGCCTTGCAAAGATAAAGAAGTCACTAATCACATCAACTTGCAGAGGAGGGCGCTGGTCAAAGATCCAATATTTATGGTGTTCTGGAAAAAATTGTGGAGGATAATTATTCACCTCCCGTAGTGTGCAAGTCATGTTACACATTTGGAAGATAATTCTGCTATTCCAAATAGATATTATGTAGATTTGATCATGTCATAATCTTGTCAGTCAAAATTTAATGCATCCTCTGGAGATGGTACAATCTACTCTTTTTTTTCTTTGACAGTCTACTCTTTGTTCCTGATGTATTTTTATTACTTTAAATTTTTTTGAATTTGGATGCTCTAATCACCTGAGAGTTGGCTTTAATGCTACAAGTTCTAACCATACGAGAAGAAAAGCTAGAATTAAAGACGCAATTTCGTTAAGTCATTCTCACATAATGTGTACCTCTTACATGATGTGATGTAGGGCAGCGACAAAAATAAAGGAAAACATATCATTATGTCACTTGGTAGCGCGTCTTAGGGTGCATTTGGTCAAGAGCGTAAAGGTGAAAGGTACTGAATCAAATCATTGATTCTGATCAATCCAAAGAAATTGATATTTGATTATTTAACATTTGCAGTCAAAGGTTGGGGATTCTGGCCTTACACCTGACAGTTGCATTGGCCAGAAAAATTTCTAACGCCTCTTCAGTGAATCCATTTGGCACATATCCTACAATCAACGTATTCCATGAGTCATTTATTTATCATTGTTGCTCATGGCATTCATTGCTATCCACATTAAAACCACCTTGACTTTCTTAACTTCCAACACCCTTTATTTTACTCTCACTCGGTAGCTGCATTGACTCCTTGGCTGCCTCTTTAAGAACCTATCTGTAGGACTAGACGTGTTCACAATATATTCAAATCTGGTTAACATAATCTCTTGTTTGATTAAGTGGTATCCATTTTATTCAGTTTGTGTGAAGCAGAGATTTTTACATATTTAGAAAAAGATATTTTGAGAATGGTATTGGTGGAGTGCATTTCAAAGTGCTAGAGCCTTTGGTGGTAGCTTTGATAGGTATGATAAATGAGACTGGAGATTCTAACAAGAAGAAGAAAAAAAAACATTACATCACGTCTATTTGCTGGATGTGTATTAGTTTGGGGATATGGTGATGTTGACTAGTAGCTGTAGCCTGGTCTTATACTACATTTAAATTTGTCAAGAGGGCGCCCATTCTTATCCATTTCTCGCAAGGTGTTCAATGCCTCATCATGATTTGACCGGCCTTTATACAAGATTTTAAATGCAAATTTGACTAGGCCCATCCCTTTGTCAGTAATCTCAAAGGCTTCCTTCTTCCCGCATCATCTGTCAGGTAGTTGGTCACTTCGCCTCTACATGATCAACATTTATATGAAGCATCAATTGTCATTCTTTAGCGGGTGCAGTTTCATTTTTTTGGTTGGGTTTCTTGTGTCTATTTTATTAAAAACATTATTGAAAGTTAGGGTTGGCATTTTTTGTTTTGTTTTTTTGCCAAATCCTATAGTCACATTAGAGACTAGCCACCAGCCCTAGGCACTCAATTTTTTCACCATATTAGTAGATGCTTTTTTATGCTAATAAACTCTTTTGATTTTCTCCTCGGGCTACTAAATGAAGTAACATTGGTAGGCGTTCAACATTAAATTAGAAATCAGATGGTTTTTAATGAACCAGATTCTATTGGACAAAACAAACAAAGAAGATTAGCAATTTTGGCAAGTAGGTTTCAAATCTGGACATAATGAGTGGCTGCACAGGTACACTAAAATAGAAAATAAAAAAATCAACGTTGATTGTTCTATCAGATTTATCAGGTAATTTTGGTTGTCATTTTAAATATTGTTAAAGGTCTTTGTATATTCTATTGCCATTTAATCTCAAAATTTAATATTTTTTTTACATTAATATTGTTGTATATGGTTTTGAGTGCTAACAATTTGAAGATCTTGCAAAAAGAAAAATGAAAAATTACTAAGAGAAGCGAATCATGAAGGCTACAAATGATTGAATAATATTGTTTTCTTTGAGAGAAAACTCAACAAACTATCATTTTAACATATTTTTTCTTGTAGCAATTTGTTTTCTCAAGTACATATTAGTATACAATTTTCAAATTTAAATAAGTCAATAATTGATTTGCAGGATTTCTTGAAGATGATGTAGTAGGCGAAGGAATTCAAAAACATCAAGCAGATTTGAGTTAAAAAAAAATTGAGCATTTGAACTCAAAATTGACAAAGCATTTTTAAATGCTCAAGGCTACCATTTACTACTTTAATTTTCTGTTTCTAGCCAACTAGATCATTGTTTGTTTTCAAAGTTGGGTTAAAATTGAACTTAAAAACTCACTAGTTTTCCTTTTGGGCTCTAAAATTGAACAAGGCAATCTTCACACTCAAGTTTAGTGCTTTAAAATAAATTCATCATTTCTTTGAGGCTAAAACAAACAAGTGTCTGAATTTTTTGATTTTGTCTTTGGTGCATTTTGAATGTGTATCCTCTCCCCTTGCACTTCGTGTGATCTAGGGTGCAAGAGAAACAATCAAAATGCATTTTTTTTGCTTTGAGTCACCTTTTGAGGGGCTTGCCTAAGAGACACATCCGGAAGGAGAACTCAGATGTGACTCCAATTGGTTTTTCATTTGGGCTGGTATATAAATGGATAAGACTAAACTATCAAGTCCTCATGGTATGTAGGCCTTAACCGTACAGTGTCTTTCAGAATGGGGTACTACCATAAAATGTATAAGAGCCCCTAGTAGGATTGATTAAAGCCTTTAGTGCCTTGCTAGATGCTCGCAAGGTGCCATGTCCTTGATGTTGTGTCATTAAGAACCTTGTTTGTAGTTGCCATCCAGTCCATCCAACGAGTTTATCAAAGTGGTGCATTGGAACTTAGATTCCAAGAAGTTACTTGCCATGTCCGATCTTGGTTGAAATATAGAGGTTAAGACTTCATTCTTAACATACCTTTATATTTTGTCCTTGGTTGCATGTAAAGTCATCTCTTCTACTATGAAGGGCATGAAGCAAGCCCACCAAGAAAAACATACCAATTGAGATAGGATGTTACATTGCTTGTTTGAAAACACATTGTGTTTATCAAAAACATTAGAAAACCATCATTCAACATCATCATCAGAATTTCAAACCCCATAGTTAGAGCAAATACCTTTGACAAAACCAAAGAACTATTGCTTACCCTTGGGATTATGTCCTTAGAGGTTTTTAAGTAATTGGGTTTACATCTTAATTTGCTCTTACAAAGGTCAACATTAGGCAACCCTTGTCTTGATTTCTTGGAACTTCCACATAGCACTTTGTGGGATGAAAAGAAGTTGTGACATTGGACATTCAGTTTGAAAACTAATCAAGAGTGTGTTTGTCGTAAAAAGAATCCATTAAGAAAAGATTAAATCAATTGGACCCCACATATGTGCTTGGCATCTTTTGGTCATATGGTTTTCATGCGAACATTGATCTTTTGATTTTGAGTTACTCTTAGAGAAAGGCATGTTCTTCACTATCTTGGCCTAGTAAACAAGTCCTTCCTAGTTTCATTTAGGATCACATCAAACACTTCATCCATCTCAAACATTTATCAAAATCCATACCACCAAACAACTTTAGAACTTTGGAAACATCATTCTAGACTTGGGTAAATCATCCTTAAAATCAAATCAAAGTCATTTGTTTAATTAGGTGTGTGGGAATGCATCCTTTCTCATACATTTAATTAAATCAACCATCCTTTGAACAAGTTCATCCTAATATCACATCCAACATCTTAGGGTTTACAAGTTCACTATCCAAATCAACCAATCAAAATCAAACCCTAAGTCTAGCATTGATCCAAAGTCCCTAAATGTTCAACACTCATATCATTTCCACCTTTCATCCTTCATCTCATCATTAAGTCCTAAGAACCTTAGAGGTCACTTTAGCAACAAGGTCAAAACACAAGGAGAACATGGAATACAAACTTGATCCATACATCTTGAGTAATCCAAATCAATTGAATCTTCAAAGCCTTACAATACGGATTGACTATAAAAACTCACACTTATACAATCCATACATGGGACCATTACCTTCGACAAATGTCAATAGAACAACAAGTGTGAGTATGTCCAAATCAAAGATTGGAGCACATTTCTCGATGGGAGATTTAAATCCAAACCTACAAGTTTGTCAACCGAACAATCAAAGCATAAGCCTTCAAACAAACAATGTCATCCCACCAGATCCCTACAAGCCAAATGAGAATGTGCCAAGCACAAGTTTTTGAAACATGAATCCGGAAAACTTTGGGATGGATACATTTGAAAATCATATGAATATTCCAAACATGAACAATGGCCAATTTCAACCTATCATGCCAAATTTGAGTGTCATCCCAAATCAAAACATTGTGCAAAATCAAACACAAGTACACACTCTAAATCTATTTAAACAAGAGACAAATCAATTATATCAAGGGAGTCAAGATAGAAATCAAGAACAAATTTGGCGAGATCAAATTGCGGTACTTTCCAAAATAGTTGAGGCATTGCACCAAGGGAAATCTCCACCACCATTATCAACATCATTCCTTGGTTTAGGGCTTCCCCCTTTACCTAGCACCAATCACTCCATCCAAATCAATCCACCTAACACCAATCAAACCGTCATGTTAAATCCTTTGAATATACCATTGACATCACACCAATGGATGGTATCTAATCAAACAACAACATTGATCCCAAATCAAAATGTGGTCTCCCAAGACCTATCACCTCGGTTAATCCAACCATCACTATCCCTTCAATCATTCCAACCACCACTATCACGCCCATCATATCTCAACCCCTCACTACCATGATTGCTCCAAGTGTATCTCAACCACTTGTCACTACATCCAACACGATTCCAAATACACCACCACTACCACCAAAACCAAGTGCAATAAGTCAATATTGTAACATCACACTAAATGCACATCAAGCTTACCAACAAGTGCTTCAATAATCTCAAGCTACCCAAGCCTCTCAAGCTGCCCAAAAAACACAAGCACAAACACAAAAAATGACAACTGTTGAGAACAATGATCAAGATCTCTCCATCGACAAGCACCTTGAAGATGTTTCCACCCCATCTAATGATCAACTCACCATACATCAAGAGCCATTTTTAGTGATCTATTTCAAGGAGTGTTAGGATTATTTGATCCTATCGACATAATGCATGATCTATTGACCAATGATCATGTTGAAAATGTCTCTAAATTTCCTTATGAGTTAGAGGACATATCTCAATAATTTAATCCAAAGCATGATCAAAATATTTCACCAAGATCTAGCAATGGTCCTTTCCAAGACATATTGACCCTGAACTTGACACTTGAGGATATTGAACTATTTACTATGTCTAATGATGACATCCAAGAACTCTTTGTGAGCAATCCATCCTCTGAAACTAATCCATGTCAAGAAATTGATCCAAAGCATGTCGAAAGTAACTTTGAAATCATTCAAGATCAAGAATTTTTATCTTCAAGATACTACAATAAGCTAATGGAAACTCTCCTATCTATGCAAGATGATCATATCCATGTAGCACAGAATCCTCCATCTACCCATGAGATGCTTTCCATGGATGGACACATAGAGGATCTTCATCTAGAAAAAGATTTGTTACACAAAAAGAGCAGATTATTAACTCCTACAGTCAAACTAAGTTATCAACATCAGGATTAGATATATCTTGAACTTAGACTGAGGACATCATGAATAAAGATATCCAACATTATCCGCTCAAGGAGGTCACAAGTCATATAAAACAAGATATTCTAGAATTAGCAGAGCAACCAATGGAAATAACGTCATCTGTAATAGCCATTTATCAAAGAATACACTCTAAATAGGAGCTCTTAGAACAAGCAGAATCAAGGAATAAAGGTGATACTATCACCATACTAGGGGAAACTTCATCTCAAGCAAACGTCAACATAGGGAGCACGGAGAATCTTTATGGTGAAACCATTTCCAATACTACAACTAGCCATGTCATGAATCTTCATCCACCCATCACCCCATCCATGAATTGGGACCAACATCAAAAGGAAGATTTGAATTAAAGTACGAAGAACATTATCAAAGCAAAAGAAGCTAAGAAGCATAATGGACAAATCAAATATAGATGGATACCAAAGAATACAAAGAAAGATCATCCCTATCAAACTCCATCAGTCAAAGAAACTATGGGGAAAAATAAAAATGGGAAAAGTATCCATCAAAGACATCTACAAAAGCAAAAGAAGGCTTTTCAAGCAACGTACAAAGTATATCAAGCAGTTGGTCCTAATTCCACGCACACTTTTGTATCCATCCATCAATGCTCATCTTCCCAAGTTTGGAGAGTCAAAGGTTCCAAACTATCAACCAATCCATCTCTTATCCCTAAACACACTCCATCCACGCCTCCACGCATAATATCCTATTCTTACATTGACCGTGTATTGGCAACAACCCTTCATCATAAGGATACAGAAGGCAATCTATCACGATGTGCGCACAAAGAAAATGTCAACTCTGGTATCAACGAAGTAGATCAAGAATCCCAAAAGTTGCATTCAAGTGCACGTATCTTAGCAAAGAAGCTCCTTCAGGTAGGATATCGATGGCACATCATGACAGGGGCATCTACATCAGCAACTACTTATGATTCAACATGAGCTTAAAATCTTTCAGAAAAATTCAAAAAAATCATGAAAATCCAAAAAAATCAGAAAGAGGATTAAAAACAGTAAAGATAAAAATCATCCTCTAGTGAAAATCACATGGGCGGCACTTTGGGTAAGACCATGATGAAAACCTGGGAAATAGGCGTCATGAGTAGAATTGAGCATCTACGTGCGCCATTTCAAGTGAAAGCATCTCATCCCATCCATAATAAATCGAGCATTCCATCCATCTTATCCATAATAAATCCATCCATCCATGAACCATTTATCCAATCCATTCACATCTATCTGCATCCGTCATCTTAGTTATCTTGATCTTGATGAAATTTTGGAGCACAATTTATGCTTGCTTACGGTAAACATCTTGACATGGGTCATTTTCATTGATCCTATCCTATCCAATGTTATCTGAGCCATGAAGCATTATCCAAATGAGCATTCATTATCCGAACACCTTATCTTATCGCAAGATAATCCATGTCCCTCCATCCATACACTTATCTAAGCATCCACCCATGACACTCCATACATTGGTAGACATTGGGGGCAGACATATACATCTTGCTTCGAGAATAAATCTTGGTCTATGTCCTCGAACTTATGTGGTGATCCAAACATTTGGAAAATGTGAAACCAAATTGGTCAAAGAATTTGTGATCCAAAATCCAAATCACTAGCCCATGGCATATTTTGATGAGAAGACATTCCTTATCAGTCTTCATCTTTCATCAAACATCAAGCCAAGCAATCAATATTAGTTGTATCTAAGTTGCCCATCAAACATCACATCAAATCATCCAAACATCTTTTGTTCCAAATCAAGCTTTGTCAATCATTATCAATCAAATCCAATCAAGAAATCATCAGGATATCCTTGTGTTGCTTAAACACTATCTTTGCATTGTTGTGCATCCTCAACAATGTTATCATCATCAGTCTTGATCAAATCATCATCAATCCATCATCATCTCAGGATATCATTGTGTTGCTTAACACTAGCCTTGCATTGTTGTGCATCCTCAACAATGTTATCATCATCAATCGTCACCAATCCTTGCATTGTTGTGCATCCTCAACAATGTTATCATCATCAATCCTGATCAATCAAATCCTTGCATTGTTGTGTATCCTCAACGATGTTATCATCATCATCATCAATTCATTGACCTGATCGATCAACCTTAGCTTGGTTTTTAGCAAAATCCCAAAATAGAGCACTGATATCGTCACACATGTCCATACCAAATCGTCAAAATCATGCGAAAATCCAAAAACATCAGAAAATCCAAAAACATCCAAAACATCGAAAAATCCAAAAACAAGTTGAAAACAAAAAACATCAAAAACATTAGAATTTGAACTACGTCGTCTCTGAGCTTAAACGTAGGAAAGGCTAAATCTTTGATCAGCCCCCAAGACATCAAAATCCAAAAACATTCAAAATACATCAAAATCCAAAAACATCAGAAAATCCAAAAATCAAAACATTTGAAAATCCAAAAACACCAAAAATAGCCTCAAAACATTTCAAACATCAAAAACATCCAAATATTTGAAAAAATCCATCCACCTCATCTCACTTTCACCCGCAATAATCAATCATCCATAATAAACTGATCATCACCTTCATCCTTTGGCAACGCAAACAGAAAAAATCATAGTAGTCAGCAAAAGCAAGCCTCAATTGTAAAATCAAAATCGAAACAACAAACCATTAAAACAAAATCAAACTCTTGATCATTTTCAAACATGTCAGTCAACCTTATATCAACAGCCTATCAATCAACTTATCAAACCATCATCATCCTATACAATGCATGTCCTAGGATATATTGTTCCAACAATGGGCATCATTTTGGATATCACCTTGGATTCTTATCCTATCAAAACACATCCCTTTGGTTGAAGGTATGAAGAACATTGGCTTATTTGTGTACTTGATCTTTTCTTTTGATTTATCTTATTGTGCTCATTCCAAGGACCTCTCAATGATATCCGAACGAAGGATTTAGAGAGATAGGAATGGGGCAACAATCATTATCTTTTGTCTGCTGTGCTTGTTGGATGTTCTTGTAAAATAACTTGGTGAATACTTGCTTTGTTAGGTACGCCCTAGTAGGTTTTCCATATGTCAAGTGTGAACAAGAATACTCCTATTTGTTTGTTGAGTCAAAGTCCATCGTACTAGGCACAATGCCATCCTGGTTCTTTATACCTTGATGCATCGTATCTGTGTGTGTAATCAAACATAAGGTAAGTAGCCCTTTTAAAATCTCAATCCTTGACAAGCGAATCATCATCATCATCATCATCATCATCTTTAATAAATTCTTTTCAGATCATGAACTTGTTGGATCCTCTTGTCATCATCTCACTTCCTTACTAACATCACATCATGAATAGTCAATCATCATCACCAATGCATCCATCATGCATCCATCCATCCTACATCCACCATGCATCCATCTTGCATCCACAAACCATCAGCATACCACATATCATTCATATCATACATAATAGGAAACATCGATCATTTCATATGCATTGCATTTGCACCATCATCATCCATTCCATAATCACATCATATAATATCATCAATCTCATCCATCTCGCATCATATAATCATTTAAGTTGTTTAGGATAATATAGATTTGTTATTCTAAGCATCTTAAAATCATCTCATTTGCATCATCATCCATAACCATCCATTTTGAACCTCTTTATCACAAGATCGACCCTCAAATCAAATCTTTTCGCTCGATCTCTCAAGGGGCAATGTACCAGTGTACTTCTTTCTGCTAGGGCATCCGAAAAATTAGAAATTTTTTAAATTTCAATCACAGAAAGTTTATTCTTTGAACCAATGCAACAAGTACATTGCTTCAAAGAGGGGAAACATTTAGACACGTCAAATTGACATTATGCATCACATTCGCTCATCAAATAAATAAATCAAGTTTATTTGTCAATCTCCTAAAGTCATCATCTTAAATCAAATAAATCAAACTTGATCTTATCATCAACCTTTTTAATCAAATAAATCAAACATCCATCATAATGCATTTCCATCCTTTCTGATTTAAATAAATCAAATATTTGTCTCAAAAAAGGTCAAAACATCCTAATCATCATCCTAGCTAATTAATCCTGATTAAATGCTAATCCTCACCACTTGCACAAATAAATCAATTTATTGATTTATTAAAACCCTCATTTTCACTCAACATGACAAGTTGATTTGTCCCTCCAACATAGCATTTATTGCTCATTTTCTTGTCCCCCTCTCTAAATTTATTACAAAATTTGAATTCAAATTCTCCCTCTCATGGGCACTTTTCCCTAATCTTGCGCATGCATCAACCACTCACCACTTGACAAGTGTCTTCCTCTCATTTGTCCAATCTTAGTCCCACATCCTCCATGTTTGGCACTCTTAGAATTTGAAAATATTTAAATAGAGGCTTCATCCTCAAGCAAATCCTCCATCATCTCCACAATCTTTATGCAAAGTCATTCTCTTCACATGGAGAACTGATTTTGTCCACTATCAATCCACAATCTTAACATTTCATCTCCAAGATCATGCAAGGTCACTCTCTTCATTTGAGAAATGATCTTGTCCATCATTATCATTAGCTTATCTAAAGGGGTTGGGAAAGGGCTACTTTCCACATCAAAGTAGCACCAATCCCCCCATAAGATCAAGTGTTTGCTTTGTTTAAGAATGAGGAATAGTTATTTTCGATTGTATTTGCTCAAGTATTTCATCTTTTTCCTTGTTCTCTAACAATGCAGATGGATTTTATGGGGAACTCATGTTTTAATCTTGCATTTTGATCTATTAGTGTGATTGTTCGTTTCTTCCATGCAAGTTTGAAATAGGGTTCACAGATTTCAAATGTTAATAGTGGATTGTATAAGCACAACATTCCCTTTTATGAGCTCAATTTTGATTACAAAAATGAGGACTTTAAGAAACATGATCAAAACATTGATACAATGCTTAATCTTACATTGCCCATTGGTGTGAATAGTAATGTAGACAATCATAACAATCATACTTGTTCTTCTCCTGATACCTCTCCTATTAGTGACGAAGGTATCTTGGTGCAAGAAGTTACAAGCCTTGACAGTCTTGATTTTCCATTTCCTTATTCCCCTTTGGATGATGTTAGATAACAAGAACACGAGGTCATAGACACATTCATAAACATCACATTACCAAGTCTCCATAGTCATGACACTTAATCTTGTCCCTCTCATAATATCCCTCCTTGATGTAAAGAGGATAGGTTGGTGTCAAAATATATCCCTATTAAGACTCATGAACCCCTTGATCCTCCCTTCCCTAATGCTCCTCCCATTTGGGAAAACCTATTTAAAAATCATAATGGTCCTTCTCTCAACGCCTCCTCCACTAGTGATGAAGCTACTTTACAAACCTCAAACTTGGATGAACATATCACAATCTCTCCTTGTAGGGTAGATAAGATGGAACAAGAGAATGAGACCTTAGAAAAAACTAGTAATCTAATAAAATCTTCCCCTAATCTCCCCACTATCAATAATCAAATACATTCAACCATAATTAATAACTCCCTTAGTGGCGATGAAGTTATTTTGGATGAACCAAACCTTAATTTTCATGAACATGTGATTTTTTTTCTTCTATGAACTCTCCTTTTAGGGAAGATATTATGACTCAAGATGAAGATAACATGCCCTTCAAAGACAATGAAGACTCTCACTTTTTATGGGATGTTAACATTATTCAACCTCAACTTATCCTTTATCCCCCTTCACATAAAACTCCACCTCAAAACATACCGAATTTTACTCTCTTCCCACCTTCACACAAACAAAAAACTCAAAATAAACCTCAACTTATTCTTTACCCACCTTCACATAAACCTCACCCCTCCAACCAACCTGGTACACCCTTTACCCCCCTAACACCAATGTATTGCAGCAATCTACTAATGGTATTGTTGCTCATACATGTAACACTCGTAATAATCCACAACTACCACAACCAACCCCACCCTCCTTAACCTTACCTAATATTCCTAGTGCTCCTCACTATACCCCACACAAAAAGGAGTATGATCTTGTTAAACAATTAAAGAATAATCCTACCAAAATCACCCTTTGGGATTTGCTTGAAAACTCACCAAATTACCACAATATTCTTCAAACAGCCTTAAAACAAATTAAAGCTCCTAATGGTACAAATCGTAATGATGTGATAGCTCTAATCCATAAAATGAATCAAACTACTCTTTACATTACTTTCCATCAACATGAGCTCCCTCCTTTAGAGTTGCAAAAACAAAATGAAGCTTTCACGATCATCGCTTGATACAATAGGAGAGGAATAAAGAGAAATCTTATTGATAATGGTTCTGCCCTGAATGTGCATGTAGTGTGACTCTCCTTGATCGACTAGATGTTGATAGGTCACAAATAATACCTAATTCCATATCTCTTCGTGTATGTGATAATTCAACAAAGCAACCGCTCAGTGTAACCACTTTTCCTATTATGGTTGGGGTTGTTACTCTACAAACTCCTATTCATGTCATGCCTTATGATCTCTCATATACTCTTCTTTTAGGTAGACCATGGATTCATGAGATGAATGTAGTGCCTTCAACCCTTCATCATAGAATGAAATATGTCTATAACAATAACATTTATCAAGTTGAAATAGACCCCGAGCCTGAAAGTTGCTTGAACCTTGAAAAAGGAGCAACAAGTCCTTTGAAAACATTGATTCCAACATCCAATATAGATCCTCTTGAAGTTGAACTCATAATGATGAATCAGTGTCTAAATTATTTGGTGATTATTAGGGATCCCTAGAATTCACACCATCATTTATGGGTGAATACATATTCACACAAAAGAAAAACAAGAAACAAGACCAACCAACCATCATGACAACACAAAATTAAAACAACCTTTTGAAAGCATCCTCCTCAACCACTTTAGACAAAGCCACAAAATACACAACAACCTTTGACGAACACAATAACAAACAACCACCCAATTCCAAAGTAATGGAACAACTTTATGGAAACGAGTATGACCTCATGAAACAAATTGGGTATAGTGGAAAAGGATGTGGTGCTCGAGAACAAGGTATCTACAACCCTAGAGAGCCTAACACACACCAAAAAAATCATGGTCTTGGTTATTTTCGTTTGATCGAGATCAACAAGCCTTCACTCAATATCAAAAATCTCGCAAAAAAAACTCCTAAACCATCCTTAACAACTAGTGGTCTTGAACATCACCCTTTACCAAACATGCAACACACAACTACACCTTCACTTAATGTCAATTTCATCTCACAAAATCTTCATGATTTGACTTCATTAGATTTTATACCTTCCTATAATGGGAAGAATAAAATCTCACAATCTAGAGTCACTTGTGTAAGTATGACATCCACTACTAAGCAAGATATATCTTTGAAACAAACCACAAGACCACCTTCTCCTCTTGATCAAGAGGGTATCTTGTCAAGACTCCTCCAAGATCACTTGATCACTCTTCCCCCTAGAATTGTCAGGTCTCGTAGGCATCATGGACAATGAGCATATAGTCTTCTAGCAAGGTATAATGTTTTATAAAGTTTTCTCTATTGGAATTGTGTCAAATACATATTTCAAGGAGATTTTATCAGAAGTGCATCTGACATGAACATCATAAATAAGGAAATCATCCATGATGTTGTGATCAAGGTATTCAGGTTGATCATGGTACACATGGTATACATGATGACACTTGCTTACTTGTTTAGCATATTGGTTGATTGTCATCTTTACATATTGACAAAACTTGGTTTTTCAGATTGATGCTACTTCACTTTCAAGTTATTCAGAATCAATCATTTTCAAGATCATATGATAAGGAATTGTGCAGGTTCAGTTTGTCAAAACAATAATTTCTCAGGTGACTAAGGTCATTTGGTCTTTCTTGTTACATTTTAATGTGTTTATGCACATTTCTATTGCATATCTCATGGCATTTTTGAGTTGACAATATCATTATGTCAATGTTTCTTTGATTTCTCTACATGGGCATTATAAGGTGACTTCTCTATACGGGCCTTGCTATGATAATCAACATTAAAGTGTTCATAAGAATCTTGATTGATTTAATGTGGCATACAATATAAACCTTAATTGGTATTTTTGGGCACATTGTATTGTTGATTACCTTGGCATATCGGTTGGTTATTTCAATTCTTGTTTGAAGTTATCTTTATTAAAGTCACATGGCAGTGACATCAATATTATATGGCATCGGGCACTAGAAGTTTTTATTATTACAAGTTTTTTTTTTAAAAAGGCCGACAACCATAATTGGCGAAGCATATGTGTGGCTGTAATAACTTATTATAATGTTGGGCATTATTATTCTTTTGTCATCAGACTCTAAGGAATTATGAAGGTTTATTAATTTTTGTGTTTGATTTTCTTGGACCTCAAATCATCATTGAATTTGATAAAGTCCTCGACAGACTTGAAAGAACAAATTTTTAGGGCATTTTTATTGTTGCTCCATTTTGAAACCCTAGCCGCCATAGAGTTGCTTGTCTCTAAAATAATAGTTGGATTTCTTGATAGTATGTAGTGGTTTTATAGACTCATCTCAATGTATGAGCTCGATTAGCAATACATGGTTGAAATGTTGAGCTCCGACTATAGAAATGTTGATTTTTCAGATGGACAGTATGGTTGAAATGTTGAGCTCCGACTGTAGAAGTGTTGATTTGTCGACTGGACAGTGGGCTCTCAGCTTAGCTTCAAGTATTCTTATAGTTGAATTTTTCTTTGACAACAAGGTGAGGAATTTTGTTGTTCTGGGTTGTAATATTTCTTTTGAAGAAGCAAGGTATAGAAGATTTTGAAGGATAAAATTATTTGAATCTTTTTTTTTATTTATTGGAAAAAATGAAATTTGGTTAGGGCTTCTCATATTTCTCGGGTAACTATTTTTTTTGTTTAGGGTTTCTAAACTCTAACCTAAATTGATTTTCAATTATTCAAATGGCTTACAGAAGTTATCATTTGCAGTATCTTTAAAAAGATGGTTCTCAGTAATTTTTCTTGTGATCAGGGAAAGGAATATGAAGCTTCAGTCATATTGTGCAAAAATTGTACTGCATTGAAAATATTTTATTATGATTCTCATATTATTGTATTAAAGAAAGATGTTGATGCACAACATTATTTAGTGTGCTTATTGAGATATTTATACATAGTTTTCTATTGAAATTATAGAGTTGCAAAGTCTACACTTCTAGGGTTCTGATAGGATGCTATAATTGTTATGTGTTAAAAGGGGTTGGTGCTCCTTGGAATGGGTGTTCCTAAATCTGTAAGGGGTTGGTGCTCTAAATTCTGGTTGTAAGGAATTGTAAACAGTGGTTTTATTTAAGTCAGTAAGGCATTATTTTGGAGTGATTTTTCTAACCCAAGAGGGTTTTCCACTCGTCAAATTCATGGGCTTATAGTGTCATTGCTTTGTTATGATATTATTGATAGATTGTGATGTTTGTTCTTATCAGTTCATAGTTAAATGATTCTTTTTCATTTATGCAAATGTTTACATTGAAGCTGTCATGTTAATGTCATGAAATTTCGTTCAAGTGAAAGCACAAATAGTTCATTTAAGTCTATCCATATCAATTTCTTATTCATATGCTTAGTTGATATACAAGTCAAATCTACTTCTCAAATTTTCATTTGTTTTCTTGGATTAAAAGTGAACACTAAACTCAAAAAAATTATGGATTTTATAAATGACTAATTCACCCCCCCTCTTAGTGATTTTATTCTTCCAACACATTTTCTACAGGGAACATAATAGGTATCATTTGTTTAAGGATGGAATTGAATACATGGTAAAATCTCATTACATGAAGAATGATAGATCTGTTGTAAACACAAGGCATATGAAGATTATTGTAAATGCAAGCAATAAGTTAACCCTTATGTCTATAACAACTAGTGGTACTAAGCATGACGATGTTAATCATGATAAGGTGTCACCGATAGCACAGTGTGAGGATCAGTTGCAAGCACAGTTAAGCCTTCAGCCAAAGGTGGTAAAAGAGGGTTTGAATGATTCATTTTCTAACAATGTTCCTATTCAAGAGATCCGGTGTGTTGAGAATTTTTCCTTCACATCAGTTTATTCAGTACTGTTGCTTGTTATTCTACTAGTTAGTTATATGCGGATGGTGGATGTGACAATGAATATTGATGAATATGTAGATAATTGTATCAGCTATGCTATCTCATTCTTCATCTTGTTTGTGGTGAGTTAGATGATCAAAATAGCAAGGTGGATAGATGATACTGGCCAAGTGAGGTGACAATGCCCTCACTTAAATTTTATGTAAAAACAAACTTTTGGAGGTCCAAAAGCTTCTCAATTGGGAGGAATGATCCAGAAGGATCTAGACGACCTTAAAAATTCACATTCTTTGAATCATATGGAACTAGCTCCATCACATAGGGCTCGCCTACACATTCTCGACAAAACTTGAATCCTGTTAAAAGGAGATCGTATGCCTGAGATATGCTTGGTCAAAGTTTGGTCAACATGAGGTCAAAGCTGCTCAACCAGAAAAATTAATGATCATGGAACATTTATATACAAATTCCATCACGTAGATCTCATCAAGAGATTTTTGGTGCATTTTGAACGGACCAAATCCGATTCCATATGTGGAAGTTATGACTAGTCAAATTTGTGGTCAAACTTGGTCAAAGTGGTGAAGTGGCATCACCAAAACTTGACACTTGGTAGGACTTGTGGTAGATGATCTAGCAGGACTAGTGAGTTGGCATTGACATGGACTAAATAAGTGGAAAAAAATATGGATTAAACCATATTTGTTAAAGAAAAAACATATGGAACCTTTAAAAATAAAAATAAAAGGATTTGGTGGGATTTTATCCCTTAAAATACTCTTGCCTTGTCCATAAAACAAGGAGAGAAATAAAGCCCATAAACTTATATTTCAACAAATTAACCCCTTTAACCACCTTTCTCATATTTCAACGAATTATGATATTTTAAGGGACTTAAAATAATTGGTTAAAGATTTCTATGATTTAAAGGAGGTTTATGAATATTTTCAAATATTTTTATATGTAAATATAGGGGGATTGTGAAGATTATTACTTGTCATGGGTGATATGGGCTGATTTTCAAAATTATATGGTTTTAGCCATATTGAGCAAATAAATTTGTATGAAAAGAGGAGAGTTTTGGCTTGAGAATTAATCAAGTTCATTTTGGAGAAATAATTCTTTGGAGGAGAATATTGTAAGCACGAAGGCCTTTTGAGTGTCTTCAAGTGTTGAGAGGAGATTGTGAGAAATTTTATGCAGGTTTTGGAGCTTGGATATTGTAACAAGGCATTTCTATTGCTTGACAACATTAATAAAGCGGTCCTACTTGAGAAGTGGGCCCAGAGACATAGTCCTGATTGCATGAAATTCGTTATCAATTGACATTATCTCCTATTTTGTCTTATTCTTCTATCTTCTATCTATCATTCTCTCTATTTCTTTTTATTTTTCAATTTAGTATTTAATTTCTAATTACAACATTTTTGTCATTAGTAATTCCATCAATTTATGTAAAAGTGAACCTAGTCTATAATTTCAATGATTAAACAACATAGTCACGCAATTCTATTTGGATTGGGGAAAAATTGTAATTAGGATTAATTTGCAAGTTATTTTGTAAGCCTCTAATTACGGATCATATATCTTGGTCTAACAAAATGCAAAGTGAAAATAGGGTGGCTGAAGATATGAAGATTTTTTAGAGGAAGAGGAAGCAGAGAAATAAATGTAGCCATTCATGGAAATGGACTAGGGCTAGAGGAAGGTACAACATGGTCACATTAGATGAAATATGTGCAATCGATCTCTAATGAGATCACTTTCATACATTTGAGCCAAATTATGGGTAAGTACACTTTTGAATTTACGATGTTTAAATGCATAAAATTTAAGATAATTCATTGTTATAGTAGAATATTGAAAATGTTGATAAGTGAAATAGTTGTAGAAATTGAAGTAAATTGATTTATTAGAATTAATATTTTACTATGTTAGAGTTAGGTTAGTTAGGGCTAGTTTTCTTTTTGTAGGGTTTTGTGTTTTTTTTTTCTTCTTCTTCATGTTTGTTCTTTTCTTTTGCTTGGCCTCTGCATTAACAAATTATGCTTAAATTTATCTTACACATGAGAGTGAATTTAAACATTTGTAAAATTGAACTGAGAAAGAGAAATAATAAAGCCATACAAAGTAAAACATGCTTTGAAAAAGTACTAAAAAGAGAAATATATATAGGTGTATATCACGTATATACATCAGATATCAAAATCCTCGTTCAAAATATTAAAAAAACAATAAAAAAAGATGGTGAGTAAAGTTGCAGACGATAGTACAACCATTGAGTCAATGTGGGTCGCCTCTTCTATCAGGGCTAAATACCCTATGTAGAAGAGTTCCCGGTGGGTTTCAAAGTCTTGGATATGGAGATCAGTAAGAAAAGGCCAAAGTGGAACCACTTCTCTGTGTTCCAAGAACCGAGGAATATCATCCATGGAGGGAATCCCAATGGTCAGATGTGTAATAGCTAAAATGGTATCTAGATTCCTCAAGAATTTAGGTTTTACTATCAAGTTGGAAGTAGTGTGAACATCTTCAACAGGTAGCCCAATGTCCAGAAGTGACACTACAAAGTGAGAAGCTATGTCAGAATAAAAATGAAAGTAGCGACTAGATGCAACATATCTTTCCCCAAGGACTAAGCATAAGTTTGGTATAGTAAAATTGGAAGTCCTAATGAAGAAGACCTCTTCAATCCTTTGAGATGTGATGCTCCCTAAGAAAAAATTTAGTTTGTGAGAACAACCTAAGAAAATTGGAGTATCCATGGTTAAGAAGGAAACTGAAAGACACAAAACAGAATTGCATAAACAAGTAGAGAAAAAAAAATGAGAAAAAGGAAAAGTGTGGAGAATTCGAGAAGAAATGCACAAATTTATAGAGAGTTGTAAGAAAGTTGTGGTACATAGTTTCCTTGAGAAAATTACTTTTTTGGAAATTGTAAGCAAGGTGGTGGCTAGATAATTATCTTCAGAGTCAAAGGTTAAATCAAATTAATTCTTTACATATATCTGGTAGAAATTTGGTTCAAATTTTAGCTATATGGAGATTGCGAATCAAGCAAGTTGAAGATTTCAAAATTAATAGTAGTCATTTCATATTGTTTAAAAGAGTCGTATTAATAATGGAGGTGTTATGTGTGTGGAATACAAAGGGGAATGGAGATAGCAAGGCAATACACATCACCACCTAAGTAAGTTGAAGAGATAATATGTGTTGAATGAGGCGTGTGAATTTAATGCTTGCAAAATAATGTGATTGTGTTTCAAGGTAATCATGACAATTTCCAATCCATTAATGAAGTGCAATGCCATCAAGTCGAAATAACTAGCAAAAAATTTAGTAGTTGCCATAAAATTTAATCGAAAGGGTGGTGACTGATGTTTCTAAACTTAGATTTAAATTTGGCACCTGATTAAGTTGTATATTGCTAAATTTTAATTTATGCATATTTTTTAATCATATAGCGTGCTACAGTTAGCTAGGATTTGGCATAAATTAGTGAAATTTAGTTGGAAACACACACTTATAGAGAATCGTTAAATGAGTTTTTAGGAAGTAGTGAATTGATGAAGGAATTTACATTGAATGAAAAATCAAAAAGTAACCTTCGCTACCACTATAATTCCCAACCTAATAGTGATGCTTCATTGCTTGCAAGTTGATAAATGAGTTATCATTGAAATATCAAAAGTGAAAAATGAGCTATCATTGCTATATCTAAAGAAAAAAGGTATATCAACTCTTTAGGCTATCCAAATAACTCTACCAGGGCTATGAACGCCTGACCGAAAGTAGAGCTATGGGAGAATTACAAAGATAACCTTGTTGGGGCTATGGACACTTGAATAGTAGCAAGGATCTATCCTTGGTTGGCTTTGGAGGATTACTATATTATGTAGTTCAATGTTAATGAACTGATTCTTTTTACTAGGTTCTGAAAACTAGAATTAATCAGAGCAGAGATGGATGTTTCTGGTGGAGTTTTACTTATTTATGCTAAAGTTTAGGTGAAGGTAGAAGCTATTTTTTAAAAATATGCATAAGTTTTAATTTACAATTTGTGATTTAATTTCAAGTTTGGTTTAAATTTCATTTTATTGGTTGCAAGTTGTTGTGTGGTCTCACAACACACCCCAAGACTAAAAAGACTTGTGGACCCAAGTGAAAAAATATCTCTTATCATAGGAGCTAGAAAATTGGAAGATCACTGAAAGTTAAAAGAGAAAATATTTGATAACAAAATTACTTTGTAAGGCAAGTGTTTCGGGCACCGAGTACTAGTAATATGTGAAAGGAAAAAGGTAATATAAGTTCAAGTGGAAGGCTCTAGTCTGGTATGAGGCAGTCTGATATGAAACATTTCAGTATAAAGTGTTCCAATATAATGGAGTTCTGATATAATCGAGGTTTAGGAAAGTAAGTGGGTAAAGTTGAATACCGAGTACTGGGTACCGGCTTGCGATGTGAAGAAAAATGTTAAAATTTTAAATTTGTCTAATGATCCCTATAATCTAGTATATATGAGTATGAGGATTCATGATATCCTTTTGAAAGGCATGTTGATTATGGGATTTGTGTACTAACATTTGAATAATGGTTTTATTTACATGAGATGCTATAAAAAAATAAAATTAAAAGGGGATTCAATGTATGGAATTTATGATTGTAGGAGATGCAGATTGTGATGCAAAGTTCGGGTATCGACAGTCAAGAAAACTTGAATCATGGATGGAATAATTTTTAGTCCAGTTTGATTACTCTAGGAGATTATAATGCCAAGGGCTTTGATTCCACCAAAATGTTGGGGATCTTGGTATTTCACATGTGGTGGAAGCAAATGTCTATTATTGGGAGATCCCATTCCTGAGAGTGATAGAACCAAAGCCAAGTGATGTGTGGGGGAATTAATTCCACCTTTTCATTCTGAATATATGGTAAGACCCTACACATTATCATGATTCAAAATATCATCATGAAAAAGATGAAAAAGTAGAACACTCAAAGAGCTTCAATGAGTGATTGGAGTTGACTTCCATTGACTTCAATTAAAATTCTCCTATTGCTCACTATATTCCACGTTCCTTGATGAGATTGGCCCCTTGGATTCCTTCTCATGTATTTGTCTTATCATGTCTAAGCCTTGTGTTCTATAAAAGGCCAGAGGATCCTCATTTTTGTTTTTAAGTTCAGAATTTGTGGATGTCGGAGGAGCATAAAAATTTAAGTTTTGTTCTTTTTTCCTATTTTCTGAACCATTCCAACGTAAAACTTTGTATGCACATAGACACTAATTAATATCAAATCTTTTTAGATAGCTACCTATCTCAATATCTTTTGTAGCTGGTTTTGTTAGTTCAACCAAACAAGACTATAAGCTACGTCGTTTAAGGGTGCATGTAGAACCTACTCGGTGTCCAGAAATGAAACCCTTCTCTTTAAAAGCTTGCACCATTTTATATGTAGATATGAAGCAATATGGTGAAGTATAAAGTGATTTTCTCTATTTTAGTTAATTCTTTGGGGAATCCATGGAGAATAACTAGGAGAAACTTTTAATTTCTAGTATTTATATATATATATTTGGAAAAAGTGGCAAGCCACTAATATTTGATTATATATATAGTTTAATTTTACAAAAACTGGTTCAAGGGAGCATACTGGTAGGAAAGAACCAGTAAGAAAACCTCCAGTTATCACTCTAGTAACAATAGGATATATGCATAGACCAATTACATCATTTGTACAAAAATGTTGATAGTTCAAAATGTAGCATTGACCCACACTAACCTAAAATTGAACATTACCCAGCCCTTACAAAATAACTCAAAATGAGTTTTATCTCAGCCCATACATAGATGAACCATTTAAAATTCCAAATTAAAACCCAATAAACCTTACAAAATAACTCAGAATGAGTTTTAACTCAACCCATATAAATATAATTCATTTAAAAGACCCAATTTAAGCCCAAAGTAAAACTCAAAAAGACCCATTATCAAAAAACCAGTGTGCTATTAGTGATTTTTGTCATCGACCGCTTGATTATTTGTTGAATTTTCATCCATGCCTTCTATATACAATGAATTTCTCGCCACAAACCTTGGATGAGCATTACCCCTAGGCTCCAAATGTAAAAGTGACCAAGCCGTAGCCCTTGCAGAAGAATGCATGCCAACCTAATGTTCATCGAGACCTTGATTTTGATTATTTCAACCACTATTCAATGGGTGGTTTGAAGAATTTACCCACAATTGAAGGTCTAACTGCAATCCTTGATTAACAGGGTGCAAGTTGTGTAAATTAAGGAAGGACAAAATATAGAATTTGTCTTTAATTTCCAACTCCATTAGTCTATAGATTCTTCTGTTGTTTTTCCTTAGAGCCTGCAATCAAATGTTTTCATTTGAATATTGCAGTGCAAGCCGAAAGGAATCAAATATTTCCTCAAAACCCTGGCATTTTTGTACCCATTTTCTGGGGAAGAGACCCCTAATAAAACCTTCACCTTCATAAAAGTTATACAATGTGAAACTGAAACTTAACGTACTTTCTAGCCAACTCTTCAATATCATTTAGAGATTGAAACATGTCCAGAGCATTTGAAAGAAAGATAGAAATCCCTTGTGAGGGAAAGAGGAGTTGGTGAGCATGAGGACTAGTTACCTCAATATCAAGCACAATTTGAATACTCTCCTCTACTTGAGCACTACCAATTCTAAACATGGAATTGAGAATCTCCTGCGTAATATATTCTTCAATGGGATTTTCCCAAAGTTTAACTAGCAATAAAGTTCTATAATACCAGGGGCAGAATGCCATTGTTCTTTCAACTTAGTGAAAAATAATCACTAACAAATTCAAACCAAAGCCTTCACAACCAAAATGAAAATTAAAGCCAGAGCCAAGAAATGTGAGGTCGATTAGTTATAATAGCCCAATATTTAAAGAGGATCTATAATTAAAATGTAAGGAGCAATGTACTAGGAGCATAATTTTCCTTAAATAGAATAAATGCTTAAATATTTGAAAATGTTCGCAAATTTAAGTGAATGGAAGAAATTTCATTAAAGATCTTTTGTTTTCCATAAATTTGTTGAATGCTTAATGCTAAATCTACTTCAGTGATAGCAAAGAATCGGTTGTGTTCATGAAATTTTATGGAAAATATTTTGGTTTCATGATGTTTGAAATTATTATTTCAATATGGAATTTACACCTAAAATATTCAAAGAACAACCATAGTCCCTTTGAGATTAACAAAAATATCACATCAGTATCCAAAAGCAAGCCTAGTGCAACCATGACCTAATTATCAGAGACTTGGGATTGAATGAAAGAAAATATTTTCCCTGTAATGCAAAATTCCCCCTTAGGTTGTCTTTGTTCCATATCTTTCAAGAAGGATAGGCTCTTTGTGGTCTTGTCTGTGAAGAATTTATTCACCCTATTTGTTGCGAGTAAAATCATCATCAATAGAAAGGTGGAATGATGAATGAACAAAATGATATGTTGCAACTCACCAAACCCTAGGAATAAAATGCTACGAATATGTATGAAGTGGCTCCAATGGATGTGGATCTTGATTCTTGCTAGAATGATTTGGATCTTGAATTGAATGCTTACTTGAATGATAAAACCCTACATCACTAATGTTAGCTCAAAAACAAATATGATGCATGATAACTTTGACATGATGCTTGATACTTTAATAATAACCCAAAACACTTGATAATCATTTCTTGAAGACTTTTGAATGCTCTTGTAAACTATACTTTTCTATAAGGATGCTTATTCAACTTGCTAGATCACTTGATTTCTTATTAGGTTCAAAATGAGTGAAATAACCTTGTATTTATACTTGTTTATGCCAAATTTCCTAAAATTACAACACTACAAGCTGACATCAGATCTAGGTGGATAAAATCCTGCCAAGAATTTGAATTTAATTTAATTTTAAGACACAGGAGACTCATACACCAGAAGTGGCGTATGAGTCCTATTAGGCTAGGCCATGGGACAAATTTTTTAAGAAAAGCTTAGATTTATGTGAAATATAGATCAAGGCCCCAAAACATAAGTGGGACCCATATGTCCAAGGTGGCATATGAGTCCCAGATCACTAAATCTCAGCCACACAATCCATAAACATTAGTTTATGATTGGTCATTACATATGTGTCAGGGTTATCCTTGGAAAGATGCATTAATTAAGGCTTGTGGATGCAAAATAAGGCCAAATAAGGAATAAGGAAGCCCAATTAATAATTTTAAGCTCTCTCTTAGCTTTCTAATCATGTAGTTTTTTTCATGTTTCGAGTATGTTAAGGTTTTCATCTTTAATTTCTTTTGTTAGTATGTCTATTTTTTGTCAAAAACAAATGTGTGGTATTTATACTTCATTTTTTAACCATTCATCAAAATTTCAAATAAATTGCATTTTTAGAAGCTAGACTCCATTCTAGACATATTAAAAAAATGATTTTTGATCAATTTTCAAAAAAATTCTAGGGGGGAGCACACTCAATTTCATAATTTCAAGGATGTGTCCACTTTGAAAAAATAATATATTCATTAAAAAATTAGCAGAAAGGTTAGGCATAAACTACAATGTGTTATATAATTTATCATTGAAGAAATTTTTGAAATACTAAAAAAGAGTTAACATTTTAGGGGGGCCACACTAGAAGCTATGCTTTTTTTGAAAAAAATGAGACCACTTTGTGTGATTACCCCTTTTGAACCCTTTAATCTCTATCATTAAAAAAATTAGTAGTTTAGAAAGTAGATTTTGTGGTTAAGGGAAATGTGGATGCATCTACACTTTGACCAAATGAGGTACAAAGAGAGATCCAATTTCACACTCTCCACACTCAAGGACACCTTAGAGATCTTCACCCAATAAAGGATGGAAAAGATCTGGAAATAAGATATCCTAGGATATGATTTGAAATTAGGAAAGGAGGTTCACCACCAAGTGTAAACTTGGAAAAGACAATGAATTAGAAAACACAATGTGATATGTAAACAAATGCTAAATGACCTAGAAAGATAAACAAAATGCAATAGAAAGCTATGAAACTGGAAATGTGCACTTGGGAAATTGAAAGAGACAGAATGGAGGTCTGGAATCTTAAAAAAATGTTGTTAATGTTGACTAGGACTCATACACTAATTTGGGTGAATCAGTCCAATTCTGGGGAAAATGTGTCAAAATAGGTTTCTACCAAAACGGTATCTAGATCTGCAAAAATCTTCTTCAGGACTATTCAATGGGACTCATTCACCAATAGTGGTGAATCAATCCGCTTCTGCTTTTTGGGAAATTTTGGACTGGATCATGTGCCTCTTGGTCTACTATGCTCTGTTTGACTGATTTTTAGGTCTAAGTCTACAAAATTCCACCTGTAGGCCTTCTCCAAACTTCTTCTAGAGGTTTGATGGAAACTTTAGCAACTTGACAACTTTTCTCCACCTTGGCTTCTTGGAAAATTTGCAACCTAGCCCTGCAAATCACACACAAGAAGAGTGGAAAATGTTGTGGGGTTAGTGAATAGGGGTTTTCCTTGGTCAAACCCCTTGTTGGTAATTAAACCTTGAAATAGAATGAAATATGAAAAGAGAATGATGAATGAAAAAAAGATAATGTTGCAACTCACCAAACCCTTGCAATAAGATGATGCAATCATGTAAGTGATGGCTCCAATGGATGTAGACTTAAAATCTATATTGATGTTGATAGATCTTGAATGCAATGCTTGCTTGAATCACAAAATATTACACCATAATTGTTAGCTCTAAAAAAACATGATGTAAATAATCTTTGACATGATGAATGACACTTGAAGAATGCTCTCAAATGCTTGATAATCTGCTCTTGAAATGCCTTATGCTCTTGTGAACTCAAATTTTCTAAATGCATGAATACTTGAATGCTAGGTCTGAAACTGAGAGAAAGAACCTTGTATTTATACTCAATTATGCAATAATTCACAAAATTACAACACTACATGCTGACCTCAAATCTTGGAGAATAAAAACCCACCAAAAATTTAAATAAAAATTTAATTTTGAGTTAAAGGGGACTCATTCACCACCTTGGGCGAATGGGTCTCACGTAAGGGGACTCATTCACCCATAATCATGAATGAGTCCCACCTTAAGTATTTGAGGTGGGTTTTCAGGATTTTGATGTTTTAAATGCCTTTTGTTAGGATTATCCTAAAAAATATACATAAATAAGGCTTGTGGATGCAAAATGGGGCCAATTAAAGCATAAGAAAGCCCAATTATTAATGATAAGCCTAGAGAAATGTGAAAGTGTGTTACAACACTTTACAACACTCCAAATAAGGCAAGAATTGTATTAATTATGCTTAGCTACTTGATAAAACCTTAGAAAAGTGTGAAAGTGTGTTACAACACTTCACAACACTTTTGCAAGGCACCATTAAAAATACAATAGTTCACGAGGGCCCAAGACCTAATGTGAATGTGTTATCAACATTGCAACACTAAATCAAGGCAATATTTAAGCCAAAATCACAAAGAGGGCCTAAACGAGTCAGAAAAAGTAGAAGAGTTACTTTTTTGGTGACCACGGATTCAAAGCACTATGACTTTTTTTGGTTGCATTTTTAAATTTTGAGTGTAATTATCTTTAGTTCCTCATCCAAGGTTACTATTTCTTAATTTTAGAAACAAAGTGGCCACTTAAAACCCTCTTTTGGCCCCACATCTTTGTGCACTTACCTTTATGGTTCAATAGTGATTGAGCCTAGGCTAGGTCACTACCAAGCCATAACATTAGCACATTATAACATGCTTGTGGTCTACCCTAGATGGACCAAAAAGTGGTTGTGTCTAATTTTTGGCCCCCCATGTTTTTGCACATGCCCACATCATAGTGATTGTAGTTGATATAAATCATACTAAGCTCAATAGATATTAGTTTAAAAACTATATTTACAATCATCATTTTTTGGGTTTAGTTGAATCCCTATATGGTAGATATTCTATTCATGTTGATAATCAATTTAATGGTCTTACCGAATACTTGAAATGGATAAGAAACTCAACATGTTGAAAAAATTTGGGGCAAAGGGCCTAGCTTCACTAGCTAAAGCATCTTGTTGCAGGAAAGAGGTCATGAGTTCTAGTCTCCCCTCTGTCCACATGGTACCATAGGGCATGTCGCACCATCATCACTAGTCACGTGAAAATTTTTACCAGGTGCACTACAATTTTTAGGGGGCTACCCGATTCCTACAGTCTAGAAAAAACATGTTGGACAAATTTTATCTCTCACAATCTTCATGTTATTCCTTTTCTTTCTAGTACTTATCTACATCTTGATTATTCCACAACCCCATCTAATTTCATTCCCATATTTTATTCCACTTTTGTTTCTCATTCTTCTCCTAAATGTCCTAGCTCCCATTAAAAATTAATACCTCGTGTAATTAAAAAATCTTAACTACGTTGTTACTTTTGTGGGATTTTTGAATTCCATAGCTAGAAAATCAAGGAAATCATGGATTGAATGGTGATGTACTACTTTCTCTTAGTGCAATTATTTCCTTCAATCTAATGAAAAAAGAATTACCTACCAACATGTAAATGAAGGGAAAAAATCTCTAGGGAAACTACAAATGTTAAGGGAAAAAATCTTTTGATCATATCAACAATTTTACTTAAGCTTCTATTGCTCATTTTGAAATGTGACCATGTAAACTTAACACTTATAGTGGGAAAGTTGATAAAATAAGAGCTCAAATTCACTATATTAAGGAAGGTAATAAAGGCTCAAAAAAATTAATTACTTGAATTATATACATAATAAGGAGAAAATTATTCATTTATTAATGGTTAGAGTTTATTTTACACAAATATTTTTTGAGATAATCTTACCATTTTAGGACTTCTATGGGAAACTACCTTAAAAATAACCTAATAATGGGAGAATATATATGAGAAAAATTTGAAAAGGAAATTAAAAAATACTTTAGAAATTTTAATTTTATATTGTTTTATTAGTCCCACTCCTCATTAGATTCTCCAAGACAAGAAATAGATAATATATGGAAAAATAACTTAGTATCTCAACGTTCGATTTAGTTTTGGGTTATCTCTTTCTTAAATGTGTAGATAGTATTTGAATAGACTTTAAAATAAATTATTTAATTAAGACAACAAATTTATTTTATTGGATGGAAAATTTCAAGTAACAAATAGAATTTTTATTTCTAGAGTTCACATATATATTTCTCTTCTTGTTGGATGCCATTTGGTAAAGAAAATTAAGAATTATGTAAATTAATTTAATTGTTTATTTGGACTAAATAGAATGGTATTGTTTGTAGAGTAGATTCATCTCTTGGTCTTATTGCTTCTTAGCTCAATCAAAAGTGCAATTAGAGTTATAGATTTTGAAACTCAAAGAATAAGTTTAGTTCATAAATGAATCGTTGGAGTTGTCAAAGGTGATGAATAATTATTTTTTTCCTAAGACATAAACCTATTATACTTTGTTATTAAAGAGAACCAATGGAATTATAATTGGTTGGATTAGATTCTCCCTGCAAAATATTTTATATTAAATCTTCATTTTCTACTTAATTCATTCAAAATGCATAAGAAAATAGTATGTAAATTTATTAAGTAGAGGGAATCTTCATTACAATATGGATTTAGCTTCACCTCTTTACCTATCTAGTGGAATAAGAAAATTAAATTTCAAGAAAAATTATTAGTCATCATGTTTCCAAAGAAATATTATAAGTTTTTAAAGAAGGTGTTAGACAATTTAGTAATATATGAGACTTCTACTATTTGCAATGGTCTTTTTGGCTATTCATTAATGAATGATTTTGTGCAATCTCTAGCCCCATCCAATTTAATAATTAAATCATGCACTGGCCCCTTGGAATTTAAGGATTGACATTCACTCTCTACAAAGAAGTTCTTTTTCTTTCCCTTAAAAAAATATATATAGCTTTTCCAAAATTGCCCTAGCATTATATGGAATTGTTACAAATTTAGTCATAAATATTGGGTCAAGTAGAGTACACAAATCTAGATGGTCAAAGTTGATTCATATGTCCAATTGCATGCTTGAAAAATATTACATTACAAATTTCTTATTAGTGATGTATTAAGATTTCTACTTGTTCAACCAATCAAATGCCTCTTTTGTCATGCTGATGAAACTATGAAATATTTATTCTAGGGCTACATGTTTGCAAAAAAAAAAAAGTCTACTATTTTTAGATACTTATCTAATTTATTTGGTCATCATTTAAGTTGGAAAGTGGTTTAATTTGGAAAGGGTTTGAAGAATAATGTGTTTATTGATTAATTTAGGTATGTTATCAATTTCACATTTATAAAAAAATAGATATTCAATTTTATTTTTAATTCTTAAGTTCATTTAGAAATTATAGTTTTGAGACTTTAACATTCTTTTCTAGAGTGTTTCATTATCCTCTCAATTGCTAGATAATGTTCAAGAATAACAATGAGCTTTCTTACCATTTAAAACAAATTAGTTTACAAATTATCAACCAACAATTTGTTAACCAATATGAAACGACGAAATTGAGATGGAAAAAATGAAAAATACTATCAAAATTATCAGTGAGCAAAACAATTGTATGGCCAGACACAACGCCATAATCATCAATGCCATGACCGAGAAGTTGGACAAAGCCCAACAGGGGTACTTGGTTGTTGATCTGGAGGAAATCAATGAAAGAAACCAGGAGGAGGACACTGGCATCTCTAAGAGAACCAGGGCCAATCTGAAGAGGAAGGCTCCCCCCACTCCGCAAATGATTCAAACGTTTAAGAAGGGTGTTCATGAAATGCAGAATTTGGAGGAGAGACGGAGTCTATCATGAAGACTCTGGGTTAGTCGCGGCCGGTTTTTTGTTTGCTTTTCTGCTGACTTTTTTTTTACCTTCCTGGTCTTTTGCGGGTGGCTGCTGCTTGTTCTAGTTTTTACCTTTAGTGCCGCTGGTTGTTTTTGTTGGACTTTTCTTTCCTACATTTTTTGTTGTAAACTTTGTGGTTTCAGGTCCCTGTAAAACCCGTTTTACCCTTTATCAAAAACAATAATTTTTTATCGCGTATATTCTTAAAAAATTGTTATAATCATAATTGATGCTGAAATTGTCTTTGTGATTGTTGTAAAAGTTGTTTGCTATTGAAGACTCAATAAAAGAAGGTGAGAAAGTAGCTTGGACAGAGATATTGAGCACTCACTCATAGACAAGTACTGATTGAAGTTAAAATCATACAATCACCATTAAAAACTTATTGTTAAAATGTGATTGTTGTAAAAGTTGTTTGCTATTGAAGACTCAATAAAAGATGGTGAGAAAGTAGCTTGGACAGAGATATTGAGCACTTGCTCAGACAAGTACTGATTGAAGTTAAAATCATACAATCACCATTAAAAACTTATTATTAAAATCCATTTATTATTATGAAAGAACAATTTTAAGTAGTGTTGATGTAAAAAATTGCAGACAATTTATCCAATCATCTTTAGCACTAATGAATTTCTTTCCTTGACCATTTTAATGAATAGTTGACTCCGTACACCATGTGGACGATCGCAAACAATCAGCCAAGTATTTTTTTGGTTGTGATCCACAAGCTGCGCAGTCCGAGGGCCGTCTTTCCTTGTATCATTTATCACACCAACACGCTACAAGAAACTGTCACTGTTGGGCAGCTGTCTTTCCTTGTATCATTTATCACACTAGTTGGGCAGCTGTCTGTCTTTCCTTGTATCATTATCACACTAGTTGGGCAGCTGTCTTTCCTTGTATCATTTATCACACTTGTTGGGCGGCCGTGGTCGTAGGTAGACTATAAATTAAATGAAGATTCTTTTCAAATTCATTGCGAGCGACGAGGTACAGGCACTTCAAGCACTCTGAAATGCACTCCAAATTTTCTGGAATGAATCTGTACCTTACACGCTACAAGAAACTGTCACTGTGGTGTAGACCGCGAAAAGCAGATAGGAATCATATCATCTTCACTTACCAAACAATGTGACGGCGAAAATCTGATTTCAGAAAGGAGGCAGCACAGTTTTGTCCGTTCGTTTACCTTAAAAATTTCGAGTTACGTACGGCCATCACAATCCAAAACGAAAAAGTCTGATCCGATTGTGGTCCTGTGATTAATGACATAGAAATTATAAATACAATGTCTGAGGCTGGAGCGTAGGTTTGATTAGTTGGTAACACATTATAACACATTAAATAGCACAATTTTATAATACTGAAAATTTATAAAATCATAAAAAAATAAATGTAAAATCAAATCTAATGACATAGTCGTGATAGTAAATTTTTTACAACTCAACTTAATTTAGTATAAAATATTGTAGAAAATAACTTTTATATAATTGCATATATTCACTTTAAATTAATATTTAAAATAACATTCAAACTTTTCAACTTCAATAGGCTTAATTTTTCATACACACTACCATTTTCAAACACAATGCTTTTTTCAAAAATTTAAAAATAGCATTCAAACTTTCAATTCCAACAAGCTCAATTCTTCAAACACATTAGCATTTCTAAACATGAAATGACTTTTTCAAAAATAAAAAAAACTCATTTTTCTAACAACATTGTCTTAAACCAACTAGCATATTACACATCTAACCAATATAGATCAATTGCAAAGTGTCTCTTGTTTTAAAATTGTATAGCTTGTCTATTTTGAAATGAATTAAAATTTAATTTGCATGAAAACAAGAGACTAGAATTCATATTTAAGAATGTGAAGTATCAATTCTATTTTTGCAACTCCCTTTCAATTAAAATCATGAAATTTCCACAATCCATAATGACTTTTAGCTAATATTTTTTTGGATTTGATCGTGTAGATTTTTATCTAATATTTACAACTCCCTTTTAGCTTATAAATATGATTGAAAATCGAAGCAAGAAAAAACATTTTTAAAAAATTGATGCCTAGTTTTAAAATATTTTTGTTTTGATCGAGATTGCATGTATGCAGCTCAACACAATTTCCCCTATATAGGAATTATAGAAAGATTATCCACATAATGTCTGTGTTGTAGAAAAATGGCCCCTTGTCATTTTTATGGTCTTTTAGGCCTTTCCACTTAATGTTTGATCTATTTTACCTTGATTCATTGATGCAATGTGGCTTGAACATTCACATTAGGTCCTTAAAATGAAAATAATGACGTATTGTGAAGGTGTTGTGAAGTGTTGTAAAACGTTTCTACATTTTTCTAGACTCTATTCATTACAATTCACCTAAAAATCACCTTTTTATTCATCATCAAGTCATATTTTGAAGATTTATAAAGTCTTGTAACAAGATTTCTCACTTTTCTAGGCATAATTTCACTATTTACACCTTTCTTATACTTTATTTGACCCATTTATGGCTGTATAAGGCTTAATTAAGTGCATTTTTAAAAGTAAACCCGACAAACAACATTAAATATAACTTAATTCCCGACACCCACTTTCAAGTCCAAGGTGGGACCCATTCGCCATGGGTGGTGAATGGGTCCCTCTTGGCTCAAAATTCAAAATATTTTAAATTTTCTTTTGGGTTTTAATTCAAAATACTTGATGTCGGCCTGTGATGAGGTATTAACGAGTTAGTAATGCGCAAGATTGTATAAATAAGTTATTTTCACCTCATTTTACATCTCCTTATTCATTCAAGCAATTTCATACACTCATAGATCACATCCAAGCATTCAAGCACTTTACAACTTCAAATCAAGCATTCAAAGGCATCTATTGACATATTTTCAGATTTTCATCAACAAGGGTTTGGTAAGTTGATAGCATTTGCATGTTATTAGTTTATATTTCTCTTTCATTTCATTATTTTATTAAGGGATTGATTACCAAAGGGGGGTTTGACCAAGACAAACCCCTATTTGCTAATCCTCAACCATTTTCCCCCTTTGTGCATGTGTTTTGTATGTAGATTTATCAAGCATTTAGGTGTTGGAAAGTGGAGAATAAGTCAAGTAGGTGCTTCAAGTCAAATCAACCATATTTCAAGCTTGGAGAAGAATTTATGTTTGTTTCCTGCACAATTGACTTCGACAACCCGACAAGTAGGAATTTCCAGATCTGGTGTTGTAGAGTTGTCTCCTGATTTCTCAGAATTTTGGGAGAAGACTGATTCGCCATCAGTGGAAAATGAGTCTGACCTTAAGACTAAAAATATAAGTTTTTTCAGATTCTAGATTCCGACACTCTTTAACCTGTTCCCAATAGTTTTCATCAGAAGCAGGACTGATTCGCCGTCAGTGGCGAATGAGTCCCACTGTTGATTTTTAGTAATTTCAGACAGCAATCAGAACATTCCAAATTCCTCAAATCTTTCCTAGGTGCACATTGATTCATCCTTTCACTTTTTGTTTTTCAGTTATTCATCTTTTAGTTCATTTTTTGCATATCAGAGTGTGTTTTCAAACATTGCATCAATCTTAGGTTTTGCATTCATAATTGCTCAATTTCATAGTTTAGTTGCATTCATATCATTCCATTTAGTCCTAATTACATTACACATTTCCTAATTTTAGTGAACTAGTTAGATTCTATGGCCCTTGCTTTCTCCTTTTAGGTGAAAAACCCTAGAAGAGCTAGAAAGATCTAGAGAGCCAAAAAAATTGACGGTTCATTTTGGTGAACCTGCATTTTGAACATATTAGCTTTCTGATTTCAATTGCATCTTTCATCTTAGACTTCATTTGCATCAAAATTCAATTAGGGTATTATTTTGTGTTTACATTCTCAGGTTTCTTAACTTGCATTAGTGAAAGACTCATTTAGATTTAATTTTTACATTGCATATCATTGAAAAAAATGAAAAACTACATCTTCATTCTTCATTGGCATTTGAAAAAAATTTAAATCACATTAAATTTTTTGAAAAACATAAAAAAAAATCATACTGGGACTCATTCACCACCCTAGGCGAATCAATCCACCTTCACATTTGAGATTGCATTTTTAGACATTTTCTAGCATGTTCCTGCATTTCTATTCTCTGTTGTTATTTTTTCTATTTTAGTTAGCAAAATTCTTATTATTTACATTTTTGACTCCTAGATTCAATTGCATTTACATTCATCTCGTCCTTTGTGGTACTTGCATGAGTGTTTGGTGCCCCATTGATAATACTTTAGTGAGACGAAGATCTAGACTCATGGCTTCCCATGATAGCACTTTCATTATGGACCTTGGGATCTCATGAGTTCCTATTCCTAGTATGGAAAATGGTGCATTAGGCATTGATCATACCACTTCTATGCCTTCACCTTTCCATCCAATGAATGTTGACATGCAAAACAATTCTCTTCCTCAAGACAAGGTAATTAGTATTCATGAAGAATTTTCACATTTACAACAAGACTTGTCTCTTGAAAACATTTCCACCACTCCCATACCTGCAATAGAAAACTTTTATCACTTGATTGAGAGTGATGATGGCTTACAAGTCATGAAAAGAATTGCTAAAATATACAATAAACATGCTCCTAATACTTCCCAATCAACAAATGTAGTTGCAACACAAGGAGAATCTCACATTCCTCCCCCTTCAACCATAGCAGGGTGATCCCACAATAGTGGTTTACAATTTTTGGCCAAACTAGACACTGAAATAATTTTTTTTAACTAAATCTTCACTTTCGGGCACCTATAGCAGCTAAACTATGAGGAATTTGAAGATGATGGAAACTAGAATTTCGTAGAATTTTGTCTTTAGATTCTAAATATATTTTTTTCAAAATTTTTGGAATCAGTTTGCACTTCTTTTTCCATCTCCCTCAAAAAATAGTTTTTTTTCAGAAAACAACATTTTAAAAAAGTGACGCTCACCATAAAATGTATAACTTTTTTTCATGAAGGATAAAATTCTAATTCTTTCAAATTTAGATTTGTAACTCTGATATCTAATGCTTCCACTTGGTTAGATAGTTTCTTATTTAATATTTTTTCTTTAATGAAGTTTCAAAGTCAAACCAATTACAATTTAGACATAGCGTGACCATATAACATGTAACTTTTTTTGTATGTATCGAAATTCAAATTTTCTTTTGCTTGATCAAGGACTTCAATATTTGGTGAACTCATATTTTTCAAATTTTTTTTAATAATCGAGAGCTATTTTTCCATATGTACAGAACAAAGAGCTTGATTTTTAGTGAAAAATCTATGTTTAATAAAACTAAAAAAAATACATAATAAAACCAAAACATATTAAAATTATATTCATTGAATAGCTTGTTTAGAGGAATACTTGATTCTAGTTGGGTTTGTGAAGTCTCTTCCATTTTCATCTTCAACCCAAACTCCAAAGTGCAAAAAATTAGTTTTTTTTGTCTAAGGTGGAGAATGAGGGATAAGGGGGTTAGATCGAATCCTGGTTCAAGTGAACCACCTTTCTATATGTATTTTATTTGGTTTTTTGGGCAGGAAATGAGGGGCAAGAATTAAATGGGTTCACTTTAACCTGTAGGTTCATTCAAACGCCTAAAACCAAATTTTTTGCCATGGGGTCATTTTTTTCAGTTTTCCTTCCTCCATCAAATTGTAAACCACTATTGTGGCTTCACCCAGCATTCATACCAACTTATACCACTCCTCAAGTTACAAAAACTATGCAACAGGTTAGTCATGTGGCTCCTTCCTTTGCAATTCCAACTAGCATTCCAAGTTCTTTTGTGGCATCCCATATTCCCTCTTCCACCTTCACTCCTCTTAGTGTCCCTTTCACCTCTCCCAACATTGCATAGACTCCATCTCCATTTTCCCTTCCACCTCATACTCCTTACACCACTAGCCAAAGCCAAAATGCTCCACCACCATACCTTGTCCGTGGTAGCCTATTATCCTTAGAAATATTACGCACCTCGATGCCACAAGGAATTGAAATGCCTAGGTTTGAGAAACACAGAGGTAAAGGAGACCCTACTAATCATGTCAATGCTTATACAACCTTGTACAGTGATTATGTCCTCGATGACAAGCTATTAGCCAAAATTTTTCCTAGGACCTTGAAAGACACTGCATTAGACTAGTTTTCAAACCTACCCAATCATTCCATTAGATCATTTAATGAACTTGCATATGCTTTCATAAGTCATTTTCAAGTTGACATGACTCCTAAGAAAAAAATGGTAGATTTAATGCATTGTAAACAAAATACCGATGAAAAATTCACTTACTTCATTTCTTGTTACTAGTCATTATACACTCAAATTGATGTCAAGATCCCTAATTCACATTTGTAGAAGATGCTTATCGAGAACTTTCATACTCACCTTTAGGATAAGTTAACAATGATGAAATTACCCGCGTTCATGCATTTATGCATGACCCTCTATGATTATGACAACTCAATTTCTAGTTGTCATTCAAGTCCACTTCCAATCGAGTTGAGAAATCTGAGTAAAATAACCACAAAAATGGATTAAAATTTAAAAAATCTAACCAAGGTTTCTTACAATTCAATCCACTCTCTCTGCAACCACCCCAACCTGTTCCAAGCCAAGTGGCCACTCTTAAAACAATCATCCCCTATACCTATGGGGACCTGAAGAGACAATTTACTCCCCTACCTGATACCCTTCACAATACCATGAATCAATTGCTCCAACAACAAACACTCACTTTTCCTACCATTAAACCACTTTAAACTACCAATACCTTACCACCCAACTTCAAACAAAATGCTTATTGCCATTTTCATCACCAAAATGGCCATGACACTAAACAATGTAAGTGTCTCAAACACTTAGTTCAAGACCTCATTGATTCGGGTCATTTGTCCATTGCGGGTGTTAATGATGAAAGTAATAAGTTCATTGCACCCCCTAACCAAAATTTAAAATTCTTTAACAATCCTATGCCTAAACATAATATCTCATTTGTCAAGGCTAGCAAACCTTCAAACCCTCAAGTCTTAAACATTAATACAAATAATGAAGAACCTGATATAACTCCAAATGATACTCAAGTTACTCCTATAGATGAACTTGTGGGTGCGATAGATGTTATCCCTTGTAAGGGCCCAACCAACAAAAATCTTGATATCACCTTTTCTTCCAAACATATACTTAAAAATCTTCGTGATGATCCTCTTTACATAGCCCTGGCCGAATCTATGACAAGCCCACTAATGGGATATTAATAGATCCCACCTGTGGAGAGAATGTGATCACAAAATAATTTTTAGTACTACATGAGCGATATCAAGATAACTATAATAAACCAACTGCATGGATCAAAACACATACTTCTTTTGTGTGCCCTATGATTAGATCAATCATACTCCCATTACAAGTAGGACCAAAAACTTTGGAGGTAACATTTTCTATTATTTCACAATCGGATCAATTTTGTATGTGGCTAGGTCACTCTTGTCTTCACTCTATGAAAGCAATCCCCTAGGTTGTTCATAAGTGTTTGAAGTTTCCACATGGCAAAGAAATATTTACTATCAACCATAGTGGCTTTAATCCCTTATCTGCTAAGGGTAATTTTTCCTTAGAAGCTTTTTAGCCTGAACCTATGGAGCCCATTACTCCTCACAAGGATTTCTTCTTCATAGCCTATCAAAAATTCAAAGCCAAACACGTAGCCGAATTGTCTCTTCGGTCCCCACAAAATTCTACTTCCCTTATATTGGATGAAACCATGCTTCAACCTGAGTCCAACATTGAATAGCCACACAACCTCATGAACAACCACCCATAAACACATCCCCTCCAACATTTAAATGACCAAGAGAAAATGAAACCAATCCTGCCATGCCTCCTCACATTAAACAAGTGTATAAATCTGAAGAGAAAGTGATTGAACCATCGTCTTTGGTTTCTTCTATTCTTCCCCCTCAAGAAGAAAAGGAACCTATGATGGAGAAACCCACTCTTACACCTCAGCAATTTGAAAATAAAATTAAACAAAACCGTGGTGCTAGGGAGTGTAGACATCATTGTCATCTCCTTTCTCATCAATCTCGAATGGAAGAAAATAATGAAACCCAACCTACACCTGTGATAGAAGCAATAGATGACCAACCTCTTCCCCCTGACTCACTACAAGACAATACAGTCCAACCCTCACAACAAAATCAACCAATCCAACAACCACAAATTTTGATCCATCCTTCCTTGGAGATAATCCTTTGTCCTCATATTTTAATCAACCTTGATGACAATGAGGATGAAGAGATTACAAAAATAGATGAAGAAGTGCATAACACTTTAAACTCATTTTTTTCATCTACCATGAGCTTAAACGATAAATCTTCTCAGCCAAGTGACGAGCTTGGAACATCTCCTAGTTCGACCCTTGCAATTCTTCCTTTGGACATTCAACCACCCTCACAATACATTGAACACGATTGGGAGGCAGATGACTTGTTAGATGGTTGAGTTGCATTCTCCTTACTAGTCATTTACAGTTTCCTTTTTTGATTTTTTTTGTGTGTGTATTGTGTTCCCTCATAATGTGTGCTTAACATTCCCTCTCTTTGTAAACTTCTTCTATTCCTACTTCTATTCTTATCTATGTCATGCATTGTCCTTTTTTCTTTTTATTTTCTTATGATTTTCTTTTGGGGATGACGCAAAGTGTTTAGACCACAATGTCTCTCCCATGTTGACCCACAAATTCCTTTCCTTTATTTTTCTCTTTTGTTTTGTGTTCTCCTGTTGGGGATGATGCAAAGCATTGAAAGGACCTATGTCTCTTCCATGTTGACCCAATCAGTCGCTTTTCTTTTTTTCTTTTTCTTTTCTTGTGTTTTCCTTTTGGGGATGATGCAAGGCATTGAGACCGCAATGTATCCTTCATGTTGACCCAAAATCTTGTCCTTTGCTTTTCTTTTCGTTTTCATTTTCATTTTCTTTTCGCTTATATTTTCATTTTGGGGATGATGCAAAGCATTGAGACCGCAATGTCTCTTCCATATTGACTCAAAATGGACTTTCTTTTTCATTTTTCGCTCTCTTTGTGTCATTGTTCGATTTCTATGTGCTTTGGGGAATGACGACAGTTCCAACATCTTTCATAAAAACATTGCAATGACAAACATACTGACCCCAAATACATAGATCCCTTATGTGTTTGGTGTATTATTTTCTAGGGGGAAACTCCCTTTTCTTTTTCTTTCCTTTTTGTTTACATGAAGCAACCTTACTTGGAAACATATGACTTGGCATAGGGGTTTTCCAAGTTGGCTCTCATGTATTGCTTTGTCTTTTCATTTTTATTTCCTTTGCTACTTTAAAGAAATTGCTCCTAGATTAATGTGTAGCAATTCCTTTAAAGTGGGGGGCATACATTGGCATCATTTCATTTATATTCTTGGTTCCTAGTGTAGCCTTGTCACTTCATACGATGAGTTTGTCACTTTGTGGATGACATTGGGTATGATTTCCTTAATAAGTGTGATCTATATTAGCATATTACATTCCTCTTGGTGGTCTAATGCGATGCATTGCATCCCCGTAAGTTGTGAATATACTATTCTTTGATTGGTCCTCTCTTGGAGACATTAGACACAATTTTCCCTAAGTGATAGGCCTTGCATGAACCTAACAAGACTCCTTTGAACATCCTTTTACATTTTACTTTTACACTTTTTCCACCTTGCATAACCCAACTTGCATTCTTGTGGTACCTTTGCATTTGTTCATGAGTTCTAAGAATACAAAGATTTTCTTGTCTCATGAAGCATGAACTAACATTTTTCCTTTGTGGTGCCTTGTTAAAGTTATCAGGAGGTATAACTTTGATATGGTTGAGCGGGAAGCCCATTATGAGGCACGAATTTCCCCATAGCCACCTTTGTGTTTGTGGGTGCATGCCAACTAGCATATGTACTTCACCTTCTTGGGTCTACTCAGCTAGTGGACCACCATGAGTTTTCTCACCCCAGAGTGAGTATGCATTCTTTTTTTTTCAAACAATTAGCCTAGATCTCATGCACAACTAGTTGGATGAATGATCGAAGCTTTCATTTCTTTCTCATCATCATGTGTGTTACTTTGTTCTTATGTTCAATTTTCCATGAGATCTTCATTCTGGGGGCTTGATCATCCCTCTTGATCGTTGTCATTCCATCTTGCTAACGTAAGTCATTGAAACCTCTTTCTCGATATTCATGGCTACTTTAGTGTGATTTTGAAGCAAGTTCATCCTCTCACTAAAGTGGGGGCTAAATGTGTCATAGAAAAATGTCCCCTTGTCATTTTTATGGTATTTTAGGCCTTTTCTCTTAATGTTTGATCTATTTTCCCTTGATTCATTGATGTAATGTGGCCTGGACATTCACATTAGGTCCTAAAAATGAAAATAATGATGTCTTGTGAAGGTGTTGTGAAGTGTTGTAAAGCATTTCTACATTTTTCTAGACTCTATTCATTATAATTCACCTAAAAATCACCTTTTTATTCATCATCAAGTCCTATTTTGAAGTGTTGTAAAGTTTTGTAACAAGATTTCACACTTTTCTAGGCACAATTTAACTATTTACACCTTTCTTATACTTTATTTGACCCCTTTATGCCCTTATAAGGCTTAATTAAGTTCATTTTTTAATGTAAACCTTACAAAAAACATTAAATATAACTTAATTCCCAACAACCACTTTCAAGTCCAAGGCGGGACCCATTCTCCATGGGTGGCGAATGGGTCCCTCTTGGCTCAAAATTCAAAATATTTTAAATTTTCTTTCGGGTTTTTATTCAAAATCACTTGATGTCGGCCTATGATGAGGTATTAATGGGTTACTAAGGTGCAAGATTTTATAAATAAGTGATTTTCACCTCATTTTACATTTCGTCATTCATTCAAGTAATTTCATACAATCATAGATAACATCCAAGCATTCAAGCAGTTTACAACTTCAAATCAAGCATCAATCAAGCATTCAAAGGAAACCATTGACATATCTTCATATTTTCATCAACAAGGGTTTGGTAAGTTGATAGCATTTGCATGTTATTAGTTTATCTTTCTCTTTCATTTCATTATTTTGTTAAGGGTTTGATTACCAAAGTGGGGTTTGACCAAGACAAACCCCTATTTGCTAATCCTCAACCATTTTTTCCCTTTGTGCATGTGTTTTGTATGCAAATTTATCAAGTATTTAATTGTTTAAAATTGGAAAATAAGTCAATTAGGTTCTTCAAGTCAAATCAACCATATTTCAAGCTTGGAGAAGACTTTTTTTTTTGTTTCCTATAGAATTGACTTTGGCAACCCGACGATCTGGTGTTGCAGAGTTGTCTCCTGATTTCTCAAAATTATGGGAGAGGACTAATTCACCATCAGTGACGAATGAGTCCCACCCTAAGAATGAAAATCTAAGTTTTGTCAGATTCCACATCCCAACAACTAGAAACCTATTCTCGACAGTTTTCATCAAAAGCATGACTGATTTTCCATCAGTGGCAAATGAGTCCCACTGTTGATTTTTAGTAATTTTAGATAGCATTCAGAACATTCCAGATTCATCAAATCCTACCCAAGTGCACACTGATTCAACCTTTCTCTTTTTGTTTTGCATTTATTCATCTTTTAGTTCATTGTTTGTATATCATAGTGTGTTTTCAAACATTGCATGAATCTTAGGTTTTGCATTCATAATTGCTCAATTTCATAATTTAGCTTCATTCATATCATTCCATTTAGTCCTAATTACATTACACATTTCCTAATTTGAGTGAACTAGTTAGATTATTTGGCCCTTGCTTTCTCCTTTTAGGTGAAAAACCCTAGAAGAGCTAGAAAGATCTAGAGAGCCAACAAAATTGATGGTTCATTTTGATGAACCTACATTTTGAACATATTAGCTTTCTAATTTCAATTGCATCTTGCATCTTAGACTTCATTTGCATCAACATTTAGTTAGGGTATTGTTTTGTTTTTGCATTCTAGGGTTTCTTAACTTGCATTAGTGAAAGACTCATTTAGATTTAATTTTTGCATTGCATACCATTGAAAAGTTTGAAAAACTGCATCTGCATCCTTCATTGGTATTTGAAAAGCATTTAAATCGCATTAAAATTTATGAAAAACATAAAAAATCTCATACTGGGACTCATTCGCTACCCTGGGCGAATCAGTCAACCTGAACATTTCAGATTTTATTTTTAGAAATTTTTTGGCATGTTCCTGCATTTCTTTTCTCTGTTTCAGTTAGCATAATTCATGTTATTTACATTTTTCACTCCTAGATTCAGTTGTATTTAAATTCATCATGTCCTTTGTGGTACTTGCATGAGTGTTTGGTGAGACGAAGTTCTAGACGGATGGCTTCCCATGATAGAACTTTCGTTGTGGACCTTGGGATCTCACGGGCTCCTACTCCTAGTATGGGAAATGGTGCATTATGAATTGATCATACCACTTCTATGCCTTCACCTTTCCATCCAATGAATGTTGACACACAAAACAACTCTCTTCCTCAAGACAAGGTCAATAGCATTTATGAAGAATTTGCACATTTACAACAAGACTTGTCTCTTGAAAACATTTCCACCACTACCATACCTACAATACAAAAACTTTATCATTTGATTGAGAGTGATGATGGCTTACAAGTCATGAAAATAATTGCTGAAATATACAATAAACATGCTCCTAATACTTCCCAATTAGAAAACGTGGTTGCAACACAAGGAGGATCTCACATTCCTCCCCCTTCAACCATAGTAGGGTGATCCCAAAATAATGGTTTACAATTTTTGGCCAAACTGGACACTGAAATAATTTTTTTTAACTAAATCTTCACTTTCAGGCACCTATAGTGGCTGAACCATGAGAAATTTGAAGATGATGCAAACTAGAATTTCGTGGCATTTTGTCTGTAGATTCTAAATATATTTTTTTCAAAATTTTTGGAATCAGTTTGCTCTTCTTTTTCCATCTCCCATGAAAACTAGTTTTTTTTTTCTTTAGAAAATAACATTTTTAAAAGTGACGCTCATCGTATAATGCATAACTTTTGTTCCATGAAGGATGGAATTCTAATTTTTTTGAATTTAGATTTGTAACTCCGATATCTAGTGACTTCCACTTGGTTAGATAATTTTTTATTGAATATTTTTTCTTTAATCATGTTTCAAAGTCAAACCAATTACAATTTAGACATAGCGTGACTATATAACACGTAAGTTTTTTTGTACGTATCAAAATTCATTTTTTTTTGTTGGATCAATGACTTCAATATCTGGTGCACTCATATTTTTCAATTTTTTTTTTTGATAATCTGCTATTTTTCCACATGTACAAAACATAGAGCTTTATTTTTGATGAAAAACCTATGTTTACTAAAACTAAAAAAACAAATACATAATAAAACCAAAACATATTAAAATTATATTCATTGGATAGCTCGTTTTGAGGACTACCTGATTCCAGTTGGGTTTGTGAAGTTTCCGCCATTTTCATCTTCAACCCGAGCTCCGAAGTGCAAAAATTTAGATTTTTTTGTGTCTGAGGGGGAGAATGAGGGATAAGGGGGTTCGAACCAACCCCTAGGGGTTCGAGTGAGCCATCTTTCTATATGCATTTTATTTGGTTTTTTGGGCAGTTAATGATGGGCAAGAATTAAATGGGTTCACTCGAACCTATAGGTTCGTTTGAACCCCTAAAATAATTTGTTTTCCATGAGGTCTTTTTTTGTCAGTTTTCCTTCCTCCATCAAATTGTAAACCACTATTGTGGCTTCACCCAACATCCATACCAACTTATACCACTTTTAGACACATAAAAATGACCTAGGCTTGCAAGCTCTATTTTACATCTCTCTCTTCCTAGCATAATTAAGACATTTTAATTATGTCCTTGGTACACTTTCGATTATTAATTAATTAATTCATAATCATTTAATTAATTCATTTCTTTTTATTCCTCTTGATTATTTAAATAAATAATTTTTTTATTTATTTAATACGTCACTAATTGTCTAATGTCTTCCTATAATTAAATAAATTTCTTAATTTTTATTTAATTATCCTTGTCCAATAATTCCTCCTGATTATTTTAATAGATAAGTTCTATTTATTTATTTAAATATGTCACTAATTCTTAAAAGTCTTCTTATAATTAAATAGATTCTTTAATTTCTTTAATTATTGGTCACCTTCTCTAATTAAATAATTATCTTTAATTATTTAATTGTCTTATTTGACATTTCCCTCATTTTAAATAAAATCATTTATTTAAAATAGTCCCACTTTCTAATTTCCCTCTTTTAGTAAATAATTTAAATTAATTATTTACTACCATGTGACCCCACCTTTTCAATTAAATTAATTTTTAATTCAAAAATAGTCTTTTCCTACAAAAATCAAGTAATTTCTATTATTATTTTATTTTTCTAGCCACCTCTTTTTCCGTGCCAATATTATCTCTTATCACATGCATTGTCAACCCTTGATTTGATTTTCTAAAAATCAATCTTGTCCATTCATTTTGAATTTTCCCTAATGTTGCCCTAACCCTAATTGTGGGTTGTCATATTGAATCTTGTCCATTAATTCTAGGGCACTTGTCAACTTTTAATCTTGGCCATTCACTCAAAATTGCATTTTCTATAAAATGGCAATTTTGGTCTCATTTTGTCACCTCATGCTCTTGCTATCTTGTCATTTTAGGCTATTTTCTGCATACTTCATAGTTGCTAGCTACATTTGTGAGGTCATTTAGTTAAAATCCTTCAACATTTGCTTAGGTCTTGTCATAGTCATAGATTGCTCACATAAAATCGGAGGGCAACATCATATTTCTAGCAAGTTGAGAAGGTATAATGGAGGTCAGCCATGGAGAATGAAGACATTGGGTGAGATCTTTTCATTTGTTTTCATGTTATTTCCTTTTCACTTCATTATTGCTTTGGGTTTTTTTGTTTATGCTTTAATTTTCTAACCCTAGGAAAATTCCCATAGTTACATTGGTGAACCCAACGCCAAAATTGAGCATTTTCTATTTTTCCGTACGACATTTTTCTATTTTGTAGGTACAGGTACAACCACAAAGAATTTTCTCTATAGAACGATGCATATGTTATTTCATGATGCATTTGCTTCTCTAAACGACGCATCTGCTATCCTGTGACGCATACAACTTGCAGAGTGACACATTTGCTTGGTCGCAACGAATTTGAATTGCAAATAGCCTCATTTTTCTATCAGATTCTAGCACACAGAACTGAGCCACATCTGCTATACGGAGTGACGCAATCACTCTACTGTGACGCATTTTTCTGGTAAAAACTTTTTGCTTTCTAATTTTTCCAGATTTGTCTTGATTTCCTTGTGCAATCTATTTTTCCTTTTGCAATCTATTAGTTTAGGTGATTTTATGGTTACTAATGATTTGTTGTAGCATGTGGCTTTGAGTCTTTCATGGGTCCAAGGCATATTTTTGAAACTACTAACTAGTGGTTTTGTAGGTTCGATTGTCCAAGGCTACTACTTTGAAACATTATGTTTATTTTTCTTAGATTAGAAAAGACTTCAATTGGCACATTAAAAAGAACATTTTTTGTCCTTTTCTTGATTGTGTTTGGGGTGGTAGGTGATTATGCTCTCACCTTGTTTAAACTAGGTGATAAAAAAACTAGACCCATCCATTTTGTGTTTACCCCAATTCAATAATCGAAGTATCCTCTCCCCTTGCACACTTGTGTGATCCTAGGTGTAAGAGAAAAAAATATTGACTCTAGCAATTGGGCCTTCCTTGGTGGGAAAAATTACTCATCCCAAGGTGACTCAGACTGACAATGGAGATCTTTGGTAGAGCTACCCTTGACCGATATATAAATGTGAATCCTAATGGAAAAATTAGGATTATGAGTATGGATGTGTCACATGGACAAAGTAGAATTCCCCAAAACCCTGTTGAGCATAACCTCTTCAAGCTATAACTACTCTTTTAACAGAGCTTAATATTTTTCCCCATGTGTGGCCACTCAAACGGGGGTCCTGAACTAAATTTTTTTGTGTAGTAGCCAAAATCCTTCTATTTTCTAGCTCAACAATGGTCATTATGAAGGCATCCACATTCTCGCAGTTCTTAGTAGAGGTGAACAATCTACTATGGGAGTTTCATGGAGGTTGGAAGCTTGGTTGGCCTAAGAATTCAATGCAATGTAAGGGGGAGCCTGTGTGGCTAAGCTTCTGGATTCACACGCTAAGAATAAGTGCAGTTGGGGAAACCCAAGTAGAATCAAGTGAATATTGTCCTTGCTTAACCTAGGATTGTGCTTGTCTTTATACTGCTTGATCAAAGAAAAAATATTGTGTTTTCCAAGTGTTTTTTCAAACATTCAAACAGACAAACATCATTACACAGATCTGGAAACACACTTTCAACTTGAGACAACTTCAAAATTTGGTCAAATTTGCAAACAAACTAGGTATTCATTCTTCCCGCAATGCATTTGTTGTCCTATGCAACACATTCACTCTATCAAGTCGCATCTGAAGCTTTTTGTGCCACATTTGCTCTGTTGAACCACATTTTCTGCTTTTTGAACCGCATATGCTTAGTTGAACTGCATTTGCTGAGTCACATTCACTTTGTTATAGTACATTTTCTACTCTCTGGAATGCATTCATTCTGCCTATGCCAAATCTTCCATTTTTTGATTCGCATTTGCTCTGCTATGTTGCATTTGTCATTTTTGAAGATGCATCTGCTTGTCTTGAATTGCATTTTCTTTGTAGAAACCTGTAATTTCCTTACTAAGCCACACTTGCTTTCTATAGAGCCACATTTGTTGAAGCTGAACCGCATCTGTCATATTGAGACACATTTGAGACCTGAAACGATGTATTTTCTTGACAAAAATTAAGACACTGTTGCAGACCAAAACCTGAGATCAAACTTGTTCAAAATATCATCAAACATCTTTTTTTAGTGGCCTTTGTCTAAAACCATAAAGAAAATTGCTCAAATCTTCCATTTCTTGCATACTTTAGTTTGCATTTTACCCATAGGTTCATCTTAACAAATTTTAGGCACATCCTTTAGACTTTATTATCTTCATTTCCAGTCATAAACTAGTCCTTAGGTCCTCATTTCATTTGCACACTTTGGATTAGGAAAACCTTACCACACTTTGCAAAAAAATTTCCTTCAAGAGTAGGTTATCATTGGACTTATTCATCATTATTCCCTTTAGTCATTGTCCTTTTGTGGGACCTTTCCAACTCATAAGTCTAGTGTGGAAACCTCACTTAGTCATCTTGTCATTGCCATTTAGTCCTTCAAAAAAGTCCATTGTTATTCCAAAATTGAGACATAGATCAAGCTTAGGGTGGTTGAGTAACCTTTCTCCAAATCATTTAGACCTTTGCATACCTTAGAAAATTCAAGTCATCTTAGTCCTCATTTTGGATAACTTATTCCCAAAAATACAATTTTTTTTTATTAGTGTCATAACTTGTCATCTTAGTCTTCATTATCCTTTGGCATTAGTCATTCCTTTTAGACAAAATTTTCATATTGCATTCCTTATTGTCAAAAATCCAAAAACATAGTTTGCATTTGCATCCCTTATTTAAAAATCCAAAAACATAGTGTCATCATCTAGTAATCATTTTCATCCTTCTTCCCAATTTGAGAAATTCCTTATATGGTTGAAACTAGGATTCAAAGAAAAAGAATACAAATGGATAATTTTGGACAAGACACCAACAATTACATCTTTTCCAATGACATGAACCAAAACATGAATCAAGACATGTCTTTTATTAATCCTTTTAGCGAAATGAACATGCCATCTCCGCCACATAATCCCCTTGAACCATTCTTGCAGAGGGATCAACATGGACAAATATATGCAAAAAACATAGAAGCTGCAACTTAAAATCCTAATGTAGCCTGCTTTGTGGAAGAGTTGGTCTTATATGATCCACACAGATATCTAGAGCTATGATCTTAGACCAAGGGGTTAAATTTCCACGTGGTTTTGACATTAACACTTTAAGACCAACATCACCTAGTCATGATGCCAACAACAAAAATGTAAATAATGCCTCCAACACTAGTCAACCCCAAAATGACGCTAGCAATGCCTTTGTTGGAGCTACCACACAAGCTGCTCTAAACACTACCAATGTCGCTTCTAATGACACATCCAACCAACATTCAATCAATGCAACATCCTTGGGAGGGACTCCAACTATGCCACAAACCATTTCACAATCAATGCCTACAATGACAACCACAGCATCACAATCAGTTGAAGCTATGTTTGGATCCACAACAATGGGGGAAAGCTTCTCAACCCCCCTATTTGGAGCTTCATCTAGTGCCATGGGAACATCATTCAACCCCTTTGGAGGAAATAAACAACGTATTTTCATTAGAGAACCACAACCAAACACATCATCACAACTTCATACTAATGCTTCCCAAGGGAAAAATACCAACATCCCCCATGGAAAATTCAAACAATTTAGACAAGGAAATCAAAATACATAGCTAATGACTTCATTTGGACACCAAAGTATTCAAGGTAAACATATCCCACAAATATCAACTCAAATGGCTATGGGGCACATTCCTACATATGCGTCACACATTCATACCCATCAACATGTCCCTAATCAAAACTTGCAATACCAACAACATTCCAATAAAAAAATGTCATACATCTCTCAACAACACATCCCACTACAAAATTTGAATGTTTCTTCAAAAAAAATGGGGAAACAAGGGATACCCATCACTTCCATGTGTGATGCGACAAACAATCCTATAATTGATTCCTTGCAAGCTCAAGTGATGAACTTACCGAAAAAAATTGAGAACATGCAAATGTCCAACAAAAATTCACACTCGTCATATGACTTATGCCCATATCCTGTTGACATAAGTCTATGCATGCCACCGTTTCCTCCTAGATATGTGGCACCAAACTTCACCAAATACAAGGGAATGCCAAATCCTATTGAACACATTCAAGAATTCATGACCAATTGTATAGACATTGCTTACATATGAACACACTTACTTGATGCGACTCTTTTACAAAAGTCTTGCAGGACCCACACTTGAATGGTTCTGCACTTTAAAGGGAATAAAAACATGGGAAGAACTTGCAAACAAATTTGTGAAGAATTATTCATATAACATTGACATAGACACCTCCATCACTAGATTATGCACACTTACACAAGAAGATGCTGGAAAAAAATTATCCCATTTTTCCAAAGATGGAGAAGTCTACCAAGTCGTTGCCACATTGACATACCTAAAAAATGAAAAGTTGACATGTTTGTCCAAACACTCCTAGGTCCATTGAAATATGGCTTACAAGTCCATTACTGCACAACCTTTTTCAAACTTAGTCAAAAGAGGAGTCCAACTGGAAAAGGCCCTTATTGCTAAGGGAGAGCTTAAATATGGCCCTAAGAACATAAAAAAAAATTAGCCTTCGAACAAGAATAAAGACTGGGTCAACAATAAACACATAACCAATGATGGCGTTGTTCACGCTAAGGAAGTTAATACAATGGGTCCTATATTCACTCTCAAAGGAGTTCAACCACATAAGATACAAATAATCACACAAACATCTACTACTAATTTCATTCAAAATCAACAAAATAATCAAAACAATCAAAACCAAAGGCAGCCTCGTCAACCCAGACAATTCCTAAAAAAGTCGCACATATACCACTTTGGGTGAGCCAAATGAATACATCCTTAAGAAGCTCCTTCAAAACTGTGTCATTACACTAGAGGACCCTAAACCATATGACCCAAGACAATTTAATCCATCATGGTGGGATGGCAATGCTTTCTATGATAATTACCACCATGTTAAAGGACAGAAGACCTCTTCTTGTCGACAATTAAAGAATTTGGTTCAAGACCTCATTGAAAATTGCACAATTGAATTGGGTGGGCCACAATTTGCATCAAATGCAAACCATACTATTCACAAGAACCCACTGCAAGACCATGGTTCAAATAAATCCTCAACGTCAGGTCCTAAGACTAATAATAATCAGGCCAATTACATGTGTGCTACCTTTGATTATTCTAGTGGATCTATTATTAATCACTTGCGAACTACTAATGAATACGCCAATACCATCATTGTCAAAAGAGCACCTAAATGCAACGCCACTACTCGAAGTGGCAAGGTCACTATAGCTGGTCCTCCTCCTCCTAGGAAACCAAGAATCATAATACCTGGTCCGTCTGCTAAACCGTCACAAACATGCTCATCCGCAAGGTAGTAGCAACCTAAGAGTCAGTTTAACCTCATCGACCAACTAGGTAAAACCCTTTCATAGATTTCCATACTCGAACTGCTTCACATTTCTCTCGCTTTATACTAGAAAAAACCTTGCAAGAGTCTTTGTCCCTAAGGATAATTATGTCAACCAATTTGAGGCCATGGTGGGATATCTCACTACACCCCATCACATAACATTTTCTAACCAAGACTACTCGTCACCCAAAACCAATCACAATGATTCCTTACATATTGAAGTATTTATCCATAAACACAAGGTTAGACGAGTTTTAGTAGATGGTGGAGTAGGACTGAACATATATTCCTTAGAATTGGTTAAGGCTCTAGGATTTTTTGATGCTTGCGTAGATGCTACAAAGAGGATTGTTATAAAAGCGTATGATGATGAAGAACTCTCCTCTCAAGGTGTCATCACTCTTCCTGTCAGAGTTGGGCCAGTCATTGTGGATACAACATTCCAAGTCTTGGATCTTGAATTACCTTATAACATATTACTTGGTCGACCTTGGATTTATGTCTTAAAAGTGATTCCATCCACCTATCACAAATGCCTAAAGTTTCCTTTTGATGGTACAAAAATCACCATATATAGAGACCCAAACCCTTTTGAATATTGCACCAATCTAAGGGGTATTTCAGAACATTAAATGCCCATCAATTGTGAGGCTTCAACTCCTTCCAAATTCATTGACCCATCCACACTCACTAAACCTTCCACGTCCATGTCCACTTCTTCAACCTCCACATCCACTTCATTGACATCCACTACTTCATCTACTTCCATTGTCTCGAAGACTGATCAATGTGTCAAGATCTAGGACTTAGGTTGTGGAGAATTCAAATTACACACAACATACTGCATCACCCAAATACCCAAGTCTCATAAGGCTTATGGGTGACCTTGTTTAGAATGGATCCTAAAGAGATCTTCAAGGTTCCTCCAAAAATAGCATTGATAAAATGGGGCGATATGAGCAAATAAGACCTTGAGGACGTATTATCGTAGATTTACAGAGACCTAGAGAATTCAATCCCATTACCAGTCCAGATATATGACAAAGGCTATGACATAATGAAGGTAATAGGATATGATGATACTAGTGGCCTTGGAAAGAATAAGATGGGGATGCGAGAACCTTTAATACCTTTTGGAAGATCAAAACGTCTTGGGTTAGGGATTGGACCACTCAAAATTGGTGATCAAAGTACTAATGTACTTTCAAGTGAGAGAGTGAATGCCTCTGAAAGTGTCGAGACCATTGAAGACCCCTTTACCTAAATCGACTCCCAAGAGTAGGAATTTGGATCTCAATGATCTTTAAGTCACTGTTGTCTTGATGACTTGTTCCTAGAACTTGGAGAACTTACCTCTGAAGAGAAATTTTGGAAAATGTTTAAGATTGAACCAACAAAGAATAAGGACAACCCAAAGGAACAAGATGGGAATAAAATTTTTTGTCCTCACAATAATGACGAGACAAAATCCTCTTCTGCACCCATTAATTCTCATCCTGACATACACGTATAGCCATCTAAACCTAATAAACATCATTCAGATTCATCTAAATTGCCACTTGACACCACCAACCAAGAGTCCAATCCCTTCATCCCGTACTTTGCTGATGAATATGAAACAAGTGAAGGAGAATATTGGATAGAATCCAATTGGGAACTCGATGATGACAAATTCATTTTCAATGTCTTTGAATTCATTTGCATGCTTTCTATGTCCTCCCCACCATTTACCAAAGGCGGCCCCGTCAACCCAGACAATTCCTAAAAAGTTGCACATATGCCCCTTTAGGTGAGCCAATCGAAGAAGTCCTTAAGAAGCTCCTTCAAAACAGTGTCAGTACACTAGAGGACCCTAAACCATATGACCAAGGACAATTTAAGCCACCATGGTGTGACGAAAATGCTTTCTGTGATTACCACCATGATAAAGGACATAAGACCTCTTCTTGTCGATAATTAAAGAATTTGGTTCAAGACCTCATTGAAAATCACATAATTGAATTGGGTGGGCCACAATTCGCATGAAATGAAGACCATACCATTCACAATAGCCCACTACAAGACCATGGATCAAATAAATTCTCAACGTCAGGTCCTAAGACTAATATTAATTAGGACAATTACATGTGCACTGCCTTCGATTATTTTGCTGGACCTATTATTAATCACTTGTGAGATGCTAATGAATACGCCAATACCATTACTATCAAAATAGCACCTGAATGCAACACTAGTACTCGAAGTGGCAAGGTCACTATAGCTAGTACTCCTCATCCTAGGCAACTAAGAATCACAATACTTGGTCCCTCTGGTAAACTGTCACAAATAGGCTCATCTGCAAGGCAGTCACAACTTAAGAGTCATTTTAACCTCATCGACCAACTAGGAAAAACCCCTTGTATAGATTTCCATACTCAATCTGCTTCGCATTTCTCCCACACATAAGGCTATACTGGACAAAACCTTGCAAGATTCTTTCGTCCCTAAGGATATTAATGTCAACCAATCACAACAATGCCTTACGTATTAAAGTATTTATCCATAAACACAAGGTTAGATTAGTTTTAGTAGATGGTGGAGTAGGACTGAACATCTGTTCCTTAAAATTGGTTAATGATGTAGGCTTTTCTGATGCTTTCATAGATGCTACAAAGAGCATTGTTATAAAAGTGTATGATGATGAAGAACATTCCTCTCAAGGTGTCATCACTCTTCCTGTCAGAGTTGGGCTAGTCATTGTGGACACAACATGCCAGTCTTGGATCTTGAATTACCTTATAACATATTACTTTGTTGACCTTGTATTCATGCTTTAAAAGTGATTCCATCCACCTATCACCAATGCCTAAAGTTTCCTTTTGACGGTACATAAATCACCATATATGGAGACCCCGACCCTTTTCAATATTTCACCAATCTAAGAGGTATTTCAGAACATCAAGTTCCCATCAATCATGAGGCTTTGAATCCTTCTTCCAAATTCATTGAGCCATCCACACTCATTAAACCTTCCACATCCACATCTACTTCTTTGACCTCCACATCCACTTATACCATCCCGAAGACATATCCAAGTGTCAAGATCCTAGACTTAGGCTGTGGAGAATTCAAATTGAACACAACATACTACATCACCCAAATACCCAAATTTCATAAGGCTTATGGGTGACCTTGTTTTAGAATGGAGCCTAAAGAGATCTTCAAGGTTCCTCCTAAAACAACATTCATAAAATGGGGCGATATGAGCAAAGAAGACCTTGAGGAAGTATTATCCTAGATTTATAGAGACCTAGAGAATTCAACCCCATTACCAATCCAGATATATGGCAAAGGCTATGAAATAATGAAGGAAAAAGGGTATGATGGTACTAGTGGCCTATGCAAGAATAAGACGGGGATGCGAGAACCTTTAATGCCTTCCAGAAGATCGAAATGTCTTGGGTTAGGGTTTGGACCACTCGAAATTGGTGATCGAAGTATGAATGTATTTTCAAGTGAAAGAGTGAATGCCTCTGAAAGTGTCGAGACCATTGAAGACCCTTTACCGAAATTGACTCCCATGCATGGGAATTTGGCTCCTAATTATCCTTAAGTGACTGTTATCTTGATGACTTGTTCCTAGAACCTAGAGAACTTACCTCTGAAGAGAAATTTTGGAAAATGTTTAAGATTGACCTAGCAAAGAATAAAGACAACCCAAAGGAACAAGAATATGGGGATAGACTTTTTTGTCCTCACAATAATGACGAGACAAAATCCTCTTTCAATCCCATTAATTCTCACCCTGACATAATCGTCCAGCCATCTAAACCTAATAACCATCAGTCAAATTTGTCTGAATTGCCACTTGACACCATCGACAAAGAGTCCAATCCCTTCACCCCTACTTTGCTGATGAATATGAAACAAGTGAAGGAGAATATTGGATAGAGTCTGATTGGGAACTAGATGATGAAAACTTCATTTTCAATGTCTTTGAATCTATCTGCATGCTTTTTGCATCCTCCCCACCATTTACCAATACTAACGATTGTATCTCCTTAATATACCCACAACTAATTGATTGGAACCAATAAGGAATTCCTACTTTGGACATATTTCAGAATGACGAGGCCATTGTAGAATTTATGGGACTTCATGAGAGCACACCATTGGGAGACCACAAGGCTAGATTTTCCATTGACCTAGATTGTGTAGCTTTGGGGAGATTGCTTTGTCCTCTAGTCACAAAATGAAAAATAAAAAATAAAACAAAAAATGACATGTCTTTAGGTGAAAACTGAAATTGACCTTCTAACGACAAAAAAGTAAAAAAATAGGATGTATTCGAAGGTGAAAACCTCTCTGAGGTTCCTAAGGATGGAGGACTATAATTCTCCCTATCACTCAGGAAAAATTAACAATGTTTATAGAGAACACCATGGAAGTAAACATATCTATAGTAGAAGATCCTAAAATGGTCCTATTTGTGGCATCCTTGATAGAAGAAGAGAAACATGAGTTCCATGAGTTATTTTCAAAGTGTAAAATAAACTTTGCATGGTCATGCATAGATATCCCTAGGTTGGATCCGTAACTCGTCATGCACCATTTTCCATTATTTCCAGATGCCAAGCCAGTGAAATAGAAGTTGCGAAAGATGCACCGACAGATTACCTTGTTAGTTAAAGCATAACTTAAGAAATTGTTAGACGTGGGATTCATACGGTCTATAGACTATGCTGAGTGGATATCAAATCTGGTACCAGTCACAAAGCCAAATGGTCAAATCTACATCTGCACATATTTTTGGGACCTAAATAAAGCATGTCTGAAGGATGAATTTCCCTTGCCAAACATTGACATAATAGTGGATCTTACGGCAGGATATGAGATGTTGTCTCTCATGGATAGTTTCTTAGGTTATAACCAGATTCGAATTACCCTTGAAGATCAACATAAGACAATATTCACATGTCCTTGGGGTACTTACTATTGGAACACCATATCTTTTGGTCTTAAGAATGTAGGTGCAACATATCAGAGAGCCCTGACAACCATATTCCATGACATGATGCACAAGATAATGGAAGACTATGTAGATGAACTTTTGGAAAAATATTGACATGAAAAGATCACTTGAATGTGTTAGACAAGATCTTGAAGAGACTGGAAGAATACAAGGTCCACTTGAATCCGAAGAAATGTGTCTTTGGTGTGATATTAGACAAGATTTTTGGGTACATTATTTCTCATAGAGGCATTGAAGTTGATTCTGCCAAGGTGAAAGCCATACTAGACATGCCTCCTCCAAAAGTGATAAGTGAAATCAAGACATTACAAGGTAGGTTACAATCTATCTGACATTTCATAGCACAATTGGCAATCAAGTGCCATCTGTTTCAGTATCTCTTATGCAAGAGCATTCCTTTTGTGTGGAAAAATAAATGTCAGGAGGCCTTCAAACAAATAAAATAATATCTCTTGTCACCACCTATTTCAATGCCACCAATCGAAGGGAAACCTTTGATCCTATACATTTCTGCAACAACATAGAATGACCATGATGAAAAGGAAAGGGCCATATACTATATCAGCTAGACACTGGTTGAATATGAACTAAATTATTTATCCATTAAATGAGCTTGTCTTGCAGTTGTCTTTGCTATTTAGAAATTAAGACACTATACGTTGAATCACTAGATACACTTAGTAGCAAAGATTGATCCCCTAAAATATTTTCTCAGTCGTGCAACATTGACATGACATCTGGAAAAATGGGTCATGATCTTGAGTGAATATGATATTCAATATGTGGAAAGAAAGGCGATAAAGGGACAAGTGATAGAAAAAAATTTGGCATACACACCTATACAAGCAATCATCCACTCGTAGTAGACTTCCCAGATGAGTCAATATTTCATACCGAACCTTAGGCACCTTGGAGGCTATACTTTGATGGATCTCATACTAATCATGGCTCGGGAGTAGGAATATTGTTTATCACCCCACAAGGAGATTCCATCCCTAAGTCTTTCTGCATTTCTTTTCCATGTACAAATAATGTTTTAGAATATGAGGCACTTGTCACAGGACTTAGAATGACCATAAAATGGAAGATCAAAACACTTCATGTCTATGGATATTCTTACTTAGTCATTAACCAAGTCAATGATGACTATGACACTAAGGATGAGAAATTGATGCCTTACAAGTGAATGGTTGACAACTTTCATACATATTTCCACATGGTGACTTTTGAGCAAGTTCTGAGAACACAAAATAAGGCAGCAAACGCAATGGCCACAATTGGCTCTCTCCTAGATATTCCAAGTAATGTGCCTCAATTTGAATTCTTGGTAGAACAGCTTTTGGTTCCTTCCTATGACACACCATAATTAAATATGGTTTGTGAGCTTGTTGGTCCCAATTCTCCATGGTATCAAGAAATTTATGACTACCTCTAGTCCCAAACCCTTCCCCCCAACCTATCCAATAACCAACAAAAGTCCTTTATGTGAAAAGTTTCCATATGTACCATCGTCAGTGACACCCTTTACCGTCGTAGCTTTGATAACACCCCCCTATGATGTCTCGACATTGATGAAGCACAAATGACCTTACAAGAAGTACATGAGGGTATATGCAGATCCCATTCAAGTGGTCCTACCTTGGCCAGAAAGATAACGAGACTTGTGTATTATTGGCCAACTATTGAGAAATATGCATTGTAGTTTGTCAGAATGTGTCACCAATGTCAAATGCACAATGACTTGATTCATGCGCTAGCATAGGAACTCTGGCTAATTACTTCTCCTTGGCCCTTCGCACAATGGGGACTCGACCTCATGGGTAAAATTCATCCTATCTCGTCCAATGGCCAAAAATTCATCATCACTGCCACTGAGTACTTTATGAAGTGGATTGAAGCCATCCCCCTTACATACATAGCTGACAATTTTTTTTCCAAATTTATCCTCAACTACATCATTTGTTGGTATGGAATTCTGTAGTCCATCATCATAGACAACGAATATCCTTTCAAAAATTAAGACGTTCATGAGTTATGTGAGCGCTTCCATATTCAACACCACTTCTCCACACCCTACTACCCACAAAGAAACGATCAAGCTAAGGCATCCAATAAGACAATAATCAAAATTCTTAAGAAGACAATCAATGACGCTGGTCGTGACTGGCACATCCAACTTAATCTTTCTCTGTGGGCTCACCACACCAATATTCGCACACCTATAGGGGCCACTCCATTTTCCCTGGTCTTTGGAGCTGAAGCCATCTTTCCCATCGAGGTTGAGATCCCATCTTTGTGAGTCGCCATGAAGGGTATGATCAATGATGAGGAGTATAGATAGTCACGATTGCATGAGATAGATATGTTAGATGAACAAAGAAATAATTCCCTGAATCACCTACAAGAATACCAAAATCATGTATGTTGCAGTTATAACAAGAAAGTAACATTCAGAAAGTTCGATATTGGTGACCTAGTCCTCATGCAAAATCCTAAGAAATAGGCTGACAAAGAAAAACATAGAAAGTTCAAACCAAATTGGCTAGGTCCTTACGCCATCATATCCTCTTTTGGTTATGGAGCATATCAATTAGGTACTCCAAACAATAAACAACTGATAGAGCCCATCAATAATCTACATCTTTGGAAGTTCTATGCATAGCATCAGAAAGTCTGGTTGAAAACCTTAAAAATACAAAAAAAAATAGAAAATATAAAAAATTGTCACCCTGATGAAAATGTGACAAACAAATGTTTTGGTGACACCAAATTTTTTTTTAAAAAATGACAAAAATAGTAAAGAGAAATAATTTGTCCAATAGTGAAAACCTGGCAAACAGGTGCTTTGGATAAGTACCATGGTGAAAACCTGGTGAATAGGTGCCATGTCTAGTCAGTCATTGCTCTTCCATCTACTGTCACTCTATCTGCCTTGGTCCATAATAAAAAAATTTGGCACCACCATGACACTTACTATAACATCACACCCTACCATTCCTTCCATGGTTGACAAATAGTTGACATCAAGTCCTGCATACCACCCATTCGTCACCTGATGCATGTCCTTTTCACATCCTTTAAAATTGGCTAAGTCTTGGACATGACTAGGGGCAATTCTTTATTACTTGATTGTAGTGGGTATCGCACATGGTCTTGACAATTGGAAAAGTCCTAAAAAATACATAAAAATTTGAAAAAGTCCTAAAAAGAGACATAAAAATCATAAAAAGTCCTAAAAAAGACATAAAAATGATAAAAAGTCCTTAAAAAAGACCTAAAAATCAAAAAAGTCCTAAAAAAGACCTAAAATTTGAAAAAAGTCTTGAAAAAAATAAAAAAAATAAAAAAATGGCAAAAACACAAAAAGATCCAAATAATGCTTCAAATTCTCAAAACAAAATTGTAACTGGTCAAGTCAGTCATGTCAGTCAAGTCTTTGTCATTTGTTGAACTACGTTGTCTATGTGCATTTGCTACATAGACAAGACTTGCCTATGAGTCCCTGAGACACTAGGTCAGTCCTTTTAGGTTTGTCAAAATAAAAATCATGGCTCAATCTTTTGTCATTATGGTAAAGTCATTGGTCATGTCAAACTGCAAGGTCTCAGAGTATATGACATAGGCATGGCCATCTGTCGATGAGCCCCTGAGGTCGGATTAGGTTAGTCCATTAGGGTTCATGACACTACATTGGCACACATGTCAAAAGTCTTCAAGTCAAAGCAAATAATTTCCAAATAGGAAAACTCCTAAAACAAATTACGACAATCATTTATTTTGCATATCAATCACATCAGCATGCTAACATCAACATGTAGTCTAAGCACAAATCAAAACTTAGTCAAACTTCAGTCAAAACTCAATCAAACTTTAGTCAAAACTTAGTCAAAACAAGTCAAACTATCACAACCAGTCAAACTGTCAACTCTTGGTTATTCTTTAGATGTGTCCTTCTAAAGAACAACCTCTAGCATTTATGCCTTAGGATGTGTCCTTCCTAGGCATCGTCACCATCATCTGGAATTTTGAGGGATCCTCTTCGAATTTCGGGATCAATCCTCTCGACATCGACATCATTCAAGATGTGTCCTTCATGAATTTGGAAAAATTTAGCATTCGTCATCTTGGCATCGTTCAACCTTGACATGTGACATCTTGACAATTGACAATCGCTGAAATTTTGACATTTAGACCCCTGGCATCTTGACACTTGACATTTAGACACACTTGGAAAACACTTGGAAAAAATTATCTTGGAATTTTGTCTTTTTAATATTTCATCATGTAACTAGTTTCTAAGTGACATCCTGATAACAAGATTTAGAAAAGCAGGGACATTTCATGTTAATTGACTTGTCTTATCTTTTCAAACTATCATGATACTAGTTTCTCAGCAACTTCCTTACAACATGATTTAGAGAAGCAACGACACATCATGATGGTGGATTTGTCTTATCTTTTTCAGGCAGTCATGTTGCTAGTTCTTCAAAGATTTCCTGACAACAATATTTAGAGGAGAAACGACCTTCCATGACTTGTCTTTATTATCTATCTTATGCTTGCGGTTGATTATGACAAAAAGATTGGGTAATTGCACTCTTAGTATGAGTCATGATCATCCTTGTCTGTGACTGCTTGTCTCATGTGATGGCAGGACCTTGCACACCTTGATCTAAGTCATATCATGGTGTTTGTTGACCATTACAATAGTCTGCCCAATGATGATTAAGAGAAATAATTGTTAAGTACTATGGTAATAGGTTGAAGGATTTGGTCTAGGCACTAACATTCATCTCCTTCTCTCTTGTTGTCTAGTCACGTCTGTCTCATGATGATATCATGTGGAATACAAAAACATAAGTGCATACATAATCATATAGACTTTGCATTAGTCTGTGGCATATAGTCATTTTAATCATTTTTATTTACATCATTTGCATATATCATTTTCATTTATATAACATATACATGCATACATCATCCTTATCATTAAAACACATATATATCATATCATAAGACTGCATTGTCCATACATATATAGTCATGCATCAACATACATACACAAGGAATCCATAACAAATCATACATTTTGCATCTATGTCATTATCATTAGAACATTACATCATCATAACAAATAAGCATACATAAACATCACATCATCATGGCGTCATATCATAAATAATAATCATAAATGCATACATGGCATGGTATATAAACAACATCATCATAGGAATCATAAATGCATAAATCACAATCACATAGTCATCGCATAGTCATCATCATAATCATCATCAGATAAGCATACATCATAAAACATAGTCAGAATCTAAAACCGTTTGCGCCATTGCTTTTCTGACCATCAAATTAACTTGTCAGGACACTTTCCAAATTTTTCTTACACTAGCCCAAAATTTGCAAATTTTCCCGAGGGGGAATAGATACTTCGTACCTTCACTAGGGCATGTTTTTGACTAAATTTTTCTTTGTCACAATGTGATAAACTGCATTATAACAAAGAGGGGAAAAATGTAGACACATAAAAATGACCTAGGTCTACAAACTCTATTTTTCATCTCTTTCTTTCTAGCATAGTTAAGACATTTTAATTATGTCCTTGGTGCACTTTCGACTATTAATTAAAGAATTCATAATTATTTAATTAATTCATGTCTTTTTATTCCTCTTGATTATTTAAATAAATAAATTTTATTTATTTATTCAATACATCACTAATTGTCTAATGTCTTCCTATAATTAAATAAATTTCTTAATTTATTTAATTATCCTTGTCCAATAATTCCTCCTGATTATTTAAATAGATAAGTTCTATTTATTTATTTAAATATGCCACTAATTCTTAAAAGTCTTCTTATAATTAAATAGATTGTTTAATTTATTTGATTATTGGTCACCTCTAATTAAATAACTATCTTTAATTATTTAATTGTCTTATTTGACATTTCCCTCATTTTAAATAAAATCATTTATTTAAAATAGTCCCACTTTCTAATTTCCCTCTTTTAGTAAATAATTTAAATTAATTATTTACTACCATGTGACCCCACCTTTTGAATTAAATTAATTTTTAATTCAAAATAGTCTTTTCCTCCAAATATCAAGTAATTTCTATTATTATTTGATTTTTTCAGCCACCTCTTTTTTTGTGCCAATCTTATCTCTTGTCACATGCATTGTCAACCCTTGATTTGATTTTCTAAAATCAATCTTGTCCATTCATTTTGAATTTTCCCTAATGTTTCCCTAACCCTAATTGTGGGTTGTCATATTTAATCTTGTCCATTGATTCTAGGGCACCTGTCAACTTTTAATCTTGGCCATTCACTCAAAATTGCATTTTCTGTAAAATGACAATTTTAGTCTCATTTTGTCACCTCATGCTCATGTTTTGTCATCTTATGCTCTTGTTATCTTGTCATTTTAGGCTATTTTCTGCATACTTCATAGTTGCTAGCTACATTTGTGAGGTCATTTAGTTATTAAAATCCTTCAACATTTGCTTAGGTCTTGTCATAGTCATATATTTCTCACATAAAATATGAGGGCAACATCATATTTCCAGCAAGTTGAGAAGGTATAATGGAGATCATCCATGGAGAATGAAGGCATTGGGTGAGATATTTTCATTTATTTTTAATGTTATTTCCTTTGCACTTCATTATTTCTTTGGATTTTTGTGTTTATGCTTTAATTTGCTAACCCTAGGAAAATTCCCATAGTTACACCACTCCTTAGGTTACAACAAAAATGTAACACGTTAGTCATGTGGCTCCTTCCTTTGCAATTCCAACTAGCATTCCAAGTTATCTTTTGGCATCCCATATTCTCTCTTCCACCTTCACTCCTCTTAGTGTCCCTTTCACCTCTCCCAACATTACATACACTCCATCTCCATTTTCCCTTCCACCTCATACTCCCTACACCGATCCCATCATTACAAACTCTTTAACACCATTTCATCCATGCAACAACAATGTCCACCATTAGCCAAAGCCAAAATGCTCCACCACCATAGCTTATTTGTGGTAGCACATTATCCTTATAAATATTACGCACCCTGATGCCACAAGGAATTGAAATGCCTTGGTTTGAGAAATACGGAGGTAAAGGAGACCCTACTAATCATGTCAATGCTTATACAACCTTCTGCAATGATTTTTTCCTCAATGACAAGCTGTTAGGAAAAAAAATTCCTAGGAACTTGAAATACACTGCATTAGACTCGTTTTCAAACCTACCCAATCATTCCATCAAATTATTTAATGAACCTGTAGATGCTTTCATAAGTCATTTTCAATTTCACATGACTCCTAAGAAAATAATGGTAGATTTAATGAACTGTAAACAAAATACCGATGAAAAAGTCATTGACTTCATTTCTCGTTACCATTCATATTATGCTCAAATTGATGTCAAGATCCCTAATTCACATCTACAGAAGATGTTTATCAAGAACTTTCATACTCACCTTTAGGATAAGTTAACAATAATGAAATTCCCCTCATTCATGTATTTATACATGATCCTCTATGATTATCACAACTCAGTTTCTAGTCGTGATTCAAAGTCCACTTCCAATCGAGTTGAGAAATCTAAGCAAAATAACCACAAAAATGGATCAAACTCTAAAAAACCTAACTGAGTTTTCTTACAATTCAATCTTCCCTCTCTGCAACCACCCCAACCTATTCCAAACCAAGTGGCTGCTCTTAAAACAATCATGCCCTATACCTATGGGGACTCGAAGAATTAATTTACTCCCCTACCTAATACCCTTCACAATACCATGAACCAATTGCTCCAACAACAAATTCTCACTTTTCTAACATTAAACCACTTGACACCACCAAGCCTTTGCCACCCAACTTCAAACAAAATGCTTATTTCCATTTTCATCCCCAAAATGGCCATGAAACTGAACAATGTAAGCGTCTCAAACACTTAGTTCAAGACCTCATTGATTCGGGTCATCTATCCATTGCGGGTGTTAATGATCAAGGTAATAAGTCTGTTGCAACCCCTAACCAAAATTTATAAATATTTACCAATCCTAAGCCTAAACACAATATCTCATTTTTCAAGGCTAGCGAACCTTCAAACCCTCAAGTCTTGAACATTAATACAAATAATGAACAACCTGATATAGTTCCAAATGATACTCAAGTTACTCCTATGGATGCACTTGTGGGTGTGATAAATGTTATCCCTTGTAAGGGCCCAACCAACAAAATTATTGATATCACTTTTTCTTCCAAAGATATACTTAAAAAGCTTCTTGATGCTCCTCTTTACATAGCTGACTGAATCTATGACAAGCCCACTAATGGGATATTAATAGATCCCACCTGTGGAAAGAATGTGATCACAGAAGAATTTTTAGTACTACATAAGCTATATCAAGATAACTATAATAAACCAATTGCATGGATCAAAACACATACTGGTTTTGCATGCCCTATGCTCGGATTGATCGTACTCCCGTTACAAGTAGGACCTTAAACTTTGGAGGTAACATTTTATATTATTTCACAATCAAATTAATTTCGTCTGTGGCTAGGTCACTCTTGGCTTGCTTGATGAAAGTGGTCCCCTCAGTTGTTCATAAGTGTTTGAAGTTTCCACATGGAAATGAAATATTTACTATCAACCATAGTGGCTTTAATGCCTTATCTTTTAAGGGTAATTTTTCCTTAGAAGGTTTTTGGCTGTAACCTATGGAGCCCATTACACCTCGTAAGGATTTATTCTTCATAGCCTATAAAAAATTCAAACCTAAATGCACAGAAAAATGATCTCTTTCATCCCCACAAACTTCTACTCCCCCTATCCTAGATGAAACCATGCTTCAACCTAAGTCTAACATTGAACAAACTGCACAACCTCATGAACAACCACCCATAAACACATCCCCTCCAACATTTAAACGAATGAGAAAATGAAACCGATCCTTCCATGCCTCCTCACATTAAACAAGTGTATAAAGATAAAGAGAAAGTGATTGACCCATCATCTACAGTTTCTTTCATTCTTCCCCCTCAAGAAGAAAAGGAACCTATGATGGAGCAAACCGCTCTTACACCTCAACAATTTCAAAATTAAATTAAATGAAACCATGGTGCTAGGGAGTGTAGAAGTCGTTGTCACCTCCTTGCTCGTCAATCTTGAATGGAAGAAAACAACAAAACCCAACCTAAACCTGTGACAAAAGCAATAGATGACCAACCTCTTCCCCCTGACTCACTACAACACAATAGAGTCCAACCCTCACAAAAAAATGAACCAATCCAACAACCACAACTTTTGATCCATCCTTCCTTTAAGATAATCCTTCATCCTCCTATTGTAATCAACTGTGATGATGATGAGGATGAAGAGATTACAAAAATAGATGAAGAAGTGTATAACACTCTAAACTCATTATTTTCATCTACCATGAGCTAAAATGATAATCCTTCTCAGCCAAGTGACAAACCTAGAACATCTCCTAGTTCATCCCTTTCATTTCTTCCTTTGGATAGTCAACCACCCTCACAATACATTGAACATGATTGGGAGGTGGATGACTTGTTAGATAGTTGACTTGCATTCGCCTTACTATTCTTTTACACTTTCCTTTTTTGATTTTTTTTGTGCACGTATTGTGTTCCCTTGTAATGTGTGCTTAACATTCCCTCTCTTTGTACACTTCTTCTATTCCTACCTCTATTCTTCTCTATGTCGTGCATTGTCCTTTTTTCTTTGTCTTTTGTTATTTTTTCCTTTTGGGGATGACACAAAGTGTTGAGACCGCAATGTCTCTCCCATGTTGACCCATAAGGTCCTTTTCTTTCTTTTTTGCTTTTGTTTTGTGTTCTCCTTTTGGGAATGGCACAAAGCATTGAGACACCCTATGTCTCTTCCATGTTGAATAGGAAAATGGTCCCTTTTCCTTTTTCCTTTTTCTTTTCTTGTGTTTTCCTTTTGGGGATGATGCAAGGCATTGAGACTGTAATGTCTCCATCATGTTGACCCAAAATCTTTTCCTTTTCTTTTCTTTTCGTTTTTCTTTTCATTTTCTTTTCGCTTGTATTTTCATTTTGGGAATGATGCAAAGCATTGAAACCACAATGTCTCTTCCATGTTGACTCAAAATGGACTTTATTTTTCATTTTATTTCGCTCTCTTTGTGTCATTCTTCTAGTTCTATGTGCTTTGGGAAATGATGACAGTTCAGAGCCCTTTCATAAAAACATTGCAACAACGACCATACTGACCCCAAATCCATAGATCCCTTATGTGTTTGGTGTATTATTTTCTAGGGGGCAACTCCCTTTTCTTTTGCTTTCCTTTTCGTTTACATGAAGTAGCCTTACTTGGAAAGATATGACTTGGAATAGGGGATTTCCAAGTTGGCTCTCATGTATTGCTTTCTTTTTAGATTTTTCGTTCCTTCGCTACTTTAAAGAAATTGCTCCTAGATTAATGTGTAGAAATTCATTTAAAATGGGGGGAATTATACATTGGCATCATTTCATTTGCATTCTTGGTTCCTAGTGTAGCCTTGTCACTTCATACAATGAGTTTTTCACTTTGTGCATGACATTGGGTATGATTTCCTTGATAAGTGTGATCTATCTTAGCATATTACATTCCTCTTGGTGGTATGATGCAACACATTGCATCCCCTAAGTTGTGAATATACTATTCTTTGATTGGTCCTCTCTTGGAGACATTATACAAAATGTTCCCTAAGTGATATACCTTGCATGAACTTAAAAAAGATTCCTTTGAACATCCTTTTACATTTTACTTTTAAATTTTTGCATTTTACCTTTTTTCCACCTTGCATAATGCAACTTGCATTCCTGTGGTACCTTTGCATACAAATATTTGCTTGTCTCATGAAGCACAAATCAACATTTTCCTTTGTGGTGCCTTGTTAAAGTTATCAAGAGATATAACTTTGATATGGTTGAGCAAGAAGCCCATCTTGAGGCACGACTTTTCCCATAGCCACCTTTTTGTTTCTGGGTGCATGCCAACTAGTGTATGTAATTCACCTTCTTGGGTCTTCTCAGCCGGTGGACCACCATGAGTTTTGCCATGCCCTAGTGTGAGTATGCATTCTTTTTTTTTTCAAACAATCAGCCTAGATCTTATCCACAACTAGTTGGATGAGCGATCAAAACTTTCATTTCTTTCTCATCATCATGTGTGCTCCTTTGTTCTTATGTTCAGTTTTCCATGGGATCTTCATCCTGGGGGCTTGATCATCCCTCTTGATTGTTGTCATTCCATCTTGCTAACGTAAGGTCATTGAAACCTCTTTCTCGATATTCATGGCTACTTTAGTGTGAGTTTGAAGCAAGTTCATCCTCTCACTAAAGTAGGGGCTAAATGTGCCATAGAAAAATGGCCCCTTTTCATTTTCATGGTCTTTTAGGCCTTTCCTCTTAATTTTTTATCTATTTTTCCTTGATTCATTAATGTAATGTGGCTTGAAAATTCACATTAGATCCTTGCAATGCTAATAATGACGTCTTGTGAAGTTGTTCTGAAATGTTGTAAAACATTTCTACATTCTTCTAGACTCTATTCATTACAATTCACCTAAAATATCACCTTTTTATTCATCATCAAGTCCTATTTTGATGTTTTGTAAAGTCTTGTAACAAGATTTCACACTTTTCTAGGCATAATTTCACTATTTATACCTTTCTTATACTTTATTTGACCCCTTTATGCCCTTAGAAGGGTTAATTAAATGCATTTTTGAATGTAAACCCAAAAAACTACACTAAATATAAACTTAATTCCCAACAACCACTTTCAAGTCCAAGGTGGGACCCATTCGGCATGGGTGGCGAGTGGGTCCCTCTTGGCTCAAAATTCAAAATATTTTAAATTTTATTTCTATTTTTTATTCAAAATCACTTAATGTTGGCCTATGATTAGGTATCAATAGGTTACTAAGGCACAAGATTGTATAAATAAGTGATTTTCACCTTATTTTACATCTCCTCGTTCATTCAAGCAATCTCATACAATCATACTTCACATCCAAGCATTCAAGCACTTTACAACTTCAAATCAAGCATCAATCAAGCATTCAAAGGAAACCATTGACATATCTTTAGATTTTCATCAACAAGGGTTTGGTAAGTTGATAGCATTTGGATTTTATTAGTTTATCTTTTTCTTTCATTTCATTATTTTATTAAGGGTTTGACTACCAAAGTGGGGTTTGACCAAGGAAAACCCCTATTTGGTAACCCTCAGCCATTTTTCCCCTTTGTGCATGTGCTTTGTATGTAGATTTATCAAGCATTTAGGTGTTGAAAAGTGGAGAATAAGTCAACTAGGTGATTCAAGTGAAATCAACCATATTTCAAGCTTGGAGAAGATAATCTGTCTATTTCCTACATAATTGACTTTGACAACTTGACAAGCAGGCATTTCCAGATTTGGTGTTGCAGAGTTGTCTCCTAATTTCTAGAATTTTGAGAGAGGACTGATTCACCATCAGTGGTGAATGAGTCCCACCTTAAGATTGAAAATCTATGTTTTTTCAGATTCAAGATCCTAACACTTAGAAACCTGTTCCTGATAGTTTTCATCAGAAGGAAGATTGATTCGCCATCAGTGAAAAATGAGTCCCACTATTTATTTTTAGTAATTTTAGACAACATTCTAAACATTCTATATTCCTCAAATCTTTCCCAGGTGCACATTGATTTAGCCTTTCTCTTTCTATTTTGCATTTATTCATCTTTTAGTTCATTGTTTTTATATCATAGTTTGTTTTCAAACATTGCATCAATCTTAGGTTTTGCATTCATAATTGCTCAATTTCATAGTTTAGCTATATTCATATCATTCCATTTAGTCTTAATTACATTACAAATTTCCTAATTTGAGTGAACTAGTTAGATTCTTTGGCCCTTGCTTTCTCTTTTTAGGTGAAAAACCCTAGAAGACCTAGAAAGATATAGAGATCCCAAAAAAATCGACGGTTCAATGTCAAACTGAGACAAATAATAAGAACTTGTTAGACTAGCAAGAATATCTATGTTGAGGGGATTTGTGAGAACCATGAGAGTGACATCTAGAATGAGCATTATGGTTAGGACCATATCAGCATCCACATAGAGATGAGTCAACTCTACTACCAAGAGAAGGTGGCACATTAACAATACGCAAAGCATTAGTCCAATGCACAATATGAGTACAAATTATAAACTTCAAAGTCACTTTATCAACTTGGACTTGAATTTATAACATGATATTAGTACTAAGAGAATGGTGAACAATGTATTCATAGTATAAACATAAAGGTAATTTTGATTAGCTCAATTAGAAGAACATTTGATTAGTCATTAATATTTAAATATAACATGGAAAAGTATGTAAAAACAATAATGAGAAATCAACAAACACATATGACACCAAATATAAATAGAAAAAATGTTTTAGAAAGAACTCCACCACCAAAAAAGATATCCAGATTGAAGTAGTCAAATAGGAAAAAGTACACACAAATAGTCATGTACCTCTTCCATACCAATCCCTCAATATATAGTTTCTTAAGTAAGCTCAAGAAACTAACATATAGCAATACCATGGGCCCAAATATGGTCTCAAAATGCAATGGTAAAATATCATGACCCATTACATCAAAATACTCTCCAAAATAAAAAGTAATTCCTCTTACACATTGGTGTGTCAAATATTTTATCATAAGATGCCATTAAGCCCACATTCTCCTTTCTTGACACTCCATGAGTGCATCAATTAAAATTGTGATTTTCTACCTTGAGAAAGATGCTCCATAATTCCCAATTTTTAATATTTCTTTAGATATAATTTTATTCATTACCATTACAACAATATCCCAAAAAATCAAGAGAACAATACTACAAATATAATATTCTTCAACTTCTCATGGTACTAATTCCCAAAATGGTGGATACCTAACATTAGACATTAGAATTGCTACTTAATATCAATATACCCTTATATTCTCCCACTTGATATTATACATTACAATGCCATAAATAAGAAACATAAAATCAATCAAATGCTATATACAAGGCACATATCTATGCTCACTAATTTTATAAATAAGTATGCAACATTAACCAAGCGTTAATTTTATAAATCATGACTTTTCTGCTTTCCACTATCTCATGAACAATATAATACTAAATATCACATGATTTGTACAAAAATGGTACATGGATTTTTCTTCGAAATAAATAACATTCTGACTATCATATCTAATTTGAATAAAACCAACTCTTGAACATGGTTTCTATAGCTAAATGATATCCTTCTAGGAATGTATAGTAATCATATACCGTACTTCAATAGTGTAAAAATCAATTATGGTCTTCTTCTAACTCATCCAATGGATAAGATCACCAAATAGAGAAACTACAAAGCCACTAGTGGACCCCTTCTTTTCTATCTCACCTGTCTAATATGCATCAATAAAGCATTGTATATCTAATCATTAGAACAATTCTAATATAAGCAATAATCATATTTTTTTAACAAATATCCAAGTACCTTCTTTATCATAAGTCAAATGCTTTTATAGAGTTTAGGAATAAACTAACTCAAAACTTCCACTACTTGGGTTATACCTAGTCTAATAGAAACTATTGCATGCATTAGGCTACCAACAACAAAAATATAAGGGTCATTATATATATTCTCCAAATTATCATATAATTTAGAACAAATACTCAATAAAATATTACTACTCATAGGTAAAGAATTACTCATTTGTTTACAATTTTCACATAGCAAATTATTACAAAATAATTTTAATATACTTAATCTAACTAAACCAAATATTTTTGTGAGCTTAGTCCTTGTTAATTTCCATTCCCAAGATAAAAAAAATTTACCCCTAAATATTTCATTTCAAATACACCAAAAGACGAGTTTTAAATTCCCTAGTTTCCTTGATGTTGTGAGTAAACATGTTATTAACATATAAGATAATAATTATAATATAATCATCAATACTTTTAATATAAAAATAAATATCCTTTCAATTTCTAACAAAAAACAATTTCAATGCAAAAGTATCCAACCTTTGATATTACATTTGAGACAATGATTTCAAAATATAGAACAACTATTTTAACTTGCAAAGAAAATTTATTTCCCTTTTACCTCAAACATATCTTACCATCACAAGTAAACTTCCTCAAGATCCCTATACAAAAAATAGTTTTAGCATCCTTTTTAATACTTTAAAATAATAATCAACAAACTCCACATTAACTAGCACATTGGTGATAAAACTATTATCAAATTACTTTAATGCCAAGATTATATCACATTTATTCTTAGAAAGCTACTAGATAGTCATAGTTGGTGCTGAAGTTGTCTTAATTACTAACAATGAATCTAGTTGTGGTTGAATTCCTTTTTTCCTAAAGCCTCATTGGTAGATGGTAATGAAGTGGCTCAACTAGATGCTAATAAAATCACTCATGGACCTATGTTGATGAAATATATATAAGCAACCAATGACTCATGCATTTTTCTATTATAGAGTTTAATTGCAAGATGATTGTTGTTGTGACTATGCTTGTTGGAAATATTTTTCTCATTGATGTCAAAGGAGAGAAGGAACTCATATTGATATTATTGATGTTATTGCTGGTCCAAGATTATTGTCATTAATGTCAAAGGTGTGGAGAGCTCTTTATCAATGAAGGAAATCGTTATAATATGCCTTGATATCTATATGATGGGAGAAGAAATAATTATAATGCATATTCATTACGATGATGGCCAACCTCCTCAAGTGGTGCTCACATTGGAGAAATAAACTAAATTCATTTATTATTAAATATGGCCAACCCTCTTAATTTAAGCATCACCTTTTGGAAAATAAAAACAAATTAAATTATATTTATGAGGCCAACCTCATAAAGGCAGTACTTAAAGTAAGTTATCTTTAAGAAGGCCGACCTCTTTTAGGAATAGGTGCCTCCCTTGGTGAAGAGGAATATAAAAGGGTATATAAAGAAAAGGACATGGAAGGAAAATAGAGAAAAGTAACACAATGAAATATCATTCGATTTAGAGTAGATCAAGAGCATTCCTAGAGTAGAAAAATTAAGAAGAATATTTCAGATTTTTTTTAAAGAAAGTTAGAGTGGAATTTTCAAGCATAAAAATGGAAAACTAAATTATTTATAAGCAGATGTAAGAGAGGAGTATATGCAGATCTAAAAGGAAGCTGTATGGAAATGATTATATCGATTTTGTGAAGAGCATTACATCTATAAAATTATCTTTAGGAAGGAAAATTTATTGATCATCCTTCATTGAACAAGTTATATTCAAGAAGACAAGACTTTGTTTCAGAGTTAGAGGTTGGCGTCTCATATTGGAGAGGTTGGTGCCTCATATCAAATAGATTGGTGTCTCTTTGTTGAGTTGGTGTTCAGTGGAGGGGATTGGTGTCTCTAGTTGGTTGGTGCCTACAAAGACTAAGTGTTGGAGATTAGTGTCTCCAAATAGGTTGGTGCTTCCAAAGTTTGTATGAGAACTATTTATATATAAACAATATTTCTTTTGTGGTTTTCCCTCGTAAGAGTTTCCATGCAAATCTTGTGATCTTCTTGTGTTCTTAATTGCTAGCTCTTTTATGCTTTTTGTTGATATGGTTGATTAAATTTTGAAAAAGTAAAAGATTAGCTTATACTGATTCACACCCTTGCCCCCAACCCCCCCTCTCCCCCCTTCCCCTTGCTCTCTGAGTATAAGTGTGTGTTCATCAATCCTATCATGACACCTTATGATAGTTTTGATTTTTTAATATTATAGCTAACATAACTACGTTATTCCTTTGTTACTAAAGTCAAATGATTGTTATTTGTATGCTTAGTCTTAATCATTCTTAAGAATTCAATTCTTGGAAACCATTCTAATTACTTCTTTAATGATAATTTACTTTATTCAATATAAAAAAGGAAAATATTTTGACATCTTAATAAATAAGTGTTAAGCCTTCTCAAATATTTATGAGTTTAAGACAACTACAATAATATAAGAATACTAAATTTGCAATATTGCTAATTTTAATAGCTTCAATGTTGCTATTAAAATAGTCTCTTTCATAAATAATGTAGATTTTGAATATCAAAAAAGATAATTTATTAATGTAATACAAAATAATTTATTAATTAAAAAAATATACATGATATAATTATTTATTTAAAAAAAATATTTATAAAAGTTAAAAATTAAATAAATTTTCAATAAAAATGAATTAATATCATAATATGTTTAGATAGATTAATTATATATTATAAAAATAATTCACAATATTTAAAAAATATTAGAAGCTAGGAGGATCTAGGAAAGAAGAAACAAGCACATGAACAAAGCATAAAATTGTATTAGCTGACCTAATGATAATGAGAACAATACCTTGCCTATATAGGAAAGGATGATGCAATCCACCTATGAGATAAATTGAAAAGTGTCCCATAAGGTGGCACAAAGGAGTAGACAACTTTCCTATAGGTAGAACACTTGGAGTGTACAAACTAACAACCTCCATGACCAAGTCATCAACCTTTTGTGCCAAGTGTTGAATAACCTACCTCCATGACCAATTCATCAACCTTGTGTGTCAAGTGTTGAGTGAACTTTGAGGTGAGAAAGAAATACTTCCAACCTCAAAGAGGTAGCTAATAAGGTTTACCAAATAACTTGGTAACCTCTAGAGGTCTCAATGGTTGCACATTCAGCTAGACAAGAAGTTGTCTAGCCTCATATTGACCTAAGTGAGCTTAAGTATAGTGTGAATATGAATTTTACACTAATACCCCCCCTTCAGTGATACTTAGGGAGTAAGCTAAACACTAAAGATATGAGTCCCGACAACAAGGCCATTTTAGGTACTCAATTACAATGCAATCTTTTACAAATGATCGAGAAAAATAGAAAACCCAATGGGAAAAAACTATCCTCCAAAACAAGACCTTTTCATATTTTCCTCTTTTGTGATTTTTTCGTTCCTTGTATTTCTTTATCCTCAACTACATTTGACTCCTTTTATTGATTCAACTTCATGCTTAGTTGTAATTTTCAACTTTTTTTAGAAAATTGAAAGAAATTTGGAGTGGATTTTTAATCACAACTCTTTGACATCCCCCATTTTTAATATTTTTTTGATTTCCCCTTTGTTTGGAACTTTATTTTAGTGCATATATTTTCATACAAGAATGATGGTGAAAAATGCCACTTTATATATTAGTGTGAAATCACCATCATTGAATAGAGTTTGAAAAATTAAATTTTCACCCTATTGTAAATTTACACCAATAAAATTTGCATTTACAAAGTTTGGAGAAATCAAATATTTTAAGAAGTTAAGAGGGAGGAAAATAGAAAATAAAACCCCAGTATGACCCCCCCCTTTTTCCAAATTCATTGCAAAAATAGTTCACTTTCTCTTTTGCAAATTTTTAACTAAGGAAAAATTTGTGTACAATGATTACATTAGCATAAAGTGCTTAACTATAAAAGTTAAAAACTATAGTTATATGCTAGCAATCAATGCAAACAAAAAAACTCAATGATGAGCAAGTAAAAAAAAACATTGAGCAAGTTTAGGGGAATATCAAACTTTCAAAATCTACCACTGCTACAAACTGTTGCACCAAGTGTGATCTTTGACTGAGTCAAAAATTGCTAATTGATGCAGATTAGTCTACAAATTGATGGCAGATTTAGAGAGACCATGTGGGGAAGTGGTGCAAGTCGAAGCCGCTTCAGAAGGTATAAATGAAGAGAATAGTTGAAAGAATATTTAATGCATCAACTTTGAATAGTAAAAATAACACTCCAAATGTTCAAGCATGCCGCACATTTCTTTGTGCTCAATCAAAAGAACATGCACAAAAAAATATTTTGCGTAGATCTTTCCTCACCCTCCCTAGAGCTTATGGAACGATTTGCACACCACAACACATATTTATTGGCCCAAATTAGAGGGCGACACAAGGAATGGTGGCATGGGCCACCTGATTGGTGGTGCTAGGCCTGTAGACACTAAAATTTGGTTAAAGCCTGCGACTTCAATTTCTTCATAATTCCTATTTTCATGGTCATGATTGAATAATGTTAATTATTTAATTATTCTCTAAAGTCATTTCTCATCTATTAATTAAATAAATTTTAATTATTTAATTAATTCATTTTAACATTTATTCCTCTATTAATTAAATAAACTTAATTATTTATTTAATTTATATTATCTTTATTCAAATCTTGATTAATTAAATAAATGTTCTTTATTTAATTACACCACTAATTAACTTTATCCTCTTTCTAAAATTAAATAAATCCTTATTTAATTTATTCCTATCACATTTTCGACTATAATTAAATAAATACTTTAATACTTTAATTATTCATTAATCTTTTCTTTAGTCAATTAAATAAATCTTAATTTATTTAATCTTCTAATTTCGAATGTTGAATTAAATAATAATTTAATTCATAAAAAAGAATCATTCTTAGCATATTCTCATGTAATTAGATACTCAATTTGTTATCTAATTATTCATTTCCACTTCACTTGAGATCTATTTAAATCAGTTAGTCATCTCCTGATTTATTATCTGGTTATTTTTAACAAAGATACTCTTTGTCTTAATTGATTAGTTATCTTGTTTTAATTCTTCTGCATGCACACATTTATTAATTAAATAACTTTATGTAATTAATTCAATTCATTTGTGCATTCAAATAGACTATTTCCTCCATGCTAATCCTCATCTTTGCAAGTAATCTTTATTCTTCTAATCTTTGAATACTTTCAACTAGAGATTAAATCATTATTTAATCTTGATCTCTATCTTCTAGGTTTTATCACCACGTCACTACTAACACTTATCTCAATGCATGTCGAATATTTTAATTTGAATCATTTTTCTATCTTTCAATCTTGGCTTGTTATTCGAACAGTCAATTTTCTATAAATTGCCCTGACCTTCATCATTGTTATTCCTCCCGAAATCGTATGACTTTTGGAGCACTTATTAATCTTCAATATTTTTCTATAATCACATATATCAAGGCTATACTTGCACATATACTGAAAATTTGAGGGCAAGAATACAATCATGGAGAAATGGAGAAGGACAATCGAGGTCATTCATGGAAGGATGTAGATATTGGGTGAGATTTCTCTTTGTTTATGTTCATAATTTCCTTTGTGCTTTATTGTTTAGCTTTAGATTACATTAGAGTTTATTAGACTTTGAGTTTTCTTTAATCTTTCCTGTTTTCATGATGTTACTTTGGTGAACCTAACATGAAGACACGTTCTTCGCAAATCCATAGACATTTTATTTGATTTTTGCAGGTATCATATGGCCCGACGCATCTAACAGAAAAAATGACTCAACTGATATTATGAACCGCATTTACCGAATACAATGATGCATCTGAAAAAATTTGAATCATCTGTGGCTCTTTGCGACACAATCAACTGGTAAAAATACATAACGCATCTGCCGCTCTGAATGATGCATATGACTGGTGAAATTTCTGGGTTCAATTTTTGATTTACAGTTTTTTATTGTGTTTTTATTTTAGCTAATTTTTGGTTTGCAGTGTTTTAAGGAGTTAACATAGTGTTTGTAGGATGTAGCATAGAAGACAAGTTTTTGAAACCCCTCTTGCAGGATGATAGTTGAAGATAAATTTAAAACTACTAATGAATTTTTCTGTAGGACATGTGTCGAAGACTCTATTTTTTGAAACAAACTATTTGGTAGATTAGAAAATTGTCATTTGGGTTTAAAATTTACTATTGTCTACCATGTTTGGTGTGAAAGCACACTCTATTATTACCCCACGATTCAGTATATAGAAGTATCCTCTCCCCTTGTGCATTCGTGCGATCTTGGGTGCAAGAGAACTTGTTATTGACTCTAGAAATTGGGCCTGTCTTGGTGGGAGAAAGTACTCACCCCAAGATGATTTAGACTAGTAACATGCTAAACCTGAGTGACTTCCAACCAGTATATAAAAGTGGGTACTTGAGAAAAACTCAAGTATCATGAGTATTGTTCTGAAAAGAAGGGCAACAATGGTCTCTTGCCGCATGGATGATACCCCACGAATGGAATTCCCATAATAAACACCATTGTTTCTAGTAAGCCAAAAAACTTCTAATTTTTGGTGCAGTATGTCAGACCCATGAAGCCATCTCATGTTCTTACAGTTCCTAGTAGAGATGAGAAGTATGCCATGGGAGTTTCATGGATACTGTAGCTAGGCTATCCCAGAGAAGTGAGTGTCATGGAGGGGAGCTAGTAGGGTCAAGCTACTATTTATCTGCTTTGAATAAGCATAGCTAGGGTACAAAACTAAGTGAGAACTCAACAAGTATTTTCTTTCACAACCTAGGATTGTGCTTGTCTATTATTGGATTAGATGTTCTTTGTGTCAAAATCAAATTAAAATATTGTGTTTTTTGTGTTTTTTATTTGCCAAAACTTGATCACAAACAAAGTTAGTTTAAACTGTCATTTACTAGAAACCTGCAACTGTTCATCAAAAAACCACAACTGTCAATAGATTCACAATTGTTCACCAAAAAAATGCATCTATTAGGTATAGTCGTATATGTTTACCAATTTGTCACATCTGTCAAAACTAAGTCCAATCTATCGTTTATCAGAAACTGAGTCACATCTGTTTAGTATAAAAACTGCATCTAATATCTCAATCACGTTTGTCATTACCTCTGTTACTAGAAAACTTGCAATTAATACCTTCTATGATGCATCTAAATAGGTGAATCACATTTGTAGTCTAGGAATGACGCATATGCCCCCGTCACGAAACTAACCAACTTTTACCAATACATAGTCAGAGTCTTGAAAACCAAATTTGATCAATCCTGAGTCACATTTGATACCTTGAGTCACATCTACTATAAATAAAACTGCATGTTTCTGATACCCAAGACTACATTTACTAGTAAACCACAACTGTTAAATTTTGCAACACACCTGCCTGAGTATTAGAAAACTAGAGTTTACTGTCACAGACCGAGAACAAATAGTCAAACTAGTATCTAACTTATCCTTTTACACTGATTCTTGGATAGAAACCAGAAAGTTTTCTCAAAACTTGCATAATTACATCCTTTAGGAATCATTTAGTCATAGCGATAGGTACCCTTAGAGTCATAGATCTTACTTTCATCTTAGGGGTCTTTATTTCCTTTAGAGAGATCATCTTTTGTAGATTTTAGTATAGGCACCTTTCATGCTTTGGTTAAACGCTTGATTCAAAAAATGTTGTCATTGAACCTAGTCATCATATCTTGTGTCCTACACATGAATCCTTCCAGCTCATCAGTCTAGTTTGGGAGCTCACCTTATCTTTTAGTCCTAGTCCTACGAAGGTTCCTTGTCAAAACTAAATTGAAACCTGGGTTAAGCTTTAGCCGATAGATAACCTCTTTTAGAAACTTCCAAATTGATCACTTAGACCTTTGCATATTTAGACACTGTCATCCTAGAATAGCGTCATTTTAGACATACCTTATTTGTAGAGAAAATGCCAAAATAATAGCTGCATACATTCATCCAACATATTCAGAAAATCCCAAAAACATAGAGTAGACTCATAATCATCCATAGACAAGTAGCTTTTGCATTACTTGCACTTTGAGCTTACATTACATGGTTGAAACAAGATAAAAAAGGAAAGAAAGAGAAAAGATAGCTGATCCAAATGAATTCATCAATCCATTCTCAAACCCCTTTTTAGGGACATCTTAATCTAGACCTCACAAGACGTTGTTAGAGAAAATTGTTACTAGAGGCACACAAGGACATGTTATAGTGGAAGACATAGATGATGTTGCACAAGACCCTGAGTTTTCTGCCTTTGTATATGACTATCTAGCAAATGATCCTCAATGATACTTAGCCAAATTGCTAGCAGAAGGTGCCATACTACATCCTGGTTTTGATATTCATACCCTACAAACTGCATCTACCCAGGGAACAAACACTACCACCACTAGTGCTACTATACCTCAAGTGACTATCGCTATACCATCTAGAGGACCTACACAAAGTGCCTCAATGATACACACATCTCAATTTGGTACGCCTACCTCGACACAGGGTCTAAATTTCACCATAGGGGCATCATCGTCCAATCCCTTCGGTCCTCTTGTTGGGAACAAAAAATCTAGAACATCATCTCCTATACCAAGTGTCAATGTCACTAGCACTATTCCACATACAACAACTATGCCTAGTGTTCATGTCGCTAGTACTATACCACATATTTCACAAATAGGAGGCATACCCTCTTTCCAGTATGGAAACCAAAATCCATTTTCACAAACTTCAAATCAAAACCTATTTATACAAACCCCAAATCAAAATCCATTTTCACAGATTCCGAATCAAAACCCATTCACTAACATTCCAAATCAAAATCCACTTTACATGTTGACATTTAACCAAAACCAATCGCAAAAAATTGGATTCTAAACATGTACATAGATTCAAATAATCTAGCTAACACATCGTTAATGCAAGTTGACGTCCTATAGACACAAATGCACGTACTTAAAACATAGATGGATAACATGGAAGTTTCTAACAAGAAAACCTTTTCAACAAAGGATTTATGCCCATTTCCCTTTAACAAATCATTGTACATGACTCCTTTCATTCATGGTTATGTTATACCAAACTTTCCCAAGTACAATGGAAAGCAAAATCCAGTTGAACACATAAGGGGATTTTCTACGATGTGCATAGATGTCACCTATGACCCCACCTATCTTATGAGACTCTTTCTGAGAATTCCTGTTGGAATTGCACTAGAATGGTTTTTAGGTCTTGACTACGACATAAAATCATGGGGTAAACTGGCTAAGAAATTCATTGAACAATTCTCCTCTAACATAGACCATGAGATTAACATAGAAACCTTATGTCATACTACACAAGACGAAGGAGAAAATTTTATTGATTTCTTCGAAAGATGGAGAACTATAGCCAACCAATGCCCTGTCAAGATACCTGATAAATAAAAGGTCACTATCTTTCAAGAAAACCTCAACCCAAAATTGAGAAGTGACTTGAGGGTACATTGTTGCACATCCTTTACAAAACTAGTGGAAAAGGGGTTAATACTAGAAAAATATCTCATTGACAAAGGAGAACTTAAGACACAGACACCCAACATAAATCCAAATGTGCAGAACATACCCAATGGCATAAAAAAATTTTGGTCTTAGAATAAAAATGTTACCAACGATGGGGTAGTTGATGAAAATACTTTACAAGAAGGACCGATCATCACACTTAGAGGAAATGTCCCCTTTACCAACACACTTAACATCGTCAACCAAACCCCCAACACTACCCAAAACACCTAATGACCACAACAATACAGATGATTTCCAAAAAGTGAGTTCACTCCCCTTGGGGAACCCATCGATTCAGTCTTCAAATAACTATTACAACACAATCTCATACAGCTTCAAGAACTAGGACAATACAATCTAGGGAAATTCAAACCATCTTGGTGGGATGATCATTCCTTTTGTGATTTCCATTGGACCAAAGTACATAGCCTACAAAATTTTCATCAACTGAAAAACATCATACATGACTTTGTCGACAATAGAACTATTGAAGTCAATGGACTTAAACTTACATCTTCGAACACTGATCACAAGGTCTTTTTGGATCCATTACATGACCATGGGAAAGGAAACACCCCTAGTTTGAGTAACAAGACCAATAATTCGACCAACTATGCTAATGTTAAGCATGATTATAGTGGAAAAATCATAAATCACCTCCGAGCCGCTGATGAGAATGTCAGTACGATTAACATAAAGAAAAATCCCAAATGTGCTATCAACACTCGGTGAACCAAAATCACCATCCAAGGACCTCCATCACAACAACCAACATAGAATTCCAAGCATCAATATAACTGACTTGACCGGTTGGGGAAGACCCCAACCCAAATCTCCATCTTGGAACTGTTACGTATCTCCCCTGAACATCGATCTATTTTAGACAAGGCTTTACAAAGCACCACTATCCCTAATGATCTCAATGTCAATCGTTTCCAAGAAATGGTAGGCTACTTGACCAATAATCATCATGCCACCTTCTTTGAACAATACTATGCAATTGAGAAGACAAATCATAACGACCCATTACATCTTGAAGTCCTTGTTGACAAAACCAAAGTTAGATGAGTTCTGGTAGATGGAGGAGCAGGGTTAAATCTTTTCATTTTAAAATTGATTAAGGAATTAGGTTTCTCAAAAATATTTGTGGACACAACCAAAAGCATTATCATTAAGGCTTATGATGATGAAGAACACAAATCAAAGGGGGTTGTCACACTTCCTATGAAAATTGGTCATGTAGTTATGGAGACAAAATTCCAAGTCTTGGATATCACCCTTCCATACAATCTTCTACTAGGAAGACCATGGATTCATGCCATGAAGGTAGTCCCTTCCACATATCATCAATGTCTAAAATTCCCTTACAATGGCACTGATATAACAATATATGGTGACCCAGATCCATTCCAATATTACACCAATCTATGAGAGACACCTCAGTTCCAAGTGCTTGTAAACCAAGAAGCCTCATCATCCAATTCATCTCATTATGTCGATCCATCCACTTCGCCTTCATTACCTTCCACTCTTAAGGTTGAGATCCAAGACAAGGGTTGTGGAGAATATCACATGAAGACATCTTATTGTGTTAGCCATCTGATTCCTCCTAAATCATATGGTTTACCTACAACAAATAGGAGAAAATTATTAGTCACCATACATATCCCTCCCACGACAACATTCACAAAATGGGGAGAATTAAGCAAAGAATCCATCAATGAAGATGATGTCACCTCTTGGATATACGAAGAAAACAATGAAGAACCTCCTCCACTTGCTTAGATACCTATAGGTCAATATGGGAAGGGTTTCATAATGATGTAGAGCAAAGGATATAATGGACATAGTGGCTTAGGCTTACATTAGAATGGGAGGACCGAACCTATCATTGTTTCTAAATGGCCAAAGGGCCTAGGGCTTGGGTTTAAACTACTCCAAATTGGCGTTTCTAATACCACATCACTTTTACTCGAGGAAGTAAGTGCTTCTAAAGATATTTGCAACATCCAACAAACCATCTGACCAACCCTACTATGATTCCCCTGACTCTAAAGAATATGAGTGGTATTCCCTATCCTCCACCTCTGTCATGGATCTTGATAAGCTATTTGGAGAAATTGACTTAATGCTTAAATCCTCATCAAATCCATTGAATTCCTATCCACCGAAGAATATGAAAAAAGAGGAATGGTTTAAACATTACTATTGGGAATCTCTTGATCCTACCTCTTGGGAACCTTACAAATCTACTTCTGATAACCAAACCTTAGCAATAGGCCCACCTTTGAATCCACCTAAATCCAAGCAAAAGAGCAAAGAGGGCTTGGAAAGAAACCTTTGTGTCTATATGAACAAGTCAGCCTTTACCTTGACTCCTGTGAACTTTGACACCTTCGATGGTGACATGCCATTAGTATATCCCCAACTTATCAATTGGGATCAACAAGACACAGTCGTCTTAGATATCTTTGAGAATGATGAAGCAATTGCTGAGTTCTTGGGATTGCGAGAAGGCATACCTAGTGGTGATCATAAGGCTGGTTTTACCATAGTCTTGGAAAACATAGTATATTTTGGGGAATCTTTTAAACCCTCCATTCGCAAAAATAAGAAAAAGAATGAAAATGATAAAAATGATAAGTCCCTAGGTGAAAATCGAAAGGTTCCTTTGGACAATGAAAAAGAAAACAATAAGGACGCGTCCGAAGGCGTAAACCTCTCTGAGGCACCCAAGGATGGAGGTTTGAACATTCTCCCAGTTGCTCAAGAAAATTCACCCATGTTATTTGAAGAATCTCTGGAAGTTAACATAGGTATTGAAGAGAATCCCCATCTAGTTTATTTTGCAGCATCCTTGACAGAAATAGAACAACCAGAGTTTTGCAACTTATTCACACAAAGACATATGAACTTTTCATGTCATATTATGACATTCCTGGGCTGGATCTTGAACTTGTATTACATTATTTTCCATTACAATCAGGTGTTAAACCCATCAAGAAGTTAAGAAAAATGCACCCACAAATTGCTCTACTAGTCAAGGTTGAATTAAAGAAACTGTTGGATGTTGGCTTCATTAGATCAATTGACTATGTAGATTGGATTTCCAACCTTGTATCAGTCACAAAACCAATAGGGGGCACCCGAATCTATACAAACTTGAAAGATATAAACAAAGCATGTCCCAAAGATGACTTTCCCCTACCAAATATAGACATAATTGTAGACATGACAACAAGATATGATATGTTATCCCTTATGGATGGATTCTTAGGATATAATCAGATCAGAATTGCAACTGAAGACCAACCTAAGAAAAATTTCACTTGTCCATGGGGAAATTATTATTGGAATGCCATGCCCTTTGTACTTAAAAATGCTAGAGCAACAAATCAACAAGCTATGACAACTATTTTTCATGACCTCATACACACTCTCATGGAAGACTATGTAGACGATTTGATAGCTAAATCATTGAAAATGGCTGATCATTTATAGGTTCTCGACAAGATATTTCAAATCCTAGAGGAATACAAAGTCAGGTTAAATCCAAAAAAATGTGTGTTTGGCTTTAAATTAGGAAAACTTCCAGGATATATCATTTCTAGATGAGGCATTGAAGCGGACCCAACAAAAGTGAAAGCAATAATAGACATGCTTCCACCAGCTAATCTTAGTCAACTAAGGACACTAGAAGGGAAACTACAGTCTATCAGAAGATTCATAGTGCAATTAGCAGATAAGACACATCCCTTTCAACATTTACTAAGAAAAAGAATAAAATTTGTATGGACAACTAAGTGCTAGGAAGCTTTTTAGCTGATCAAGGATTACCTACTCACACAACCAATGTTAAAGCCACCCATTGAGGGACAACCATTGATTCTCTACATTTCAACAACCAACTTATCCTTAGGAGCATTGCTTGCACAAAATGATAATGAGGGTCATGAAAGGGTAGTATACTATATCAGCTACACTTTGGTAGGTTATGAGCTCAATTACAACACCATTGAAAGTGCTTGTCTTGCATTAGTTTTTGTTACTCAAAAACTTAGGAACTATATGATAAACCACCAACCGATGTTGGTTGCCAAGATAGATCCTTTGAAATACCCTCTCAACAAAGTAGCATTGATAGGATGACTGGCCAAATGAGTAATGATACTCAGTGAGTATGATATCCAGTACGTAGAAAGAAAAGCTATCAAAGGAAAAGTCATTGTTGATGAGTTGGTCGATGCACCAATACAAGTAGATCACCCTTTAGTTGTAGATTTTCCTGATGAGTTTATATTCCCTCTTAACAAAGGCACAACATGGAAACTATACTTCGATGGGTCTCATACAAATCATGGCTCAGGGGCTAGTATATTGTTTATTACACCACAAGGTGATTCTATCCCTAAGTAATTTAGGATATCCTTTCCATGTACCAACTGTTACCCAATTTTCACCTACGGGCTCAATCGGGCAATCCATGCTTTCAGGTGTTCTCGAAGACCAAATAGAGGAACATTTGCACTAGGGTTACATATTTTCTAACTTGTTTGCTTCTTATGCAGCTATAGGGGAAGGTTATGTTTTCATTTCGGCATGTGGTTTTAGTGAGGCTCCCATAAGGGTTGAGCCCAGCATGCTAGTGTTTGGTTTTTATTGAGGGTCTTCGTCTTATGTCTTTGCCTTGTTTTCCCCCTTTTTTGTTTTTTTTTCTTTGTCCCCCTTTTCTTTTTGTTCTGTTGGGGGTGGAACCGGAACCAAACCTGAACTCTAGAACTTTTATGAAGTTCTAGGTTCTGGTCCCGTCCCGGTCCCGGTTCTTCCAAGGATGTTTGTTTGTTTTGCCTTTGTTTTTTGTTCTTCGGTCGTGGGGTGTTTTCTCCCCTTCTTTTCCTTCCTTTTTTTCCCTTTTTTGTCATCTTTGTATGTTGTCAAAGGTGGGGTCGGGACAAAATCCAAACTTGAAAGTTGATGAAAGTTTCAGTGTCGGATTTGTTTCTGCCCCCACTCCCGTTGTGTTTTTCCCAGGATCGTTTTCCATTCTGATCCTGCCTTGCTTTCCCTTTTGTTTAGGAATTTCCTTTGTTTTTCTAGACCAGGGATGCAGACTGAAACCGAATGATGGAACTTTTCTGAAGTTCCAGTTCCTATATTTGTTCTGGTCCCAGTCCTAGTTCCACCTGTTCTTCTTTTCCTTGCTTTTTCCATGGCCGGTGATCGAGGGATGTCTCCTCCTCTTTGATCTTCCTTGTGTTTTTCTTTCTTCCTTCTTTCCTTGTATGTTGTTGGGGGTGGGATCGGGACGAAATCTAAACTTGAAACTTGATGAAAAGTTTCAGGTCCGGATTTGGTTCCGATTTTGATTCCGCTGAATCTTTGGTTTTTCCCCCATTTTGACTTTGGTCCCTGTTTAGTTCTCATCCCGACTCTGACTCCGCTGAAGGGTTGAAGCTCCAGAATAATGAAGGTGGTCTCACTGAGAGAGTTTTCCTTCGGCATGAAGTCTGGCCGACTGAGAGAGGTCTTGCTGATAGGGGGTGCCTTCGGTATAATATTTTGAGGTCGGGGAGAAGTCTCGCCGACCATTATGAACAGGAAGGTAGGCTCCCACCGAAACAAGATAGCTTTGGAAAGATTTCTCGCCGACCCGATAGGGTCTTATCGAAATGAAGTGAACTCGGGGAAAGGAAAAGAGCTCACTATGAGGTCTGGACGACCATCGTATGTCTTGCAAATAGTGATTGCTATGCCTATAAACCTTTGACCATTTGGGAATCTACGTGGCACAAATTCAACCAATCAAAAGGAGCTAGAGACGGTCATGGGTAGTTTGACGGATTGACTTCCCCATAAAGAAAGATTGAAAGAATGTACGAGGCATGGATCGGCTCAGTGAAGCAATGTCGTTTGAATGTAAAAGGTAAATCTGATGCTGCTTCTCGAAGGGGTCAACTTGGGGAAAGATCTATAGCAAGAGGAGAGCTGAAGGGGAGGGGGCTGCGAGTCACAATAATAGCTAGGATGTGAGCTGGCAGAGGTGGGTCGACATTAATGACCATGTCGCAGAGCATTCAAAGAGGCTTTGACAAGGCTCTCAAGGGTGGACATGAGGGCTGCGAGTTAATGCAGTCGTTGTAAAAGATCTAAAGGCCATGCCTAGGAGTAAGCTCTCACCGACATGAGTAGGGTATGCACATTTAATGCCTCATTAACTTCATTCCAAAATGATTCTAGGGCCGACGTGTCTAGGCACCGACTTGTTTTTGTAAACCCTAGGGCAAGGGCTGACACAATTTTGTTATATATGGCATTTTTTCCTTTTTGTAAAACAATTCTTGGTTAGGAGATTGCTAAAAGAGCATTATTCAGCCTTTGTAACTCATTTTCATAAATACTACAGACCTGTAACACAAAGACCTTTTTTCAATATAAATTCATTTCCTTCACAGATTTTCTTTGTTGTTTTAGTGACTGGGTGTGATTTGCATGATAAAATTCTGTGTGATCTTTTATTTTATTAGATTCCTTCAGTACTGGATGCAAAGAAATTTATGTCATAAAGAAAGTTTATGCTAGTGATCTCTTTCTATTGCGTTTATATCTGTGAAAAAATCTTTGTTTTCCTTGTGTTAAGCATTAGAATAGTCAGAACCTCACATAGACTAGTTTTTATAAACATAAATCTCTGTATTGTGAGATTATTTAGCTCTATTGAAATTTTCTGTGAGCTTTTTGCAGTATTGTCATATTTTTATCTTTGGTGTATCACCTATTAGTGATAGGTTTTAAATTCAAGTATATCCTCCTTACTCTTTTCCTCATCATTCTTTAGTTTTCTCAAGATAACACAAAGGCGAACCAACCCATAATCTAGAGGTTCACTTCATTCCCAGGTCACCCACAACCTTGAAGTGTTCCCATGTGTCAATAGGTTGCTACAGTTAATAGCTTAGCAAGGGTGCAACTTTATTTTACAATAGTTTTTGGCACACTCGGTGGGACAGGGGGCTGTTTTTAGTCTCAAATCAAAATTATCATACTGCTGTTTGGTATGTGCAACATAAATTATAGTCTTTAAGAGATGAATTTTAGCATACTTGGCAACTCTGAGCTCAGATTTAGCAGTTCTAGTGCATTACTGCTCATGAGAAGAGTGCAGACTAGGAGTAACTCGCCTGTTTTAGAGTATTTACAGTTGTCCCCACCTAGAAGAAGGGGCAGGGAAATTTAGAAGGTTCAAAAGGCAGTTGTTTATTTCAGAAGATCCAAGTTGAATCCTTTTGTGAGAATCCATACTACGGTTCCTATTGTTATTGCTAAGAATATCCCAGTGACAATGATTTGAGCAGTGAGAAATCAACCATTTGTTGCATTTAACCAAGGCAGCCCACTGAATCTTACTCAGCATGACGAAATTCCTGTCATTGCCTTAAAAAGTTTGCCATATTTTCATGGCGAGGTTCATACTACCCCAATAAAGCATATAAAATATGTTGCTAACATGTGTGTTGTTCACCATGTGATCGAAGAAAATGTTGCACTCAGATTGTTGGCGACGTCATTCAAAAGAAAATCCTTACAATGGTTCAGAGGCCTTCCTATCAACTCCATAGCAACATGGGATGAATTAGGCAGTCAGTTGTGCCAGTTTTTTGAAGATAAATCTGACCACCTGTCATTGGTGAAGCAGTTGTCTACAATCAAGAGGGCTCCACATGAAGTTATGTCAGATTTCAATCACCGTTTCTAGAGGACGTGGGAAAGAATCCCACAAATGGTAAGGCCTACTACTGATCATTCCTTTTTATACTATTTAAGAGCTTTAAATAGTGATATTTCTATAATGATTCAATCGATGGGAGGTGATACACTTCCTGCAGCATATAGTGTAGCTATTAGAGTTGAAAATAGCCTCATACAAGCTGGTAAGATTTCCCCAAGATTACCTATGCCAATATTTCCCACTTTTCATCCTCGAACCCCTATATAGTTACCTCCTTTGGCTATTATTCCAAGTGCACCAGTATTGTCTGTGCCTAATACCCAGCCTAATGGTCAATCAGATGTATTTCCAGCTTAGTCTAATGAACTGCAAGAGATTAAAGGCCTTCTAACGACCTTTGGCAATGAGATGGTTAATCTAAGAAAACAACAAAATCAAGGTTTTAAGCCGTATCATCCCTCATTTCAGTCTAATTACTAGCAAAATTAGACCAATCGACCACCTTATCAGCCTTATAATCAAGGCCAAAAGTTTTCTCCTAACCTGAGGCCACATCAAGCTTATGACTCCAACACTGTAAGCACTTCCAAAGAGCTTGCACCTATCCAGAACAACTTAGTTCAAGATTATGAATGGTGCTTTCTGTGTAGTCAATCCCATAATTAGAATACTTGTGTCAATGGGCTGCTTAACCAAGCCTTGATGGTTCAGAATAGTTCAGTAATATAGTCTAGTGTGTCTGTATCAACTGAAGTATAGTAGCAAGAACAACAGACACATGAGTCTACATTCCTAAACTGGCAAGGGGAAGAATTTTGTGGAGTGATCCATGCTGATTCTTCAATTGCAGGAAATACACATAGTAAGAAGAGGGAAATAGATGAAGGACATCAACTTAATACAGTTCAGACTCAATTGAATCAAGGGCTGAACCAGAATCAAAATGCTCCTGGCCCGTCAAAAGCTAACCAGATCCAAATGCTACCCAGGGGCCAGCCTTTGGTAGGCGAGCAATAGTCTGATTTGTTAGCCCAGGTGCCTTCAGTTAAAGGTGATGTTATTCCTCCCAAAGTTCAAGTTAAACCTGCTACTTCTTTCAATATACTGGAGCATATGAAGAAAATTAATGTACCCATGTCAATATGGGATTCTCTGAGTATTCTGGGTCAAAGGGACTTACTTCAATCTGTTTTATCAGGTTTAAGTGTCTCAGATGAGCCCAATGTAGAAAAGGAGAAGGTTGCATTGGCTAATACTACTCTTGGTAATAAAGAACAACAAGCTGCTAAGGCCAAGTTGCCTCCCTTTTATTTGTCATTAATCATAGGAGATCATTTGGTTCACAATTGTATGATTAACTCAGGGGCTAGTAGTTCAGTTATGCCCAAACAAATTATCGATAAGTTGGGAATTGAATATGAGCCACTAGAAAAGGGGGTGGTACAATTGGATGGTACTACTGTTAACACAGTATGGGTCATTAAAAATTTGAGCTTAACTCTACATTCCTGTCCAAATTTTGCAATACCACAGGATATTTACATTATTGAGTTACCCCCGTACTTTTCCCTTTGTTTATCTAGGGATTTTATGGCCAAGATAGGTGGTTACCTATCCTCTGATTGGTCTCACATGTTGTTCAGAACTAGATATGGTACTAGAGTCACTATTAAATCAGAACCCATAGCCAAGGTTCATATTGAACCTTACAATCTATCTCCTATCAATGCCAACTTGTTTACAAGTGTACAAGTGGAGCAGTCTGCTGTTCAAGAGGCATAGATTCAAATAGAAAGAACATCAGATATTCTTCCTAAAGAGTGGGCACCTCAAGCTCATGAGGTTGGCATAGGTGAGCAGTTGGAGGAGGTTGAAATTAGTGTTTATATGATGTGTGAGACTAACTCCTTTATGCCTGCAATTGAAAAGGACAAGGAACAACATAGTGAGCAACATGAAAATGATCTATGGGAGCTGTATTTTGATGGATCAAGGAGTAAGGTAGGTGTCGGTGGTGGATGTATGTTGGTATCACCAGAAGGTCAGAAGTACTATCTAGCTTTCAGATTATGTTTTGGCTGTTCTAATAATTCTGTTGAATATGAAGCTCTAGTCCAAGGCTTAGAGTGGGTTAGACAGAGAGGTATCAGCTATCTAAAAGTTTATGGTGATAGCAAGTTGGTTGTCAATCAGGTGAGAAAGCTTAATGCTATTAAAAATGATATACTCAGGTCTTACAGGAATAGGGTATGGGGCCTCTTAGAGGGATTTGAGGCATTTAATCTGATTTCCATTCCTAGAGCTCTCAGAATAAACATGTTGATAGATTAGCTACTGTAGGAGCTGAACATGATATTCCAAAAGAGATTTGTAGTGATAAAACTAATCAGCATATCAAGATTGTAGTTAGGCCTGTTGTGCCTTATAATAATATACACTGGCAAGTCTTTGATAGTGACCAGCAGATTGTCAGCTTTTTAAGAGAAGAAGTTGAGTTCTCACATGCTAATCAGGACAAGTTATAGCACTAGTACAGTGACCAGATTATTCAGCTAAAAAATAAGTTGCCTAAAGGCCTGGTCACTTGAGAATCCATTTTTAATACTGATGATGAAGCTAGAAAACCTAAGGGGAGTATTCAAGTTAAACAAGATCACTACGAAGAAGTTGAATTTTTCAAAGAAAAACTTCTTAAGTTAGGCAAGGTAAGTACAGCTGAAGAGACGCATGTTTTTATTCAGCTTTGTCAATAATTTAATGATATCTTTGCCTGGCAATATACTGATTTAAAGGGATTTAATCCCCAACTTGCTCAACATACCATTTAACTTGAGCCTAATGTCAAACATGTTAGGAAAAAATAGAGGCCCTTGAATCCTAAGTTGGAACCTTTGATGAAAAAGAAGCTAGATAAGTTGATTAAAAGCAACATTATTTTCCCCATCAAGCATACCTCATGGGTTTCAAACCTAGTACCAGTAAGGAAGAAAAATGGTGAAATAAGGCTATCTGTAGATTTTAGTGACTTAAATAGGGCCTCCTTAAAGGACCGTCATCCTCTACCTTCTATGGAGCAGATACTTCAAGTAATTTCAGGGTCTGAAAGGTTTTCCTTATTAGATGGTTATTCTAGTTACAACCAGATATTAGTGAAAAAAGAGGATCATTACAAAACAAATTTCACCACAAAGTGGGGAACTATGGCCTATCAGAAAATGCCCTTTGGTTTATTTAATGTTGGGGCAACCTTTCAAAAGGCAATGGATATCGCCTTTCAGGGTTTAATGTACAAGATAGTCTTAGTCTATCTTGATGATATCATTGTTTTTTCTAAGGAGGCTAAGGATCATCTGAGTCATTTGAGGTAGATTTTTGAAAAATGCAGAGAATTTGGGATGTCACTTAACCCCAAAAAGTGTGTGTTTGTTGTTCATGAAGGAAGATTGCTCGGTTAGGTGGTGTCTAAACAAGGTATTACTATTGACCCTGAAAGAATAAGTGCTATCTTAGCTATTCCTTTACCAGCACACAAGAAAGGTTTGTAGAGTTTTATTGGTAGGATTAACTTTGTTAGGAGGTTTATCCATGACATTGCTGATTTATTAAGTCCACTAACTCATATGCTGAGAAAGAATGTACCTTTCATCTGGACTAAGGAAGGGAAGGGAAGTTTTGAGCTTATAAAAGAGGCATTGCCAACCGCACCTACACTTCTGAATCCTAAATTTTCTAAAGATTTTATTTTATATGCCTATGGAAATATTGATTCACTTTCAGCCATGCTAGTACAATGAAATGTTGAGGAATTTGAACAGCCCATGGCGTTCTTCAGTCAGGGACTCAAAGATTACGAGCTCAAGTATACTATTGTAGAGAAAAATGTTCTCGTTGTCATAAGAAGCTTAAAGAATTTTAGGCACATGCTTTCCAATAACAAGATTATACTGATGGTTTCTCATCCAAGTGTGAAAGAGTTTTTATTAAACAAATATTTGAGTGATAGAAGAGCTAGTTGGGTCACTAAGGTGATGGAGTATGACCTTGAAATAAAGGTTACCAAACTAATAAGAGGGAGAGGTCTTTGTGAATAGCTTACTAGGGACAGCAACAACAATATAAAGGAGGAGGAATTTTTTGTTTTAGCCCTTCAAGATGGACAACAAACTGCTATACCTATTCCTACAGGTTGAATCATAGAAATGACCCATTTTTTATTGACTGGTGAGTGCCCTCCTGATCTAACTAAATCCAAAAGAAGGTATTATCAATTGCAATCCATACCTTATGTTCTTTTAAATGGTTTTCTATTTAGAAGAGATTTTCGTGGTGTCCTATTAAGATGTATTGAAGCTGATTAGGTTGATAGAGTATTGCATGAATTCCATCAAGGGTCAACTGGCAGACACTTTTCTCCAAGAGCCACAACTCTTAAAGTAATGAAAGAAGGCTATTACTAGCCTACCTTATTCAGCGATGCTCATTTGTGGGTAAGAAAGTTCAAAGAGTGTGCTATTTTTGCTAGAAAAGAGAGGTTGGTAGCCCTCCCACTGCAACCAATTCAAATTGATCAGCCCTTCATGAAATGGGGTTTGGATTTCATTGGGGTTATAAACCCTCCATCAAATGTAGGCAACAACTGGATACTCACAACCATTGATTATTTTTCAAAATGGACTGAAGCTATGGCACTCAAAGAAGCTAATGAATTTGTTGTCCTGAACTTCTATGAAGAGTTAGTTACTAGATTTGGTATCCCAAATTCTATTGTATCAAACAATGCCCTTGCTTTTGTGAGTGTTAAAATTTCTGACTAGGTTGTCAAAAATGTTATATATCTGATTACATCCTCTAATTACTATCTGTAGGGCAATGGACAGGCTGAGTCCACTAACAAGAATCTCCTAAGGATCATTAAGAGAACTATGGAGGACAATCAAAAAGCCTAGCACACCAAGCTGAAATCAGCCTTGTGGACTAATAGGATTATGCTAAAAAGGTCTACAAGACTTTCTCCATACATGTTAGTGTATGGAAAGAAGGCAAGACTTCCCATTTCAGTGGAACTCCCAACCCTCGATCCGGTAAACTAGCTTGATATGATCGAGGAGGAGCCTATGACAACAAGGTTAGCTCAATTAATTGAGCTTGAAGAACTCAGAGCTAAAATAGTGAAAAAGATTGAGCAAAATCAGGCTCAAATGAAAATGTCATTCGATAAGAAGGCATCTCCCAGAGTATTCTAGGAAGGTGACATAGTGCTAAAGTGGGATGAATTAAAAAGCAGGCCTGGAAAGTACTCCAAATTCGATGCATTTTGGACTGGGCCATATAACATTATTGAGAAGAAACAACATAATGCTTTATAGCTATTTAGGTTGGATGGTATAGTGGAACCAATCCCAGTGAATGGAATTCACCTCAAACATTGCTTCTGAGGTATGGACCTAAATCTATACATAGCTGTTAAAATTCTAGAGAATAGGTGCAGTTTTAATTCCCTAAGTGTTGTCTAAGCACAAATGAATAGTTCTCCTATTGTTTTGTCTTGGATGGGTCTAGGTCCCCAATGACTTCGTGCCCAATGGATAGGCCTAGGCTACTAGTTTCCATGTTTAGCAGGCAAACATCTTGGAAAGGTCACTGGAAATGTTACCCAATTTTCACCTACGGGCTCAATCGGGCAATCCATGCTTTCAGGTGTTCTCGAAGAACAAATAGAGGAACATTTACATCAAGGTTACATATTTTCTAACTTGTTTGCTTCTTGTGTAGCTAGAGGGGAAGGTTATGTTTTCATTTCAGCACGTGGTTTTAGTGAGGCTCCCATAAGGGTTGAGCCCAGCGTGCTGGTGTTTGGTTCTATCGGGGGTGGAACCAGAATGGAACCTGAACTCTAGAACTTCTATGAAGTTCCAGGTTTTGGTCCCGTCTCGGTCCTGGTTCTGCCAGGGTTGTTTGTTTGTCTTGCCTTTGTTTTTTGTTCCTAGGCCGTGGGGTGTTTTCTCCCCTTCTTTTACTTCCTTTTTCATCCCTTTTTCGTCGTCTTTGTATTTTTTCGAAGGCGGGGTTGAGACAGAATCCGAACTTGAAACTTGATGAAAGTTTCAGTGTCGGATTTGTTTCCATCCCTACTCCCGCTGTGTTCTTCCCGGAATCATTTTTTGTTCCGATCCTGCCTTTCTTTCCCTTTTGTTTAGGCATTTCCTTTGTTTTTCTAGACCCGGGATGCGGTTCGAAACCGAATGATGGAACTTTTCCAAAGTTCCAGTTCCTGTTTCTGATCCGGTCCCAATCCCGGTTCTACTCGTTCTTCTTTTCCTTGCTCTTTCCATGGCCAGTGATCGAGGGATGTCTCCTCCTCTTTGATCTTCCTTTTTTCCTTGTATGTTGCCGAGGGTGAGATCGATATGGAATCCGAACTTGAAACTTGATGAAAAGTTTCAGGTCCGGATTTGGTTATGGTTCCGGTTCCACTGACTCTTTGGTTTTTCCCCCGTTCTAACTTTGGTCCCTGTTTGGTTCTCATCCCGATTCTAACTCCGCCGAAGGGTTCGAGCTTGGGAATAACGAAGGTGGTCTCGCCGAGAGAGTTCTCCTTAGGCATGAAGTTTGGCCGATCAAGAGAGGTCTTGCCGAAAGGGGGTGCCTTTGGTATAATATTTTGAGGTTGGGGAGAAGTCTCCCCAACCCAATAGTCTTGTTGACCATTGTGAACAGGAAAGTAGGCTCCCACCAAAACAAGATGGCTTCGGCAAGATGTCTCACTGACCCGATAGGGTCTTACCAAAATCAAGTGAACTCGGGGAAAGGAAAAGAGCTTGCTATGAGGTCTAGACTACCATCGTATGTCTTGCTGATAGCGATTGCTATGCCTATAAACCTTTGACCGTATGGGAATCTATGTGGCACAAATTCAACCAATTCGAAGGAGCTAGAGACGGTCATGGGTAGTTTGACGAATTGACTTCCCCATAAAGAATGATCGAAAGAATGTGTGCGGCATGGATCGGCTTGGTGAAGCAATGGCGTTTGAATCTAACAGGGTAAATCTGATGCTGCTTCTCGAAGGGGGTCAACTTGCTAAAAGATCTATAGCAAGAGGAGAGTTAAAGGAGAAGGGGCCGTGATTCACAATAACAGCTGGGATGTCGGCTGCCAAAGGTGGGTCGACATTAATGACTATGTCATAGAGAATTCAAAGAAGCTCTGACGAGGCTCTCGAGGGTGGACACGAGGGCTGCGAGTTAATGCGGTTGTTGTAAAAGATCCAAAGGCCATGCCTAGGAGCGAGCTCTCACCGACATGAGTAGGGTATGCACATTTAATGCCTCATTAACTTCATTCAAAAATGCTTCTAGGGCCAACGTGTCTAGGCACCAACTCATTTTTGTAAACCCTAGGGCAGGGGCTGACACAATTTTGTTATATATGGCATTTTTTCCTTTTTGTAAAAAATTTCTTGGTTAAGAGATTGTTGAAAGAGCATTATTCAGCCTTTGTAACTCATTTTCATAAACACTATAGACCTGTAACACATAGACCTTTTTTTCAATAGAAATTCATTTCCTTCACAAATTTTCTTTGTTGTTTTAGTGACTGGTTGTGAGTTGCATGATAAAATTCTGCGTGATCCTTTATTTTATCAGATCCCTTCACTACTGGATGCAAAAAAATTTATGTCAAAAAGCAGGTTTATGCTAGTGATCTCTTTCTATTGCATTTATATCTGTGAAAACATCTTTGTTTTCCTTGTGTTAAGCATTAGAACAATTGGAACCTTACATAGACTAGTTTTTATAAACATAAATCTTTGTATTGTGAGATTGTTTAGCTCTATTGAAATTTTTTGTGAGCTTTCTGTAGTATTGTCATATTTTTATCTTTGGTGTATCACCTATTAGTGATAGGTTTTAAATTCAAGTATATCCTCCTTACTCTTTTCCTCATCATTCTTTAGTTTTCTCAAGATAACACAAAGGGGAATCAGACCATAATCTAGAGGTTCACTTCATTCCTAGGTCACCCACAACCTCAAAGTGTTCCCATGTGTCAATAGGTCACTATAGTTAATAGCTTAGCAAGGGTGCAACTTTATTTGACAACACCAACAACATAAAAAAATATGAGGCTCTTGTGACAAGACTATGCATGGATGGTATAGTGGAACCAATCCCAGTGAATGGAATTCACCTCAAACATTGCTTCTAAGGTATGGACCTAAATCTATACATAGCTGTTAAAATTCTAGAGAATAGGTGCAGTTTTTATTCCCTAAGTGTTGTCTAAGCACAAATGAATTGTTCTCCTCCTATTGTTTTGTCTTGGATGGGTCTAGGTCCCCAACGACTTCGTGCCCAATGGATAGGCCTAGACTACTAGTTTCCATGTTTAGCAGGCAAACATCCTGCAAAGGTCACCAGAAATGTTACCCAATTTTCAACCTATAGGCTCAATTGAGAAATCCATGCTTTCAGGTGTTGTCAAAGAACAAATAGAGGAACATTTGCATCAGGGTTACATATTTTCTAACTTGTTTGCTTCTTGTGCAACTGCAGGGGAAGGTTATGTTTTCATTTCAGCATGTGGTTTTAGTGAGGCTCCCATAAGGGTTGAGCCCAGCGTGCTGGTGTTTGGTTTTTATTGAGGGTCCTCACCTTATGTCTTTGCCTTATTTTCCCCCTTTTCTTTTTGTTCTATTGAGGGCGGAACCAGAATCGAACCTGAACTCTGGAACTTTTATGAAGTTCTAGGTTTTGGTCCCATCCCGGTCCCGGTTCCGCTAGGGTTGTTTGTTTGTCTTTCCTTTGTTTTTTGTTCCTCAGTCATGGGGTGTTTTCTCCCCTTCTTTTCCTTCCTTTTTCATCCCTTTTTTGTCATATTTGTATTTTGTCGAAGGTGGGGTCGGGACGGAATCTGAACTCGAAACTTGATGAAAGTTTTAGTGTCAGGATTTGTTTCCGCCCCCGCTCCCGCTCTGTTCTTCCCGAGATCATTTTTCATTCCGATCCCGCCTTTCTTTCCCTTTTGTTTAGGCGTTTCCTTTGTTTTTCTAGACCCAGGATGCAAACCAAAACTGAATGATGGAACTTTTCCAAAGTTCCAGTTCCTGTTTCTGATCCGGTCCCAGTCTAGGTTCTACCCGTTCTTCTTTTCCTTGCTCTTTCCATGGCCGGTGATCGAGGGATGTCTCCTCCTCTTTGATCTTCCTTTTTTTTCTTTCTTCCTTTTTTTCTTGTATGTTGCCGGGGGTGAGATCGGGATGGAATCCGAACTTGAAACTTGATGAAAAGTTTCAAGTTCGGATTTGGTTTTGGTTCTGGTTCCACCGAATCTTTGGTTTTTCCCCCGTTTTGACTTCAGTCCCTGTTCGGTTCTCATCCCAACTCCAAATCCGCTGAAGGGTTCGAGCTTGGGAATAACGAAGGTGGTATCGCCAAGAGAGTTCTCCTTCAGCATGAAGTTTGGCCGACTAAGAGAGAGGTGTTGCTGAAAGGGGGTGCCTTCGGTATAATATTTTGAGGTCAGGGAGAAGTCTTCCCGACTTGATAGTCTTGCTGACCGTTGTGAACAGGAAGGTAGGCTCCCGCCAAAGCAAGATGGTTTTGGCAAGATGTCTCACCAACCCGATAGGGTCTTACCAAAATCAAGTGAACTTGAGAAAAGGAAAAGAGCTCGCTATGAGGTCTAGACGACCATCGTATGTCTTGCTGATAGCGATTGCTATGCCTATAAACCTTTGACCGTATGGGAATCTATGTGGCACAAATTCAACCAATTCGAAGGAGCTAGAGACGGTCATGGGTAGTTTGACGGATTGACTTCCCCATAAAGAAAGATCGATAGAATGTGGGCGGCATGGATCGGCTCGGTGAAGTAATGGCGTTTGAATTTGACAAGGTAAATCTGATGCTGCTTCTCGAAGGGGGTCAACTTGCTAAAAGATCTATAGCAAGAGGAGAGTCGAAGGAGAAGGGGCCGTGATTCACAATAACAGCTAGGATGTCGGCTGCCAGAGGTGGGTTGACATTAATGACCATGTCATAGAGCATTCAAAGAAGCTCTGACGAGGCTCTCGAGGGTGGACACGAGGGCTGCAAGTTAATGTGGTCATTGTAAAAGATCTAAAGGCCATGCCTAGGAGCGATCTCTCACCGACATGAGCAAGGTATGCACATTTAATGCCTCATTAACTTCATTCAAAAACTCTTCTAGGGCCGACGTGTCTAGGCGCCGACTCATTTTTGTAAACCCTAGGGTAGGGGCCAACACAATTTTGTTATATATGGCATTTTTTCCTTTTTTTAAAACATTTCTTGGTTAAGAGATTGTTGAAAGAGCATTATTCAGCCTTTGTAACTCATTTTCATAAACACTACAGACCTGTAACACATAGACCTTTTTTTCAATAGAAATTCATTTCCTTCACAAATTTTCTTTGTTGTATTAGTGATTGGTTGTGAGTTGCATGATAAAATTCTGCGTGATCCTTTATTTTATCAGATTCCTTCAGTACTGGATGCAAAGAACTTTATGTCATAAAGCAGGTTTATGCTAGTGATCTCTTTCTATTGCATTTATATCTGTGAAAACATCTTTGTTTTCTTTGTGTTAAGCATTAGAACAGTCGGAACCTTACATAGACTGGTTTTTATAGAAAGAGATCTATAGCAAGAGGAGAGTCGAAGGAGAAGGGGCAGTGATTCACAATAATAGCTGGGATGTCGGCTGCCAAAGGTGGGTCGACATTAATGACCATGTCATAGAGCATTCAAAGAAGCTCTGACGAGGCTCTCAAGGGTGGACACGAGGGCTGCAAGTTAATGTGGTCGTTGTAAAAGATCCAAAGGCCATGCCTAGGAGCGATCTCTCACCGACATGAGCAAGGTATGCACATTTAATGCCTCATTAACTTCATTCAAAAATGCTTCTAGGGCCGACGTGTCTAGGTGCCGACTCATTTTTGTAAACCCTAGGGCAGGGGCCAACACAATTTTGTTATATATGGCATTTTTTCCTTTTTTTAAAACATTTCTTGGTTAAGAGATTGTTGAAAGAGCATTATTCAGCCTTTGTAACTCATTTTCATAAACACTACAGACCTGTAACACATAGACCTTTTTTTCAATAGAAATTCATTTCCTTCACAAATTTTCTTTGTTGTTTTAGTGACTGGTTGTGAGTTGCATGATAAAATTCTGCGTGATCCTTTATTTTATCAGATTCCTTCAGTACTGGATGGAAAGAACTTTATGTCATAAAGCAGGTTTATGCTAGTGATCTCTTTCTATTGCGTTTATATCTATGAAAACATGTTTGTTTTCTTTGTGTTAAGCATTAGGACAGTCAGAATCTTACATAGACTGGTTTTTATGGTGATTCTCAACTAGTAATCCAACAGGTAAATGATGGCTATGAGATTAAAGATGAAAAGTTGGGTCCATATAAATGCATGGGAGATAGTTTCAAAGAATATTTTGACAAGGTTGAATTTCATCAAATACCTCATGTTCTAAATAGGGTAGATGATGCCATGGCAACTAATGCTTCACTCTTGGATATACCTAGCAATGTGCCTAAATACGAGTTTCTGGTAGAACAAATTTTCGATCCTACCTATGACATCCTAGATTCAGAGATGTTGTGTGAGATTGTTGGTCCCAATTCCCCAAGGTATAAAGAAATCTATGATTACCTCCATGCTAATATTATACCCCCTGGCCTTGCCAAGAATAAACGTAGGACATTTATCCATAAGGCAGCCAAGTATTCCATCATCGGAGACACCCTTTGTAGTCGTGCCCTAGACAATACCCTATTGAGATGTCTCAATACTAAAGAAGCACAAGAAACCTTGCATGGGGTACAAGAGGGTATATGTGGATCCCATTCTAGTGGTCCTACCTTAGCCAAGAAGATTATGAGACTGGGTTATTATTGGCCTACAATGGAAAATGAATCATATATCTTTGTCAAGAAATGCCGCCAATGTCAGATACACAAAGACTTAATACATGCACCAGTGTAGGAGCTCCATCCCATAACGTCACCATGGCCCTTTTCCCAATGGGGACTTAATCTCATAGGAAAGATACATTCCACATCATCCAATGGCCATAAGTTCATTATCACTACAACTAAGTACTTTACCAAGTGGATTGAAGCTATTCCTATGACCTATATTACCGACACACAGATTTCTAAGTTAGTCCTAAACTATATCATTTGTCAGTATGGTGTCCCTCAATCCATAATCACTGACAATGGCTATCCACTCAAAAACCAAGAATTCTATCACCTCTGCGAAGAATTCCATATCCAACATCACTTTTCCACTCCATATTACCCACAAGGTAACGACCAAGCTAAGTGATCTAATAAAGCTATCAACACAATCCTCAAAAAGACTGTGAATGATGCTGATTATAATTGGAATTTATAGCTTAACCCAGCCTTGCATTGGGCTTATCGCACAAGCATTTGTACTCCCACTGGCGCCACTCCATATTTCTTGGTATTTGGTTCTGAGGCCATCTTTCCTATTTAGGTCGAGATTCCTTCCCTAAGGGTATTCTTGAAAGGGCATATTGATGATGAAGAGTACTGTGTGTCAAGACTAAATGAGCAAGAGTTCCTAGACGAATGAAGAAAAAAAGAATTAGACCATCTCCAAGATATCAAAATTGTCTTCATTGTAGCTACAATAGGAAAGTCTTGAATAGAAATTTTGACATTGGTGACCTGGTCTTAATGGAGAATCCAAAGAATCAAGTAGAAAGAGAGAAACTAGGAAAGTTTGAACCAAATTGGTTAGGACCTTACATTGTCACCAAATCCTTTGGATTAGGAGCATATCAACTCTCTACTCCTAAAGAGGAACCATTATCAACACCAATAAATAGTCTTCATCTAAAGAAGTTCTACCCATACCTTCTGAGAGCTTGGTAACATCAAAAAATTCAAAAAAATTGAAAAATCAACAAAATAGTAAAGAGAAATAATCCGTCCAATAGTGAAAACCACTTTAGTGGTGCTTTGGATAAGTACCATGGTGAAAACTTGGCAAACACACGCCATATGTAGTCGACTCTGCTTCTTGGTCTACCATCATTCCAATTTGACTTCCCTATACATATAACATATTTTTCCTATCCATTCCTTGTACATACCATTTATAGTAAATGATTGTCCTTTATGTACCTTGGAACAATTAACATTCAGTGCATTTCATATCCCCCATCATATCCTATTCATAATCAATTGGTCTTATACTCAATTGGGGGAAAGCACTTGACTTGTGTCATATTGGTTCTAACATTGGCTATTCTGAAGATGTAAAACCATTAGAAAATAAAAAAACATTACAAAATGTCCTGAGAAAATCCAAAAAAAATAGAAAACTTCAAAAAAAGACAAAAAAGTCAAAATATGTCAAAAATCCAAAAAAAAAAGTTAGAGTCAGTCACACTTGTCCGTCTGTGTCATTTTCTAACTACATTGTCTCTACAATTGGACTTAGGGAAAACCATCTATCGATGTGCCCTCAGGCATTATGTTAGTCCTTTTAGGTTTGTCTATATAAAATCATGATTCAATCCATTGTCTATATGACAAAGTTCTTGGTCATGTTGAACTATGAGGTCTCTGCGTGTATAACATAGGAAAGTCCATCAATCGACGAGCCCCCGAGGCCCCACTAGGTCTGTCCATTAGGGTTCGTCACATTCACTATCACACACATCTTATATTTGTAAATAAATAACATCTTTTTCAGTTAGTCTTTTTAGTCAAAGTTTAGTCAAACTACGAGGTCTCTACATGTATAATGTAGGCAAGGCCATCAATCGATGAGCCCTCGAGGCCGCACTAGGTTAGTTCTTTAGGGTTAGTCATCACACACAATCAATTTTCAACACATCATATCAAGTCATGCATCAACTAGATGAACAAGTCAACAATGTCTTTAAGTCAAATCAAACAAATTGCCAAGGCAACAACCAAAACAACTTATGTCTGCTACAGGATGTATCCTTGAAAAAAAACATCGTAAAAACAATCAACCTATGTCTTATACAGGATGAGTCCTTCCTGAATATAGAAATTTTCAAACAATCAACATAGCCTTACACAGGTTAACACATCAACAACATTAGACTCAATGTCTTATATGATGCATGTCTTTTTGAAACTAGGATTTTTTCATGCCTTATACAGATAATCATAAAATTGAAACCAGACTCAATGCCTTATCTGGTATGTGTCTCTCCTGAAATCAGGTTTAATCAATCAATCATCTTATCAATCAAAACAATCAAACAAATAGATCAACTTTCAGAAAATATTTTATCGGCTTTTTACTTTGTGGCTTGTTTATCTTATCATTTTATTGACTTTAATTTAGAATCCTATTACTAGCTTTCTCAAGGATGTCCCATGAAGGATTTAGAGAAGCAACGATGTATTAGAATTTCATTTTCGTTGACTGTTGTTTGTTGACTGTCTTTTAACTTTGGATTTTGAGTCATGTTACTAGTTTACTCAAGGATGTACCATGAAGGATTTAGAGGAGCGATGACGTCTCATGACCTATCTTTTATTTGTTTGATGTATGTGGTTTATCTTGACAAAAATACTAGGCCAATTGTGCCCTTAGTATGAGTTAAGACAATTCTTGTCTGTGACTATATGTTGTTAGCAGGTGGATGACCTTGCACACCTTGATCTAGGTCATATCATGGTGTTTGTCTCCATTTGTATTAGTTACCACCCAATGATGATAAAGGGAAAAGCCTTTTGTGATTCAAAAAAATATCAAAGATTGCTAATACTAACAACCATGTATTTTATTATTCATCTTCTTTTCGCACTAACATTTCTTATTTCTTGAATTATGAAAGAGTCCTCTGACACACAAAAAAATAAAAAATATTGCATATGCATTCATGTTAGAAACATCATGTAAAAATCATACATCATAAATCATACATGTATCTTGCATTTTGAAAAACACAAAAAAAAAATAGGCATCTATCATATCTAGGAAATCATGGCATAATAGGCATTCATTATCATAGATTACATAAATTAGTACATGTACATAACAAGTGTAAATATATGCATCATATTACATCCATCATCATCAAACATATAGCATCACATGTAGATATCACTGTATATATAAACATCACATTGTATCTCATAATCATAAATTGCATACATAAGATCAATCGATATCATCGAAAGTAAATGCATACATCATCATATATAATCAAAATCACATCATAGGCTGTATAAACACATCATAAGGTAGATATGATCATCCATAACATAGGCATATCATATAGACATAAACATGCATACATAAAAGACTGCATAATCATAATAGAATTGCATATCATAGGAATCGTCTCCAAAATCATATATATATATATCGCTCAAAAAGTGTCACATCACAGTGTCATAATGTATATAAATATGAAGTCCATAGGCTCTATGATCAAAATATAATGTCTCAAATAAATATCAATACATATCCCTATCCGGAATTCCCATTGCTCCCATGTGGAGAATGTGAAGATGACTGATCGCGGGATCCTGATGACCTATGTGTAGAAGGAGGCCTGTCATATGGCCCAGATCTACGAGGTCCCTTGACCCCCTCTGTACTCACTGTCCTACTCTGAACCTTGATCCAGGACCTACCACTATGTGCCTGAGAAAAATTGGGAGCCCATCTCTCAGGTGGAACCTCTCCCTCATATAGATCCCTGTAGTATGAGGCTCTCTCAACTGTTCTAACTAACAGCCATGCAAAAGTTTTCGATGGCCCACTGCAAAGAGTTGTAATCTATGTGAACCTCTCCTCTATCTCCTATCTTCGAGCTATGGCCTGATCTCTATCCATATATGCTCTATCTCTCTCCATCACAACTAAATCTTGCTCTTCCATCGATGCCCTCATCTACTCCTCCAAAGATGCTACCTGGCCCCATAAATATTCTACCTCTTGATCAACAAGACTTATATCATCTTGTCATGGCCACTCTCTCCCATCATCCTCCCAGCCCTCTATAATCAGGTATCTCTGAGCTCCCACTGCTGGTCATCCATATCCTCCTCCTCATCGTCATCTTGACATCTAGTGAGCATACCAAGAGCATCTATCTCTGCCTCCTCCTCTGCATGCTCCTTAGGAATGTCCTCCTCTGCTGCATGCTCCTCTCCACCAATTTCAACATCAAAATCATCCTCTTCAACAACTCTAAGCATGGGAAAATCCTCTCCCTCCCTCTCCTCCATATGGATGGGTGACAAATGCGAGCCTCATCCCTTGTGACCACATCTCCCCCTACCACCACCCCTACGACCTCCTCCCTCCCATCTCTACCATCACCTCTGCCACCTCTCCCACCATGACCTCTGCCTCTTCCATGTCTACCTCGCGGTCCTATCGCACACCTCTCTATAGGAGCATCCTGATCTAGATCTGTGAAAGGAATTGACATGTGACTGCCCCACTAGGTGTCATATGCATCTGTAGTACCCAAATCTGTTGCTTCGTCTGTCCACCCCCACTGTGCTAGTTGTAAAACATCAACGTCTGCCTCTGTTGTAGTGATCAAAATCTATGGTCCCCACAAGGTCACCTCTTTAGAAGATCTGGCATACTTGGCTCATCCTCAAGGCTCATTCTAAACCTCTCCAAACTATCTCAAAACCCAGTTTGGCAATTGCCTCTCAATAATGTGCACATGTGAAATTGTACGACCAATCAAATACTGAGTCTAACAGCATAATTTCAGGTGTTTGTCCTCATTCGACCACTGTGGACAATCCATATACAGTCTCCAAATAAAATGAACCATCATGTCAATGACATGTCTATAATAACCAGTATCTCTTGTATGAGTCTGGGTGTTTTCCCCCACATAACGGAAGGCATACGAGGATCCCTGCTATAACTCAGCTGTAACAAGTGGATAGAAAATAGCTATGTGTTCCCACATCCATACCATGAGGAGTGTGGTACCACAACTCATGGAATGTGTCTCTCTATAGGCAATATCATGTAAATGGAAATACAACATGACCAACAAACAAGGGCCCCAGGCATATACCACCTGTCTCTCAAACATGCCTACAAGCATCTTCCCCCATCCTAATGGGAATCCATGACCTCAATGGTTAGGAAGAACTACCCCCCAATCAATGTACACAATAAAAAAATCTAGCCTAGCATATCTCTCTGCTAGCACATGCCACCTAATCTCATAGTGGTCAATCCTAAGCTATTTGATGCCATCATGATGATAGTATCTACACATCTCAACAAATCTCCTTTGCATGTCATACATCACCTAGGCTCTTCTAATTGGTAGCCTTAGTATCCTATACACGTCCTCTAATATAATCGTTGCCTCACCTGTCGGTAGATGAAATGATGATGTCTCGAAGTGTCACTACTCACAAAGAGCAGTCAATAGACTTTGGTTTGCCCAGATAGTGGGCATGAAGGTAACATGGCGAAGACCTAGGTGCCAAAGGAACCATTTCTCCCCGCTCCACAGCTGGTCCCGAAAGTCAAAATTCAAAGGTCTAGACTCCCTCGAGTATAAATTAGATCGAATACAACCTACAATGGAATAATGCATGCCTCATGTCAGAATCAAATAACCTATCATAGTCTAAAATTCCAAAATTTTCTGCCATTCAAATGCATCATTTTATTTGCAAATGCATTACAAAAATCAATTGTGTCATTTAAATTTGTGAATGTGTCACAAATAACCACATGCGTTATTATCCTATGCAAATGTGTTTTAAAATGCAAATGTGTACAACTGTCAATCATGCCCAAACAATGACCATTCAAAATGCAAATGGGTATTAAAAAAATTAATGCATCTTCAAATCCTACATTAGCATATGCGATGCAACAGTACACATGTGGCTGATTACAAATCAAATGCGTGTATCTTTTAAAATAATTACGCTATCCTATGACATGATTTTACAAATGCGGTGTTCCACATACACATGCATCGAAAAAGCATGCATATGCGGTTCTTCATAAAATGACGCATGACAAAAATAAATTAAATGCATCAAAAAGCATGAAAATTAAAAATTCAAGGGATGGTTTCTGATACCGGGGGGCCTGCGTCCACAAGTCATCTGAAGGTCTGAATGCAATAGCCACGATGCTGCGAGTGTGGAACAAGAGACATGGTGGCAAGAAGGTCCAAAGAAAAAATCTCAAATTCTAAACTTGGAGGGTGAAAATAAATTGGATTTTCACCCAATTTCTATATATACCTAGGGTTTTGGGTGGCATTTCCTCCAACCTTCACTATTAGCCACGTATTCTTCCAACTTCTATTGACCTGTACACGTATTGAAAACCTTGAAACTCATTTCTGTCAACTCCACTGCATTTCTGGCTTTCAAATTGACTAATCGGGACTATTTCCAATTGTTTTGAAAATTTTCAAAAATTTGTCAATTTTCCTAAGGGGGCATATCTTCACCTATTTTACATTGGGGCATGACTGGGGTATGCTTTTGATCGATTTTCTTTGACACAACGCCGAAATGACATTGTATCAAAGAGGGGCAAAATGTAGACACTGAAATTTGTTCTAAGCCTACAACTTCAATTTCTTCATAATTTGTATTTTCATGGTCATGATTAAATAATGTTAATTATTTAATTATTCTCTAAATTCATTTCTCATCTATTAATTAAATAACTTTTAATTATTTAATTAAGTCATTTTAACATTTATGCCTCTATTAATTAAATAAACTTAATTATTTAATTAATTCATATTATCTTTATTCAAATCTTGATTAATTAAATAAATGTTCTTTATTTAATTACATCACTAATTAACTTTATCCTCTTTTTGAAATTAAATAAATCCTTATTTAATGTATTCCTATCACATTTTCGACTATAATTAAATAAGTACTTTAATTATTTAATTATTCACTATTCTTTTCTTCAGTCAATTAAATAAATCTTAATTTATTTAATCTTCTAATTTCGAATGTTGAATTAAATAATCATTTAATTTATAAAAAGAATCATTCTTGGCATATTCTCCTGTAATTAGATACTCACTTTGTTATCTAATTATTTATTTCTACTCCACTCAAGATCTATTTAAATCAGTCAGTCATCTCCTGATTTAATATTTGGATGAATAGACTCGCTGTCTTAATTAATGATTTAATATTTGGACGAATAGGATCGCTGTCTTAATCAATCAGTTATCTTGTTTTAATTCTTCTGCATGCACACATTTATTAATTAAATAACTTTATTTAATTAATTCAATTTATTTGTGCATTCGAACAAACCGTTTCCTCCATGCTAATCCTCATCTTTGTATGTAATCTTTATTCTTCTAATTTTCCAACACTTTCACAATACTTTCAACTAGAGATTAAATCATTATTTAATCTTTATATCTATCTTCTAGGTTTTATCACTCACATCACTACTAACACTTATCTCAATGCATGTTGAATATTTTAATCTAAATTGTCCATCTATCTTTCAATCTCGGCCTGTCATTCGAACACTCAATTTTCTATAAATTGACCTGAGCTTCATCATTGTTATTCCTCCCGAAATTGTATGACTTTTGGAGCACTTCTTAATCTTTGATATTTTGCTATAATCACATGCATCAAGGCTATACTTGCACACATACTGAAAATATGAGGGCAAGAATACCATCATGGCGAAATGGAGAAGGACAATTGAGGTCATTCATGGAAGGATGTAGATACTAGGTGAAATTTCTCTTTGGTTATGTTCATAGTTTCTTTTGTATTTTATTTTGTTTATTAGCCTTTGAGTTTGCTTTAATCTTTCCTGTTTTCATGATGTTACACTACGTACAAATGTGGGCGACAATAGTTCAAAATAACACCAAGCATGGGCGTTCGGGCCTGTCCAAAATGGGCTCAGGCCTGTGAAACGTGTGAGGGTATGATCTGAAGGGCGTCTTCCACTCCAAACAGAAATTGTACCCCTTTGCCTCTTCCAAATCGCGTCTTCCAAGGGAAAAATCACTGTATCAAATCGAACAACAAAATGAAAAACAAACAAGCACAGCTTATGAGTGTTGGCCTCTTCTCACGGCTTAAACCACACGTCCCGCAGCAGATGAAAAACACACACCACAAGGTAATCAAATCTCCCTTTCAAGACTGAGAATGCGCCTGTGAGAAAGCTCGTGGTGTGGGATAAATAGCATGGTGAGAGCTTCAAATCACACCCTTTGATTTCGAAGAGATTATCACGAAAGCATCAAAAACTATGAATCATACCAACACTAATTTGAGAAAAATATTTCACACAGTCTACATATGATGACATCGCTACTGGAGGATAAAAAATGTGGCCTGTATACCATCCAAATCACAACAGATTTGGCCACAGGATTCCTCTTGTATGACACCACCAACAATTGGAATGTGGGCGACGACTGGAGATTCACGTCTGGGAAGCAAATAGAGGAAGTGGTCTCACAACCTCATGAGCCTGCCACAAACTCATCTTCACTACCTTGATGGACAAAGAGGATACTCCAGACTAGAGATTTAACGCCAAATCCACTGTAGCACGGGTGGGGTCAATCCAATCGGTTAATGCAAATTGACTAGAGAAGATGGAAATCAAACTAAAAGCAATAAAATTGTTCACCTAATGGCTTATGGCTTGCAACAATCTCCAATCCATGCTCTGATACCGTATTAGAAATTAGGAGGATCTAGGAAATAAAAAACAAGCACATGAACAAAGCATAAAATTGTATTAGCTAACCCAGTGATAATGAGAACAATACCTTGCTTAAATAGGCAAGGATGAGGCAATCCACCTATGAGGTAAGTTGACAAGTGTCCCATAAGGTGGCACAAAGGAGTAGACACGTGTCCTATAGGTGGAATACTTGGAGTGTGCAAACCAACAACCTCCATGACCAAGTCATCAACCTTGTGTGCCAAGTGTTGATGACCTACCTCCATGACGAAGTCATCAACCTTGTGTGCCAAGTTTTGAGTGACCTTTGAAGTGAGATGGAAATGCTTCCAACCTCCAAGAGGTAGCTCATAAGATTTACCAAATAACTTGGTAACCTCTAGAGGTCTCACGGTTGCACATTCAATTAGACAAGAAGTTGTCTAACCTCATATTGAGCTAAGTGAACTTAAGTATAGTGTGAATAGAAATTTCACACTAACAAAAAAATAAAATCAAAATTGAGAATTTATATTTCATACCATATACAAGATTTCAATTGTTTATTTATCAAATTATTGAAGGAGTATGCCTCTTCTTGTGTCTTGCAGTCCTCATTTACCTGTTCCCTGCTCTTGTTTGCTGTGGGGGGCTTCTCTGATTTCCGTAGTTAAGAGGCTGTTTGTGAATCTCCTTTCAGCACTGTGTGGTTTCCCATCCTTTCACATCTGATCTGTCCCTTCCGCTGTTTTATTCAACATATATTAATTGCCAATTCTTGTCCTGGTTTTGTGTTTATCGATGATTGGGCTGTGTTGGTTGTGGGCTTTCCGCCCCTTTTGTTGTGTCAGGAAATCTGATCTCTCATTTGTACATGGGTAGTAGCCCTCCCCTAGTTAATAAATTAAAAGATAAGTTAACAAAATGAAATTTGTTTCTGTCTACTGTTAAATTTGCCTACATTAAAATTACAAACAATCAAGGGCTGCTGGCAGGGTGCAGATAATGGGGGCTTTATCAAAGCGGTAAATTTCACCCAGGCTCGAGCCACGGTCTGGCTCCTCTATAATGACTTTCCTCCCAGTAAGAAAAAAATATTCAGAAAATTTCATATACAAAAGTATAAACAGGTCAAGCTTATTATAATATATATTTAATACAAAATGTGCTTTGTGATAAGCAGCATATGAAGCAATTTAAGAAAATTGCTATTGTAAAACAGTATTAAAACATATTTGAAACAGTGAGGAATGCTATGACCTTCATAATACAAATTTCAATATATATTAACTTCTATAAAACTTATATTTCCCATAGCGGTTCACAGAACATCATTGGATTCACCTCCTCACACATGGTGGGAAGGGAAAGAAGCTCCTCATGTGGAAAACGCATATCCAGGAGCTCTGCTTGCGTGTTTGCCAACTGGGATTCCAGGTCAGCAATTCGCTTCTGCAGTTGATGGATTTCCTTAGTAAACCCATCAACAGGGTCTTGGATTTCCTTAGTAAACCCATCAACAGGGTCTTCCACTCTGGCTGTTGGGGATTCCAGGTCAGCAATTCGCTTCTGCAGTTGATGGATTTCCCTAGTACACCCATAAACAGGGTCTTCCACTCTGGCTGTTGCTTCATACACCAAACTATTTACTGCATCTGCTCTTTTCTCAGCTTTAACATCCTACAATAATACCACATGAAAATCATGAATGTCATTTGACTGTTTTCCCATTAGTAAAGCAGCTGACCAAATACAGATTAACGAGAAGGAAGCTTCTACCTAGCTGACTCAAACAAACCCAGGTTATTACTTAACAAAATATAAACCTTAATTTTGAGTCCGTTTAGTTAGCCTGCATAGAAAGAATTTGACTAAAACAACGGCAAGTACTGATTGAAGTTCAAAACATACAAAACCTTTGATATACTATTAAAAACTATTATTTCTTCTTATCATGGCACTATTTCTGGTATTATCAGAACCAAAACTAATGCCAGAGAAGGCAAACATAGGGCGTAGTTACGTTACTTTAAGCATTCTAACAACATTGTTGTATCCGTACACTTTCTGGACGGTCGTAAACTTTTGAAGGTCCTCCGGAAGAAAATGAGGAGCCAGCAGACATTCAGCTGAGCATTTTTTGCGATGGTACCGACAACCTGCGCACGCCGAAAATGCCATCTTTCCTCTTCAAATGCTCAAACACTCTTTTACTAATATTTATAGAAAACCCAAGCAATTCTCGTTTTCTTTTATTTTCCTCTTTTAGACTTACGACAGACTTTTAGCATTCTATTTATATATTATTCTCTTCAATACTAATTTTATATTTTATTTTTATTAAAAAACCATAATCACATTTTGTTTTGGTTAAAATTTAATTTTTATTATTTAATTGAGTTTGAGTTAAGAGTGAACTTCTCTTAGAGTATCCATGACCATGGAATGTTTTTAAACTTTTTTTTAATAATTTGACATTTTTTAAAATAGTATGATTTTACTAATTGTATTATTATTATTATTTTCTTGTCTATTTTTTTCATACTGGATAAATAATTACAATTTAATTTAATTAAAAAAATATATCATAATACATTTTTTTTTTTACATGATATGGATTAAATTATTATTTTATTAATTATAGGTGAATATAAATTATTTTAGACACCTTTCCATATATCAATATATATTGTAAATAATTACAACTTAATTTAATTTAATTGAAAAAAAATTGCAGAATTATAACTTTATTAATTATACTATGTTTTTCTCAAAAAATGTCCTTATTCTCTTTTAATTTTATTTTTTCTAATGTGCAAGTAATGGCATCCAGCAAATTCACTTGGAGCAATTCACTCTCCGAAAACTCACCGACATGACAAATTCACCTCAAGTAAAATTCACCACCAGCAATTCACTGTCATGGAAAAATGCAATGAATTTTCCATAACGGTGAATTGTTGCGCTGATGAATTTTCCATGATAGTGAATTTTCCTTGAGGTAAATTTGTCATGGTTGTGAATTTTTCCGCAGTAAATTATTATGGTGAATTTTCCATTAATAAATTACTGACAATGAATTTTCCTGGAACCGTAAATAATCTGTTATAAACAACTGTAACGTAGTTAAATAAATAATTTACCTGTACACGACAAACCTCTGATATTACCTGTGACTCTTGTGGCTGCTTTCCAATATAACGACAAAAACAAGGATATTAGACTCCTACCGATGGCACCGCATTTTAATAGAGTATTTTCTTTAAACGGAATAGAGTAAACTTCAATAATATAAAGAACAAATTAAGAAATGAACAAGTTGAACAATTGTAAATAATTAAAAGATATTAATAAATAAAGAGAATTGTTAAAAATATATCAACCTTAAGAATGAACAATAAATCTAATTAAAAATGTAAAAATTCTAAAAAATTTCAGAATTATATTTATTAAAAAAAGAAAAAGCAAGAAAGATCTTTCTAGCCATAAGAAAATTATTTTATAAATCCAAAAAAACTTAATTAAAAAAGAAAAGAAAGTCTTATAAATCTAAAAAATATAATATTGCAAGTCTTAATATTTTTAGAATTTTTTTAAAGTTATTTTAAAAAGCTTTTTTTGACTTTTGGATTTTATAAATTAGTTTTTGTTTCTAGTTTTCACTTTTCATTTTTATATATCTTAATATTAATCTAAGAGATATCATTTTGAAGCTTTTTTTTTTTTTTTTTTCGCTTTTGTGTTTTTGGATTTTATAAATTAGTTTTTGTTTCTAGTTTACAATGGTTAATTGATATATAGCAGTTAATTTAGTTCACCGTGGGAAAATTCACCGTTATGACAGATTCAACGTCAAGTAAAATTCACAGCTAGCAATTCATTGTGGTGGAAAATTAACTGCATGGTGAATTTGTCATGGAGGTGAATTTTCCCACAATGAATTATTGGTGGTGAATTTTCTTAGAGCCTATTATATTATATACATTATTTTATTGGTTAAGGTTAGGGTTATGGTTTATTGTTAGGGTTATGATTATGGTTTATGGTTTAAGGATAGGTTAATAGTTACCGTTAGTGTTTCAGTTATGGTTAGGGTTAGGGATAGGTTTATGGTTAGGATTATGGTTTATGAATTTTATTGTTAGAGTTTGGGATAGGTGTATGGTAAGCGTTAGGGTTAAAATTAGGTTAAATTTATGATATTATGGTTAGATTAAATTCATGATATTGTGGTTAATGTTAGGTAGGGTTATGATTATGGTTTATGGTAAGGGTTAAGGTGTTATAGTTAGGGTGTGATTTAGAATTAGGGTTAGGGTTTATTGTTAAGGTTTATGGTTTAGGGATTAGGAATAGGTTTTATTTTATGGTTGGGGTTATTGTTAGGTTTAAGTTTAAGGTTATGGTTTATTATTAGTGTTAGGGTTAGGGTTAGGGTTAAGGTTACAGTTAGACTATAAGTTATGATTAGGGTTTGGTTTAGGTTAGGGCTATGATATTATGATTTATGGTTTAGGGTTAGGTTTATATTTAAGCATAGTTTTTACGATTAGGATTAGGGGTTGTTTTTGGATTTGGATTATGGTTGGGGTTAAGGTCAAAGTTATGCTTAAGGTTATAGTTAGGGTTTGGGATAGCCCACCCATAATCTTAAATCATTATGTAACCCTAACCCTAACATTAATAGTAAACCCTAACCCTAACACTAATAGTAAACCCTAACCCTAACGTTAACCCTAAACCTAGCACTGAGCCTAAACCTAATTAGAATCCTAACCATAAAAGTAAATGTAACCCTAATTTGTAAAGAAAAATGTATAATGTAACCCTAACCCTAATCTTAAGCATAAACCTAAACCTAATCCTAACCATAAGCTATAATTGTAAACCTAAGCATTACCCTAATTCTTATAACTATAACCCTAACCTAAACACTCTTATTATTCAATTCAAATATTTATCTTTCATTAATTACCTACATTCACTCTAATAACCATATCCATAACCCTAACCCTAATCCTAATCCTAACCCTAACCCTAACCCTAACCCCATTCTAACCCTAACCCTAACCCCAACCCCAACTATAAGCCAAATCTAGAAATAGCTCTAATAATAACCATAACCATAAAACCTAATTCTAAATCTAATCCTAACCCTAAACCATAATCCTAACCTTAATCTAACCCTAACCCTAATGCTAAACCTAACCTTAACTTTCATCATAACCTTATAATGCTAACCCTATCCTTAACTTGCATCATAACCTTATAACGCTAACCCTAATCTTAACTTACATCATAACTTTAACCTTATTTGTAACCCTAAATTGAAGTCAAACAATAAACACAAAATTGTAATCCTAACCTTAATCCTAACCATAACCTTAAATGTAACCTAACTCTAATGCTAACTCTAAACTCCAAGGTTTAATTAGGATTCAAATAGGGTTACAATTATTGTTAAGGTTAGTGTCAGGGTTGGGTTTAGGGTTCAATTAGGCTTATTTTGGTTAAGGTTATGATTAGGGATTTATTAGAGTAAGGGTTAGGGTTCAATTAGGGTTAGGGTTAAGGTTCATTTAGGGTAAAAATTAGGTTTAGGATTAAAGTTAGGGTTAGAGTTATGGTTATGGTTAGGATTAGTGTTACGCTTAGCATTAAGGTTACTATTGGGGTTAGCATTAGGGCTATGGTTAGGGTTAAATTAGGATTATTAATAATATTTTAGGGCTTAATAATAACATTAGGTTTAGTGTTAAGGTTAGTGTTAGGGTTAGCATTAAAGTTAGGGTTAGGTTTCAATTAGGATTATTTTTGTTATGGTTATGATTAGGGTTTAATGAGATTGAGGGTTAGGGTTCAATTAGGGTTAAGGTTAAGGTTCAATTATGTTTCAATAAGGGTTAGGTTTAACATTATGTTGACGTGTGTTTTGGCACAACAACATGCAAACAAAATATTGCTACTCTGTTTCTCCTGAATGAGAAAGGCAACACATGGATGCCTTAGCTCCCAAGGTCTTTGTAGTTGGGTCTCAACTATGCTGATGTTACTTAGTGGTCAATGCAATAGTAATATTAAGGGGGCCTACTAGTGTTTAGCTTTTGGAATGTTTTGGGTTAAACATAAATTTAAATCTATTCTAACTGGGGTTTTAAATAAATAGAAAAAGATGCATCAGGGCTTTGAAACAGAAAAGAACAATAGTTCATCCAATCTTAACTAGACTTGTTAACTTCAAAGAATTATAAACTAAAATTTCAGAACAAGATAAGCTTATGATTGACACACAACCTCTTTCATTCTCAGTGATAATTCGAATAACAAATTTTCAGCTACCATTTAAATAAAACACAAATAACATTTCATTCCTTGAAGACTTCATAAATCAAATGATCAATTAAGACAAATATCATTCAGGAACACAACATGAAATAGATTAAACTCTAATTGCTTCTACTATCAATAAAATAGATAAGCAATATTTACAAATCTAGCACAGTCACCAATGTATAGAGAATCTGTGGCTCCAGATCGTTTCCAACTACACTAGGAGAACTTGAAAATACATTACAGTCTATACTAAAATCTAACTACTAACCAAGAAGACAAAAATAAGCTCTTATTACTAAGAATCAAGATGCAACTCTATCTCCTTCTATTAACTGACTAACTCCTAACAGTTCTAACTCTAAAAAGTTCTCAGTCCAAAAGTTTTCTAAACCTAGAAGTTCTAATCTAGAAGTGCTAATGTTTAACAAAGAGGCAAGAATGCCTTATATACAGAATGTACTAACATGAATGTTGTGTCCCCTGCACTAGGGTTTACAAAATATCTGCATCAAGGAGAGTCAGCTCTCAGATCTTTCTGAGGAAAGTCAAAACTACATTCAAAGTAGAGCCCTGTTGTCCATATTATTGGAAGGTTGTTCTAGGGATGACCTTAGATCTTTTGCAACTACAGCCTTTACTCTTCTGTCTTCATGTCCACCTTCGAACTCTGGTGGGGTTGCCTTGAATTCTTAGAATATCTTCATTAATATTGATCTACCTCCTTGCTAGTAGTCACCACAGCTATCCCTATGAGTCACAAATCCTTCCTTCAACTTCCTTCCTATTCTGGACTTCTCTGTTCATTGACCACCTTCTAGAAGTACACTCGGGACACCTTGCAGATCTAAACACCATCGCTAAAGCCGATCCATCATCATCTATTCTCAAAAAGAGTCCATCTAGTTTGCATTATGTTAGTCTTCTCCACATGGGTGGTCAATTGGTCAATGGATCATCATAGCTCTCTTTGATTGGAGGATCACATGCCACGCATGATTCTTTGGTGGTCAAAAGTAGTCTGGTGGTATCACACGTCGGTGAGACACCATCGGTGTCTCCCTGATGTGATTATCGCTTTCATCAACCATCGGCACAACACTAGACAGTCAGCAAGATGTTTTGGCGAGTTGAAGAAATAATATCGAGCTCATAAAGACCATCGACATGATAATCGCTAGTTGGTAGGACATCATAGTGAACCCCAAGATCCGTTGGCTAGCTCACCTTTCATGTCTGGGAGACTATCGCTTGTCGCTGTGACCTCATGGTGAAGTCTTCTTATTCTCCCCGGGCTTACTCTTCTTCTCCAGGCTCGAGCTCCTTTTCTTCTTTTGGTAAGACTCTTTCGATCTCAGGGAGACCTTTCATCGAACCCCTTTATGCTTTTGGAGTCTCCTCGATTTCCCTTTGTTTCGGCGTGACCCTCATGAGTCAGCGAGACATTACACTGAGCCATCTATCCTTCGGCGACTTTGTTTCATTTCAGCCAAACCCTGTTGAATCGACAATAGATTATGCCGATATTACTTTACATCGGTGAGAGCTTTCCTCTTCGCTGAGACCTTATATCGAGGTCTTCTTCTTTCACTGAGTGTTCATTTGAGTTCGGGGAGAGTTTGTTTAGTCGCTGAGACATCCCACCGAACCCTAGATCTTTTGGCGAGCTCGTTCTGTCCTTTCAGTGAGACAATCTCCCATTGGTGAGACCTTTGGCTGAAGCCACTCCATTTTTCCAAAGTTGTTTTGCTTCATCAGAAAGACCTGATGCATTCGCCAAGACCTCATAGCGAGCCCAGATCACTACGTCAATGTTGCTGTTGTCTATGTGACCTCACCTCTTCGGCCAGACAGTATGCTGAAGGTTTTATCCTTCACTGAATGTAACTTCCTTTGGTGAGACCCACGCCAATCAGCGAGACCTCATGCCAAAGGCAAAATTATTGCTAACCTTAGATCTTTGGTGGGACCCTTCCATGTTGACAACACTCTTGGTGACTCACTTCTGTGTCACTGAGACTTTAGCACTTTGGCTAGACATCATGTTGAAGGTGAACCACTCTCTCTGAAGACATCCTTGTCGGTGAGACTGCACCCATTCGCCAAGACTACTTGGCAAAGAAGATGACTCCCGCCAAAGTGTTTGGTCATTGTGCTATAGCCGGTGAGACTTTAGGAAGTCACTGAGACTTCTCCCCGAAGGAAATATTTTCATACCGATGGGAAACTCCTAATCGCTGGGACTTTGACTGATGTCTTGTCGACTATTGATTGCACATGAATTTTGCTCATTGTGACATCTCTAGGGTCCTGCCGACGTTTTCCTTAACTGATTTTTAGGATGAACTAGATTGAGGGATGAATTCCAACTAAGCCCCTTTTGCTAATATCATTATGTGTGTGATTTAATCCTATAAAATAAAGGTTTGCATCAATCCCAAAGCATATGAAACATATTAAAATAAACCATTATGTTGCTTATGATTATTTCATTCAATTTTTTGCAAGAAGAAAACCAACTCAAGCTGAGACAAAACTAGAATTAAATCAGATAGATCAAAAGTCAAAATTAGGAGGAAAACAGAAGAATTCCAAAGAGGAAAGCAGATAACCAGAAGCAGAGTAATCAAAAGAGAAAGGGGGACCCATTTTGATCCAAATCAAAGTGGGATGGTTATGCGAGGCATAACAAATGGTGACTAGGCTGGGAAAATGGTTTAACCATTTTCATGAATCTGAAGGATTTAACTACCTAGAATTCCTAGTTCATGAACATCACAACTCCAATTGGGTTAGTTATAACAAGCAAGGTAGAGATAAAATCTCAAATTTAAGTCAATCAAGGGCTACACCCTGAATCAAAATGTCTGCTTGATTGTGCATCATTCCTTCATAAAGGTTCTTCATCTTTTGAATAATAATGTGCAAGATTTGAACTACATGAGTTGATTTCCTTCGTGCAATGATATGTTGGGCATTGCTCTGCTGTCAGTCAGGCGTCCATATCACTGAATGAGATACCTCTAGTTCTCTCACAACATTGCTCTACTGCCAGTCAGGCATCCATAGCCCTGGTAGAGATACTGGAATCACCCATTCATATTGAATCCTCTTTTTTGTTTGATAATTTTTTCTTTTTTCTTTTTTTGAAGTTTCAGATATTTCATTTAATTCTATTTTTCTTTTCAATATGTTAGATGTTTAATATCTGATCTAGGTTGAAAACTACAATGGACCTCATAACAACACTTGGAAGTCAGATTGTTGACTCAAATCTTACAACACTGTCATCCTAGGAAAAATACACTACTAGAAGAGGAGATGATTTTAATGATTTGTGATAGATTCAGGGGAGCTGATGAAGGATTTCTTACTTGACATCTTCTTTTCAAAACTTTCCACAACTTTTATTGACAACAAGCATGAAACAATGAATTGAGGAAAACATCATCCAATCAGAAAACCTAAAAAATATCTAAATCACTTCTCTCCTAATGACCAAAGTATGCTTCAAATAACAACCCACATTTTCAGGTGGACAAGACAAATCAACCCCAAAGAAACAAGACAAAACAAAGACCAAACAACAAAGGAAACACAAAGGACAGAAGGAAAGAACAAACAAAAAGTAACAAACTATTTACAAGCAAAGAGTAGATTATCTCCACAAGGAGCAAAAAAATATTGACAACGAGAAACATAGAAAGTATTTACAAGAATACAAATTATTTACAAACAGGAGACAAAATAAATTATTTACATAAAGAACAACGAATTACTTATATACAGAACAAAAATTAACAAGCTTAAAGATTCAAAATAGTGCTTGAGGAATTGCCCATTAACAGGAAAAGGAACAAGTTCTCTAGTTAGGCTACTCAGCCTGAAAGCATTTTCCCCTAGGATCTCAACAATTTGATAAGGGCCTAACCAAAGTTTGTCAAACTTTTGGTGATTGCCTTTCTTTTCACCAACCTTATCCCACAGCAACACTAGGTCTGATATCCTGAAAGCCTTTATCTTGGCTCTTTTATCAAACCATCATTTAACAACAGCCTAGTGCCTAAAGAATTGTTGCAATGCGACATCTCTCTACTCTTCTAATTTCAACAAAGAAGCTAACCTAACCTCTATCCTATTGTCATTGGAGTAGAATTTCTGCATGAACTCAACGATATGTATTTGTGGATGGATAGGAAAGACAAGCTCTTGGCCATATACCAGCTTGAATGATGAGGTGTTTAAGGCAACCTTAATCCTAGTCATATCTTCCCATAATGTGAATCTAAGTTGGGTATGCCAGTCTCTAGGGTTATGCTCTAACAGTTTCTTAATGACCCCTAAGAGATTCTTATTGGTTGACTCTGCAACTCCATTGCCTTGTGGATAATAATTTGAAGAATATTTTAGGACAATCTTATGATCGTATGCCTAGGAAATAAATTCAGTAGAAGAGAAGGCAAAGCTATTGTCACATACCAGAGTGAAAGATACCCCAAACCTTGTAGTGATGCACTCAGTGGGGAATTTGATCACTACCTCTGTTGTGTTGTTCTTGTAGGGTATAGCCTTTGTCCATCTTGTGCAATAGTCAGTGGCAGTCAAGATGAATTTATGTCCTTCAGAAGAGTTTGGGTTAATCACTCCAATAAAATCTAGTGCCCACTAGGAAAATGGCCTTACCTCATAGACAGGTTGTAATGGCATGGTTGCATGGCATTCCTTTGGTGCAGAGATCTGACAAATGTGACATACATCCTCACATGCTACTGGGAATCTTTGAATACATAGGGCTAGTAATAACCAGATCAGAGGATTTGGTGTGCCAATGAATCTACAGACCCATGACCTGTGCCATGCTTCCCATGAAACTCAAAGATCACATGTTGAGCCTCTTGATGATCAAGGCATCTTAGGTATACTCCTTCAAAATTCCTCCTGTATAGCAACCCTCCTTTGAGCATGTAATGAGAACTCTTCAGTCTTAGGCCTCTCCTTTAAGTGGCATTCATTCCTTCTGGACATTGATTGTTGAGCATAAAGCATATGGTATCAGCATACCAGGGGTAATTAGAGAAAGACTGGGTCATGTATTGCTGACAGATGATGTTGTCACCAACATTCGCCATGGACTGAGACAAGCCTGGACCCTTGACTAGCTTCATAGGGTGTATCTCTAGATTGAATTCTTATAGAATGGCCATCCATTTACATCTCCTTTCTCCCAGCTCGCTCTGCATGAGTAGGGACTTCACAGCCACATTAGGAACTATTGCAATGATTTGGCTTCAAAGAATGTAATTCTGGAACTTCTTGACTGCCTGAACCAGTGCAAAAGCTTGCTTCTCCAGGGGTGGGTACCTAATTTTTGCGTTCTTGAAGGGAGAACTCATGAAAGCAATCAGCCTCTCCTTTGACTATTCTCCTCGTTGGGTTAAGACAGCTGCGCATGAGTGTTGAGAGGAAAAAGAGTAGACATAAAATGGTTGTAGGTAGTCAGGGCTGGTAAGAAATGGTGCCTCTGAAATGGATCGCTTGACTTGTGAAAATGCATCTTTTGCTTCATCAGTCCATTCTATCTTGGCATCTTTCTTCATCATTTCATTGAGAGGCTTTACAATCTCTGCAAAGCCCATAATGAACTTCCCCACAAAGTTGATTTTCCTGAAGAAAGACTTCATTTCTTTCTTGCTTCCTAGCCATGTGATCTTAAGAATAGACTCGACTCGACCTGGGTCGATTGATATTCCCCTTTCTGAAATGATATGCCCCAAGAGCTTCCCTTCAGAGACTTCGAACATGCACTTGTTGGGATTCAGGGAGATGCCATACTGGATACACCTCTCGAGAACTTTGGCTAAGTCCGCAGCATGATTCAGTTGGTCATTAGAGAACACTGTTAGGTTTTCCATGTAAACAATAATGCATTTTCCAATTAAGTACTTGAATGCTATGTCCATGGCACACTGGAAATTTGCTCCAGCATTTATCAGACCGAATGGCATCCTTCTGTATGCGAATGTCCCCCACTTTGTAGTGAAAGTCGTCTTTATCCTGTCCTCAAAGTCGACCATTACTTGATTGTATCCAAAGTAACTGTCCAATGACATCATCTATGCTCCATTGATAGTCTGTAATACCTCATCCAGGTAAGGGAGTGGGTAGTTATCCTTTTCTGAAGCTCTATTCAGATTTCTGAAGTCCATGCATAGTCTAATCTCCGCATTCTTCTTATGAACTGGAACTAAGTTGGCTACCCATGTTGAATGGCGCACATGAAAGATTATCCTTGCAGATAGCAATTTCTGAACCTCTTTATAGATCAATGGTTCAATCAAGGCATTGATAGGGCGTTGCTTCTATTGGAAGGGTTTAGCTTCAGGCTTTAAGGGAATAGTGTGAGTCATAATAGAGGCATCAAATGTCTTTAAGTCTTCATATCCCCAAGAAATTATAGAAATATCATTCTTAAGTGCTGCCAATATGTCTTTTCTAATTGCTTCAGAGTAGGCCTTCCCTATATAGACATTCTTTTCTAGGCCAAAATCAACCAAGTTAACTGTTTCATATTCGCCTCCCTTTTTTTCAACTGATATTTTATCTCGAGCCCTTGGATCTGAGTCAAAAATTCTCTCCAAGGCGACCATTCCTTTGGGAATGTTATTATTCTTTAAGTTAAGAAATCCTTTTGTATCACATTCCTCAGGGATCCAATCCCCTTGATCTCTGTTGGACTCATCAATAATTTGCCCCTCAAAATCATCTGAGCTTGCTAAGAAGGCCAGAATATGTCGATCATCATCAAAGACCTAAAAATTCTTGATATTGTCAGGAACGGCTGGGGTGGACATTAGTTCCATTGAGAATCTTTTAAATTTGGAGCCTTGCATAGGTTCCAAGGTGCTTGTAGCAATTGCCAATGAATTAACTACCTAATTTTCTTCTCTAGGGATTAAGCTAATACCAAAAGCATCAAAGTCCTCAATCAAGTATCATACCCGATTTCTGTAAGCTTCCAACCTTCTGTTGTGACATGTGTATTGGCTGCACACTTGCCTGATAACTATTTCTGAATCTCCCTTGACCATCAAGGCAATGACCTTCTTCTTGTGTGCACACATCAGTCCTCGAGCTAGGGCTTCATATTCTACCATGTTGTTTGTGCATCCAAATTGCAATCTGTAAGAAGCAAAGAAGGTTTTCCCTTGAGAGCTGATTAGTACAATTCCAACACCACAACTAGTTTTGGACTTGGATCCATCAAAGGTAAGGGTCCACAAATGATCACAAGCAGGGGTTAATCCTTTTGCATTTTTTTTAGGTATTTGGATAGGATTAACTAGAGGTGGGGCTCCTTGATCTTTCAGACTAGACATAGGGAAAGGATTCTATACAGGTTCTTTAGGTATACTTGCAATTCTGGCTCAGTTATATCATCTGACCTATGATTATCTCCCTGGTAGTCACTTGTCCCTTTGGTTGGTTCCTTGGGTTTCATTTCATTTGTGAGTGCAGGGGTGTCTAACAGCCCTTGGGGTTGCTCTTTATCAATATGTTAATTTAGGGGTATATCTGGGGTAGGCTCAATTTGAGAAAGAATTCCCTTTAAAGGCATAATGTCCCTGGTTAGTATTATTGCTTCCTTGGCCTCAAATCAGAATCAGTATTATTGCTAGCTTCCTCAGCTTGGGAAATATGATTTAGAATATCCCTGCAAGGTTGACAAGTCAATTTAGAATGACTTTGGTAATGTACCCTACACCAATTAGGGAGCAGGAGACTTTGCAGATCTATATCTGCCCCTAAAACCAGTTGGTCTTGCTGCAGCTTTCTAATCAAGGCCTGTTGATTTTCATTAATCATGGATTTAGGGAGTTTCTGCATTGACATGTCTTTAGAATGGAGAACCGAGAAGGTTATAATTCCTCTCTTTTATAAACCCCCATCTTAGTCTCAAAGTAAGCCACCTCATTGGGACAATCATACTTAGTGATGATATGCTTGAGGCGAGGCTCAATTTCAATCCTAATCTGATTAGGAATCCCTTTCCATAATAGCCACATATGTGAAAAATCAAGGGAAAGATATCCCCCTAAATTTTTCATCAAATCCTGGCTTAGCAGCATACCATAGGTCTCGGGAATATCTGCCACTTGAATATCTATGTTGGTTAGGATCCTAGGATCTGATCCTACTTGAACGTGTATGTTTCTTAATTCCCCTACCACATTAACCAATGTTTTGTCAAGTTGAATGACCTTCTTATTGGTTTTAATGGGGTTTAATCCTAACTTCTTGCATATGGAAAATGGCATGGCATTTCTTGAAGCCCCTGAGTCCAGTAAACAGTTATGTAGGTTCTTGCCAGAAATTCTTAAACTTAAAAGGAAAGGTGGAGTACCTACCTTGTTTATGTATCAAGCTGCATTCACATCCCTAGCAAGTGTCACCTTGCTCTTTCCTTTTGACTTATCAGCTTGTTCTAGAGCTTTCAACACTATCTCCCTTTGAGCAGGGCACCACTTTAAAATGTCAAAATATGACAGAAGTTTTATATTTCTGCATCTCATAAACAATGTCAAATTCTATATTATAACTTGAATTACTTTTGAAAAAAGCAAAGGAATTACCCTTGTTATGGGGGTCAGGTGGGCCTTTTGGTGGAGGAGGATTATTATCAGCATTTTGATTTGGAGGCACCATGTGATTAGGAGGCGCTAAGGTAGTGAATGGACCCTTACCTTGATTTCTTAGAAAGTGTCCTCCTTTTGTTTGAAAAGCTTGGGCATCATATGAATCTTCCTCTGGTTCATTCTCCTCTTGCCTTGGGAATGAAGGTTCCTCTTCAAAGAGGTGATAACTCATTATTATTTCTATCGAGTCACCTCCTTTGTTGGAATTCCCCTGGAATGTATGCACATCTTTGTGTGCCATCTTGACAACTTTCTCCATTTGAGGGAAATTTACCTCAGAATGGGTCATCATATCATGCAGCGTACACCAGTTAGTCACGATTTATTTAGGTCAGCCACATTTGCAGTATGTGATCTCTCCTCATTTGCTTGATAGTTATGAGGAACTCCACCATTATTGGGCCCTGTATTCCATTGCCTGTTGTTATTTGTTCTCTGGTTGTAGTTGTTGTTATTCTGATAAGTACCTTGGTTGCTGCTATTTTGATTGGGGTAGTTCCCTTGGTTTTGGGAAGGGTTCAACCGAAGTTGAGCCATGTCATTGGTAACTTGAGACAACATTTTCTTTAGGGTCTCTACCTCATTCGTAAGCTGATTCGTCTTCTCACTTTCCCCACTCTTAGTAATAGGTGGCTGACTACAATGATTTGGTGTTCCAACTTGGTTATGAAGACCCTGGGGACCTTGAGGGACCTGTGGTTGTTGAAAAGGGTCAAGAGTCCTATTAGCATAGAATGGAATGGGAGGCTAATTTTGCAATTCAGATATAGGCCCATAGTGGGAAGGAGACATTCCTAGGATAGTGTTAAATAGAGGAGTTTGGCTAGACATATGATACCGTAGTGAAGGAAAACCTCCTCCCAAACTTGGTTGAGAGTTAGTTTGTTGTTGCAGCTTAATAGCCAAGTGATAAACTTTGGATAGGGAATCAATATCAATTGGTTGGTAACTTCTTTGTAGGAAGAAACCTAGCAAAGGGTCTATAATCCTAGAGTATGCCTGGATAGCACTGTTCTCAGTAACTAGATAGGGATCTTGTAATCTCCTATACATTCAATGGAACCTAGTAATGAATAGGGGCAGGGATTCACCTTGCTCCTTCCTGATGGTGGCAAATTGATGGTACAAAAGAGCTGGATCCACATAGACCCTGAACTGATTGATGAAGGCATTTTCCAAATCTGTCCAAGTCAGAATAGAACCTTGAGGAATAATAAGGTACCAGTTGTATGCCATGTCCCCTAAGGAATAAGGGAACAACCTACAAACTACATCATGATGAGCTATTTTAGCTCTTGCATAGGCATCCTTAAAATCTTGTATGTGTTCTTCAGCATGCGTTGACTCCCCATAAATGTATTTAGGGAAGAATTTCTCAGGGTTCTTTGGCATATCATGGAAACCTCTAGGAATAGTCCCCAATGGAGAGGGGTTATTCTAAAAGAACGCCATTGGTGGGGGTGGTGGTGGTTGAGCCAGCTGTTGGATGGGTCGAACTAGCTGTGATGACACTTGAGATGGACGTGATGGTGGATTGATAGATATCCATTGGGGTATTGGTGAAAATCCTGGTGGAGTGAACAGAGTTAATAAAGGTGGTATTATGATTGCCCCAGTCTTATGATTCTTGTGTCTTATTGGGGTCTTGAGTTCTATCAAAGGTGGTGGTTTTTCAGCTGATCGAAGAACTCTATTGAGCCTTTCTGAGGAGGATGACCCAGTTGTATCTAGTTTTCCCTTCTAGGCCCTCCTTCTAGCGCCAATCTCTGTTAATGTGTGTTTTGGCACAGCAACATGCAAATAGAATATTGCTACTCTGTTTCTCCTGAAAGAGAAAGGCAACACATGGATGCATTAGCTCCCAAGGTCTTTGTAGTTGGGTCTCAACTATGTTGATGTTACTCAGTGGTCAATGCAATAGTAATATTCAAGGGGCCTGCTGGTGTTGAGCTTTTGGATTGTTTTTGGTTAAACATAAATTTAAATCTATTCTAACTGGGGTTTTAAATAAAAAGAAAAAGATGCATCAGGGCTTTGAAATAGAAAAGAACAATAGTTCATCAAATCTTAACCAGACTTGTTAACTTCAAGGAATTATAAACTAAAACTGTAGAACAAGATAAGCTTATAATTGACACACAACCTCTTTTATTCTTAGTGCTAATTCGAATAACAGATTTTCAGCTACCATTTAAATAAAACACAAATAACATTTCATTCCTTGAAGACTTCACAAATCAAATGATCAATTAAGACAAATATCATTCAGGAACACAACATGAAGTAGATTAAACTCTGATTGCTTCTACTGTCAACAAAATAGATAAGAAATATTTACAAAGCTGGCACAGTCACCAGTGTACAGAGAATCTGTGGCTCCAAATCATTTCCAACTACACTAGGAGAACTTGAAAATACATTACAGTCTGTACTAAAATCTAACTGCTAACTAAGAAGACAAAAAGAAGCTCTTATTACTAAGAATCAAGATGCAACTCTATCTCCTTCTGTTAACTGACTAACTCCTAATAGTTCTAATTCTAAAAAGTTCTCATTCCAAAATTTTTCTAAACCTAGAAGTTCTAATCTATAAGTGCTAACTTTTTACAAAGAGGAAAGAATGCCTTATATACAGAAAGTGCCAACAAGAATGTGTTGTTCCCTGCACTAGGGTTTACAAAATATCTGTATCAAAGAGAGTTGGCTCTCAGATCTTTCTGAGGAAAGTTAAAACTGCATTCAAAGTGGAGCCCTGCTGTCCATATTGTTGGAAGGTTGTTCTAGGGATAACCTTAGATCTTTTGCAACTGCAGCCTTTACTCTTCTGTCTTCGTGTCCACCTTCGAAATTTGTTGGGGTTGCCTTGAATGCTCATAATATCTTCATTAATATTGATCTACCTCCTTGCCAATAGTCACCATAGTTGTCCCTTTGAGTCACAGATACTTCCTTCGGCTTCCTTCCTATTTTGGACTTCTCTGTTTGTTGACCATCTTCTGGAAGTACCCTCAGGCCTCCTTGCAAATCTGAACACCGTAGCCCGAGTCGATCCATTGTCATCTATTCTTAGAAAGAGTCCATGTAGTGTGTATTTTGTTAGTCTTCTCCACAGGGGTGGTTAATTGGTCAATGGCTCATGATATCTCTCTTTGATTGGACGATCACATGCCACGCAAGATTCTTTGGTGGTCAAAAGTAGTCTGAGCGGTATCGCATGTCGGTGAGACACCATCGGTGTCTCCCCTATGTGATTATCACTTTCATCAACCATTGGCACAACACTAGACAGTCAACAAGACGTTTTGGCCAGTTGAAGAAATCATATCAAGCTCATAAAGACCATCGACATGACAATCGCTAGTCGGTAGGACATCATAGCGAACCCCAGGATTCATTGGTGAGCTCACCTTTCATGTCTAGGAGACTATCGCTTATCGTCGTGACCTCATGGTGAAGTCTTCTTATTCTCCCCGAGCTCACTCTTCTTCTCTAGGCTCAAGCTCCTTTTCTACTTTCGGTAATACTCTTTCGATCTCGGGGAGACCTTTCATCAAACCCCTTTATGCTTCCAGAGTCTCCCTTATTTCCCTTTGTTTCGGCGTGACCCTCATGAGTTGGTGAGACATTACACCGAGCCATCTATCCTTCAGTGACTTTGTTTCATTTTGGCCAAACCCTATTGAATCGGCAAGAGATTATGCTGATATTAATTTACATAGGTGAGACCTTTCCTCTTTGCCGAGACCTTATTTCAAGGTCTTCTTCTTTCACCGAGTGTTCATTTGAGTTTGGGGAGATTTTGTTTAGTCGATGAGACATCCCACTGAACCCTAGATCTTTCGGCGAGCTTGTTTTGTCCTTTTGGTGAGACAATCTAACATCCATGAGAGCTTTGGCCGAAGCCAATCTGTTTTGCCGAAGTCGTTTTGCTTCGTTAGCGAGACCTAATGCATTCGCCAAGACCTCATAGTGAGTCCAAATCACTACACCAATGCTGCTTTTGTCGGTGTGACCTCACCTCTTCGGCCAGACATTATGCTGAAGGTTTTATCCTTTGCCGAATGTAACTTCCTTCAGCGAGACCCATGCCAATCGGCCAGACCTCATGACGAAGGCAAAATTATCACTGACCTTAGATCTTTGGTGGGACCCTCCCATGTCAGAAAGACTCTTGGCGACTCACTTCCATGTTGCCGAGACTTTAGCACTTCGGCCAGACATCACGCCGAAGGTGAACCACTCTCTCTAAAGACATCCTCGTCAGTGAGACTACACACATTTGCTGAGACTACTTGGCGAAGTTAATGACTCCCACCGAAGTGTTTGCTCATTGTGCGGTAGTCGGTGAGACTTTAGGAAGTCACCAAGACTTCTCCCCCAAGGAAATATTTTCATACTGATGGGAAACTCCTAATTTTCAGGACTTTGACTGATGTCTTGCCCACTGTTGACTGCACATGAATTTCACTCATTGTGACATCTCTAGGGTCCTGCCGATTTTTCCTTAATTAATTTTTAGGATGAACTGGATTGAGGGATGAATTCCAGCTGAGCCCCTTTTGCCAATATCATCATGTGTGTGATTTAATCCTTAAAAGAAAAGGTCTGCATCAGTCCCAAAGCATATGAAACATATTAAAATAAACCATTATGTTGCTTATGATTATTTCATTCAATTTTCAGCAAGAAGAAAACCAACTCAAGCTGAGATAGAACTAGAATTAAATTAGATAGATCAAAAGTCAAAATTAGGAGGAAAACACGAGAATTCCAAAGAGGAAAGCAAGTAATTAGAAGCAGAGTAATCAAAAGAGAAAAGGGGACCATTTTGATCCAAATGAAAGTGGGGTGGTTATGCAAGACATAACACGTTACAGGTTTTTCTTAGGGTTAGGGTTATGGTTTATTGTTAGGGTTAGGGGAAGGTTAGGGTTATGATTATTTTTTATGGTTTAAGGATAAGTTTATAGTTATAGTTAGTATTATGGTTATGGTTAGGTTTAGGGATATATTTACGTTAAGGATTATGATTTTGAGATTAGTTTTAGGGTTAGGCTTAGGGATAGGTTTAGGGTTAAGATTATGGTTAGGGTTAGAAATATGTTAAATTTATATTTTTTTAGGGTTAGTTTAAATCTATTATTTTAGGGTTTACTATTTACATAAGGATAAGAGATAGGTTTCTGGTTAGGATTAGGACTAAGGTTAGGGTGTGAGTTATGCTTAATATTTTAGAGTTGAGAATAGGGTTAGCTAAATTCAATCTAATAACCTTATCCCTAACCTGAACCCTAACCCGAACTTGAACCCCAATCCTAAGCCAAATTCAAAAACAACCCCTAACCATAACCATAACCCTAAAACCTAATTATAAATCTAATAAACTAACTGTAAATCCTAAATGATAATCCTAACCCTAATCTAACCCTAACCCTAACCTTAACTTGCACCATAACCTTAACCCTAATTGTAACCCTAAATCAAAGCCAAATAGTGAACCCAAAACAAAAATCCTAAGCTTAAAACTAACCATAACCCTAAATGTAACCTAACTCTATCTTAAGCTTAACACTAACTCTAACCTTAATTCAACTGGAATGCTAACTTTGAACTCTAAGGTCTATTCAGGATTCAAATAGGGTTAGAGTTAGTGTTAGGGTTGTATTTAGGGTTCAATTATGCTTATTTTGGTTAAGGCTATGATTAGGGTTTATTTAGAGTAAGGGTTAAGGTTCAATTAGGGTTAGGGTTAGGGTTGATTTAGGGTAAAAATTAGGTTTAAGATTAGGGTTATGGTTAATTTAGGGTAAAAATTGGGGTTATGATGAGGGTTTTAGGTTAGGGTTAGGGTTGGGTTTAGGGTTAGTGTTAGATTTAGCATCACAGATAGGGTTAAGTTTCAATTAGGCTTATTAATAATATCTTAAGGGTTAATAATATGTTAGTGCTTAATAATACATTAGGGTTAGTGTTAAGGTTAGTGTTAGGGTTAGCATTAAAGTTAGGGTTAGGGTTTAACTAAGTTTAGTTTGGTTATGATTATGATTAGGGTTTAATTAGACTTAGGGTTCAATTAGGGTTAAGGCTAAGGTTCGATTATGTTTCAATCAGGGTTAGGTTTAAGGTTACGATTTTTGTTTAGGGTTAGGGTTTTGGTTTATGGTTAGAGTTAGGGAAAGGTTATGGTTATGATTATGGTTTATGATTTAATGATATGTTTATAGTTATAGTTAGTGTTACAATTGTAGACACCTAAAAATGACCTAGGCCTGCAAGCTCTATTTTAACCACTTTCATCCTAACATAATTATGACATTTAATTATGTTCTTGGTCCACATTCAACTATTGATTAAATAATTCATAATTATTTAATTAATTCATGTCTTTTTATTCTTCATGATTATTAAATAAATAAATCTTATTTATCTATTCAATACGTCATGAATTGTCTACGTCTTCCCCTAATTAAATAAATTTCTAAATTTATTTAATTACCCTTTCTGCATTTATTTATTCCTGATTATTAAATAAATAAATTTTATTTATTTATTTAATATGTCACTAATTGTCATAATTAAATAAATTGATTAATTTATTTAATTAATCTTATATGCTAAATTAAATAATTATTTCTAATTATTTAATTGCCAAATTTGATATTCCTCTCATTTTAAATAAATTAAATTATTTAAAATGTCATCTCATTCTTAACTGTCAGCTCATTTTGGTAAATAATCTAAAAATTGATTATTTATTATTTCACAAAATTGACATTTGGAATTAATTTAATTCCAAATTGGTAACTTTCCTCCAGAAGTCAAGTGATTGGGAAGATAGTTGATCTTTCCAAATTTGATCTTCAGTCCAGTCTTTATCCTCTTCATTTTTTAAAATCTTTATTTTCAAATTAATTATCTCATTTATTCTCCACTGCCAATTCGATCTTCTTAGATGGCATCTTGACTGCTCGATTAATGATTTTTCCCTAACCCTAATTAGGGATTATCATATTTAATCTGGGCCTCTCATTTTAGGTCTTAGTCAGAAATTGATCTCACCCGTCCATTCAAAATGGCATTTTCTATAAAATGTCATTTTCCTCTCACTTTTCGATTACACACATACACATAGAGATTATTACACATGCACATAGATTACAATATTCTGGCATATTAATACTTAGATTAATTTGGCATTTTAGAGTCATTTTGTCATAGACATAGGCATAGGCATTTAGATTCAAATCCTTCAAAGCTTGTGTAGGTCTTCATCAAGTATTGCTCGCACGTCGAATCTGAGGGCAACACAAATTAGCAAGTTAGAAGGTACTATCAAGGTGAATCATGGAAACTCCTACGAACGACAGGTATAATTGTTCTTATTTTTAGTTTTCATTATTCTTGATAGATCTTTGGGTTTATTTTATATGCTTTATTGATTGATGAATCTAATCCAAAATTTACCCTCAGTTACATTAGTGAACCCAACATATTTTAACCCATTTTGAGAAATCTTGGAATAGGATTCTTTTGTTGTAGGTTTGGCATCATTTTGGATAAAGCCCTAGTTCCCAAAGATTCGACCATAACTTTCAAATGACTATGTATTTTCTCACAAAATGTTTTTTGCAGCTTGGGAACAACATCACGCACTTTCATTCCAAAAATCATAATTTTTGGATCTGTTTTTAATTTTTTATAATTTGTTTTCTATTTTTTATAAAAAATTAATTTTGAGAGAAAATTATCAAAATTTTCAGATATGTTTGCATTTCTGGAAAGCTCTCTAAATTTTAATAGGGGTCTATTTTTTATCGTTTAAATTTTGATGCAAAATTATTAGTCCAAAAATAGATCATTTAAAATTGCGGTTTAAAAAAGATTTGTGTATATCTCACTCACAGTTGCAGATATACTCACAAACAGTGAATTTTTCTGATTTACTTACATTTTTGGAAACCTCTTAAGATTTTAGATAGGCTTTATTCTCTATATTTTTCATTTTACTTTCAAAAAAATTTCTAAAAATCATATTTGTTGTGACTAGCTAACTCTCTAATAGTAGTGATCAATTATCTTGTTAGGGCTTGTTGTTTTTGCGCATGTGCAGAAAATAAACACTTCAAAGGACACATTGGATCAAGTGGACAAAAATGATGCATCTAACTATTTTTGTAGATCGATAGTCGAAGATCATTATGAAACTACTAATGTGTGGTCTTCCAGGTTCGAACGTCAAAGATTAAACAACAAAACAATGTGTTGTTTTTTTAGTATAATACACATTTCCTTTGGTGCAATTAAAACAAACTTGTCTTTCTACTATGTCTGAGTGTGTTTGCAAAATGGTAGGTGAGTATGCTCTCACCTTGTGAAAACTCAGTGATCAGAAAACCAGACCCATTTTTATTTGATTTTACCTTCTCAACTTAGTATATCAGAGTATCCTCTCCCCTTGCGCTTTCGGGTGATCCTAGGTGTAAGAGAAATGATTATTAACTCTAGAAATTAGGCTTGCCTGGGGATTTCATCACCCCAATGCAACTCAAACCAGCAACGGAGCTAAAGCCAAGCTACCGTTGACCGGTATATAAATGTGAATCTTAAGGGAAAACCTAAGATTACAAGTGTGGATGTGTCATCCGGACAGAGTAGTACTCCCTTAAACCCTATTGAGCTTAACCTCTTCAGGCTGGAGTGCCACCTAATTGGTGATTAATCTCTTGCCCCATGTATGGCCACTCGAACGGGGGTCCCAAACTAAACACCTTTGTGTACTAAGCCAAAAACCTTCTATTTGCTAGCGCAACACCGGTCAGTGTGAAGGCATCCACACTTTCGCAGTTTGTAGTAGAGGTGATCAATCTACCATGGGAGTTTCGTGGGGGTTGGAAGCTTGGTTGGCCTAAGAAGAGAGTGCATTGTAAGGGGGAGCCCGTGCAGCCAAGCTTCTAAATTCACACGCTATAGATATGCAGTTGGGGAAACCCACGTGGAATCTAGTGAATATTGTCCTAACCTAACCATAGGACTATACTTGTCTCATGTGTGCTTGCTTATAGTCAAAATATCATGCTTGCCAGTTTTTTTCTGGATACTAAAACAAACCAAACAACGGTCAAACATCTATAAACAACCAAGTCAAACATTGGACCTTTTCTGACCCATTTCACAACATGAACATGCAATCTTCCATGAACATGCCATCTTCATCACAAAAAAATTTTGAGCCATTAATAAAAAGAGACCAGAATGGACAAGTATATGTAGAAGACTTAGAAGCTACGGCGCAAAACCCTGATATAGCCTCCTTTGTAGAAAAATTAGTCTTACAAGACCCTCAAAGGTATCTAGCCATGCTTTTGGACCAAGGGGCTAAGTTACCACAAGGCTTTGACATAAATACTTTGCCACCTCCATCCGTCTACCCTCACCATCAATAGTCACTTGACATAAATCCTACCAATAATTCACAACAAACGTCCACTTATCACCCTTATCTTAACCTTGACAAGGGAAGCCAACTATCAACTAGTCCATTCCAAACCTCCACATCATATTTTGACCCTTCACCTATCAATTTCATCCAAGTCTACATGCCTTATCAACTATCTACCAACACATGTCACGTCCCCACATCATACCATATCGATTCAGCCCAAGTCTCCATGTCCCATTTTAGTCAACCTTACTCCAATCCAGTCCAAGTCCCTATCTCATATCCTATGTCATTACCAAGTAATATAGTCGAAGTCTCCATGTCACATCCTATGCTGCCACATCCTAATCCAGTCCAAGACTCTATGTCATATCCGGTCCAAGACTCCATGCGATATCCGGTCCAAGACTCCATATCATACCCGGTCCAAGTCTCCATGTCATACCCTAGTCCTTCACATACTAGTCTAGTCCAAGTCCCCATGTCCTATCCTAGTCTGTCATTCATTAATTCTTTTTAGGTCATCCCCTCACAAGCCACATCTAGTCATGAAAATTATGTCATTACTCAAAGTCAATTCCCATTTAATAAACTTGAGGATACATGTCAAAATGAAAGCCCAAAGCATGACCTTATAATGTCACCCTCATGTCAAGAACAAGGTAGTTCATCCCATGACCCTATCTTTCAGTCCATCCATGAAGTCCTTCAAGACAATCATGACATCCAAAACACACCTCTCCTTGAAAAATGACTCTATTTCTAACTATATCATCCATGACAACCCCATCTTTGACCAAGACCCCATCATTGACCAAGAATTCCAAATCCATGACAACCCCATCTTCAACCAAGACCCTACCATTGACCAAGAAGTCCAAAATGATCCACTCCTTGACCTTTACGCCATTCATGATCAAACACTTGACGACTCTATACAAGCCTCAACTATTGACACTTCCCATGATGAGACACTTGCCTCCATGGGACACATAGATGATATTCCTCCAAGATAAGAATCTTCCACTAGGGACATGCTTGCATATGATCAAGTTATAGCTAAAATCATGGGACTCTATGACACTAAACATAATGATGGCTTTGACATTGCCTTGGAAGCACCAACAGAATCATCTGAACCTGACATGTCACACGATCAGACCAAAGATATCGGTCAAGAATATGTCCAACATGACAATGAAGCTAAGACACTTTATCAACTAGGGTCATCTATCTTTGTAAGAGTAGGCTTTCTTGCAGATGAAAATATTACAAGTGATAGTATCTACATACCTAATGATGGGTTAGCATCTTGCTTTCAAAACAACAAATACCCCATCACAAATAGAATATGTCAAAGCATGCAATATCAAGGCAAAGGACTAGGCATACACAAGCAAGGCATTCTAGAACCAATACAGCTTTAGGCAAATTATAGACATCAAGGTCTTGGTTATTCCTCAGTTAGTAAATAAAATGATGTCAGTGGTACCTCCTCGATACTAGGGGCAATTTTTTCAGATGCAAACGTCAAAATGGATTCCATGAGAAATCCTTGTCATAAGATTGCTTCTAACACCTCATTCACCCACACCATGAACTGTCATTCCATCATAAATAAATCTTCCCTTTGGAACCAACAAAAACAAAACTCTTACAAGTCAAAAGATCAAAATCAAATGTCAAAGGCCATTGAATCAAACAAAAGGGCAAGTGGACAAATGAAATTAAAATGGATCACAAAGAAAAGTGGATCAAACAAAGACACCGAGTCAAATACAAAAGTCAATCACAATGTGGAGCCACAAGACAAGAGGACTACCACATACAACAAATGTCCACCTCCTTCAAAATGGTCATCAAGGAAGGCATTTAAAGGTGTTGGTTCCAAACACCATCCTTCCAAAATCCGTCATCCACCATCCCAAGTTTGGAAAATAAAAAGTCATTCATCCAAACATCCAAACAACCTTTCCACATCTACCATCATTCGTCATAACCCTACATCTCGCCTAAATTCCAATGATCCCACGTCACAAATCTGTCACATCTTGGCAGCAACTCTTTACCACAAGGACTCTCATGGCACTCTATTGTGATGTGCATATTTTGATAAGGCCAGCTCTAGTATCAGAAAGGATCACATTGACATCAATCAGTTGTATACAAGCGCTACGATCTTGACAAGACAACTCCTTCAACAAGGTCATTATTGGCATATCATGGCATCAGTCTCTACATCGGCACCATCAGTGGATTCATAATAGTTAGTGGTCATCTAAAACATCCAGGCTATCCACAAAATCAGAAATACAAAAAAATTGAAAAATGTAAAACATCGTCACCCTGATGAAAACCTGGAAAATAGGAATCTTGGTAACACCAAAAAAATCAAAAAGTCAAGAAAATAGTAAAGAGAAAAATTTCGTCCTACAATGAAAACCTAGCAAATAGGCACCTTGGATAAGTACCATGATGAAAACTTGGCAAACAAGCATCCTATGTAAAATAAATCGTCTATGTGGAATTTTATACTTGGGGGAAAGTCATCTCATTTCCCATGCCTTCCTCATGACATTGACGTCCACCTGAGCCCTATCATTTCCACACACTCTTCTCACTTACCTCGGTCTTGACATAAAACTGGCACATATAAATCATGCTTTGGGAAAAATCTTGACATGTTTATCCTTCGGTCATACACGATTCACGAAACGTCATGTCATTGCTTTCATAATCCTCATTATCCTTATGTGACATAGTCCTTGAAAATCAGATGAAAATTCCATTAGTCTCATGTCTCCCATCCTTTACCAAGGCCACCCCCTATCCTTTCATTCCTGTCACCTATCTTGGCTTTCCCTTGTCAAACGGTCTAAGGATAATCATCATCCCATCTTGTCCTAACCAAGTCATTCCAAATGGAATGAGTCTAATCCATACAAGCACATTATCCAAAATTTTACTTGACTGTGTTCCTGGCCTGACTGTGGACCTCCATACTTTTGTCACAATATCATCATCGTCCTCACGTTGTTTTAGGATGCGTCCTTCCCATGTCAAACAATGTTGTCATCACCTCTCAATTGGTATTCAGCTTGACTAGGGGCACAATCATGTCTGTCCTTGGATTCTCATGTGTATGCATCAGTCATATGCATTTTTCATGATCCTCTTAAACATCAAAATCCAAAAACATCATAAAATGTCCTAAAAAAAGACAAAAATATCATAAAATGTCCTGAAAAAAGATGAAAACATCATAAAAAGTCTTTAAAAAAGGACCAAAAACATTGCATAAAGTCCTGAAAAAACACAAAACATCCAAATCAATGTCAAAATCCTAAAAATGGAATCAAAGTCAGTCATGTCAGTCAGTCCATGTCATTGTCGAACTACATTGTCTCTGTGCATTTGCTACGTAGGCAAGGCCATCAGTCGATGAGTCCCTGAGACATTAGGTCAATCCTTTTAGGTTGGTCCAAATAAAATCATTCCATTTGTCAAAATCGTCACATTGGTCAATTAAGTCAGACATAGTCAAACTCAGACACAAGACAGTCATTCGAAACGTCAATGTCAAAATTGGTCAAAATCAGATGGCACAGTCCAATCAATCATACAGTCAACATCAATCAACTTGCCAAAACATATTAGTCAAAACAATGTCAATCTCGTCACTCTTTGGTCCTCTTCAAGATGTGTCCTTCTCAGATTTGGACCTCATCAAAATTTCATTTTCCTTTTTCAGGATGTGTCCTTCTTGACAATAGGCCCAGTCAAATTGTCAACACCGTCAAATTGGAAAAACTCTTAAATTGTTAAAACTGTCAAACCGACAAGAAATCAATCTTTGGCAAACAAACATTGGCAAACAAAATTAAATGGCTGTTAATTTTTTTTGGTCTATCTTGTCTTATATTTTGACTATTTTGTCTATTTTTGTCTTATCTTTTTACTATCTTTTCTTTTTGGTCATGTTACTAGCTACCTCGAGGATGTCCCATGAAGGATTTAGAGGTGTGATGACGTCTCCTGGCCTATTTTATTTTCTTTGATTGTTGTCTGTGGATTGTCTTGACAAAAAGACTGGGGCAACTTCACCCTTAGTATGAGTTAAGACATTTCTTGTCTGTGACTGTCTATTTTTCAAGTGGATTACCTTGCACACCTTGGCCTACGTCATATCATGGTGTTTTTTGTCCATTTGTGTCATTTTTACCGCCCAATGATGATTAAGAGCAATAAATATTAAAGTCCTATGGCAATTTTTTGAAGGATTTGGTCTACGAACTAACATGCATCTTCTTTAGTCTTGTCATCTCCTCTCACTCATCTTATATAGGTATTGCATCCATATCATCATCCATATCTTTTGCACTAGCATTTCTTTGTCTCTTCATATTCTAGTCTTCTCATCCATTTCGAGAGCACACACATGTTCTTAGAACCCATCTTTCCTCTTGAGGGGGCATACCATAACCCTCCTCGTTATTCTTCCTCATCTTATTTTGCAGTAGGGCATATTTTTGACTTATCTTCTTTGTCAAAATGCAACAAGCGACACTATGACAAAGAGGGGCAAAATGTAGACACCTAAAAATGACCTAGGCCTGCAAGCTCTATTTTAACCACTTTCATCCTAACATAATTATGACATTTAATTATGTCCTTGGTCCACATTCAACTATTGATTAAATAGTTCATAATTATTTAATTAATTCAAGTCTTTTTATTCTTCATGATTATTAAATAAATAAATCTTATTTATCTATTCAATACGTCATGAATTGTCTACATCTTCCCTAATTAAATAAATTTCTAAATTTATTTAATTACCCTTTCTGCATTTATTTATTCCTAATTATTAAATAAATAAGTTTTATTTATTTATTTAATATGTCACTAATTGCCATAATTAAATAAATTGATTAATTTATTTAATTAATCTTATCTGCTAAATTAAATAATTATTTCTAATTATTTAATTTCCAAATTTGATATTCCTCTTGTTTTAAATAAATTAAATTATTTAAAATGTCATCTCATTCTTAACTGTAAGCTCATTTTGGTAAATAATTTGAAAATTGATTATTTATTATTTCACAAAATTCACATTTGGAATAAATTTAATTCCAAATTGGTAACTTTCCTCTAGAAGTCAAGTGATCGGGCAGATAGTTTATCTTTCCAAATTTGATCTTCAGTCCAGTCTTTATCCTCTTCATTTTTGAAAATCTTTATTTTTGAATTAATTATCTCATTTATTCTCCACCGCTGATTCGATCTTCTTAGATGGCATCTTGACCGCTCGATTAATGATTTTGCTCTAACCCTAATTAGGGATTATCAGATTTAATCTGGGCCTCTCATTTTAGGTCTTAGTCAGAAATTGATCTCACCCATCCATTCAAAATGGCATTTTCTATAAAATGTCATTTTCCTCTCACTTTTCAATTACACACATACACATAGAGATTATTACACACACACATAGATTACAATATTCTGGCATATTAATACTTAGATTAATTTGGCATTTTAGAGTCATTTTTTCATAGACATAGGCATAGGCATTTAGATTGAAATCTTTCAAAGCTTGTGTAGGTCTTCGTCAAGGATTGCTCGTCGAATTTGAGGGCAACACAAATCAGCAAGTTAGAAGGTACTATCAAGGTGAATCATGGAAAATCCTATGAATGACAGGTATAATTGTTCTTATTTTTAGTTTTCATTGTTCTTGATAGATCTTTGGGTTTATTTTATATGATTTATTGATTGATGAATCTAATCCAAAATTTATCCTCAGTTAAAACAATTATCGTTAGGCTTAGAGTTAGGTTTTGGGTTAGAAATAGGTTAAATTTATGATATTATGGTTAGATTAAATTATTTTTTTTTAGGGTTTACTATTTAGGTAAGGATTAGGGATATGTTTATGGTTAGGGTTAAGGTTAAGATTAGGGTGTGAATTATGCTTATGCTTTTAGAGTTAAGAATAGGGTTAGGGTTAAAGTAGTAAAACTTATTACTGTCATTTACCCCTCAATCCTTTCATTAATAAATAATTTAAAAATACCAGTTCATAATTAAAAAAATAATTTTACTATTAAAGTGTAAATGTAATTCTTAATTATTATTATTTAAATATATATATATATATATATATGCCAATTAATAATATTCACCTTAGAAGATTATTATGTACAATTAAAAAATATAAAAAATGATAATAAATACATTGAAAATAATAATGTTGTAAATTATTTCTAAATTATATGAGAAAGTGTAAATGTAATTCTTAATTACATTATTATTTTAAATTAAAAATTTATTTTTATTTAATAATAAATTTATTTTATTTAATTTTTTAATTTTAAATTGTTTTAGATTTACACTTATTCTAAAAAGTCATAAACAACTATGTATTTAAGTTTCTATATTTTTGTAGAATAAAATATTTAATAAAGCCTTAAATTTGTAATATTTATTTAGAGATATATTTTGAATTTTTTAATATTTCATATATTTTAATTTAGAAACATATTTTTATGTGTAATATAAATTTAGGATAATTATTTTCTATGAGCTTTTCTAATTTTAAATACATTAATTTAGAAATTTCTAAGAACTATTGTTTTCCATTCCTTTATAATATTATTTGAATTCTATTATTAAAAAAATATCTTGCAATTACCTCGAAGAATATTTTTCTTTTTTTAATTTTTTTTTTTTTATAAAATTTTAATATATTAATTTAGAATTTTTTTTATATGTAATAATATATTTAGAATAATTCTCTTATAGCATGAAATTTGCACAACCCATGAGAAATTAGAGAGCTGATTTCTAGATTGACACACAATTTGAATCTACAAATTAGCTCTCTAATTATTTTATAGTTAATTTTTAAAATTTAAGAAAATTGTTTTCTTTTTGTATTAATTTAACATTTAAAAATATTTTGTGTGTTTTAAATAAATTAATTTAGAAACATATTCACTTTCTAGAACACATAAAAATAGGGGATCATCCATCAACATAGAAGAGAAAACCAACACACCACACATGCAGTTGCACACATTGACTTTCCACAATACATTAAAAACAAGGGTAACACGGATCAGTCAACATAGAAAAGAAAATACTAAGTGGTAAGAAAACTATTTGTTCCTTCATTAATGCAATTTTGAGTACAACTTATTAGGTATTTTACATTGACTAATTACCATACAAATTAGAAAAATCAATCATCCCTTGAATAACAATAGCATGTTGATGCAAAAAAATTCATAAAGAACTTGTCCACATGTATCATTTGTCTGAAGATAAACCTATCTTCAATCACTTGAATCCTTGGCCCTTAACGTACCTACAAATTTGAACCCCCTCTTTCTCCTACACCTTTTGGTGTAGGAGAAAGAGGGGATTCAAGTAAGAACATTTGCTATAGAAAGCCATTTTTGAGGAATTAGAAAAAATGTTAAAATATTTGTAAACATTAAAAATTAAGAATAGAGAATGAATAAATAATTATTTGTATCTTTGCCAATAAAATAACACAATACATAAAAAATGGTAACACATGAATGCAAAATTTGAAGTTGAAGTTGTTAGGGTGCAAAAAATAAATGTAGAACTTATGCATAAAAAATCAAAATTGGACACTTTAAGTATCTTGATTTTGTTTTTTGATATATAACTAGAGGAGAACTACTGTTGGATTTAAAACTGATTTATTTAGTTAAAATATAAACTTAACAGATATTACTATTATCATTTAATATTAATATTATAATTTATTACAAATATTAATATTATGATAATTGAAACTTTCTTCACAAAAGATTTAATATTATCATTTAATATATTATAAATATTATGATTATATTAATTTGGAAACTTTCTTCACATTTTTAATTCAAACTGTTTGATGTATACAACTACATGTCTTTTTTTTCATGTGCTCAGGTGCTATAGGGAATGTTGCCATTGTAGTGTTATGTCTCTTCGCCTAATTATTTCTTTTTTTGATATTTTTCTATTTATTATAATAAGATTAGATTGAGTTGATAGTTTAGGTTTCTAAACTTTTTTAATCAATATATCTTTATATATGTAGACACATAAAATTGGCGTAGGCTGCAAACTTTATTTTTCTCCATATTTCTTCTCAACATAATTAAAATATTTAATTATGTGTCCAAATTTGGCTATTAATTAAATAATTCTCAATTATTTAATTAATTCATATATTTTATTCCTCGTGGCTATTTTATTTATTTATTTAAATAAGTCACTAATTTCCTATGTCTCTCTATAATTAAATAAATTCCTAAATTTATTTAATTATCATTTGTCCACTATTTCCTCCTGATTATTTAAATAAATAAAATTTATTCATTTATTTAAATACATCATTAATTTATTATGTCCTCTTATAATTAAATAAATTTCTTTGATTTTTTTAGTTATTATCCACCTTGGCTTTTTCTAATTTTAAATAAAATCATTTATTTAAAATTGCCCACTTTCTATTTTCCCTCCAAGTAAATAATTCTAAATCATTATTTACTGTCACATGGTTCCACCACTTTTGAATTAAATTAATTTTTAATTCAAAAGGTCAACTCATCCTTTAAAATCAAATAATTTTAAATTATTATTTGATTCTCCAACAACCTCTTTTTCCATGTCCAATATCTCCTTGTCACATGCATTCTTGTCCATTGAAATCTTAGCCCTTCATTTCAAATTTTACCCTAATGCTTCCCTAACCCTAATTGTTGGTTGTCACATTTAATTTCAACCTTTGATCTTAGGGAATTTCTCTCATAACAATCTTTTCCATTCATCCAAAATTGACTTTTCAATAAAAAGGAAATGTCAACCTCATTTTTTTCACTTCACACTGCATACCTCTTGACTTCTGGCTGACATACTTAATACTTGCAATTTTTGAATACAGTGCAACTTTTGAATAGAATCCTTCAATATTTGCGTAGTTCATTGTCATAGGTCAATAGTTGCTCATGGATATCTGAGGGTAAACACTGCCTTGCAACAAATGGAGAAGGGAAATGAAGGTCAATCATGGAGGGCATGAAGGCTATTTGGTGACGATTTTCTTTGTGTTATGCATTTGTACTCCATTGTACTTCATTGTTTAGCTAGGGTTTTGTTTATGCATTTGTCATACGGACCAAGCAGTACTCCCCAAAACCCTATTGAGAATAACCTCTTTAGGCTAGAGTGCCTCCTAAATGAAGGTTAATCTTGTGCCCCATGTATGGCCACTTGAACAGGGGTCCCAAATTAAATACCATTGTGTAGTAGCCAAAAACCTTCTATTTTCTAGTGCAACACTGGTAAGTGTGAAGGCATCCACATCTTCATAGTCTTTAGTAGAGGTGATCAATCTACCATGGGAGTTTCATGGGGGTTGGAAGTTTGGTTTGCCTGAGAAGAGAGTGCATTGTAAAGGGGATCACGTGCAACCAAGCTTCTAAATTCACATGCTACTAATATGCGGTTGGGGAAACCCACGTGGAATCTAGCGGATATTGTCTTGGCTTAACCATAGGATTGTACTTGTTCTCTTTTGTGTTTGGTTACATTTAAAATATCATGTTTTCCAAGTGTTGGCTAGATACTAGAACAAAAAAACAACAATCACACATCTTGAAAAAAGAGTACACTTCAAACAATTTAGGTTTTTTTTAACCACCACATTAGATAAATTTGACTTTTTGCATTTTGCAATGCAATTGATACAACACATTCACTATTTCACAATGCATCTGCTCTACTAAATCGCATTTGCTACTTTGAACACCGCATTCACCTATCTTGCACCACATCTACTGTTTATAAACCCACATACAACATTTTAAGCCACATTTGCAAATTTGAAAAACTGCATTTGATATATTGCATGACATTTGCAGTCTATAGTGCCACATCTGATAATTGCAATGCATTTTCTACCTACAACGACACATTTTCCTGAATAGAATTTTAAACCCTATCATAGACCAGAATTCGAGTCCAAAAATTTTAGCTTGTTGCCAAACACATTTTTCTAAAAGTCTCTGTTAGAAACTAGAACTGAAATTGCTCAAAACATCCATCATTTGCATTCACTCACTTCCATTTTGACCATAGGTTTAAATTTCCAAATGTTAGTTGCATTCCCTAGCTGTCACAATCATCATTTATAGTATAAATTTGTCCTTAGGGGTCATCTTAGTAGACTTTGGATTAGGCTAACTCACCATACTTTGCAAAACCATTGTTTTCAAAAGTAGGTTATCTTGGGACTTAGTGATTACTACTCTTTTCAATAATTGTCCTTTTAGTGAGAACTTCCAATTCAACAGTCTAGTTAGGAAAGCTCACTTGTCATTTTGACCTTGTCACTTGGTCCCATTAGCACATCCTTTGATAACCAAAATTGAGACATAAGTTAAGCTTAGAGTGGTTAGGCAAACCTTTCTCCAAGTATTGTCCATCTTAGTCCTCATTTTGAACCTAGACTTTGCATAAATATTTTCCATCCTAGTCCTCATTTTGCACTTACTCTTCACTTTAATATTTTCCATCTTAGCCATCATTTTGAACCTAGACTTTGCATTAATCATCTCCTTATTCAAAATTTTGCACCTAGACTTTGCATTAATAGTGTCCATCCTAGTCCTCATTTGGCATTTTGACCTTGACAACCTTGTCATCTTGCATTAATCATTTCCTTAGGAAAACATCATTATCACCTTGCATTGACATCAGGACTCCAAAAATACAAAAAAATCAGTGTCATTTAACTTGTCATCTTAGTCTTCATTTTCCTTTCGCATTAGTCATTTTCTTTAGACAACATTGTCATATTGTATCCCTTATTGTCAAAAATCCAAAACCATAGTCTTGCATTGTTAGCCTTTATCCAAAAACTCCAAAAACATAGGCTAGTGTCATCCTTGCATTTAGTTTTCATTCTTATCATCCTCATTTGATAAATTCCCTTTTATGGTAATTGAGACTAGGCTTCAAAGAAAGAGAGGAAAAATGGAAAACTTTAGACAAGATTCCAATCCCAACATCAATAATAATTATGACACAAACCAATACTAGACTTTTTCTGACCCATTTCACAACATGAACACACAATATTCCATGAGCATGCCATCTTCATCACAAAACCTTTTTGAACCATTCATACAAAGAGACCGACATGGACACGTAAATGTAGAAGACTTAGAAGTTGCAGCACAAAATCTTGATGTAGCCTCCTTTGTGGAAGACTTAGTCCTACATGACTCTCAAACGTATTTAGCCATGCTCTTAGACCAAGGGGTTAAACTACCACATGGCTTTGACTTTAATACTTTGAGACCAACATCACCTACGTACCTTTCCTACTGACAACCCATCATCCCAAGTCCTCCATCCATCAACCCTCACTATCAAGAATCACTTAACAAAAATCCTACCATTAATCTCCAACACATGTTCAGTTATTACCCTTATCCTAACCTTGACAAGGGAAACCAACTATCCACTCGTCCATTACGAATCTCCATGTCATATTCTAGTCCTTCACCTATCAATCTTGTCCAAGTATACATGCCTTATCAACTATCTACCAACTCATGTCAAGTCTCCACATCATACCATATTGATCCCATCCAAGTATCCACATCCTATTTTATTCAACCTTACACCAATCCAGTGCAAGTCTCCATGTCCTATCCTAGTCCTTCACATACTAGTCTAGTCCAAGTCTCCATGTCCTATCCTAGTCCTTCATCCATTAATCCTTTCCAATTCAATCCCTCACAAGCCACATTTACTCATGAAAATTCTATCATTTTCCAAAGTCAAATCCCAATGTCTACAATTGAGGATACATGTCAAAACGGAAGTCCAAAGCATGACATCATAATGTCACCCTCATGTCAAGAACAAGGTATTCCATCCCATGACCCCATCTTTAAGTCCATCCAAGAAGTCCTTCAAGATAATCATGATATCCAAAATACACCTACCTTTGACAAAGACTCCAATCCCAATTATATCATCCATGAAAATCCCCTCTTCGACCAAGACACTACCATTGACCAAGAAGTCCAAAATGATCCACTCCTTGACCTTTACGCCATTCATGATCAAACACTTAATGACCATATTCAGGCCCCAACCATTGATGCTTTCCAAAATGGGACACTTGCCTACATGACACACATAGACGATCTTCCTCAAGAACAAGAATCTTCCATTATGGACATATTTGCAAATGATCAAGCCATAGCTGAATTTACTGGACTCTAGGACAATGACTATAAAGATAGTTTTGACATTGAATTGGAATTATCAATAGAATCATCTGAACTTGAAATGTCACAAAATTAGATCAAAGATATATCAACCAAAAAGATGTCCAACATGTCAATGAAGCTAAGACATCTTATCAGCTAGGATCATCCATCTTTATCAGTGTAGGATTTCTGACAGACAAAAATATTCCAAGTAACAGTGTCCACATACATCATGATGGGTTAGCATCTTGCTTTCAAAACAATAAGTAGCCCCTTGCAAATAGAATCTATCAAAGCATGCATTATCAAGGCAAAGTACTAGGAATACATGAGCAAGGCATTCAAGAACCAATACAACTTCAGGCAAATTATAGACATCAAGGTCTTGGCTATTCCTCAGACAACCAATCAAATGATGTCAGTGGAACCTCCTCGACACTGGGGGGCAACCTCATCATATACAAACATCAAAATGGAGTCCATGAGTGATCCTTGTCATAAGGTTGCTACCAACACCCCCTCCAACCACACCATAAACTATCATTCCATCATAAATAAACCTTCCTCATGGAACCAACAAAAACAAAAGTCATACAAATCAAAAGATCAAAATCAAATGTCAAAGGCCATTGAATCAAACAAAAAGACAAGTGGAAAAATGAAATTAAAATGGATCCCAAAGAAAGATGGATCAAACAAAGCAAGCATTCAAATACAAAAGTAAATCAAAAAGTGGAGCCACAAGACAAGAGGACTTCCACATATAAAAAATATCCACTTCCTTCAAACTAGTCATCAAGCAAGGTATCTAAAGGTGTTGGTTCCAAACGCCATCCCTCCAAAAAATTTCATCCACCATACCACATTTTGAAAATAAAAAGTGATTCATCCAAATTTCCAAGCAACATTTCCATGTCTACCATCATCCATCATAATCCTACATCTTGCCTAAAGTCCAAAGATCCCATGTCCCAAATCTGTCACATCATGGCAGCAACTCTTTACCACAAGGAATGTCATGGCACTCTATTGGGATGTGTGTATTCTGATAAGGCCAACTCTAGTATTAGAAAGGATTACAATGACATCGATCAGTTGTATGCAAGTGCTATGATCTTGACAAGACAACTCCTTCAGTAAGGTCACTATTGGAATATCATGGCACCAGTCTCTACATCGGAACTATTAGTAGCTTCAAAACAATTAGTGGTCAGTTAAGGCATCAAGGTCATCCTAAAATATCAAAATTAAAAAAATTGAAAAAACATAAAAAATTGTCACCCTGATGAAAACCTAGAAAACAAGCGTCTTGGTGACACCAAAAAATTCAAAAAGTCACGTAAATATTAAAGAGAAATATTTCATCCAATTGTGAAAACCTGGAAAACAGGAAACCTGGATAAGTACCATGATGAAAACCTAGCAAATAGGCATCATGTGTAAAATAAATCGTCTATGTGGAATTTTACACTTGGGGGCAAGTCGTCTTATCTCTTATACCTTGCTCTTGACATTGGCATCTGACCATTTAATCCATATCATTTCCATTCACTTTCCCACCTACCTTGGTCTTGACATAACAACATCGAAACATCAATCATGCTTTAGGAAAACTCTTGACATGTCTATCCTTTGTTCATACACTATTCTGGAAATGTCATGTCATTACTTTCAAAACCTCATTATCCTTATGCGACATAGTCCTTGAAAATCATATGAAAATTCCTTTAGTCTCATGTCTCCCACCCTTTACCAAGGCCACCTCTCATCCTTTCATGTCTGTCACCTATTTTGGCTTTCCCTTGTCAAACAGTCTACTTGGATACTCCATCATCCCTTTTAGTCCTAACCAATTCATTCCAAATGCAATGAGTCTAATTCATACAAGCACGTTATCCAAAACATTACTTGACTTTGTTCCTAGCCCAGCTGCAGACCTCAATACTTTCATCACAATATCATCATTCTCATGTTTCAGGATGCGTCCTTTCCACGTCAAACAATGTTGTCATCACCTACCAATTGGTATTCAGCTTGAGTAGGGGAACAATCATGTTTTTCCTTGGATTCTCATGTGTAGGCATTAGTCACACGCATTTTTCATGATCCTCTTAAACCATTCAAAAAGACAAAAACATCATAAAATTTTCTGAAAAAAGACAAAAACATCATAAAATGTCTTGAAGAAAGCCCTAAAAATTAAAAAAACATCTTGAAGAAAAACCTCAAAAAACAAAAAATGTCTTGAAGAAACCTTGACAAAAAAATCATAAAACGAAAAAAGTCCAAAAAAAATCATAAAATGACAAAAATCCAAAAAAATCAAAAACATATCAAAAACATAAAAAACATCCAAATCAATGTCACAATCCCAAAAACATAGTCAAAGTTTGTCAAATAAGTCAGTCTATGTCATTGTCGAACTATGTTGTCTATGCACCTTTGCTACATAGGAAAGACTCATCTTTGAGTCCTCAAGACATTAGGTTAGTCCTTTTAGGTTTGTCCAAATTAAATCATGGCATTTGTCACAATCATCGCATTGGTCAAATGAGTAGACATAGTCAAACTCAGACACAAGATAGTCATTCGAACGTCAACATTCCAATCATGACCCAATAGATAACATAGTCCAATCAATCTTACAGTCAACATCAGTCAACTTTCCAAAACATATTAGTCAAAACAATGTCAATCTCGTCACTCTTTGGTCCTCTTCAAGATGTTTCCTTCTTGGAGTTAGACCTCGTCAAAATCTCCTTTTCCTTTTTCAGGATGTGTCCTTCCTGACAATAGTCCCCGTCAAACTGTCAACACCATTGAATTGGAAAAACTCTTAAACTCTCAAAACTGTCAAACCGTCAAGAAATCAATCTTTGGAAAACAAACATTGGCAAAAAAAATTAAATGGTTGTTAATCTTTCTGGTCTATCTTGTCTTATCTTTTGACTATTTTGTCTATTTTTGTCTTATCTTTTATTGTCTTATCTTTTTGGTCATGTTACTAGCCAGCTCGAGGATGTCCCATGAAGGATTTAGATGTGTGATGACATCTCCTGACCTATTTTATTTTCTTTGACTATTGTCTATGGATTTCTTGACAAAAATATTGGGGCAACATGACCCTTAGTATGAGTTAGGACATTCCTTGTCTGTGACTATCTGTTTTTCAAGTGGATGACCTTGCACACCTTCGTTTGTGTCATACCATGGTGTTTGTTGTCCATTTGTGCCATCTTACTGCCCAATGATGATCCGAGCAACATATATTAGTTCTTTGGAAAGTGTTGAAGGATTCTTTCACATCCCACCCTTCTCTGTTTCCCCTCTAACATTTCATCTAGTTTGCATCTTCATCATCCATATCTTTTGCACTAACATTTCTTTGTCTCTTCATCAATTTTAAGAGCACACCCGTGTTCTTGGAACCTGTCTATCCTCTCAAAGGGGCATACCGCTACCCCCTCTTGATTCTTCCCTATCGTATTTTGCACTGGGGCATATTCTTGACTTATTTTCTTTGTCACAATGCAACAAGTTGCATTGTATCAAAGAGGGCAAAATGTAGACACATAAAATGACCTACGCCTGCAAGCTCTATTTTTCACCTTTTCTTCCTAGCATAATTATGGCATTTTAATTATTTCCTTGGTCCACTTTCGACTATTAATTAAATAATTCATAATTATTTAATTAATTCATGTCTTTTTATTCTTCATGATTATTAAATAAATAAATTTTATGTATTTATTCAATACATCACTAATTGTCTAAATTCTCATAATTAAATAAATTTATTAATTTATTTGATTATCTTTATTCATTATGTCTTCCTGATTATTAAATAAATGATTTTAGAAATCTTTATCCTTTTTGGCTAATCTTTATCCTCTTGTCACATTTATTTTCAATCGTCGATTTGATTTTCTCAAATTGTATCTTGGCCACTCATTTTAGATTTTGTCCTAACCCTAATTATGGGTTGTCACATGCAATATTGAGCTCTCATTTTAGGCTTTCATGAAATTTCAATCTCAGTCATCCGTCCAAAATTGTATTTTTATAAAATGCCAATTTTTCTCTCATTTTGGACATTACTTACACTTACAACTTCTTGATATTTCATTTTGGCATAATTGTTGAATCTTAGGCAATCTTACATTCTTTTCATAGGCTTTATTTTGGCATATTTTAGACACTAGTTCAATATTTATCATTTGCATGATAGAATTATATAGTCAATTTAAATCCTTCAAAATCTTGCTTAGGACTGTCATTGTCTTTGTCATTAAATTGCTTGTACGTTGAATTTGAGGGCAACACATCTTTCTAGCAAGTTAGAAGGTGTAATGGAGATCAAATATGAAGATTGAAGACACTTGGTGAGCTTGTTCTGTTTTGTGTTTTTTCATTTATTTTCCTTTGCACATCATTACTTTCTTTGGGGTTTTATGTTTATGATCTAATCATCTAACCTTAGGAAAATTCCCATTGATACACTTGGAAATCATTGGAGATCAAGTTGCAAGGTTACTCAAGTCTTCTCTTCATTCAAAAAGTCAAAATATCACCTAAAAGACACTTTCAGGCCCAAAAATTATAGTTTAAGAAGCGAACACCTATAGGAAATTGAAGTGCAGACCTAGAGCATCCATTTCCACTTTTGAATTTTTAGAGATTCAGAAGTGGACTAAATCACCACCTTGGGAAAATTAGTCCCATTGGACCTAATTTTCATTGATTTTTGTAGATCCGGATACCCATTTGGCAGAAATTGGTTTTTGGGTAGTTTTTCTAGAACTGGGAGTAAGTCACCCAGACTAGCCCAAGTATGCTGCTAGGCTTAAAAATCACTATTTCCAAAATTTTAGAGTTGCTTCAGGTCTGTAACACACTTCTAGGTGCACACAATTTTTTCATAGACTTCTATCTAGTTTTGCTTGCATTTTAGGTCATTTATCACATGTTTGCATATCATAATGTGTTTTCCAACACTTTACATTTTCATATTTTTCCATCAAAAAATCATTTCATTTTCAGATCAAGGCATTGGATCATCCTAATTAGACACAATACATTCCTATTCACATTAATATTGTGTGTATACATTAGCATTTTGGCCCATCTCTCTCCTTTTAGGTGAAAACCCCTAAAAGAGTTAGAGAGCATTAAGGTGCCAAAATCATTGTTTAAATTTTGGTGAAACTAACTTTTGAATACTTTTCATTTCTGATTTAGATTCCTTTGTCACATATCTAGCTTGCATTGACCTTTCATTAGGATTTACATGGATTTGCATGTTAGGTTTCAAGTCTTGCTTTCATAAAAAGTGCATTTAGGTTGCATTTTTTACATCTAAAATAATTATTTTTTTTTGCAAATTTGCATTTTTATCTTAGCTTTGCATCATATCACATCAAAAACATCAAAATCCATTGAAAATTTTAGGAAATTTTGAAAAAAACCCTAATTAGGACTAATTCGCCACTCTGGGCGACTTAGTCTCAGTCCTAATTTTTTACTAACTCATAAAGCATCAGAAACCTCATTTATGTGCTTCCTAAGCCTCGTAGTATCATATACTATAAGTCTAGAAATTTTTAGGAACATTTTTTTATGCATCTAGGTCAAAAACATCATTTAAGCATAGTCATTTTTGAAATCATTTCAATTACGAGCATTTTTGCATCTTATATAATTGAAAATATCTAAAATTTTGCATTTGCATCTTAGGACTACTTTTTATAGCACAGAGACTGTCACAATCCATCAACAAAATTTGAAAAAGCTCAAAAACATCCCTACTAGGACTAAGTTGCCACCTTGGGCGAATTAGTCCATGTTCACCCCTGAAATAACATTTTACAGAGCTGAAAACCTTGTTTTAAAGCTTCTGTTTGGTGCCATTACCTATCTATATCAATTGGTTGAGTTTCTATAACATGCATTTCATCAAATATAGCATAAAATAGCTCATTTCATGCACTATTTCATTTCACATTTACATCTCCCACATTTCTTTTTCAAATTATTGCATACTGTAATCGGTAGCTGACTTTGTTTTGCATCTGAAAATTACATATAAATCATTGCATTACACTTTATTTCTTTAAATTGTAGAACATGTTCTTTAGATGTGCCTTTGATTTTATTAAACATGGATTTTATAAGCATAACATCCCCTCTTATGCATTTGATTTTGATTACAACAATGAGGAACATGTTAGTCTTGACCACATCATTACATTACCCATTGGTGTGAATGGAAGTGTAGACAATCATCACACACATACTTTTTATTCTCTCAATACCTCTCCTATTAGTGATAAAGGTATCTTGGTGAAGGAAGTTACAAGTCTTGAGGTTCTTGATTGTCCATCTCCTTATTTCCCTTTGGAAGATGTTAGACAACTAGAACATGAGATCATAGAAACATTCTTAAACATCACCTTACCTAGTCTCCATAACCATGACTATCATACTTGTTTGCTCTATTAGTACTTTGGAAAAATATTGAAGGTTTCTTTCTCATCCTACCATTCATCTTTTCCACTCTAACAGTTCTTCTAGTTTACATCTTCATCATCCTTATCTATTTTTCCCCTATACTTTTTCCCTTCATCTTCTAGTCTCCTCGTCCATTTCAAGAGCACACTCATCTTCTCTGAACCCATCTATCCTCTCGAGGGGGCATATCGCTACCGCTTCGTCATTCTTCCTCATTATATTTTTCATTGGGGCATAATTTTTACTTTTTTTCTTTGTCACAACGCGAGAAACTCCATTATGACAAAGAGGGGAAAAATGTCAACACATAAAATTGACCATGCCTGAAAACTTTATTTTTCTCCATATTTCTTCTCAACATAATTAAACTATATAATTATGTCCTATCTAGTCCAAATTTGACCTTTAATTAAATAATTCTCAATTATTTAATTAATTCATATCTTTTATTCCTCTTGACTATTTAAATAAATAAATTACATTTATTTAAATACGTCACTAATTTCCCATGTCTTTGTATAATTAAATAAATTCCTAAATTTATTTAATTATCATTTGTCCACTATTTCCTCTTAATTATTTAAATAAATAAACTTTATTCATTTATTTAAATACATCATTATTATTTGATTCTCCAACAACCTCTTTTTCTATGCCCAATATCTCCTTGTCACATGCATTCTTGTCCATTGATTTGATTTTCTCAACCCTTCATTTAAAATTTTACCCTAATCCTACCCTAATCCTAATTTTTGGTTGTCACATTTAATTTCAACCTTTGATCTAGGGAATTTCTCAAATAACAATCCTAGCCATTCATCCAAAATTGACTTTTCTATAAAAAGGAAATGTCAACCTCATTTTGTCACTTCACACTTCATACCTCTTGACTTCTGGTTGACATACTTCATATTTGCAATTTTTGAGTACATTGCAACTTTTGAATATAATCCTTCAATATTTGCTTAGGTCATTGTCATAGGTCAATAGTTGCTCATGAAAACCTTAGGTAAAACACCACCTTGCAACAAATGGTGAAGGGAAATGAAGATCAATCATGGAGGGAATGAAGGTTGTTTGGTGAATCTTTTCTTTGTTTTATGTATTTTTACTCTATTGTACTTCATTGTTTAGCTAGGGTTTTGTTTATGCATTTATTTTCATGCTAACCTAAAATTTTTTCTTAGTGACATTGGTGAACCTGATACCAAAAACACACTTTGTGCAGATTTTTGTATGGTTTTTGTCATTTTTGCAGGTACATGTATGAATCGCAGCAAATAAAAACTTTCTGAGCTGCATTTGATGCATTGTGATGCATTTTCCTTAAGGAATGACAAATTCACAGTGTCGAGCCGCATCTGATAGCCCGAACTAGGCATTCACTCTATTGCAATGCATCTGTTGGCTTGAGTGACACATCTACTATTGCAACACATCTTACAGACAGAACGACTCATTTTCCTGGTAAAGGTTTGCTTTCATTTTATTTTTTATAGTATTTTCCAAATTTCTCTTTTTAGTTTAGTAGATTAGGGATTTTTGGGTTACTGGTCTATTGTTTACAGCATCTGACAGGTTGGAAGGAGATGCTAACTTTTGTTTGTTGATGATTTAATAACACTTTTTCAATCCTAAAGCAACAAACAAACAAATTACAACTTGCATTCACATTTCATGGTTTAAAATGAACATGCATATTCACTAATGGAATTAAAATGAACAAAAGTTGCATTGAAACTCATCAAGGCTAAAAATTACATGCATTCTCACAACATTGGCTTAAAATGAACTTTTTCTTGTCGCATAATAAGCTTGGGGTAAAATGAAGGTGTTTTTGAAGTGTCTTGTTGTTTAGTGATAGCTCCTTGGTGTGTATGTGATTCTCTTGCACCTTGTATGATCCTAAGAAAAAAAAAACTTAAGGGTTATTACTTGGCCACCCACATATTTTGATTTGGGCTTTAAAAATGAACAATCTTGTGAGTATGGAATGAAAAATTTGTGTATGCACTCTCCTCATGCCTTAGTGTAGTCTTGGATGATCAAAAAAAAAAATTCATTTTTCTTTTGTTTACCTTTTAGAGGGGCTTCCTTAGTGGGAAAAAGTACTCACCCTAAGGGAATGACCCAACTGGTGATGAGCTAAAGCCAAGCTACTCCCGACTGGTATAAAAATTTGAATGTTGTGGTAAAGTCTCAGCATTATAGGTGCGGATGTCTCACACAGAAAAGTGATTCCCTTAGTACCCACGTGGTGCGTGAAAACCTGTAGAGTGTAACCTCTGTAGGACTGGGAGTCCTCCTTATCAGAGCTAATCTTGCCTCACATGTGGCCACCTAAATGGGTGCCCTTACAAAACACCTTTTGTGTAGTTTCCAAAATATCTTTCTATTTACTAGTGCAACAATGGTTTTTGCCAAGCCATCCCATGTTCTCCCAGTTCTTAGTAGAGGTGAAGAGTTTTTCATAGTAGAGTCATGATAACTCGAAGCTTGGTTGACTAGAGAAGTGAGTGTCGTGGAGGGGAGCTAGTGTGGCCAAGCTTCTAATTCACCCGCTAAGAATAAGTGTGGCTAGAGAAATCCAACTTGGAATCCAGTGAATATAGTCCTTGCCATCCCTAGGATTTGTGCTTGTCTTAATTGTGCTTATTTTCAACATTCAAAGATAAAACCAAGTGTTTTACAAGTGTTTTCAAAATCAATGAACACATAAAAATCCTTCACAAATTTGGAAAAACACAGTAAAACTAATTTTTTTTTTTTAAATATGCCAAAATTGCAAGAAAACCAGACTTTATCCACTCTGCAATGCATCTGAGACTTTGTGCAACGCATTTGACCTTCTATACCGCATTTGACAAATAGAAAAACACATTTTCCTGTATTTCAACACATTTTCCACATCAAACAATGCATTTGATATTCTGAACCGCATTTGTTGTCTAAAACCACAGATCTATTGAAACTGCAATGCATTTGAAACTATGTAATGCATTTAATACCTAAAACGACACATTTTCTAGTCATTTAGGAAAACCATTGTCACTATCTAAATCTAAAACCTAACATTTTCAATGTATTTCTAGACATCTTTTCTCAGTGGTCTCTATTCAAAACTAGAAAAATAATTGCTCAAATCATCCATCCTTGCACTTTTAGTTTGCATTTAGTTTACCATAGGGCCCACCATTGAAAAAATTCTAGTTGCATCCTAGGATCTACAATTATTTTAAACATAGACAAACTCTTAGGTATTCATTTTGCAGACTTTAGAATCTTCATATCATCAACCACCATTTCTTTTATTCACCTTGACATGCTTGCTCGTCAAGTTGAATACTAGTTACTCCATAATGGTCAGTACCAACAAACCATAGACTTCAAAAGATAATTCATACAATCCAAATTCCAATTCCCTTCCTACCAACAATCCATAAATCCTAGTCATTCAACTATCTACCCTCACTATCAAGACTCACTTAATACAAGCCATACCATTTATACACAACAAACATTGATTTATCACCCTTATCCTAACCTTGACAAGGGAACCCAAATTTCTACTAATCCTTTCCAAGCCTCCACGTCCTTCTAGTCCATTATTAATCAATCCATTCCAGGTCTCCACATCCTATCCTCATTCTTCATCCACTAATCCTTTCCAAGCCACCCCATCCCAACATACATTTAGTCATACAAATTCTATCCTTGTCTAAAGTCACTTTCCATTGCCTAAATTTGAGGATATATGTCAAGATGAAAACCCAAGGCATGACATCATAACTTCACCTTCATGTCAAGATCAAAGTAGTCCATCCCATGACCCCATACTTAAATCCATTCAAGAAGTCCTTCTAGATAATCATAGCATCCAAAATACACCTATCCTTTACAAAGATTTCATTCCTAATCATGTCATCCAAGACAATCCCATCTTTGACCAAGATACTACCAATGATCAAGAAACACAAAACAATTCGCTCATCGACCTTTATGCCATTCATGATCAAACATATGAGGCTAATATTACCCAAACTCTGAACATCATTATTTCCCAAAATGATACACTTTCCTCCACGGGACACATAGATGATCTCCCTCTAGAACAAGAGTCTTCTACTCTATACTTATTTGCAAATGATCATGCTATAGCTAAATTTGGTAGACTCTATGACAATGACCATAAAGATGGTTTCGATATCAACTTGGAAGCACCAATAGAATCATCTAAATCTAACATCTCACAAAAAAAGACTAAGGATATCAATCATAAATATATACCCCATGTCAACAAAGCGACAACATCTTATCAACTAGGATCATCTATTTTTGTTAGAGCAGGCTTTCTTGCAGATGAGAAAATATTGAGTAATTATCTCCACATACACAATGATGGAATTGCATCTTGCTTCCAAAATGACAAATACCCCATTGCAAAGAGAATATGTCAAAGCATGTAGTATCAAGGAAGAGAACTAGGAATACATGAGCAAGGCATTCAAGAATCAATCCAATTTTATTCCTAGACATCAAGGTCTTGGCTATTCCTTAGTTGGAGAATCTAATGATGTTAGTGGTAGCTACTCAATAATGGGGGAAAATTTATCTGATACAAACATTAAAATAGGGGCCATGAGTAATCCTTCTCATAAGGTTGTTGCCAATACTCCTTCCATCCACACCATAAACCATCATTCTAGCATGAATAAACCTTCCATTTGGAACCAACAAAAACAAAAGTCTTACAAATTAAAAGTACAAAATCAAATGTCAAAGGCCATTAAATCAAACAAAAATCCAAGTGGACAAATGAATTTAAAATGGATCCAAAAAAAAAAAGATCAAGCAAAGAAAATATTCCAAATTCAAAAGTCAATCAAAATGTGGAGCCACAAGAAAATAGGACACCCACATATAATAAATGTCCACCTCCTTCAAAATGTTCATCAAGGCAGGCATATAAAATTGTTGGTTCCAAACGCTATCTTAATCAAAATTCCAAACTCCCCCATCCAACATTCCAAGCTTGGAAAATAAAAAGTGACTCATCCAACTATCCAAACAACCCTTCCACATATACCATCATCCATCGTAATCCTACATCACGCCTAAAGTCTAAAATGTTGGTGTAATTAATTATTTAATTACACTTTATTAAATTTACTTAGGAAATAATTAGTTTACTTAATTAATAAGTAAGCTTTATTTAGTTGAGCTAATGTTAGTTCAAAATTAGGTTTTACCTTTAGGGTTATCCATACATTGCTTTTATAAAGCAATTCATCCCTTGTATTTTCTCAATTCCTGAATATTATTCATTTGCACATCTTCATGCAAATTTCTCTTGCTTTTTCTATTTTTCTCTTGTGGAAGTTATTTTCTAGTTTGCATGTCCGATCTTGTTTTCTAACATGGTATCAGAGCCTTGATTTGTAACCCCTTCTCAGTTTTTGGAGGAATGCATTGCAGAGCACGTTTGGGGTTCCTTGAGGGTTTCATGCCTTGAGCTTATTTATGAAGCATTTTGGATCAGATCGGGCATCTCCATTGGATTCAGAGTGCTGAAAAAATTTAGGATTGGCTTTTGTTTCATTGATTTTCATCATCGTTTTCTAGATTAGCAAGGGTTTCAAATCTGGTGATTTTTTTGCAAGATCTGGGGGTTGCAAATTTTTAAGGGAATTTTGGGCATAAATGGAGGTCACGATTGCATTCGTAGTGGCCAAAACCCATAGGAAAGCCTATCATTTGGTTGATTTTGGAGTAGTTGATTCAAGAGGGAAATTTTTTTGCCAAGGAAGCCATATAGCCTCCCCAACACGTAGGTCAAGGCAAAAAAATAAAAAAAATAAAAAAATATATAAAAAACACCTTTTAAAAATCACTACTCATTTTAAACCAGGCATCACCCAGTGGCCACCGAGCGGCCACCAGGCGGGCACCCACCTACCACCGCCTTGCTCCACCATCGGCCCTTTGTCAGCCCCCGTGGGCTCCTCTAGTGCCCGCCACCAGTTACATGGAAGACTAGGCTCTAAGTACCTAGCCCCCGACTCCACCGCTTCACCCGTAGGTCACGTGGGTGACTAGTGGCTCTACCCCAGCCCCCTACCTACCAACCCCTTGGTCATGCACAGGACCAGGGGCTGATTTTTTTTAGCCCCCTGGGCTACCTGTAGGCCAAATTGGCCCTTTTGCAATAATGTTCACTAAATCAGGCGTAACTTTTGCATACGGTGTCAGTTTTTCACAAAAGAGATACCATTGGAAAGCTGGTTTCGAGTCTGATCTAGTGGTGAAGGTATTTTTTTAGATTATGCTCTAGGTTTATTTTATAGGCCTCTGAAGTCAGATGAAATATTTTTCACTTTGGAGGGCATATCTTTTGCATCGATTATCCATTTTTCATGATTCAAGTGGCACCGAAAAGCTGATTCAGTCCTCTACATAGATATGAGGTTATTTTTAATCATGGAGGTAGATTTGAACATTGATTTTTGCATGCACTCTTTCTTGTTTTCATGTAGTAGGTTTGTATTTTCTCTTTGATTTATGTTTTTTTTTCATTTTCTCCTTTTACAATCATGGGGTATTGTAATAAATGAACTTATATAAAGTTCCATCAGGGGGGTTTCTTGCATAATAATTTGATTAGAGTGTAGTTGCATTGCATGCACTTTGATCTCATCTTCATATTGATGACAACTCACATGAGTTGTATATTTATTCTATAGTTTCTTTTGGCCACATCTTGCTCATAGCTTGACACATTTTGGTTCGCATCGGTTCACATATCAGATTCAAAAACCTATGGTTAATGATCCTGAATCGTATCAGATTCACATCGGATCACATCTCAGTTTGAGGGCCATTCATTTTATGGTTAATGTTTTAGAATCTTCATAGTACTTGTCCCTATGGATCAATTTTAGTCACAATTTAGCATTGACATCAAGATACATATAGCTTCTATATTATTTCATCAAATCATTCTTTCTTATGGGGGGCATCATTTTTTCATCTACTGTCGCTTCATAGATTCCAAGGTTGTTCTATTTTGTGAGTTTTCCAATGTTCCTTGGCATCGTGTCTGCTATTGCATTATCATGATTCTGCTTGAGTCCTTCAGTGAATCTCATGTGGTTTCTTGTAAATAGAGGTATCTTTCCTTGCTTGCTAGATTTTGGATTTTAGTGTTACTCCACCAGTGTTCTTCCAGTGTTTCTTTGCAATAGGTCATCTCATTGAGGGGGGGTTCTGTCCAACTAGTTTTTCTCCTCTTTCCATTCATTACATTTATACATGGGTACCTAACATGTCCTTGTAGCCGAGACCCATTCATGCATTCATCCTAGCATTAGGTGCATGCTTTTTTAGTCTCCCTAAGTTGCACTTAAGTGGGGTGTTGGTGTAATTAATTATTTAATTACACTTTATTAAGTTTACTTAGGTAATAATTAGTTTACTTAATTAATAAGTAAGCTTTATTTAGTTGAGCTAATTTAGTTCAAAATTAGGTTTTACCTTTAGGGTTATGCATACATTTCCTTTATAAAGCAATTCATCACTTGTATTTTCTCAATTCTTGAATATTATTCATTTGCACATCTTCATGCAAATTGCTCTATTTTTTGTTTTTCTCTTGTGGAAGGTATTTTCTGGTTTGCATGTCTGATCTTGGTTTCTAACATAAAACACATACCTCAAAAATCCATCGCATCTTGGCAGCAACTCTTTATTATAAGGAATCTCATGGCACTCTATCGCAATGTGTGTATTTTGATAAGGACAACTCTAAGGATCACGATGACATCAATCAGTTGTATGCAAGCGCTATGATCCTGACAATGCAACTGCTTCATAAAGGTCATTATTGGCATATCATGGCACGAGTCTCTACATCAAAACCCTCTATGGATTTAGAAAATTTAGTGATCACCTAAAATATCAAGGCCATCTAGAAATATCAAAAATACAAAATAAAATAAAATTGAAAAATCAAAAGAGTCAAGAAAATAGTAAAGAGAAAATTTTTGTCCAATAGTGAAAGCCATTTTTATGGTGCTTTGGATAGGTACCATGATGAAAACTTGGCAAACAGGCATCATGTGTAAGAGTAATTACCTATGTGGACTTTTACACTTAGGGGCAAGTCGTCTCATCTCCCAAAAATTCCTCATGACATTTCCATCTATCCATGTAAGCCATGGCATGTCCATTCGTTTTTCCCACCTACTTTTATCTTGATAAGGACTTGGGTATAAACATAAATCATGCTTTGGAAAAATCTTGACATGTCTATCCTTTAGTCATACACTATCCATGAAATATCATTTCCTTCATAGCATTATCCAAACCCATAACTCAAAGAACACATAATTATTCATATGCGACATAGTCCTTGGAGATCATGTGCTAATTCTACCATCCAATAATCCTCTTGTCTCCTATCCTTTACCAAAATCAATCCATTACCTTTGCATACCTATTGCTGGAACTTCATTTTCCCTTGTCATTGATTTAAGGATTCTAATCCACTTATCCAACATCATTCCATCATCCCATTTAGTTCTGAAAAAGAAGTCATTCCAAATGCAACAAGTCTAATCCATGCAATCTTGCTATGCATCTGAGCATGTCGTCCAACACATTCCTTGGCTTTGTTTCTATACCTGTTGCAAACCTTGGTCCTTTAGTCACAATATCATCATCCTCATGTTGAATTAGGATGTGTCCTTCCCACGTCAAACAACGTCATCATCATCATCATCATCACTTATCAATTGGTATTCAACATGACTAGGGGCTAAATCATATTTTTCTTTATATTCTTGTGTGTAAGCATCATTCACATGCATTTGTCTCGATCCTATCAAAACATTTCAAAAAGATGAAAAAATCAAAACATTTCAAAAAAGATAAAAAAAAATCAAAACTTTTCAAAAAGACAAAAAATTTAAAACATCTGAAAAAGACAAAAAAAATCAAACATGTTAGGGTATGTGCAGGATCATGATGGGCCAAAAAGTGGTGATATGATGGGTATGTGTAGGGTATGTGGCTGGTCAACGACTTTTACCCAAAATTGATAAAACAAAAGGATTTTAAAGGAGATTCTTAGATTTCCACCAATATAAATTATGCTTTACTTTGAATTTAATAAATAATTATTATTCATTTTCTATTTGAATTATGACTAAAGTCATGATTGATAAGTTGATTGAAAAACATCTATAGCTTTCAAACGGTATCACATTTTTTAAATCCATAACATGTGTCACATTCTATGCTTTGCATACTATAGGATTAAAAAGAAAGTATTTCGTGAAGTTTTGACCAAGTTAAGGTGGTCAGACATACGAGTTTTTATATATTTTAAAAGTTGTAATAAAAATCATAATTAATTATTTACTTGGAAAAAAATTAGAAAAAATATGCATAACATTCGTACATGATTCCTCTACTTATATCTAAAATCTCATAAAAAAATATTATCATTTTATTGTGGTTAGGTGGTCAAACAGGACACCTACTTTTTTCCCGAAATTTAAGTACTCTTGCATTGAAATTTCAAATTTTCACCAAATAGATTTAAAAAAAAAATTAAACCTAGTAGTTTAGAAACTACATTAAATTTGCTACAAATTCTATTCTTACATATTTTTGAAATAATATAGATAATTTTTTCAAAATTTTATGTCTAGTTTCCTAATTCTAATTTTTCTAAATTTTTTTACCACTTAAGGGCTTGTTTTTTCCATGATGATCCTGCACATACCTGTCAAAAACAAAAAAACATCCAAATAAATTTCAAAATCTCCAAAAATAGAGTCAGTACTCATCATGTTAGTCAAATAAGTTAGACATAGTCACACGTAGACACAAGACAATCATCAAAATGTGAACATTCAAATTGTCAACCAGCTAGACAACATAGTCCAGTCAGTCATCAAGTCAAACATTACTTAAAATGTCACTCTCATCACTTTATGGTCTCCTCCAAGATGTGTCCTTCTTGGAATTAGGCATTGTCACACTATCATTTTCCTTTTCAAGATGTGTCCTTCCTAATGATGGGCACCATCAAACCGTCCACACTGTCAAACTATCAAATTGTCATGTAATCAACCTTCGACAAAAAAATACTGGAAAAGACAATTGAATCGCTCTTAATTTTGCTAGTCTATTTTGTCTTATCTTTTTATTGTTTTGTCTCTTGGTCATGTTACTAGCTACCTCCCATGAAGGATATAAAGGTGTGATGACATCTCATGACCTATTTGTTTCCTTTGGATTGTTGTCTTTGGTGTGTCTTGACATAAAAATGGGAAACTTAGCCCTTAGTATGAGTTAGGACATTCCTTGTCTATGACTATCTATTTTGCAAGTAGATGACCTTGCACACCTTGGTCTATGTCATACCATGGTGTTTGTTGTCCATTTGTATCATTTTAATGCCCAATGATGATTAATGCAACACCTATTAGTACTTTGGCAAAATATTGAAGGTTTCTTTCTCGTCCTACAATTCATCTTTTCTGCTCTAACATTTCTTCTAGTCAACATCTTTATCATCCTTATCTATTTTTCCCCTATGCATTTTCCCTTCGTCTTCTAGTCTCTTCATCTATTTCGAAAGCACACTTGTGTTCTTTGAACCCACCTATCCTCTCGAGGGGGCATATCTCTACTTCCTCATCATTCTTCCTCTTCCTATTTTCCACTGGGGCATATTTTTGACTTGTTTTCTTTGTCACAATGTGATAAACTGCAGTATGACAAAGAGGGGAAAAATGTAGACACATAAAATTGACCTAGTTCTATAAACTTTATTTTTCTTCATATTTCTTCTCAACATAATTAAAATATTTAATTATGTCCTGTAGTCCAAATTTGACTATAAATTAAATAATTCTCAATTATTTAATTAATTCATATATTTTATTCCTCCTAACTATTTAAATAAATAAATTATATTTATTTAAATACGTCGCTAATTTCCTATGTCTCTCTATAATTAAATAAATTCCTAAATTTATTTAATTATCATTTTCCCACTATTTCCTCCTGATTATTTAAATAAATAAACTTTATTCATTTATTTAAATACATCATTAATTTCTTATGTCCTCTTATAATTAAATAAATTTCTTTGATATATTTAATTATTATCCACCTTGGCTTTTTCTAATTTTAAATAAAATCATTTATTTAAAATTGTCCGCTTTCTATTTTCCCTCCAAGTAAATAATTTTAAATCATTATTTACTGTCACATGGTCCCACCACTTTTGAATTAAATTAATTTTTAATTCAAAAAGTCAACTCAGCCTTTAAAATCAAATAATTTTAAATTATTATTTGATTCTCTAGCAACTTTTTTTTTCATGCCCAACATCTCCTTGTCACATGCATTCTTGTAAATTGATTTGATATTTCTTAAATCAAATCTTAGCCCTTCATTTCAGAATTTACCCTAATGTTGCCCTAAGCCTAATTGCTAGTTGTAACATTTAATTTAAACCTATGATATTAGGGCATTTCTCAACTAACAATCCTTTCCATTCATCCAAAATTAAATTTTCTGTAAAAAGAAAATGTCAACCTCATTTTGTCACTTCACTCTTCATACCTCTTTACTTCTGGCTGGCATACTTCATATTTGCAATTTCTGAGTACATTGGAGCTTTTGAATATAATCCTTCAATATTTGCTTAGGTCATTCTCATAGGTCAATAGTTGCTCATCAAAATCCGAGGGTAAACACCACCTTGCAGCAGATGGAGAAGGGAAATGGAGGTCAATCATGGAGGGAATGAAGGCTGTTTGGTGAAGCTTTTCTTTGTTTTATGCATTTTTACTCCATTGTACTTCATTATTTAGCTAGGATTTTGTTTATGCATTTTTTTTCATGCTAACCTGATTTTTTTGCTTAGTTAGAATATCTAAAAGAGGGCTAAAATTTTATTCAATCCAAAAAGAGAAATAAAAAGAAAGGGCATTACACACCCTTGTCTATCCCCACTAATTGGTCCAAATTTTGTGAAAAATTTAGGTGTAATTGACCCCTTTCTACAATATTTCAATCTTCTAAATGATTAGAAGCTCATTTATCCAAACAATTTGCAACCCCATTCCATTATCGAGGAATATGATAGAAATAAACATAATCCAAGGAAGCACATAGATTGAGAATCTATTTTATAATAATAGCCAAATGCCAACTAACATCCTCTAACTTTTTCCTCTTTAGCAAAGTCACCACCACCTGAGAATCAGATTCACAAATGATCTGTCTAAACCCAAAAGCACAACCATGCTCCACAACACATAAAATAGCAAGAGTATCCATCACATTGTTAGTATACCAACCCTTATAAGCATAAAAGATAAACTCAATAGTCCCAGAACTGGTCCACCCAACACCTCCAATACCAGCATGACTAAGATTTCCACAAGAAGAACCATTTGTATTGATTTTCAACACAACCTGAGGAGGAGGATACCAACGTCCCTCGCTATTTATCTTTTGAAGAATATGTCAACATCTATTTCTCATGATCTGACCAACACTTTGAGTAGCACCCCTTTGAAGAGGAAGATTGAGACGAGTGTAACAGACAACCTCTCTTGGATCCACACCCTTAGCCAAGTCACACTTAGCCAAAATAGTTTCTCCCAAAGAATAAAGAATCTTCCACCACAAATGTTGGACAACCAACTTCACATCTTAAAAATTCACATGATTCCTCTCCAGCTAGATATGCCAGATAATAAAAGTCAGTCCAAGAGCCCAAGTAACTTGAAGAAAAGAGATCTTAACAAGAGCCTTCCCCTACCAGGTAAAGAACTCCACCAAAGAAGATACATTCCAACAAGCCTAGTTCCACATAGCCCACCAAAGGTTCCAAATCCTCCTAGAAAAGGAACATTGGAAGAAGAGATGAGAGACACTCTCCTCACTTTTACAACACAAAACACACATCGAGGGACCCTGGAACCCTCTCTTGCACACGTTATCCCAAATAAGACACTAGTTCTAGACCACCAACCACATAAAAAAATTGCACTTGGGCCAAGAAAATTTGTTCCACACTTGCTTCCACCAAGGAACCTCAATGTCCCCAAGCACCTTCCTAACCAATTCACCATAACCCACAAAAATAGAGTACTTACCAAATAAATCACTATTACTCCAAGCCAAGACATAATTCCCCACCATTGAATTGCATTCACATGCACAAGAATCTAATACAACACTTGTCTATCCTCCTCTGACCCTCCTGGAGGCCAATCCAAGGAGTGCTTCCATCTAAGGCTAGTAGCCATTCCAATATTCTGAACAGACTTATAATGCTCAACCATATTCCAACATGCAGTAGTAAAATGATCACAAAGAGACTAGAGTTTTGGGTAAGTAGAAAGAATAGGAGGATGACAATCCTAAGAATCCCACCAAGAAAGAGCCTGAGAACCCATATGGCATATCCAAAAAAAACCCTTCTTAACCAATTAAGCCCTTAATTTCAGGGAATTCCAAATCATAGATCCCCTTTCTTCTAAAGGGAAACAAGGAACATCAAAAGTGTTAACATCATTAAGATACTTATGGCTAAGAATACAAGCCCAAAGTTGTTGCTAACTAGTACACAAATTCCAATATAACTTGGTTGAAATAGATTTCCCATTCAAAACAACAAAACACAATCCAAGGCCCCCCTCTTTCTATGGCTTGCACACCATTTCCCACTTAACAAGACTCCACTTAGCTGACTGCAAGTTACCACTCCAAAGAAATTATTGTGAGAGCACATCAAATTCCCTTAGGAAATACAAAGGAGCCACCTAAACAAAACACCTGCAAACGGGGAACTTCTAGCCTAGATAACATACTTCAGAAGAGTCATTCTTGCAGCAGTAGAAAGCCAATGATGAGTCCAATGATTGACTTTACTACACAACTTATCAAGAAAATTTTTCCAAGAAGACCTAGGTTGTCTACCAACAACAAGAGGTATTCCAGATAGATAAAGGGAAGAGACCCAATATGAAACCTCAAAATATTACCAATCCGTCGTTGAATAGCTTGAGGGATATTAAATAAGATAAAAGACTTGTGCTCATTGACTTTCTGACTCAATGTAGTAAGATAAATATCCAAAGACCACCTAAAAGAAGCAAGCTCCTGAAGGTGATCCCTCCCCATAAGAGATGTGTCATCCACAAAATGAAGATGAGAGAGTTGTGGTAGCACATTGCTCCAACACCAACCTTGAATCCTGCCCTGGGAAACCCATGACTTAAGAAATCTTCCTAGACCGTCAATCATAATAATAAACAGATAAGGGGAGAGAGGATCTCCTTGATGAAGGCCCCTAGAATCCTCAAAAATCTCTAAAGGTTCCCCATTCATAAGAATAAAAAAAGAGGAAGAGGTAACACAACTCATAGTCCAACTGACCCAATCTAGACTAAAATCAAAGCCTAAGAGATTTTTTTGCAAAAACACCACTTAACTCTATCATAAGCTTTGTCCATATCCAACTTGATGAACATAAACTTCTCCTTAGAAGTCTCCATATAGTGAATGAATTTAGAAGCAACCACCACCCTATCTAGGATTTTTCTACCAACCACAAAACCTCCTTTCTCTTTAGAGATTATAGAAGGAAGAAAAACTTTGACCCTCTCTGCAATCAATTTAGTAATAATTTTGTAGACCACATTATAGAGAGCAATAGGTCAAAATAATTTGAGTTGATCTATGCCTTTCTTTTTAGGAAGGAGAACCAAAAAAGTAGAATTCAAAGCACGAAGCATCTGCTTACTATGAAGAGATTCCTAGGAAACCTACAACAAATCCAAACTTATAATATCCCAAAATTCTTTAAAAAAATCAATAGGAAACCCATCAGACCAGGAGCTTGACCTTTATTCATCCCAAAAACAACCTTTTCCAATTCAGGAAAATAAATTGAGTGGGTGAGGAAATCATTCTTCTCCTTGGAGATCAGGGAGGGAATGCAAGCAAAGATCAAATTTTCCTCATCTTCTACAGGGGGGAAATCCTCAGAAAAAGAGGAAAATAAAACCGTCTAGCCTCATGAGATAAAGCCTACAAAGAAGAAATGTGGATCCCATCCACATTGACTAGAGAGGAAATACAACTTCTATTGTGATGAGCCTACACAGAATGATGGAAAAAAGTAGTATTCTTGTCCCCTTCTTGAAGCCAATCAATCCAAGCCTTTTGCTTCTAGAAAATATCCTCCCAGAGTTCCCACTCCTCCACTACTCTCGCAACTTGGGATTCCACTTAACCCAAAGCATCCGAGAAACCAAAATCTTGAATTTGATGAGTAATCACATCAAGGAATTCTTGGGCATTCCTCTGCATAACCTTAATATTGCCAAAACTCATCCTATTCCATCTCTTAATGTGAAATTTAACATACTGAAGTTTCTTAATAAAGGTATACATAGTTGTACCATAAGCAGGGCTGCCATCATGCCTCCACTAGGCCATAAGATCATGCAAAGAAGACTCTCAAAGCCACATAAGTTGAAACTTAAAGGGAGGATTCTTGGGAGCTATAAAAGAGGTTACTAAAATTTTAATTGACAAATTATCAAAACCACTCCAATGAAGAATCTCAGAATTAATAACCAATCTACGTCCCACCCAAAAATAGGAAACAAGAAATCTATCCAACCTTTCAGAGATCGCTTCCTCTCCACTCCATCTATTATTCCAAGTGAAAACCCCATTGGAAGGCTTAACATCAATTAAAGCTAGAAAATCCACATTTACCCGAAAAAGATCAAAAGCAAGTCCAAGCCAAGGCAACCACCTCTTTTCTCCTCCAAGCTCAACATAGAATTAAAATCACCAGTTAAGATCTAAGGAAGATATGGGGCACATGATCTAACATACCTTATATAAGCCCAAAGCTGGATTTTTCCACGAATATCAATCAAGGCATAAAAATTAGTAACCAAAATGGTCTCACCTATTTCCAATGGATAGGAAATCATTGAAATAGTAGAATGACTAGAAATCCACCAAAGTGGAGAAATATTTCTTGGATCCCAAAAAAGATCCAAACCCCCAAAGCTCCCCTAAGAACCAATGCATTGACGTTGACCAAAATACCAGATACAAGAAGCATACTAAAGCATGAAATCAACTGAAAGTTTAGTCTCTTGAACACAAAAAATGTCTGGAGAATGGAAAGCAACAAAACCATGAATAGCCTTTTGCGGGAGGTGATATTCAACCCCTTACATTTCATGAGAGAAAAATTATGGGGGAGATGGAGAAAAGTGAGCATCAATGGGTTTAACAGACCCATATTCCACCAAAAAATCTCTCGTACGTTTAATCTTCTCAAGATCCTTCTTGTGGCTACTTTTAGAAGAGTGCTTAGACAATCCCTTGGTAAGCATGTTTTTTTGCACCCCCAAGGCCAGAGAAGACCCCTTGCTCTTGCTAGAAACTATCCCCTCCTTTTCCAAATCTACCAAAACAATATCACCATCATCTTGCATAGGACCATTTAGAGATACCAGATGATCCTATTTATTCTAAATAAATAAATAAATTTTCATTTCTTCTCCAAACATATATATTTTAAATTAATTATCCACTCATATTCCATCATAAATCCTCCATAATCCCTTCTATTTTTAACTCATACACAAATAATTAGTCAAAATACATAAATAAAAGATGATTAATCAACCTCACCCATTTTAGAGCCCACTAAGACACTATCATAACTTCCTCTTGAATATTCTTAGCCAGTAAAAATTCTCTATTCATCTCAATCAATTTCCACTATTCATTCAAGATTAAATTTTCATCGTTTACATCTTCAAACAAACATATATAAATTCATCTCAATCGTTGGTCAATTAGTCTATGATCCTTAGAGAAACCACATCTATTACATCTTGAACAAATTAACTTCACTAAAGAAGGTTTTACATTGGTGAGATAGTCATGAATTCATTTTGTTTGAACACTCTTTAGCTTGTTCTAATGTTATGTTTGATTTTAAACATAGGGTTTTAAATTTTATTTACTCTTTTTATTTTTTCACTTTAAATCATGCATATACATGTTTGGAGATTTTTTTCTATGGTACAATATGAGTTATGTTTGATTTGAACCTAGCAAGTTTTGGTCTTTGCATAGTGATGGTTTGAAGGTTTATTGTCATTGCATATAGTTTTTTGTTTCATTGAAACAAGTAATTGTCTCTAAGGGGTATATTGAGTATAAAATGCATTTTTTTAAGCTCTATAGTTTCTTTGATGGCTATGTGTTTTTAATTTTTATTCAAGTGTATGTTCATCTTTATGTGAAAAAATTATTTCTATGTTTATTTATGAGTTTTTAGAAAAATTATTCAAGAGGAAAACTCAATCTAAAGAATATTTTTTCCTTTTTTATGATGGCCTAGAGGACAAGTATTAGGCTTTTCATAGTGAGAATTTGAAAGTTTACTACTACTTTTTATAGTTTTTATTTCCATTTTCTTGTTGTAAATAATATTTTTAAGTGTATGTTTATTTTTTAATGGTTCTATATTCTCTTTGTCTTTAATGTTGAGGATTGTATAAAAATTAGAGGATTTTTTCCAATGGTCAAGCATTAATATTTGGTGGGTGCTAAGTAGTAGGGTCCAGTTGTTAGTTGTTAAGCATTAATTTTATAGCTTTGCATGCTCTCAGAAGTGGGATTAAATTTTTTATTTATTAAGAATTATTTTAAAATATTCATCATTTTATATATATTTTTTTTTCATTGTTATAGATGTTTCTTTTGAGGTGTGTGTTTGTTATCCATAGACAACATATACATGTTGAGTCTATTGATGGTCAGGGAAACTTAGGAATACCAAATAATTATGTGACATATTGGAGGTCATTGTTGAGTCTAGTCTAATATAAATTTTGTCCAAATTCTTAATAAAATATTGAGGAAAATCTAATTATAATGAGTTAATCATGTTATTTTTTCACTTTGGTTGTCTATTGCCTCAATCTTATGTTACATAATTGAGAAAATTTGATTAGGAAAAAATTGTTGTGGGGATTCAAAGAAACTAATGTTAATACAATCATGAATAAGGTTTTCATTCTTGGTTTGATAATAATATATTATTTAATTATGCATATAATTTAATAGTTGGCATAACATTTAAAAGACATATCTATATATTCATTATTTTTCATATTTAATTTTATAACACTAAATAAGATATGGCACAAGATATTATGGAACCATATCTAAAAACATCAAATCAAACATAAATATGGTCTTTGTATATGGATAAATGGATCAAATATACAATATTCATGCTCTATGTGGGATTTGTATATGGATACGTGGATTCAATATACAATATCAGTGCTATATATATGGGATTATTTCATTCATACTTAGTATTCAAATTTTGATTACAAGAAACTATGAAACAAATCTATTGGAAATAAGACAACCAAGAGTAACTTATTTTAACCACTAGTGATTGCATTGATAAATTTACCATGCTTGATGGTTATTTTAGGATGAAGCTAAAGGGAAGCAATGAAAAATATAAAATATTATAATTTTTATTCTTAATCTTTCTTATTGTTGTTAGAGTCACTCAAGGAATGAAGGGCCTCCAGGATCACCTACAAAACCAAAAAAACCCTTTTACTAGAGAGAAAAGAAAGAGCATATATTTTCAATAATGGATGAAAGATAATATGGCCAATATACAATACTCAAGATTGCAATGGAATGCAATGATTTAAAAATAAAACTCCCTTGGTTATATAGCCAGGGTTAGACATAGGATTAGAGAAGATTATGACAAGTGTCTTAATCATATGCCATGAGACAACTAAAAGTCCAAAAAAATAAGATATGGTCAAATCTTATCTAGAAAACTAAGACTTATAAAAGGTTTCCTAAGACCTAAGTAAAGTTAATGTGTGAATAAGCCCCCCTACTAGGAATTCGCTAGCTACAAGAATTTATTCACACCAACAACCCCACCCCCCTTGAGTGCAACTTAGGGAGTATATTATTATGCAAATGATGTAAATATGCAAAGAGGGGCCTTGAATATGAGGCTGTGTTAGATACCCATGTACAAATGTGATTTCTCACAAACAAAGAAAGGGAGAAAACCTAGTGGGAGAAAACTTATCCTCGAAAGACATAAAAAAAATGATCTCACTGAAGAATGAGAAGGAAAAAACCCCATGTGATGAAAAAGACCCCCCATAAGAGAGAAGAAGAGAGACCATGAAACCCTTTCAATGTAAAGTCTCTTTCAATGATGGTAGAATCTTGGCATTGAATTATAGTGAAGATGATCCAATCTCGTAGAACAAAATTTCTCCCCTCAGGAAGAAACAAAATGAAGATGGTATGCAAGATGTCCTCCCACTCTTGAAAGGAAGATATGAGAAGAAGGTTGATATGTGATATCTCTAAACTACACTCAAGTGTCCCCATGTTGATGTTGAAATATGACACACTCCAAACAAGCATTCTAGGCCACACTACTAAAGAGGACAAAATAAAATCTCCTAAAAAAGGATGTAGAACATAATACAAAGACAAAGATACTTCCTATGAATACAATAAACCTCCTCCAAATATTGTCCAAAATAATTGACAATCACATCAAACTATGAAGAATGATTGTGTAGAGAATAAATAAGAGGGTTATAGTGTTCCCTCAAAATAACTACATAAAGATCATATCCATCAAATAGAGGATAAATGGAATCAATGGTGTCTCCCAAATCTAAAATGTGGGGCTCAAAAAAATAACCAACAATGTCTATCAAGTACTCATCCTATGCAATCATATCTAGAAGATGGTGTAGATCTTGTTGCAATGAATTAGAAGAGGCCAAAACAATGAAAACACATTCATCATCAAATTTACAATAAAAAAAGGATGAGATGAAATTAAAGGCTCAAGAATAGGATCTAATCTAAGAACACCCAAGTTCAAGTAGCCAAAAGTCTCCTCAAAATCATGGTCAACACTAGAAGTGTGATCAACAACCAAGGGAAAAAAGTCATCATCAAAAGAAAAATATGGAAAGGTGTACAACCAATATGTATGATCAACTTGTAAGAGAGGGGGACCACCACATGCAAGACCCCAGGTCATAGAGGGTCAATACACAAGAGGCTTCCCTAAATTACCTCAACTAAATGTATCGTTTAGGGTATGAGGATGAGAATGATGAGGATCTTTGGGTCCTACAATCACTCTGCAATCCTGAGTTTAAAGGTGGGGCTAGGTGAGTCAATTTTTAGGTCCAAATCTGTAACTTAGGGAGCTCTCTACCTGAGGACTTTAGCATGGACTTTGGATAGCAACGCGGTGCACTAGCATCTTAGGAACATGTTATGGTCTATATGGCTAGGTCACAATAGAGACAAGCTCAAACTTTCCAAAATGACTAACACCCTAGCTTAATGAATTCTAAGAGGAAAAAATAATACCATAAAATATGAGAAGTACAAATGAAGGTGATAGAGTAGATATACCAAGCTAAGGTGACAAAGACAATCTCGTAGAAGACCCTGTTCGCTAGCTAGATCCTCGAATTGCACCCACCTACACACAACAAGAAAGATAATGTTGGGGGGTGGTTGTATAGGGGTCTACCTCAATCATACCCCCGTTTAGGTGTTCTCAGCTCCATGGATAGCCAATGGAAAAGAGATAAAGAAGTAATAAAAACACAAGCACTACAAACAGTACTATGCTACTCAACCAAATGATAGAGGAGAGGAGAGGGAAGCTTACCACCTCCACCAAGAGCACTCAAGGCTGCTTGGAGGATAAATGAGATGAAATCAAGCCTCTGTTGCAATGGTGTGGTCCCAAAATTTCTCTACCGACATGGTGGAGTGTTGATGTTGCTGCAATGGAATGCTTGGAAGTGAGTGGAAATGACCTTGTGAATGAGAGTATGAGAGCTTTGTGGTGTAAATTTCTTTCCAATCTTTCATCCAACAATCTTCCAACCTCCAAATGCAAGTTCAAAGGTTGAATATCAAGGAATGATAAAAGAAACAACCATATTTGGTTCGGGTGGCTGAAGGAGGCATTACAACTTCGCTTCCAATGAGAAGAGTAACATCTCTACTAGCTTAGCTGCAGGAATCTTCCAAGTACGTAAGCTCACCATGCAGATGTCTACAAGCTGTGTGAGAGTCCCTGACAGAAATGCCTCCATTGAAACAAAAAATAGGCACCAAGTGGACTGCCATCAGTGGGCTTAAGTGAATTTAAACCTTTGATTTAGGTTTTCTAAAGTGCAATAAGGAAAAAAGGGGAATTGCACCTAGGGTAAAAATTCGCTCTTATACATTTTTCCACCACTTTAGCAAGCACAAGTACTGTTGAGTGCTTAGTAAAGTAGATCAAGAAGAGAGTAGGGTTAGAAAATTATACCTGAACTATTTACGAAGCAAACTACGATCTGGGAAACTTGAAGATGTAAGGAAAACAAAGGACTCCATAGCTGCTTAGAACTTTTAATTTGGAACAACAAAGCGCCTTATAGGCCCACAGACTTATAAGGAGGCAACTCCAAAGATCTTTCGCATGGAGGAAGCCCTAAGGAAGTGGACTCTATAGAGTTAGAAGTGGAAACATTTCTACCTGTAGATAAAACATGTCAAAAGTGGTGACATGTCTACCTATAGATAGAACATGTCTAAAGCATCGATACGTCTACCCATGGATAGAACACATCTAAAAGCTGTGACATTGCTACCCACAAATAGGACATGTCTAAAGCATCAATACATCTACCCGCAGATAAAACATATCTAAAAGTGGTGGCATGTCTACCCATAGAAAAACCATGTCTAAAGATTCGATACGTCTACCTACAGATAGAATGTATCTAAAAGCGGTGACATGTCTATCCATAGATAGAACATGTCTAAAAAGCAGCCGGTCACACAAATCGAAAGAATTTTAAAGGGGTCCCTCAGGAACCCTTCAAAGAGAGAGGGGTCCACTCAAGGGACGTACTATTTGAAAAGTAAGGTCTAGTTAGGCTGCCCCCAAGCTAGACGCGAAAGGATGAATAGAAAGATTCTAGTCGGGCTGCCCCTAGGCTAGACTTGCAAGAGTCCATTTGTTACAAAGGATTTTGAAGAAAGGGTCCTTGAGGAACCCACCATGAAGTATAATGGGGTCCACTCAAGGGACACTCGATTCAAAAGTCTCCATCCTAAAGCGATTTGTCATCAAGGGATCCTTTCGAAAGATGTTCACTTCATCAATGAATTTGAAAGGAAGGTCATTCCCTCATGTGAGGGGAAGTCAAAGCAATTCCCGCTTCAAAGGAAGGTCCTCAAATCCTCTCTTTATGAATCTATGTTGAAGGAAACACATTCTATTAAGGTTCTAAGTTGAGAATTTGTTTCCAAGGAAAAGCTATTAAGAGGACTTTTAAGAGAAGATTTGTTGGTGACGAATTCATTTTTTGAAAGTCGAAGTGTTAAAGAAAATTATCACACATAGGAGAGAAAAATCAAACAACGAAGAGAGAAAGATAAAGAGAAAGTGAAAAGCACAAACAAAGGGCACAGGGGGATCTAGTTTAGCGAGGTCAAATCTATCTGAGCTCATATAATAGTAGGTAACCTAAATTTAAGGTGAAAGATCATCAATCCCCAACCAGATTAGGAAGAATGCACATAAAAAAAAAGTAAAAATTTTTAAAAATGGGTCAACATGGAAGGGAAGCCTAAATTCCCCCAACGCTTTGCATCGTCCCCAATTTAATGAAAATCAAACAGAAACATGGAAGAATGATGGTACAAATAGAAGAAGGTTTACGACACAAAAACCACACCTATATCCAAGCACCAACAGGGGTGATGAGGGTCATCCAGTAACACATAGCATGAGTAGAGGGGAACACATTACAAAACATGCACACACGCACAAGATCAAGAAAGGGTGGCTTCCTCCTAACACTGATCATCCAAAAGGTCATTTGCATCCCAATCTAGATCCTCATAAGGGGAAGAAGGACAAGCTTGCAAGGGTGGAATGTCAAGAGGAGGGGTGTTCTACCCTCTCGCAACAAGGGCCAAGGAAGAGGGCCCATTGAGGTCCTCTTTGCCAAGCTCTTGTGGAATCAAGGTCAACGATTTTGTGAAGATCGCCGATAGGGTCAAGACTGTATCTACAAATTTAATCATGCACCCCATGGGAGCACCATGTCTTACCTCCACATATGGGACGGGTTGTACCTGGGATCCACCACTAGGCTCACTGAATGATTTAGGAGCAGTGAAAAAATTAGGAGAGGTCGGGACTAGTTTTGTCACAAGGAAAAAATAGGTTATCACAGGGGCACCTTGTGAAGGTGGCCTCCTCCTACGTCTTTTATCATGAGAAGGACGAGCCTCTACCTCCTTCTTCATAGGAGGGGACAAAATTCCCATAGATGAAGGTAGAGGTGTAGAAGAGGAGGAGGATAGAACTGCACTGGATATGACCGAAGTGCTAACCATATCAACAGGTTTAGGGGAGGGATGAATATCTAGAATAGTCATCAGCAAAGGTAGCTCTACCAAAGGAGTGATAAACACTTGTACCTATTTAGTGTTAGGTACATTTATGCTCGCAATGGAATTGAAGAGTGGATCAAGTAGAAGAGTCATAATAGGAGGGGAGAAAGAAGACACTATAGAGGACCCTGAAGTAGGGGCGGTCGTTTCTTCCTCCTTCTATTACAAAGTGGCCTACTTGGCTAGGACAACCTTTTTCTAGTGCTTTCATTCTTGTGCAAGGAAGTTTCTATGGCTCTTGGAGTTAGAATCTGAAGCTTGTGACTATGGCCATTCGGATGGAGGAACAGGTTCTTGTTCAGGAGTAGGAGGAGTAGGCTGAGCGATGGGAGGAGTTGACTCAAGAGCCTCGGTAGCGGGCCTCTTTCTACTCACTGCCCCACTCACTGCCTTAGGGTAGGAGTAGTAGGAAGCCATGGTGATCGAGACAAGGAGGACTCTCTTCAAAGGATCTTCTTCCTTTCATATCGAGTGGGTGTAGGCTTAGTTAGCAAAATAGGAAGCTCAAACACAGGATGCTTGGGCTTTCGCCAAGTGGGCACTGAAGTGTTCTCCTACAAACGAGGAGTAGAACTTGAGTTTACCACAGCTAAGTGAGAAGAAGCATCAGGTTGGGTAGTGGAAGAGGAAGATGGAGGATCACAAGACCACTTCTCTTCTTTCCTCTTTCGAGCCTTAACAACATCGTTGTCAGCCTTCAAGCAGACCCTATGTGAAATAGCATAAGGTGAGGGAGGGTACCTCACTTTCGGCCTTAGACATCCTTTCTTATAACTCTGATATGTCTTGTATAAGAGGTTCATCCTAGGCATAAGGGGACCCACAAGCATAGGCTATAGGTGATCTAGGGAGTAGCTGCCACATGCGACCGGTAGTCGATAGCCGGTGTCGTGGATCACATGTACAGAACCTCTATGGATAAATTTTAGACATTTATGAACAACAAAGGGTATTATGTTCATCACTACTAACCAGGGGATACCCAACAGTACATGGGAGAGTTCAGACCCAGGAATGATATCAAACAAGAAATTCATGGTCTTAGGTCCGACCAAGATTGATAGGGCAATGCTACCTAAAGGGGGTACAGAAAGGTTGTCATGTGTGTGAATGAAACTTTCAGGAGCATTGTATCCATCCTTATGAAAAAAATTATAAGCATGATCTCCTCTATTATTATGTTCACCTATGACGTCGAATCAATGAGAACATCAGCTACGATGTTTCCATTAATCCATGCAAGAATATAGAGGGGATATGGTTCCTTATTAAATCCCATCGATGAGTCCTGTGAAGTAAAGGTTATGCCAACACTTTTCTCTATAGGATGCTCAGAGGGGATGGTTTGATGTAGGAATGAATCCATCACACACACCAGAAAATACTTTCATAGAGTCCCTAAAATTCAATGGATAAGATGGTGGCCCAATTAAGTTTCTTTCATGCAATACCTTTGGGACCTTCCAACTACGTCACATAGGGGTTGCAGGTTAGGTTGCAAGGCGACAACCTTACAACACTCACACCTACAACACTCCTAGGGTACGAGGAAATGGGTTGTTAGTATCACAAGAACAAAACCAAAATGGTTCATGTTAGGTTCACTAAAAATGTAAGAGAGGGGGACCACCACATGCAAGACCCCAGGTCATAGAGGGTCAAGACACGAGAGGTTGCCCTAACTTACCTCAACTAAATGAATTGTTTAGGGTATGAGGATGAGATTGATGAGGATCTTTGGGTCCTACGATCACTCTACAATCCTGGGTTTCAAGGTGGGGCTAGGAGAGTCATTTTTAAGGTTCAACTCTGTACCTCAGGGAGCTCTTTGCCCGAGGATGTTGACGTAGAATTTAGATGGTAGAGTGGCGTGCTGGCATCTTAGAAATGCATTGTGGTCCGTATGGCCAGGTCACAATAGAGACAAGGTCAGACTTGCCAAAATGACTAACAACCTAGCTTAATTACTTCTAAGAGGACAAAATAATACCATAAAATATGAAAATTACAAACGAAGGTGATAGAGTAGATATACCAAAGCTAAGGTGACAACGACAATCTCATAGAAGACCCTGTTCGCCATGTAGCTCCTTGAAATTCACCCACCTACACACAACAATTAAAGAAAATGTTGGGGGTGGCTTTATTGGGGCCTACCTTAGTCAGAACTTCATTTAGATGTTCCCACCTCCATAAATAGCCAATGGAAAGGAGATAAAGAAGTAATAAAAACATAAGCACTACAAACAGTACTATGCTACTCAACCAAATGATAGAGGAGAGGAGAGGGAAGCTACCACCTCCACCAAGAGCACTCAAGGTTTCTTGGAGGAGAAATTAGAGGAACTCAAGCCTCTTTTGCAATGGTGTGGTCCCAAACTTTCTCTATCGACGTGGTGGAGTGTTGATGTTGCTGCAATGGAATGCTTGATTGCTTGGAAGTGAGTGGAAATGAGCTTGTGAATGAGAATATGAGAGATTTGTGGTGTAGATTTATTTCCAATCTCTCATCCAACAATCTTCCAACCTCCAAATGCAAGTTCAAAGGATAAATATCAAGGAATGAGAAAGGAAACAACCATATTCAGGTTGGGTGGCTAAAGGAGGCATTACAACTTTGATGCCAATGAGAAGAGTAACATCTCTATTGGCTCAGCCGCAAGAATCTTCTAGGGATGTAAGCATGCCATGCTGATGTCTGTAAGCTGCACAAGTGTCCCCGACAGAAACACCTCCACCAACACACAAAACAAGCACCAAGTGGACTACCATCAACATGCTTAAGTGAATTTAAGCCTCTGATTTAGTTTTTCTAAAGTGCAATAATGAAAAAAGGGGAATGTCACCTAGGGTGAAAATTCACTCTTATACACAACCATCCTAGTAGAAATAATCTCTCTACTCTCCATGTATCTAATGATAACTAAATAAGGAGTGAATTCCATAGTCCTCCTCATTTTGTGCTATGGATAATATGATATCTATGGAAAGAAGATTGTTTGGAAAATGAGGTATACACAACATGATTGAAAGTTCCCTCCTAATATCAATAGATCCATTCCCAATTGTATTCATTCATCTATTGTTTCCCATCAAAATAGGTGATACAGTACAAGGCTCAAAAGAAGAGAAAATATATTTTGAAGATGCCATTTGGTGAGATGCTCTTGAATCTAAAATTCATCTCCCTAATCCAAGAATTGTAGAAGTACAAAGAGCTTATAGTTTTCTACCTGATGTAGTAACTAAACCAACATGACATTTATCCTTATTATACTATTTTGAAGAAGAAGTTGACTCAAACATTTTGGAAGGTATATCAATATGATTCTTTTTTAAGAAGATATTTCAATTCATCATTATCCTTCTTATAACAATAATGTTCATGTCCAATATTCTTGGAATATGAACATATTGGTTTCTCCTTCTTAGATGATTTCTTTGTGGAAGAGGATTTATTCTTTGATTGATCTATATGTGGATTTATTTATTTATTTATTTGTTTCTTAAATTACAATGTTCTAACTCATCTACCCAACTAACTAACAATGCTTGTGATTTAGGTGAATTTATAAGACCCATAGAAAGAAGCTTTTGTTGATCATGTATTAACCTCTCAAAAAATACTACAAATGAAGGTATAGTATATGAAAATACCACAATAAACCTGAGTATGAAAGCTAGAAACAAAAGCTACATAATCAAGACCAAGTTTGTTCAATGCATTATAGACCAATTGAATGCCCTTATCAAGTACACATGCTTTACATTATTGTCTTAGATCATTAAGCTTAACAATATAGTCCTAGATGTAAAAAATATTAGGATCAAGGATACATGTTTTATTATCAATTTGATAGCCTTTTACTTCATATGGAGTGTTAGAGAATGCCAAGATCAAGAGCATAAAACAATTTCCATAAGTGAATAAAATATACACAATAGTATGTCTATAAAATATATGAAGTGTATGATACAATGATCAAGGCTTGCATATATAGGCAAGAATGAGGAGGTAGAAAGGTAGTATTGAGCTATTCACTACCCCTCTATAGATGGGAAACTTGTGAGCTCACTTGACAAGTGGGTGAGCTAATGTAGAGGCTTTCGAGAGTCATAAATTTTGACTCAAAAGCTCGTTTGGGCTCAAATTTTACAGGGAGATGTATTATGATGAGTTTATGTAATTTCTATCGAGCTTAGCTTGATTGGTGGCCATTTTGACACTTTTTGGGGGCCAAAATATTTCATCTGGGTCCTCAAAATCAATTTTATAGGCATGTGAAATTACCAAAAATGGAAAATTATGACAATTGTTAAAAACTATCAAAAGTGGTAATTTTTTGTTTTTTATTGTTTTTTCCTATTTTTTAAAATATAAGGGAGTTCTCTTTCATTGTAGAAGTAGAGATGAATAATAGAATAATTTGGTTTGAAAGAAATTTTTAGTTTCTAGATTTTTTTATCTAAAATTGAAAAATTATGTTAAATGTTTGTTTGATTACATCAGATCTTTTATCAAAGTAGGAAGAGGAAGAGGAGGTCTTTCCCAGATGCATAGATATATGTAGAACCTACAAAGGCAAGTAACATAATTGCAAACCTAATGAAAAATCAAAGAATGGGAAAAGGTGTTGAGAAAGGATGTCTTAAACTTGCCAGCATAAAAGGCTTCAAGCTTTGGCTGAACATCAGGTTGACAATTGAGTTTTGGTGAGACCGAGATGCCAATCTCCTACACATCCTTATAAGGTCTCCATGAGTTGGAATTAAGTGATTCATTGGGTTGACAAGAACATGTTGGAAGGATTCATAATGTGCAACCCTGGAACGGTCCATGAAATGGCCGACAATAGAGTGGGGGTTACCCCGCCACCTAGTGATTGGTGCAAGGGCACCTTGGCTTAACTCCTTCATGTTTGTTTGCAATTTTGGCTTGTACTGAACTTAGCCAAGTCAGGGATGTTAATATGCTTGTGAGTTTTGTTTGGACCTTAGAAGGTCTTGCATTTGTATGTGAAGAGTTAGTCATTAGGACTAAAATCTTCATTAGGTTATCATTAGTGGTAAATTTTATTTTATGTAGCTTTGGATAGCTCATGTTTGAAAGTAGGGTGTTAAATGTGTTTTAAACACATAGTCATCATTAAAAAGATGCTAATGGTCTGTTAAAGGAGTTGTTGATTCGTAATTAAGGTGTTAGAGGCCCAAAGATTCAGGATCATGGCATAATGGAAGTTGCAAAGTGTTGTTGCAAAATTGCATGGCAAGATTTGTGGAATTGCATGCAATTTGGTGATGGGAATCCCTTGAAATTAGGGGAAGTGGTCGAGCAGCTACCCTTGAATAGTGGAAAAGGCATCAAAAGTAGTATATGGCTCATAACAAGCAGTAGTTAGCATTGTAATCAAGTTTTGTGGTGAAAGAATACGAAACAATTAGCAGATTTCTGTGTTTTCTGTGTTCATTGAAAACCCCGTGTGTTTTCAAAAATAGTGATAGCTAATGTGTAAAATGCATTGATTTGGCATTGATACTATGTTTGCACAATAAATTGTAGCTCTCTTTCTTTTGTAAATAGTTTCATTCGATTTAGATTAGGTGTTAAGTGTAAATAAAGTAGGATTTAGGTGTTTGTTGTCTCCTTCTGAACAGTTCGCTTTGTTCATGGCTTCCCCATAAAATCCAACCACGGGACCACCTTGAGATTGGATTGAAATGTTAGGGAGGCCAGCCTTTTGTATATATTTATGAGTAGGAATGCTAGAAAGTCAAACAAGTATGTTGAATCTCAAACCCTAGGCGAGCTAGGACTGCCCGGTTAGGGAAGTGAGAGTAAAAATTTAAGAGCACAAGTAGGGGTTACAAGCACTGTATAGAATCTGTATGATTCTAGATAGGGTTAGTCAAGATTTCCACATGGAAAAATGATTGAAGCTTCCATCAATCCATTGGCAGCAGCTTTGAAGGTGGAAACCGAGAAACCCTAGAAGATAGGTGAATTAGCCCTTCTCTCCAAGAGTGTGGGAAACCACTGTATGGTTGGGACAGAAGATTGACACCTTGTGTAGATTTAAAGTACTAAAAAGGGTGTTAGGAAGTGCATTTGAATTGACAAGTTGTTTGACAAACTTGAGAGAAAAAGTCAAAAAAATGACTGGTAAGGGCTATAAGGAATAGCCCTCTCCAAAGGCAACCTTTTGAGATCGGTAGGAGTGGTGATTGAAGAACCTCCAAGATGGCCTCAAGTGGTTGTGAAATGCATCAAATCAATGTTCCAACTACCCTGCAAGTAGCTCAAGCAAGGTGTTGAAGTTAGCATCTAGACTCTTCTAGGTGTTGAAAGGAGATTAGAAATTTCAAATGGTGTTGAATCTTCAAAGGTAAAGCACAAGGTTGAAAGCTCTCTGAGAAGAGTTGGAGCAGGACTAGAGCAGTCTTTTGAGCTCAAAAAGAACCCTTGGTAGCAGGTTCCAGGTAGGAGACAGTGGAAAGTCTCCTAGAAGGCAGTGCAAGCAACCTTTGGAGTTATAATACACCATATTTGTATCAGAGCTTAGATTGATTCAAGGCTTGTGATTAATGTTTCAGCCCACTGAGTCAGTAGGAGAGAACACACTAGAGGAAGGAACCATGGTTACAAATGCAGAGTTGGCCAAAAAGGTAGAAGAGCAAGAGGAAGATAATCGGTTGCTCAGAGAAAGGATATCTCAAACAGAGAAACTCCTGGATGAAGTCCATGAGACAGTAGATACTGTGAAAGATAAGATAAAGCAGAAGGAAGAACAGGAAGCCAAGGAAAAAGAAGAGGATTTGGAGGAGAAAGCCCCAAAGCCTAACCTTGTTCTTGCTGAAGAACCATTCTTGAAGGCATTGCAGGCCTTGAGTGGTAAAGCATTGGAGGGTGTGCCAATTTTCAATGGAAAAATGGACCCTGATTCAGTTGTAGACTGGATTGAGAGCATTGAGAATCACTTTGAATGTGATGGCATAACAGAGGCCCAAAAGGTAAAGGTGGCCAAGTCAAGGTTGAGAGGAGCAACTCTCACATGGTGGAAGTTTGTACAATCTGAAAGAGAGAAAAAAGGAAAAGGTCCCATAGTTTCATGGAGAGGAATGGTGACTAAGATAAGGCAGACCTATCTCCCTGATGATTATGAAGTTCAGTTGCACAGGAGAAGACACAATCTGAGGCAAAAGGACATGGATGTTCAAACATATACAGAGGAGTTTCAAAAATTGTGCCTTAGATCAAAGGTGGTTGAAGATGAAAGCATAAAGTTAGCAAGGTATCTAAATGGACTCAAGTGGTCAATCCAAGAAGACATGAGTTTGGTGAACTTCAAAACAGTCTGCCAATGCTATCAAATGGCTTTGAAAATAGAGGAGAAAGGAAAAAAGAAGCAGGAACAAAACCCCAAAGGCAGAGGTAAAGGGAAAGACAGCAGAGGACAAAGAGGAAGTTATAGTGGAAGAAGCTCAGAACCAAGAGCCCAAGGAGAAGTCAAATTTTCTAAACAACAAGAAGGAAGCTCCAGTAGAGGTGGTAGAGGAAAAGGTTTCAGCTCCAGAGGAAGAAGTGGTGGAAAAGGAAGAGGCAGTTACTTCACCAACATGAAATTTTATCATTGCAACCAGTTGGGACACCCAGCCTATAGATGTCCAGAGAAAGGTAGCACTTCTCATGGAGGAGATAAGAGAGCCAATCTGATTCAAGATGAGATAGCTACAGCAAATAAACAACCAGAAGTACCATTGAACTCAAAGGAAGGTGAGAATCTCATGATGAGGACTTTAATCAAAGAATTGGTGAAAGAAGAGCCAAGCCAAAGAAGGTCCTTGTTTAGGATAAAATGAAAGATGATGGGGAAGGTGTGTAAGGTCATAATCAACTCACGTTCAACTGACAATATTGTGTTAGAGGAGGCAGTTAGCAAATTGAAATTGACAAGGATACCTCACAATGATCCTTACAAGGTCACATGGCTCAATAAGGGTCAGCATGTCTTGGTGAATGAACAAGCATGGGTGGAGTTTTCAATTGGCAAGTACAAAGACAAGGTATTGTGTGATGTATTACCTATGGATGCATTCCACTTGCTCCTAGGTAGGCCTTGGCAATTTGACTGTCAAGCTGTGCATGATGGAGCTAAGAATTCATATACCTTCAAGAAGGACAATGTAACCTACAAGATTCAATCTTTGTTAGAAGATATAGAGGTGCAGACAACAGGTTCTAAGCTACTTATAGCTGGTGAAAAAGAGTTCTTAAGAGCCTTAGAAGAAGGAGAAGGAGTTGGCTATGCAGTAATGATCAAGCCAAGAGAAGTAAGCAAAGAGAAGGCAGCTGAAAAGCAAGAGTTACCCAAGGAGATTCAAGACTTGTTGCAGACCTATGAAGGTATTGTAAGTAGTGGTCAACTAGCAACCTTACCTCCTAAAAGAGCCATAAGTCATAGGATAGACTTGATACCAGGAGCTACCCTTCCAAACAAAGCAGCCTACAAGATGACACCTCAACAAAATGAGGAAATAGCTAGGCAGATTCAAGAACTTCTTGACCAAGGTATCATTAGGAAAAGAATTAGTCCATGTGTAGTACCCATTGTCTTAGCACCTAAGAAAGGAGGAGAATGGAGGCTTTGTATAGATTCCAGGGCAATAAACAAGATAACCATCAGGTATAGGTTTCCTATCCCTAGGATTGAAGATCCCATGGATTGTTTAGGTGAAGCTAGGTACTATACCAAGATAGATTTAAAGAGTGGCTATCATAGAATTAGGATACATGAGGGTGATGAGTGGAAAACAACCTTCAAAACCAATGAGGGTCTTTATGAGTGGCTAGTTATGCCATTTGGATTATCTAATGCCCCCTCCACATTCATGAGACTCATGAATGAAATCCTTAAAGACTATATTGGCAAGTTTGTAGTAGTGTATCTTGATGATATACTAATCTATAGCAGAACTAGAGAAGAGCACCTCCAACATATTGAGTTGATTTTCAAGACGTTGCAGGAGGAGAAGCTGATGATCAATCTGGAAAAGTGTGAGTTCATCAAAACAGAGTTGGTGTACCTTGGATTTTTGCTATCACATTGCAACTTGAAGATGGATAGCAGCAAAGTGGAAGCAATCCTTAATTGGCCTACTCCAAAGATAGCAACAGAGGTAAGAAGCTTCCATGGTCTTGCTCAGTATTATAGAAAATTCATAAGATAGTTTAGTGCTATTTGTGCTCCCATGTTGGATACCATTAAAGGAGGCATGAAAACTAAGTTTGTATGGAATGAGCAAGCTAACAAGAGTTTTGAGTTGCTGAAGGAAAAGATAGCTACCCAACCTGTTTTGGTGTTGCCAAGCTTTGAGAAGCTATTCACCATTGAATGTGATGCAAGCAATGTAGCTAATGGAGTAGTTCTCAGCCAGGAGGGCAGAATGGTGGCTTTTCATTTAGAGAAGTTAAGTGAAGCCAAGAAGAAGTATTCTTCTTATGACCTTGAAATGTATGCATTGGTCCAAGCACTAAGGAAGTGGAGACACTACTTACTTCCCAAGGAATTCATTATGTACTCAGACAATCAAGCACTCAGTTTCCTAAACTCACAAGAGAAGTTGAGTCACAGACACATGAAATGGGTGGAGTACTTGCAAGCTTACACCTTCAATATCAAGCATAAGAAAGGAGCTCTCAAAAAAGTGGCTGATGCATTGAGCAGGAGAGTTCTCACCATTCAAGAAATTCAGTTGAAAAGCATGGGAATAGATCACTTCAAAGATCTATATGATGATGATGAAGAATTTGTAGATATTTATAAGGTATGTCTTGAGTATAAGAACCATTTTCATAGTAAATATGTTGAATATACCTTGCAAAGTGATTTCTTGTTTAAAGGGAATCAACTTTGTGTTCCTAGAGGTTCTATTAGGGATAACTTAATACAAGAAAAGCATAATGGTGCATTGAGTGGTCATTTTGGGATCACTAGAACTCAAGAACTTGTCCAAAGGTTTTACTATTGGCCAAAGATGAACTTAGATATCAGGAAGTATGTAGAGAGTTGTGTAGTGTGTCAAAAAGCAAAAGGCACTTCTTCAAATGTAGGCCTATACCAGCCACTACCTATACCTTCTAGGCCATGGGAATGCTTGAGCATGGACTTTGTAGTTGGTTTACCCAAGACAAAGCAAGGTATGGATAGTGTTTATGTTGTTGTAGATAGATTCAGTAAGATGGCTCACTTTGTACCCTGCAAAACAACCAATGATGCCAATCAAATAGCCTCTCTTTTCTTTAAGGAGATAGTCATGATTCATGGTTTACCAATCAACATTGTATTCAGACAGGGATACTAAGTTAATGAGTCATTTTTGGAAGACTCTTTGGCAAAGAATGGGCACCAATTTGTCCTTTGGATCTGCATACCATCCCCAAACTAATGGTCGAACCGAAGTTGTGAATAGGACACTTGGAAACCTCTTGAGATGCTTGACCAAGGAGTATGGTCAACAGTGGGATCAGATTATTGGGCAAGCTGAATATGCCTATAATGATACAGTGAATAGGTCAATAGGGAAGAGCCTCTTTGAAATTGTTTATGGACTACACCCTAGAGGTGTTTATGAGCTGAGAGAGTTGAAGGATGGAGTCAAGGGAAGTGGATATGTAGATGATTTTGCCTATGCAATGCAGGAAATTCATGAGACAGTCATAAAAACACTGGCAGAAAATACTATGAAACATAAGATTAAGGTGGATGAGCATAGGAAAGATGTTCACTTTAATGTTGGTGACCTAGTGATGGTGCATTTGAACAAATCCAGACTGCAGAAAGGAGTTCCTAACAAGTTACAAATGAAGATGATAGGTCCATGTCCTATCTTGGAGAAGTATGGAAGTAATGCATTCAAGGTACAATTACCTGATGACAGTGGACTATCCCCTATTTTCAATGTTGCAGACCTTGTACATTACAAAGGACCACCACTAAACTTGGATTTGACCATCCATGAAGTCACCCAAGATGTTGAAGAACGCAAATTGCCCCCTATCACAGTCAAACAAGCTGATAAGATCTTAGATACCAGGGTCTACAAGAGAACAAGAACCAAGGAGTACAAAGAACACCTAATCAAGAGGAATGGACAACCTGATGCAGATGCAGTATGGATCAAGGAGGCAGAGTTGAAGAAGTTGGGAGTTGATCTCAACTTGCTCAATCCAAGGATGGATTGAAGTTTTCTGTTTTGGGGAGGATGGTGCAGGGGCACCTTGGCTTAACTCCTTCATGTTTGTTTGCAATTTTGGCTTGTACTGACCTTAGCCAAGTTAGGGATGTTAATATGCTTGTGAGTTTGGTTTGGACCTTAGAAGGTCTTGCATTTGTATGTGAAGAGTTAGTCATTAGGACTAAAATCTTCATTAGGTTATCATTAGTGGTAAATTTTATTTTATGTAGCTTTGGACAACTCATGTTTGAAAGTAGGGTGTTAAATGTGTTTTAAACACATAGTCATCATTAAAAAGATGCTAATGGTCTATTAAAGGAGTTGTTGATTCATAATTAAGGTGTTAGAGGCCCAAAGATTTGGGATCATGGCATAATGGAAGTTGCAAAGTGATGTTGCAAAGTTGCATGGCAAGATTTGTGGAATTGCATGCAATTTGGTGATGGGAATCCCTTGAAATCAGGGGAAGTGGTCGAGCAATTGCCCTTGAATAGTGGAAAAGGCATCAAAAGTAGTATATGGCTCGTAACAAGCAGTAGTTAGCATTGTAATCAAGTTTTGTGGTGAAAGAATAGGAAACAGTTAGCAGATTTCTGTGTTTTCTATGTTCATTGAAAACCCCATGTGTTTTCAGAAATAGTGATATAGCTAATGTGTAAAATGCATTGATTTGGCATTGATACTGTGTTTTCACAATAAATTGTAGCTCTCTTTCTTTTGTAAATAGTTTCATTCGATTTAGATTAGGTGTTAAGTGTAAATAAAGCAGGATTTAGGTGTTTGTTGTCTCCTTCTGAACAGTTCGCTTTGTTCATGGCTTCCCCATAAAATCCAACCACGGGACCACCTTGAGATTGGATTGAAATGTTAGGGAATCCAACCTTTTGTATATATTTAGGAGTAGGAATGCTAGAAAGTCAAACAAGTATGTGGAATCTCAAACCCTAGGCAAGCTAGGACTGCCTAGTTAGGGAAGAAAGAGTAAAAATTTAAGAGCACAAGTAGGGGTTACAAGCACTGTACGAAATCCATATGATTCTAGATAGGGTTAGTCAAGATTTCCACATGGAAAAATGATTGAAGCTTCCATCAATCCATTGGCAGCAGCTTTGAAGGTGGAAACTGAGAAACCCTAGAAGATAGGTGAAATAGCCCTTCTCTCTAAGAGTGTGGGAAACCACTGTAGAGTTGGGACAGAAGATTGACACCTTGTGTAGATTTAAAGTATTGAAAAGGGTGTCAGGAAGTGCATTTGAATTGGCAGGTTGTTTGACAAATTTGAGAGAAAAAGTCAGAAAACTGATTGGTAAGGGCTACAAGGAATAGCCCTCTCCAAAGGAAACCTTTTGAGATCGGTAGGAGTGGTGATTGAAGAACCTCCAAGATGGCCTCAAGTGGTTGTGAAATGCATCAAATCAATGTTTCCAACTCCCCTGCAAGTAGCTCAAGCAAGGTGTTGAAGTTAGCATCTAGACTCTTCTAGGTGTTGAAAGGAGATTAGCAATTTCAAATGGTGTTGAATCTTCAAAGGTAAAGCACAAGGTTGAAAGCTCTCTAAGAAGAGTTGGAGTAGGACTAGAGCAGTCTTTTGAGCTCAACAAGAACCCTTGGTACCAGGTTCTAGGCAAGAGATAGTGGAAAGTCTCCTAGAAGGTAGTCCAAGCAACCTTTGGAGTTATAATACACCAGTGATGGTGATTGGAGAGGCTGGTGGGTGTGTGGGCCATCCCGCCACCCTGCGATGGTCTAAGAGATTCCTTGCAATAGTGCAAAATATCCCTCTATCCTACTACAATCTATGAGGAGGCTTGCAATGGTGTGGTATAGATCCCTCCATCCCGTAATTGTCAGATGGGAGAGTTTATGGTATAGCGGTAGGTTGTAGTACAACAATGAACCCACTATTCTGCAAAGTTCAGTTTAAGTGGTTGTAATGTTGTGGTAGTCAGGCGTAATGATAGAAGAAAACCAAAGTGTCACTGCTAGTTAACAAATGCTTTACATTATTGCAGTTAAGACTAGGAACGATGGGTAAAGACAATTAAGTTCATTTGTGACCATTTTTTTGTCATGGAAGTTGGAACATCAATTTCTTGTAATAGTTGAGCAATATGTATAAGATGTCGTATTGCATTGGAATAGATAGAGAGAAAATTGAATTCAAAGGGGTTATGCTATCAGATTTTCTCCAGATGGAACATGACATAAATCTTTGTGTAAAGGCTTAGAGCCTGCATTATATTGTAACTGCTTATTTTGTTGTTGAATAATACAATGGATCTATGCTTTTGGAGTGTGGGGTCTTTACCCAAAAGGATTTTCCCCATGTAAATATTTGTGTTCATGTCTTCTATTCCATCTTCCATGTTTAATTATTTTGTATTGAATCTATTTAATGCTTGTTGTTGAAACTAGTTGATCTTGAAAGATCTAAAATTGCATAAAATTTCCTCTAAGGATTAATGGTGGGAAATAAACTGTCTAATTCTACCTTATGACATAGCAGTACATGATTTTGAGGCTATCTAAAGAAACATAGTTTATCGAAGGAACCTACTGATCTTAGATGTTCATTTTTGGATGAACCAAATTTCCCTTCAATTGGTATCAGATCCATGTTCTAGAATTTTCTTATTCTTGGTGTTTCTGGTTCTGGGTATTCCTTCTGTGAAGATTTCTTATTCTGGAAAGCTTGAGGAAATATGATGGAATTGGCTGAAGATTGATCCTTTGGTGAGTGGAAGTTTCTTTTTTTATTTGTTTTAGTTTCAGGAGACAACACACAGCTTGAAGGATGGTGAAGAGGAATAAAATGGAGTTGGCCATATTGAAATGATGAGATCTGAAGCTGATAGTTGACAGTGAAATAATCCAGATGCATGGGGTGGGATTTTTTTCTTTGTGGTTGTGTTGCAGCAAATCTTTCATATTAAGTGTATGTGTGAGAAGCTCCCTAATGATATGGAGAAGCTTGGGTTGTTTTTCAGCTATGGAGTAATGTGCTTATGTTGGGTGTTTTTTCTTGCTATTGGAAGGCATTGTTTTTTGTTACCTTGATTGCATGTAGGCTATGGAGCTAATCATTGGATGATTTGGAAGATTCTAAAATACCTTATCTTCCTTGGATGTATGTGCATGTTGGTGGTTTTGGAGTTGGCCTAAAATGGGCCTAGAATTTCTTGGATCTCTACTTTCTTGATGGATGTTTGTACTTGCATGGCTTAGATTCATGTTCTTTGGATTTGAGGGTTTTATGGATTTTTTATTAAAAATATATCGTTATACATTTTCATGATATTCCATTGTTCTGGTTTAACTATTATGGTTGTTTTCAGACTTTTGGGTCTTAAAAATGTTATGTGGCTTTGAATTTTCATGTGTCTTACAAAACACAATGAGTTTGTAGGCTTACATGGTTAATCAAAACATGGGATTTTGTAGATATGTAAATGAACTATTTTTTAGATTATCTTTCCCTTGGGGTATTTGTGGATCTAAGATAGTTTCAGGTTTGCATGTATGCTTCAGACATGTTTTGAGAAGTTTTTTAGCTTTCTCATTGAGGAAATGGTGATTTGATGGTGGTTGTGATGTTGGGGTAATTTGTATTTTATAAGCTTTTGGACAATCTATTTCCTTTGAATGTTTAATAGTTTTCCTATGCTCTAAAAGCTATGGGTTTGTGTAGTTCTAGAGTATTCACTTGTTCAAATGAAATATGTGTGATATATTATTCTAGATGTATAAGTGATTTCAGATTTACATGGCGATGATTTTTTATAGGTTTTACATGTTAACCAAAATTTGTGGTTTATAGATTTGTGGATGTGTGTGGGAAATGTTAGTATCAGAATGAAACAATATAAACACACCAATGCAACATTAAACTAAAGAAAGAAAGATAAATTGAAATGAAATGAAACAAAGCTTCTTTAGAGTCGTTCCATTGTTCTTTATCTCCAGTGATTTTCTTGAAGCTGTTGTTCTCAGATTGTGTAAGGAAAGCTTCTCAGAATGGCAACCTGTAGAATGAGTATGCAAAGGGAGAGTACTTCTCTATCCTATATGCTGGTGGAGTGAAAATGTTGATGTGGATATGCACAAGGGCTATGGATTATGGATGCTATTAAAACTATGCTATGAGGATGATAGGCCATGATATGGAATGCTAATATGCTCAGCTATGCTATGCTATGATTCTAAAGGCTATGGATGCTGAGAGGCTGATTAACTATAGTTTTCTTGTATGAAAGCTTCTCTGTTTTTCAGAGACCTGACAGTCCCTTTTATAGATTTACATAGGCAAGAGCCTGGCTGGCAAACATCAATGGATGTGAGATTGTCTGGTAATTTTGAATGGTGAGAAATGGAGAGATTGAGAGGAAGATGGAAGATGTTGGGAGGTTGGAGAGAAGAATGGAGGTTTGTCTTCAACCCACAGGAACAATTTTGCACAAGAACAGAGAAATTAATTTTCTGTTTTGGAAGTTTGTTTCACGGTTGTTGAAGATAATCAAATTAAATAAATAGATTTATTTAATTTCATGTGAGTTTGATTTTTTATTTTAGGACTATAGAAGATTTAATTAAATATTTTTGGAATATTTAATTGTGAATAGACTTTAGAAGAATTAATCAAATATTTGATATATTTAATTGCGAATGGATTTAGAGGAATTAATTAAATATTTGGAATATTTAATTATGAATTTAGAGGAATTTTAGAAGAGAAGAATATTTAATCTTTATTTGAATAAAAATATTCAAGCCAGGATTATATGATAATTAATATAAATAAATCGTAATGTTTATTTCATTAATTAAGAAATGGATAAGAAAAGTGATTAAATAAACTTATTTATTTAATCGAAATGAAAGAATGAACAATATAAATAAATTATTTACATTTATTTATACGTAGATTGAATTCAGAGATTTAATTAAATATTAAGGATATTTAATTAATTACCAGACTATTGTGATGTGACCATTTTTAGGTGTATACATTTTTCCCCTCTTTGAAGTGATGTGTTTTACGCATTGCTTCAAAGAATTTTAAAATTTACCCCAAATGCTAATTGTTGAACGATGATAGGTATATGCCCCCTCGGACGATGAATCGATAAGATTTTGATTTTTGTGAAGTTTTTCATACATTTTGTAGATTTTTATGATTTTGAAGATGTCGATTCATTGTTCGAAAATTATGATGTGAAGAAATTGATGTGAAAAGATGTGAGATGAAAAATGGATGACCTAGATTGCCCTTGCTATGATAAAATCTGATAAAATGCCCCAATTTTTCCTTTAAATAGGTTAAAAATGTCATTTTCCATGTCATTTTCCCATTTTTAACCTAGTAAAAATTGTAAGTTTTGAGCTATAGAGCAAGAAAGATGGCACTTCTTATCCACCAGCACCGTTTCGAGCACATCCGATGACATCAGCGGCCAGTGCATTATGGACCTGCGGTATGTACCCTGTTAATCTGTTAGTGTTTGAAAATTTTCCATTTATGGCACGTTTCCCAACCTTTTTGTAGCTTTTAACATTCTTTTAGCGCCCTTTATGCTTTTCATAGCGCCTTTGATCCTGTAGTGCCATGATGATTTCCATAGTGCCCATTAGGTTTTTTGTAGCGCCCATGATTGGATGTTGCTTTGTGTGATAATTTTGTTCCCAAGTTTGTTGGAAAATAAAGAGTAGCTGATAAATTTGCTTTCAAGTTAATGAAAAACAAATAGTTGTTTGTTAAGTTTGCTTCTAAGGTTATTAAAAACAAATAGGATGTGATAAATCTGCTTTCCATAATGATGAAAAACAAATAGGTCGATATGTTTGCTTCTAAAGTTGTTAAAAACAAACAGGATGTGATAAATTTGTGCTCATGAAAATGAAAAACAAATAGGTTGATATGTTTGCTTCTAAAGTTGTTAAAAACAAACAGGATTTTGATAAATTTGATTTTCATGAAAATGAAAAACAAATAGGTTGATATGTTCAGATTTGATTGATTTGTCATGATGATTTGATATTAATTTTGCTTTGACTTGATGATTCTTCCTATTCAACAAGAGAGATTGGGCATCTTGCAGTTACGGGAAACATTCCTGAAGACATGGAGATTGATTCTGCAGCTTGTACAGGTGGATAGAGATGTGATCGAGGCATGTGGACTGACCTCGTTACTTGAGATGCCTAAGGTGCATCTCAACAGAGGTTTATTGATAGCACTTGCAGAGAGGTGGCACAGTGACATAAACACCTTTCATTTTTCGACAGGAGAGATTACCGTTACACCAGAGGACGTATATTGCATCTTGAGGATTCTAGTGATGGGCGAGATAGTGATATTTTTGGCAGCCGAGAGGCGGGACGTACGGATGCTTTGAGATGGATATTCAGAGATGATCACATTGTAGGATATTATATCACATGGAGGGATATGACAGATTCATATGCACCCCTACCGTCTATACTTGCAGGTTTCATTGGAGGTTTTTTGTGCCCTGACCATAGGTCAAAGGGTTTTACGGTCGGTTGGGGTCATGTACTTGAGAGTATGGTGATGCAGGGTACATGTTATGCTTGGGGATCATTCATGCTTGCACACTTATATGATGAGCTTCACCATATTGTGTACGGTGGAGGCCAGGAGTTTTGCTATCAGTTGTTCACTATTATAGATATGGGCATGGGAGCACTTTGTTGTTATGCATCCATTGACTCATGGACAACGACTTGCTAGTCGACCATACAAATTTAGATATACCAATGTCATTGCTCATCCACGGTTGGGAAAACTAGATCATTGGCAGCGTCTTCTAGATGATCTTGAGATAGTATGCTGGTGGCCCTATGTAGATTGTGAGGCATGGCCAGAGGATGCTAGGGAGATGCCCTTTGTCTTTACTTCTAGATATCTGATTGGGCGTACTCTTGGGATTATTGAGAGGTTTCTTCTTGTCTGAGTGTGTCAACAGTATGGTCGGCCTCAGGGTATGCCTATGGGTTCGTCCATTTATGCACGTCGGCAGCAGGAGATTACAGTCTGGGGTCCGCGGATTTCTTATGATGCTGCAGTGGTAGAATTCACCAGTTTGGGAGTACAGATGTGGGAGTACAGAGTAGATATTCTTGATGGGGGGATGACTCCATAGTATGGTTAGTATGTATTGGAGCATCCTACGCTATGATTATTTGATCCTGATGAGCTGGTTGCTCCAGTTGCAAAGCAGAGACCACATAGAGGCGGACATAGGCGACAATGAGAGGAGGCTTTAGAGGGTGATGACTCCGAGGAGGATGATGCTGATGACTCAGAGGGAGATAGAGATGGCAGTGATGAGGAGAGTGGGGATAATAGTGGTGGAGGAGGTGGCAGAGATGGTGGAAGGGGTGGTAAAGGTAGTAGCAGAGGTAGCGGCAGAGGTGGACCTCAGATGAGACATTCAGATCCATCATCTTCAGTAGATCTAGTGGTGTCGAGTCAGATATCTCCCTTGTAGAGTAGAATGCAGAGCTTACAGGGTCAGCTAGCACAGGCATAGGCCTTGATTACACAGCTACAAGGATAGTTGACTATAGTGACGACTGAGAGAGATATAGCTAGATGACAGGGTGAGGAGGCCATGGCCTTAGCTAACATTCTGTAGAGAGTAGTAGTAGTTGATAGCATGATGAGAGAGCTGACCAGAGTTGTCTAAGAGGCAGAGTTCTATAGGATCAGATACAATGATGGAGTGCCACCCAAGAAGAGAGTGAGTTATACACAGTCTCGGTCTACACATAGTCATTCTGGGGCTACTAGTAGGGGTGTATCACAACCATTACTGCTAAGAGGATCATCAGGGGCAGGTGGAGCAGGTCCATCAGTTGTAGGTGGGATAGGTCCCAGACCAGCACCATCAGAGGATAGCATGGCATAATGCTTTTTGCATGATGTTTTATTGATACTTTGTTGAGACATTTGTATACAAACTGATATGATCCCATTTTTGATGATGTTATGTCATACATAGTTGACATCTTTGTACATTTTGAAATTATTTTTGAGATATATGAAATGCAGCGAGGACTTCTTATGTGATGAATGTGTCTATTTTAATATGCATGATGTTTATGATATGATTTCATAATGTCAATGCCAATGATGTATATGTTTGTGCATGATCTTTGACGTGATGAATGAAAGTGAAAAGTTATGAGATGATTGCAATCTATTGATGAATGATTTCATGAATATGAAATGATAGATGGTACAACTTATGAATGCTTATGAATGTTTTGATTATGATATATGCTTTTTTTTATGATTTTCTGATGCAAATATGTATGAAAAATGCATGTGATGATGTTTTTGTGAATGTCAAAATTTACTTAGTCATCTTATTCGAAAAGATATTAAACAATTGATACTTTGCCAGGTTTTGGGAAAATCTATAAATGCAAAATGCAAATCCTAAAATGAATGTAATCTATACGAACCATGCAGGGTATCTGGACAATATTGCCATTCTGAGAGCTTATTTGTGCTTTTTGTGTCATCATAGAGCATTGAAATGTTGAAAGTTAATACAAGCATCAAAGGGTATGTTAGCACTAGTGATGACCTGAGTATTGCTTTCATGAATTTTGATATAGCAAGATAATACAAGCATCTAGGTATAATTGAACAGAGATAACCTGAGTATTGCTTGCATAAACAGACAAGAGTTAACCTGTTTCCCATGCAAATTCCGAAATGTCATCAATGATACATAGTAGAGCATGTCTCGTGACCAATTTGCATAGTACTAATTATTAACTCGCAAACAACAGAAAAAGAAAAATCATACTCCTTCCTTGCTTTTCTAGTTCAATACATCATCGAATTGCTCCAGAGATATGATAGAAAATCAACCAATAATTCAAAATTTTCCTAAAGTATTCCAAACATTAGTCAGATTAAGATCATCCAACTTGGATATCAACATTGATGTTTATGTTTTGATTAACGTTTTTTTGACCATGTTGTTTGATTTCATTGGCATTGAGTGATCATTTTGATGTTGTGGTTGATTTGATGCATCAATGTATGTTTCATTTTGGCAAACTGTCTTTTGTCCATTTGTTATGTTCTAAAAGCTCGTTACCCCTTACTTGTTTAGTCTATGTGTTTTCCCCCAGTGTAAACACAACCTAAATATGATGATATGTACAAATTTCATCAAGCCATGATGAAACACAAGGATTCTCGTTGCATGATATAGATATGATAGATATGTACAGATGATAAATATGGATAGATGATGTCATAAAGCAAATGCAAGACATAAGCTAATAGATAGAGGAGCCCGTTTTGATCACAAGTAGCACCTATTTTCTAGGTTTTCACCACATGTTTTTATTGCACTTTTTCAAGACTTTTTCTAATTTTTATGTATTTTTCTAGGACTTTTTCTGATTTTTTTGTATTTTTTTAGGACTTTTTTTAATTTATTTTTCAGGAATTTTTCTGATTTTTATGATTTTCTTGGATTTCTCGAAGATATTTAAGATGGAATGTGATGACCAATTGAAGAAAAAATATTCCCCACAATATAAGAGAAGATACAAGACAAAGGATATGGTATGGAAGATTTGGATGAAGTGAATAGGATAAGATGCATGATTTTTCAAGAAGATCCTTAACCTTGTCATTATCAAAGGTGAAAATGACCATGAATGATAAGAGTGAAATGGAAGATAGTATGTGGATAGCATCAAGATTCACAACCAAATATCCCTCTAATAAACCATGGAAATGGGAATTAGAATCCTAAATGTTGGCAGATTAATGATATGATGGAATAATCTAAGGACTTATGCAAAAGTTTGGATTAAAGGAAAATGATGGGGTATGAATGTTAGATAATGGATAGGAGGTTGGAAGACCTATTGATGGATAGATGGAAAGGTTGGAAAGATCAACATTGGCACACACCTTGAAGGGCGGTGGAGTGATGAAGGAAAAATGGATTTGGAAGGTGATAGGTTATTAGATGGAAAATTGGAGGAAGCTTTTGGATTAGCAAATTTGGATGCCAATTTAGATTTTATTGATTTTATGAGACTTTTAGGAATCCACATGACTTTTGACTTTGAGTTTTTCTTTGTGGACCTTTGTGGCCTTTGACATTTTTCTTTTTGATTTACGGACCTTTGTGGTCTTTGAAAATTGCCTTTTTTCTTTGATGGGCCTTTGTGGCCTTTTATATTTTTCTTTTGATTTTGAATCAAATTTTCTTTTATTTTTGCATGTCTCTTTGAGGAGACATGTTGATCCTTTGATACATGTGGATTTTGATATAGAAGATTTTGATATTTGTCACCCAAATTGTTTCCAAGAGCAATGGGAGAGGTGGATTGAGGTGAATGATATGGAGGTATTATGGATGAGTTAATATGGGTATAATTTTGAAAGGGCATCAAGGATGTGTGTCTTTGTTGTTCTCAGATAGAGGGAAGGTTTGATGGACTAGGATGAGGACATATGATAGATGGAAAGTGTGATGAACTAGAATGAGGACCTATGATTGATGGAAGGTTTGATGGACTAGGATGAGGACCTAGGATAGATGGAAGGTTTGATGGACTAGAATGAGGACCTAGGATAGATGGAAGGTTTGATGGAATAGGACACTTAGGTGTATAACCAAGGCCGTGGTGATATGGGTTTCTTTGAACAGAAAGGGGTTTTCGGATACCTTGCTCATGAAGGCCTAATCCTTTTCCTTTGTAATTCATACTTTGACACATTCGTTTACCAATGGGATATGTATTGTTTGTAAAATAAGATGCAAGTCCATTTTGAGGAGGATATGATATGGATGAGAGGATACGTGTTGGAAGTAAAAAATAATGGATAAAGGTGGAGGATCCCAATTTATAGGTGTGGGGTTCATGGATAACTTGAATAGGTGTGATAGGCTCTTGACATGGGGATGATGGGTGTTTTGATCTTGACTTGGAAAAGGATTATGAAGTGGTATGAAAGGCATATCTTGATCATGATAAGGATAATCATCTTCATGGGATGAAAGGGTATCCTTGAATGGAAGCATATATTGATCTTGATGAGGAAGGGAATTGTGAAATTTTGTAGAAATCATATCTTGATCATCAATTGGTAAGACATCATTAGATAGGACAAAAGAACTATCATGCTCTTGTGATGCAATAGAATCATGGGATGGTATGGATTGATTAGATGACGTGGAAGAATAACTTGGAAGAACATTTTGTTCTTGAGATGAAAGAAGATTATCATGGGTGAATAATGAAAGGAGGGGATCGTCATATGGTTCTTGAGAGATGGGATCTTGATCAAAGATAGGAAGGGTTTGTAGAATGTTTTGATCGAGATGTGTAGATTGAAATGAATCATTGGATGTAAAGGATATGATAGAAGAAGGTGATTGAATGGAATCGTTATCTTGGGTGAAGGAATCGTGAGGTTCATTTTGAATTATGGGGGATGAAGATAAATGCATGACATGACATGATTGGTCAATTTTATTTGATGGCTTAGATTTGGGCTTCTCATTTAACCTTTGCAAAAATTCAAAAACATTGAATTTGGATGATGTTGCTTTTGGAGGAGAAGAGGTTACATTCATATTTCCGTCAAAGGACTTAATAGTTGTGCCCCCTTGTATTTCCTTGATTTGGCTTTGGAGTGCTCTTATTTATTGGGGAAAACTACTAAGATCATTTTTAGTCTTTGCAGGATCTTTCTTAATTTTCTCCATATTGTAGTTAGAGGGAAATTTGGCACCTTGGTTTGCTAAAAAAAGAAAGTAGCCTTCTTTATCTCGCTCTAAGATCTTGTCCAAAATTATGTGAAACTGTGGATCCTATTCAACTTCTTGAATCATTTCATCAGTTATTTCATCATTTGAACTATTCCCAGTACGAAACCTATGAAAAGGATTTTCTTCCCTATCACCCATGTTGTAAAGTGGACAACAGGCATATGCTTTTGAAATGTTCTTCTAGACTTAGATCACAGTTTTATAAGTGCAAAAATGATGATGTCTTGATCTGATAAGATGAAAATCTTATGATATGATCAAATGACATTTCTAGCTCTTGATTGTGGCTTATAAGATGAAAGGATATCAGAATCCTGTTGGGGAAGTTGAATCAATAATCAAAAACTTGTTTGAAAAGATGCACTTGTTTTTGAGATTTGATCCTAGTCTCAAAAAATGATAAGTGTAATCAATGTAATTGTGAGTTTTGGATGATTTTTACTGAATTAATGTTTTGAAAACACATCAAGCAAGTTGTAGAATAGTTGTTTTTAAGTCCTCTACTAAGATCAAGTGTATGATCAAAATGTTTGTCAAAAATTGTTTTCACAAGTTTTACACATGATAGATAGTTCAAACAAACTCACTCTTAGTACTCAGGTAGGTCACCATAATAATCAACAACCCACATCTTAGAACTGCGTTGACTCACATAGCTGTGTCACCCCCAAAGGGGTGCCCATGTTTTTGTCTTTTCCAGGTGCGTACTCAGAGTGATGGAAGTGGATACCGGATCCCTTGAGCAAATGGTTGTTGGTAGTTATATGGTGAGTATCTTGGGGGTAGATTCTTCCCTCCCCTACACTATGATTATTATGGTGTTCAAAAATTGACTTCGGTTAGATACTACACTAAGTTCGTAGCAAGGGTTTCCGTTCGATGCGGAAAATGATATACTCCCTCGAGAGACCTCCCAACCTTTAGAACAAAGGCTTTGGGGATGGTTATCAATGTACACTACCATCAAATGGTATTTTCATCAACCATCCACATTTGATTAAAGTGGGTTTGAAAACTTGGCTTTAGTTGTTCCCACTTAGGTCGTTCCCATAGAATGAGTACTTTTTCCCACTACGGCAGGCCTTCTAAGAGGTATTATCAAAGCTTAAAATTGCATGAAATGAAATAGATGAGTTTGGCATTTTGATCACCCAATTAAGGGGAGAGCATAGGCCTATCACCATTTTAATCAAAGCAAACAAGAGTTCAATTTTAAACCCAAATGAACAATTTTCTATGCTAGGTGAAGATATTAATTCACAAAGACATGGAGTTCTTTTTAGTCCAAAATAGAAAATGAAGTGACTATCCTAGGATTACTTCATTCCAATTAAGTGACTTAAGTTACAGATTACAATTGCAGACTTAAAAAAAAAAAGGTGCTAAAACAGACATCAAGGGCGCTACAACAGAGTTAATGGGCACTGCAGGATGACTGATGGGCACTGTAGAATGCCCTATGGGTGTTGCAGGATGCCTTATGGGCACTATAGGATTCCTAATGGATGCTATAGGATGCCTGATGGGCGTTGTAGGATGCCTGATGGGAGCTATAGGATGCCTGATGGGAATTGCAGGATGCCTAACGAGCACTACAACAGAGTTAAAGGGTGCTAAACTAGGTGTGAACTATGTTGAAGCATGTTTAATGCGCTAATACGCTATTCCAACCGTAACCTGTCAAAAAAATCTGCAAAAAGATGTTAAAATTGGGGCAAGAGCCCCATGGTGGGCACCAAAAATGTGTGTGGAAATGTTACTATCAAAATGAAACAATATAAACACACCAATGCATCATTAAACTAAAGAAAGCAAGATAAATTGAAATGAAATCAAACAAAGCTTCTTTAGAGTCATTCCATTGTTCTCTAACTCCAGTGATTTTCTTGAAGCTGTTGCTATCAGATTGTGTAAGCAAAGCTTCTCAGAATGGCAACTTGCATAATGAGTATGCAAAGGGAGAGTAATTCTCTATCCTATATGCTAGTGGAGTGAAAATGTTGATGCAGATATGCACAGGAGCTGTGGATTATGGATGCTATTAAAACTATACTATGATGATGATAGGCCATGATATGGAATCCTAATATGCTAAGCTATGCTATGCTATGATTCTAAAGGCTATGGATGCTGAGAGGCTGATTGAATATAGTTTTCCTGTATGAAAGCTTCTTTGTTTTTCGGAGACTCGGTAGTCCCTTTTATAGATTTTCACAGGCAAGAGCCTGGCTAGCAAAGATCAATGGCTGTGAGATTGTTTGGTAATTTTGAATGGTGAGAGATCGAGAGGTTGAGAGGAATATGGAAGATGTTGGGAGGTTGGAGAGAAGAATGGAAGTTTATCTTCAACCCATGGGAACAATTTTGCACTAGAACAGAGAAATTAATTTTCTATTTTGGAAGTTTGTTTCACAGTTGTTGAAGATAATCCAAATTAAATAAATAGATTTATTTAATTTCATGTGAGTTTGATTTTTTATTTTAGGACTATAGAAGATTTAATTAAATATTTTTGGAATATTTAATTGTGAATAGACTTTAGAAGAATTAATCAAATATTTGATATTTTTAATTGCGAATGGATTTAGAGGAATTAATTAAATATTTGGAATATTTAATTATGAATTTAGAGGAATTTTAGAAGAGAAAAATATTTAATCTTTATTTGAATAAAAACATTTAAGCCAAGATTATATGTTAATTAATATAAATAAATCGTAATGTTTATTTAATTAATTAAGAAATGGATAAGAAAAGTGATTAAATAAACTTATTTATTTAATCGAAATGAAAGAATGAACAATATAAATAAATTATTTAGATTTATTTATACACAGATTGAATTTAGAGATTTAATTAAATATTAAGGATATTTAATTAATACCAGACTATTGTGATGTGACCATTTTTAGGTGTATACAGTGGAAAATATTGTGTCTAGACTCTTAGAGTTTTTTGGATGAGAACAATTGTAGTTCTATAGTAATGTTTGTTTAGTTCCTTGAATATGGTACTCAGTAGTGAATTTGTTTGTAAAATCAGGTCTATTGGTGATTTGGTGTTTGATTCTTGAAATCTACATTTTATCTTATTTGATATCTTTTATTTTCATGTTACTAATGTGATGATGACTTTGCATGCTTCAAAGTATGGGATCCACAAGCTATGAAGTTAGTGGATTAGCTACCCATTGGCTGTATGGGATCTTTAGCAATGACTATGAATTCATCACTTAGTGATGGATGATCTTCTTTAGTCTTGTAGATGTTACTAGGAGGATCTCTTAGATCCTATTAGTGTAGAAGGGTTCTTTTGCATTTGCATGGACACTATTTGGAGGTGGTTCATCTCCATGATATTGAAGATGTGTAAAATCTTGGAGCCATGTAGGACTCTTGGAGTCTTTGGTCAAGGTGTTGGTGGTGCTTGACATGTGATGTTGGTTTAGAGTTTGTTTTGTTTTATGACATGGTATACTCTTGATTGCGCATTAGATTTTTGGCAGGATGAATTGCTCTTGAGCCCATGGAATTTTCACTTGGAGGATGGGATCTCATAAGGGGGATGGTAAGGTCATGATGTCATGATAAGTTCTTTATTTAGATGATTGGAGCTTTGATAGTGGTCTGATGATTCTCTTTATTTTGGGTGCATTGGGCATATCCTTGAGAACTTCATGATAGTGCAATGATGCATTTGGAGTTTAGCATGAGATGATTATTTGTAGGTTCTCATGGATACATGGAGAATGTACTAGTATACTTCTTTCCACTGTGGCATATGAAAAAATTATAATTTTTTTGAATTTTGACAATGACAAGATTATTCTTTGAACCAACGCAGCAAGTACATTGCTTCAAAGAGGGGAAAATTATAGACATGTAAAATTGACATCATGCATTCATCATATTTAATTAAATCATATTTGCGCATCAATTAAATAAATCAAGTTTATTTGATTAGTCTCCTAAAGAGTTCTTGTTAATTAAATAAATCATTTTATTTGATTAATCCCCTTGTCTCTATTTTAATTAAATATTTCACTTTATTTAATTAAATCTCTAAATTTTTATTAAATTAAATAAATTAAACCTTTATCTAATTTAATCTAACATCATCCCTTTTAATAAAATAAATAAAAACCTTTATTTAATTAAACCTATATCATATTCTTCTCATTTTGATTTAAATAACCCAAAAATCTAAGTCATAAGTCAAAATCACCTAATCTTCACTTAAATTAATCAAACCTTGATTAATTTAATCCTAATCTCCAAATTTCTCTAGCTTTTGCCACTTTCACATGAAAATACATTTAATTCATTTATTAAATCTCTATTTTCTTTCAACTTGGCATCTTTAGAGGAATATTCTTCCAAATTTGAAATCCCTCCAAGTGGATTTTTCCTTCCATCAAGACATTCATTCCTTCCTATGTGTCCTTGTGCATTAAGCCAAGGGGCATTTAAGTCATTCTTTTTCTTTCTTACATTTCATTTCACTATTTTCAAATCCCACCTAATTTCATTTATTGTGCACATTCATCAAAATGTGCTCAAGCTTCCTCCATTCACATCTTGACAAGTGGCACTTGCCCATTGGGTGTTGAATGATTCCACATTCATCCCATTTTTCATTTCTCCATCTTGTCTTTCTATAAATAAGAGGTTTCTCTCCTCATTTTGATCATCCACAATTTGAACAAGTTTACTATACTCAATTTCATCTTCAAGCATATCTATTTCCATCAATTTTATAAAGGTCTTAGCTAGGTTATGTAGATTTTTCATCATGGAGCTCAAGTGAATCTTCAACAAAGTGGATCAATGTTCATCACTCATCAACATTTCATCATAGGAGTTGGGAAAGGGCCAATTTTCACATAAAATTGGCACCAATTCCCCCATCGGATCAATAATTTTCTTGCTTAATTAGGATTTCATTACTTTCTCATTGGGTTCTTTAATTTTATTTCCTATTTTTAGTATTGTTAATGGATTTCATGGGGAATCTTGATTCTTAGTTGCATTTGATCTAACTATGTGTTTATTTCTTGTGAGTGGATCATATTATGTACATTCTCTCTCTTTGTTTTGCAACAAGGATTGATTGAGTTATGGATATGTTTGCTCACTTTTTTTTAATCTTAGAGGGCCTACCTTATGGGAAAAAGTTAATCACCCAAGGGAATGACTCAACCGAAAACATGCTAAATCCAAGCGACTTCCAACTGGTATATAAATGTGGCTATTGGAACAAAGGCCAATATCACAAGGATGGTTCTGACGAGAAGGGAAACAATGGTCTCTTTCCACATGGATTATCCCCCATGAATAGAATGACCGCATTAAAACCCTTGTTTAGAAAAGGAAAAAATCCTTGATCTATTTGTTGTTGCAAGAACAGTCATTCTGAAGTTGCCCCACACTTTTACAGTTTTTAGTAGAGATGGAAAGTATGCCATGGGAGTTTCATGGGTATTGATGCTTGGTTTCCCTATATAAGTGAGTGCCATGGAGGGGAGCCGGTGGGGTCAAACATCTAACCATCCGCTAAAAGTAAGTGTAGCTGGACTTGTCCAAGTAGGGATTCAACATATATAGTCTTCCATATCCATAGGGTTGTACATGTTCTTGGAATCAAAAGACATTGCTTGTTCGTAAACATTGGAAACAAACATTCAACATGATCATAAAATTTCAAACCCTTTAGGAAGCAAATATCATTGATAAAATTCAAGTGTTATTTCTTACCCTAGGGATTCTATCCTTAGAGGTTTCTAAACATTTGGATTTATATCTCAATTTTCCTACTAAAGTTAACAATAGGAAACTTTTGCCTTAATTTCCTTGATTTCCACATAAAGCATTTTGTGGTATGATAAGAAGTTAGGACATTATACATTTAATTTGGAAATTTAATCAAGAATTGTTTGTGGTAAAAGTAAGTCACTAAGAAAAGCTAAGAACAATTGAACCCCACACATGTGTTGCAAATGATTTCAAAAAAGATCAAAATCCAAAAACCTAAGTTCAAAGCTCTTAGTCCAAAAGATCATCAAAATCATCTCTCAATGCTCTATGAATTTTGACAAAGATTGCTTTTCAACTTTTATAGAAGAGCCTCAAGAAACAATCCTAATCTGTATTCTTTTTATTATTTTTAGAATCTGATACTTTTTCAACAATTTGAGCATCTTGTATGAGAAGTAAAGCATGTTCTTTGAAACTGAGGTCTTGTAAAACACAATTATTTTTAGGTACACATAGGATCAAATCAAAATATTCATCCATCTTTCAAACATCAAACCAAAATCATCTCACCAACAACTCTTGAAAATCTTAAAATCATCCTTCATGCTAGAATTTTTGGTAAATCCATGAATCAAAATCAAAATCCTTGAATCAAAACATCAAATCACTTTATTTAGCTAAGTATGTGTAGATGAATCCTTCTCCATATGCTTAGTTGAATTATCATAAAATCATCTTGTTTGGCTAGGTATGTGTAGATGTATCCTTCCATATATGCCTAGTTAAATTATCATCTTGTTTGGTTAGGTGTGGGTAGATTAATCCTTCTCCCTACACTTAGTCAAATTGTCATCTTGTGAGCAAGTCTATCCCATAGATAACATCTAACATCTTGGGATCCATTTGTTCATTATCCAAAATCAAAAAAATCCAAAACCAAGTCAAGGTCAAATCAAAATCTAAGAATCCAAAAAGTCCCAAAAGTCTAGCATCTCCTCAAGATCTTCTAATATTTCAATCATCCATATCATCCATCTTTCACACATCTCATCATCACCATCAATTTTATCCTTAGTCATCCTAAATTTTCTCTTTTGTACCTAAGATTAGATCAATCCAAATAATTAGAGATTCATCTCCCACATTTTTGAAAATTGATCCCTATTTTATGGTGAAAACTAGATCATAACACAAGAGGAACATGGAAGCTACCAAAGAAACATCAACTTCAAGTGATTTGAGCCAAACCGCTCCCCAAATCAAACCAATAGAATCAAGCAATCCTTAACTAATCTTCCTCTACCATCACAAAATCTATAAGAGGAAGGGCCAGTAGAGGACCTTACCAATAATCCCTTTGGGATGTCACAAGATGAGGTCATCTTAATGATTCAAAATCCTGAGACACATTGAATTGTCAATATCATGATGAGACTCAATCCCTCCCAATACATGCTTTAATTAGCAAAAGAAGGGGCTAAAATCCCTTCCAATTATGATTTAAACACACTTGTGGAGAATCCTCTCAAAATCACACCACAAATCTCATCTACACCTCCATTTCAAAAAATCACTCAATCCATCCCCCAAATCACATCATCTATTGCTCCAACTCCACCAATCGTCCACAAAGGGAGCACATTTCTCAATGTGATACAAACACACCCCCTTGTGAATAATCAAGGTTTGGATGAAAATACCATATTGGGTCAATCCATCCCCCAATATCCATTACATCCATATATCCCCCTCACCTTTCACAATCCTAATGACCCATCATCATCATCATTTCATGCAACACCTCAAACTTCTCTCTCCATGACCTCACAAGGAGAGGGTGACCTATTTGGACCAGGGGGAATCTTTGAACCTTCATCTTCATCATTTACTCAAGGGAGTATTCCACTCACTTTTCCACCACTTCCACCCTTTCCATCAATATCCACATCACCTCTCAGTTTAGGGCTTCCCCCTTTACTAAGCATCAATTAGCAAAATCAAAACAACCCCCCCGATCATCAATCAGAGCATCATACCGAATCCCCCCATCTTGCGAACGATATCGTAAAAACAAATGACAATCATCCCAGTAACACAAGCCACCATTACATCATCAACCATCCCTCAAAAATTGGTCTCTCAAGGACCAATCATATTGATCACACCAACCACCACCCAAATCCCCATCATCAATACAACGTTTCCTTTCATCACAACAACAAACACCATCCCAAATCCACCACCACCTCCACCTCCAACATCAAACACATCAAACCAATATAGCATCATGTTACAAGCCACTCAACAAGTTGCCTACCAAAAGGAACTTCAATAAATCCAAAACTAACAAGCTGCATAGCTAGTCCCTCAACAAGCGCAAGCACAACTAGCTGCACAACAAGCATAGCAGGCTGCTCAAACCCATGATTTATTACAACAACAACAAGCCACCCAAGTTGCACAAGCAGCTCAAGCCACATAGGTTGCACAAGCAGCACAAGCACAAGCACAAGCGTAAGTACAAGCACAATACCTCACACAACAACAAGCAACTCAATAGAAAGCATACCAGCAAGCACTGAAACAATACCAAGAGTAGCAAGAAGCAGCTCGACTAGTGGCCCAAAAACAAACATTTTTGGCACAACAACAACAACAGGCTAAACAATAGGACCAATAACAAGCATTTTTGGTACAAAAATAATTACAAGCATACTAGGTGCAGCAAAATTTGCAAGCACCATCCATCAACACACCAACCAATCCACCCATACCCCCAATGATTGAACCACTACAAAACACCTTCACTCCACCCCCTGATCTGCAAAATGATGTGACAACACAAATCAGGTTGCTCTAGCAACAAGTGATTGATCTTCAGCCAGGGAAAACCACAAAGAAACCTAACAACTTGTGTCCCTATCCATTTGACAAGAGCCTTGCAATGAAACCATTCCTGAAGGGATTTGAAATTACAAAATTTGATAAATATTGTGGGTCAGGAAACCCTAAAGATCACATCAGGGAATTCCAAGTTCATTGCATGGAAGTTGCATATGATGATACATATCTGATGTGGCTATTTCCTAGAATTTTGGCTGGCGAAGCCATGGAGTGGTTCTCTCGCCTCCCTCCAGGAATCAAGAAGTTCTAACAAATAGTAGACACATTCATAAAAAAGTATGTCTTCAATATCAGTATGGATGTCAGTCTAGAGGAACTATCGGCTCTTAAAAAAGCTAAGGGAGAATCATTCACTTCCTTTATGCAATGATGGTGATCCAAGGCCAATAGGTGAAAATGGAACATGCCTGAAGAACAAGAAGTTTGCACTATCATCTCTAATCTGGAGGGAACCTTGGCATTCCATCTCAAGGTACAAGGAATAACCACATATGACCAATTGATCTCTAAGGTGCTTAACATTGAATGAGCCCTTATTGCACAAGGAGGGACACCTTCCTATCTTCAACATTAAAACAATCACCCATCCACTAGCTATAACGATAAACCTCACACTTGGGTAAAAAATAGAAATATTACCAATGATGGCACGTTGTTGACACCAAAGTTGTCATCAGTGATCCTTGAAAAAACATACCAGCACCCCAACAACAACCCCAAAACAATAATTAGAACAATTGACAAGCTAACACTATGATTCAATAGCCAAATAATCAAATAGTCAACAATGTGAATGTTTTTTAGGAAGCCACCCCAGCGAAATAAAAAATTCGCCCAAGTAGAAGTACACAACCCTTGGGGAATCAGCTGAATCTATCATGAAGAGACTGGTGGAAGAAAAACTCATCACAATTCCCACCTATGAAAACTATCAAGAACCCTTGGTAAAATCATCCTGGTACAATTAAAATAACCTTTGTGATTTCCAAAAAATCAAGGGACACACATCTTCCAGTTGCAGGAGGTTGAAAAACTTGATCAAATACCTCATTGAGGACAAAATCATAAATGTGGAACAATCGGTAGGAAATCAGAATCTCAAAATCTACATGAATCTGATGCCCAATTATAACAACAAAGGGAACAATAACAATGATAAGGGAAAAGGTTCCTTCAAAAGCGTGAATCATGTATACGACCATGTTGTTTCATCCCTAGATGAGTATTGTACTACCATCATAGTCAAAGGATCTTGAGCTAATTGTGGAGTCACCACAAGAGGCAGAAAAGTCACCATCGTAGGGACATCTCAACCAAATAGAGCATCCACCTCCAATCCAAGATCCATTCATAATGGATACAATGTCCTTGACCAATTGAAAAGAACCCTAGCTCAGATCTCCATCATGGAGTTGCTGAAGATTTCACTAGCCCACAGAAGGATCCTAGAAGAAGCCTTGGCCTCATCTTCTATCCCCACCAATCTTGATGCAGATCAATTCCAAGCTATGGTCAAAAACCTCACCACACCTCATCTCCTAAAATTTAAAAAAAAATATCTTTGAACACAACCATCCCATAATCGTGTGCTTGATCAGGAGGCTTACGTCCATAAAAAAAAGTCAAGAGAGTCCTAGTAGATGGAGGTGTAGGGTTGAACATATGCACCCTCAAATTAATAAAAAGCTTGGGTTTCTCTAAAGATGGTGAAAACTGAAAAGGAATAACTATCAGAGCTTATGATGATCAAGAAAAAGTATCACAGGGAACTATCCAACTCCCTGTTCAAGTAGGGCCAACCATCATGGAAACAACTTGTCAAGTTCTCGACCTAAAATTTCCTTATAATATCCTCCTGGGGCATCCATGGATTCATGAGATGCAAGTTGTTGTTTCCACCTTCCACCAGTGTGTAAAAATTATGCACCAAGGCCAAGAAGTCACTATCCATGGGGATCTTGAACCCTTTAACTATTGCAAAAACCTAGAAGCCAAATATTACAAAATCCCCCAAGTGCCTAAAAACAATGAGGGTCCCTCAATGCCATACATTGATCCAACTACTCTCACCTCCACTTCTGCGATAGAGACACCTTCCATCCCCACCATCTCAGATATCAAGGTCATTATCCAAGACAATGGGTGTGGGAATTATAAAATGAATAAAGGTGCTTTCATGGTAGGAGAGTTACCACAATCTCCTAGGTCCCATGGGCAACACCAACCAGCTGAAACATCATCCCAAATTTCTAGAGTTGACCCCTCTAGATTCAAGAGTTAGGGAAACTTCGGTTAGGAAGTAATAGAAGAGGACCCATCAAACCTTTTGTACCAAGACAATAGACCATAAATTGACCTACCTATGGATAATAGCAATAAAGGCTTACAAATGATGCTCTCCATGGGCTATGACAAGAAGAAAAGGCTTGGACAGAATGACAACAGACTTCTAGTAACCATCATTCTTGAGATGCAAATGAGAAATATTGGACTCAAATGTACCCCTCCTAGTATAACCATACATGGATGAGGTCCCTCAGTTAAAGTAGTCAAGACTCTCCCTCAGCCAACAACAACTAAACTTCACTTACCCATATCTACTAGCTGAGTCATAAATAATTTCACATTTGACATAGTCAATGTCTACAATAGTAGTGATGAGGAAGATTCCATAACTAACCTACCTATTCTTTTTGAGAGTTCCTCTCTCCTTATGATTAGTACCACGTCATTTGAGTCAACTAGTCAAACCCATGAAATAAACCTAGTCTACCCCCAGCTCATCGATTACTACCAATGAGGACCACCGGTTTTAGACACTTTTGAAAATGATGAAGCACTCTCAGAATTCATGGGACTATAGAACATGATACCATGTGGAGATCACGAGGCTAGGTTTGATATCATTCTGGACACACAAGCTTCCTACGGAGAGATGATTGAATCCTTTAGTTGCAAAAGTGAAAATTTAAGAATAATCTCAAGGTCTTTGAGTGAAAACCACACTGTGGCACTCTCTGACCCAAAAATAGTAACAATATAGGACACATCCAACAATGAAAACCTCTCTGAGGTGCTTGAGGATGAAGGATTTATTCTTCCTCTTAGTGCTCTACATTAGGAAAAGTTAGTGATTCTAGCTGAAAAGTGAAATCCAATCAACTTGGGAATAGAGGAAACCATGCATATCACATTTTATGTTGAATCATTAATGATAGAAGAATAGGAGCTCCTAGCTGCTTTCTTAAGGGACAAAAAATTAAAATTTCTGTGGAGATATACCAACATGCCTAGGCTTGATCTAGAGATTGTGGTCTACCATCTAGCAGTTTACTCTGATGCAAAGCCTAACAAATAGAAACTCAGAAAAATACATCCTTAAATAGCCTTGTTATTCAAAATGGAATTGAAGAAGCTACTTGATGCAAGGTTCATATGATCAATTGACTATCCAAAGTGGGTATCAAATCTAGTTCCTATTTCAAAACCAGATGGGGGCATCTGTATCTATACATATTTAAGAGACTTGAACAAGGCATGTCCCAAAGATGACTTCCTGCTTCCCAACATTGATATGATTGTAGATATGACCATGGGACATGAGATGCTTTCATTGATGTATGAATTCTCTGGGTATAACCAAATCATGATATCCAAAGAAGATCAACATAAAATGACTTTTACCTTTCCATGGGGGACATATTGCTAGAACATGATGTCATTTGGCCTAAAGAACATTGGAGCAACATATCAAAGAGCCATGACCTTAATCTTTCATGAAATGATCCATAAGATGGTGGAATATTATGTCGATGAAATATTGGAAAAATCCAGAAAGAGAAGGGACCACATAGCAACATTCAGTGCCATCTTTGACAAACTTGAAGAATACAAAGTTTTCCTTAATCCAAAGAAGTGCATCTTCAACGTACAATCAGGGAAGTTGTTGGGATACATTGTGTCTATGAGAGGAATTGAAATAGATCCCGCTAAGGTAAAGGCAATCTGTGAGATGGAGGTACCCAAGACTTTGAAGCAACTAAGAGGCCTACAAGGCAGGCTCCAGTCAATCTTCCAGTTCATTTCTCAATTAGCGTACAAATCAATCCAATATTCTCATCTACTCCAAAAGGGGGTAGCGTACAAGTGGGACGACAAGTGTGATCAAGCCTTTAAAAAAATCAAATAGTATTTTCTCACGCCTCTAGTGCTTATTCCACCAATCCCAAGAAAGCCTCTAATTCTCTACATATCAGCAATAATAATAGCTCTCGGTGCTCTCCTAGCTCAACACGATGAAAATGGAATAGAGAGGACCATCTACTAGATCAGTCGAACCATGGTAGGGCATGAATTAAATTATTCCTTCATCATAAAAGCTTGTCTATCAGTGGTTTTTTTCCTCACAGAAGTTCAGAAACTACATGCTAACACACAAAATCAAACTCATTGCTAAGATCAACCCACTCAAGTACCTACTCTCTAAGGAAATGCTCATAGGAAGGATGGCCAAGTGGGTCATGATACTATCAGAATATGAAATTGAGTATGTAGAGTAGAAGGCCATCCAAGGGAAAGCTATTGTAGACCAACTGGTAGAAGCACCAATGTATTCAAAGAATCCGCTAATTTCAGAGTTCCCCAATGAATTTATCTTCAACTTGAGCATAAGAGACCACTAGAAGTTGTTATTTGATGGATCCTACACACAACATGGATTAGGAGCCAGGGTATTTTTCATCACTCCACAGGGAGACTACATACCAAGGTCCTACAAGTTGGCACTTCCCTTCACAAACAATATTGCAGAATATGAGGCTCTAACCATAGGACTCAAAATAGCTGCATGCAGTGGCATGTCATGGCTCTCAAGGTATATGGGGATTCATAGCTAATAATCAATCAAGTGAATGATGAATACTAGTCTAAGGATGACAAGCTATCTCCATACAATAAATTGGTGGAAAGTCTTATGTAGTCCTTCATTGAGATCACATTCGAGTAGATACCTAGAGAAAACAGTAGAGTGGCAGATGCCATGGTGATAATTGGATCCCTATTGGATATCCCTCTCAATGTACTAAATCATGAATTCCTAGTAGAGCAGCGTCTCATGCCTGTATTTGAGGTACCATAGTCTAAATTCTTGTGCAAAATAATTGGTCTTAGTGATCCTTGGTACCACGACATATACACTTATCTGAGAATAGGAGTCTTCCCAGCTGACATAACCTCAAACCTTAAGAATACCTTTGTTAAGAAAGCATCCTGATTTGTCATCCTAAGTGGAACCCTTTACTATAGGAGCATAGAAGGAACCCTTTTATGTTTCCTAAATGTTGAAGAAGCCTTGACTGCTTTAACTGAGGTACATAATGGTATTTTTTTTCACACTTGAGCAGAATGAACTTGTCTAAGAAATTGCTGAGGATGGGGTATTAATGGCCTACTATGTAAAGAGAAGCACATGACTATGTTAGAAGGTGTCTACAATGTTAGCAGCATGGGAACCTCATCCATACACTAGCTCAAGAGCTCCATCTGATTGTGACACCATGTCCCTTTTCATAGTGGGGGATTGATCTCATTGGAAAAATCACCCCACCTCATCCAGTGGCCACAATTTTATCATTACCACCACTGAGTACTTCACAAAGTGGGTGGAAGCCATACCAAAGGCATACATTACTGGAAATCAGATATCAAAGCTCATCCTGAACTACTTAATATGTCATTACGGTGTCCCACAAGCCATTATCTGAGATAATGGGACACCATTCAAGAATCAGGTGTTCGTGACCTATGCGACAAATTCAAAATCCAACATCACTTTTCCATGCCATACTATCCCCAAGGCAATGGCCAAGTAGAAGGCACCAATTAAACCACTTTGAAAATCCTCAAGAAAATAGTTAATGGTGTATGTCATGACTGGCATTTGTAGCTAAATCCCACCCTTTGGGCCTATCAAACTAGCATCCTCACACCAATAGGTGCCACCCCTTCTCCCTAGTCTCTAGATTAGAATCCATATTACCCATTGAGATCGAGCTCCCGTCACTGAGAATATCATTGTAGAACCTCGTCATGGATGAAGAATATCGAGTATCAAGATAGAATGAGCTAGAGCTGCTGGATGAGCGGTGTGTGGAGGCCTTAAATCATTTACAAGTCTATCAAAACTGACTCAAGAGGAGTTATAACAAGAGGATCAGGAGTCGGACATTCCAAGTTGGAGGATTTCTGCTAAAAGAGAATTAGAAGAACATCCCAAATCCAAACGACAAAGGAAAATTTGAACCTAACTGGTTGGGACCATTTTTCATCACAACAAGCTATAAGTTAGGGGAATATAAGTTATCAACACCCGAAGGGGAACCTCTATAGGAGCCCATGAATAGCTCCAATCTCAAGAATTTTTACGCCTAAATCTTTGAAGGTATAGAACCAAAAAATCAAAGAAAATAGAAAATGTCCTGTAAAAATAGTCACCCTAATGAAAACCTGGAAAACAAGCATCTTAGCGACAACAAAAAAATCAAAAAAGTAAAAAATCCAAAAAAATTAGAAAAAGGATAAAAAAAAGTAAAGAGAAAAATAATCCTCTAGTGAAAACCACTTTGGTGGCGCTTTGGGCAACTACCTTGGTGAAAACTTGGCAAACAAGTGCGTTGTGTAAATAAGCACTTTTCATCCACTAGGATCTTCACAACTCATTCTACACGCTTCCATCATCCATCGCATTCCATATCCCCATCCATCATCCGTTCGACATTTGCATCATAGCTTGGTCATGTGTTTGTTCCATGATCCCAAATAGTACTAGTCGACCCATTCTCAAGGTCAATTTGTCTTGCCTTTATCAGAGTAGTATATTGCATCACATTGGGGGCATGTTCTCATCGGATCAGATTCATGTATTTTCTTCAGATCCCAAAATCAGAAAATCCAAAATCCAAAAACATAAAAAAAATTAGAACATCCAAAAACATAAAAAAATCAAAAATCCAAAAACATCAAAAAAATCAGAAAATCCAAAAACATCAGAAAATCAAAAATCCAAATACATAAAAAAATTAGAAAATCTAAAAGCATCAAAAAATTATATCAAAATCCAAAAAATCCAAAACATATCAAAATCCAAAAACATGTTAGAAAGTCAGTCAAAAAATAAAAAACAGAGTCATCTTGTTGAATTACGGGTCTCTGAGCCTTGAACATAGAAAAGGTTGATCTTTGATCATACCCCGAGACACTTAGGTCAGTCCTTTAGGAGTTCGTCATAATAAACTAGCAATCCATCTATTCATATCTCATCAATAATCGAGTTTGTGTCAGTTGAACTACGTGGTGTTTGTGTGTATAACGTAGGTAAGGCTAATCTGTTGATCAGTCCCCGAGGCCCCTAGGATAGTTCTTTCGGTTAGGTCTTGGTCAAAATCTCAAAAAACCCCAAAAAAATTTGAAAATGTGAAAAGAAAAAAAATTGTAAAATCTTGAAAATACCAAAATAGCCTCAAAACAATTCAGAAAACTCCAAAAACATCCAAATATTTGATAAAATCCATCTATCTCATTTCGCTTTCACCTACAATAATCTCATCCATAATAAACAAATTTTCACACTCACCCTTTGGAAAAACAAATAGAAAGAAGCATAACATTCAACAAAAGGAAACTTCAAACAAAAAATCAAAATAGAAACAACAAACTTTTAAATGCAAAATCAAAGTCTTGATTGTTCGCAAACATGTTAATCAACTTTATATGAACGGATTTTCAAACAACCTATGAACTTTCCACCATCCACGAACATGTTCTAGGATGTATCTTTCCTACAATGGGAATTATCTATTGGCAAAACACTTTGGATAAACAAAACATCATGCGTCCATCCGCTAACATGTCCAAGGATGTATCTTTCCTACAATGGGCATTATCAATTGGAAATCGTTTCAGTTCTTATCCTAAATAGAACACATCCCTTTGGCTAGAGGTATGAAGAAAATTGGCTTGTTTTTTTACTTGATCTTTTCTTTTGATTTATCTTATTGTGCCCATTCCAATGACCTCTCGATGATATCTAATCAAAACAATCTAGAGAGAAAGGAATGGGGAAACAATCAATATCTTTTGTCTGTTGTGATTGTTGGACGTTCTTGTAATATAACCTGGTGAATACTTGCTTTGTTAGATGTGTATGAAAGGTGTTTTGGACAACTTGTTGACTATTGCATTTATAGGTTATACCTTTTTGTGTTTTGGTCTAAGATGTTTGAAAATCTAGAAGTGCACCATAGCAAAGTTTTCGTATGTCAAGTGTGAACAAGAATACTCCTATCTACTTGTTGAGTCAAAGTCCATCACACTAGGTTCAATGCCATCCTGGTTCTTTGTACCTTGATGCATCGTGCCTATGTGTGTTATCAAACATAAGGTAAGTAGCCCTTTTAAAATCCCAATTCTTGATAAGCAAATCATCCATCTCTCATCATCCTCTCTAATAAAGTTGGCTTATTGAATCCTCTTGTGATCATCACATTTCTTCTTTCTTCTCTCTGCGCTAACATCATGCCAGGATAGTTAATCATCAGATGTCACCAATGCATCCATTTTGCATCCACAATTTATTAGCATACATAAATCTTATAATCATATAATATCACATCATCCATCTCATCCATATCACATGCATTACATTATCATTTAAGTTATTTAGGATAATATAGATTGGTTATTCTAAGCATCTTAGAACCATCAACATACTACATATCATATCATGACATATAAGAAACACTAATCATCTCACATGCATGTTCATCATCATACTATATATATGCTAGTCTAAGTATCTCATAAATCATACATTTTTATAAAACATCCATTGCATAATCATATAGGCATCATCACATCATTTTAAGTTGTTTAGGATAATATAGATTTGTTATTCTAAGCATCTTGAAAACCATCTCATTTTCATCATTATCATAACCATCCTTGTGTCCATCTTGAACCTCTTTGTCACGAGATCGACCCTCAAATCGAATATTTTTGCTCAATCTCTCGAAGGGGCAATGTACTAGTATACTTCTTTTCATTGGGGCATCCAAAAAAATCAGATTTTTTTTTAATTTCGACATTGGAAAGATTATTCTTTAAACCAACGTAGCAAGTACATTGCTTCAAAAAGGGGAAAAATGTAGACATGCAAAATTGACATCATGCATTCCTCATATTTAATTAAATCATATTAACCCATCAATTAAATAAATCAAGTTTATTTGATTAGTCTCCTAAGGATTTCTCGTTAATTAAATAAATTATTTTATTTAATTAATCCCCTTGTCTCTATTTTAATTAAATAATTCACTTTATTTAATTAAATCTCTAAAGTTCTTCTATTAAATTAAATAAATTAAACCTTTATCTAATTTAATCTAACATCATCCCTTTTAATTAAATAAATCAAAACCTTTATTTAATTAAATCTATATCATATTCTTCTCATTTTGATTTAAAAAAACCCAAAAATCTAAGTCAAAAGTCAAAATCACCTAATCTTCACTTAAATTAATCAAATATTGATTAATTTAATCCTAATCTCCAAATTTCTCTAGCTTTTTCCATTTGCACATGAAAATACATTTAATTCATTTATTAAATCTCTATTTTCTTTCAACTTGGCATCTTTAGAGGAATATTCTTCCAAATTTGAACTCCAAGAGGATTTGTCTTTCCAACAAGACATTCATTCCTTCTTACGTGTCCTTGTGCATTGAGATTAGTGGCATTTAAGTCATTCTTTTTCCCTCTTACATGTCATTTCTCTATTTTAAAATTCCACCTAATTTCATTTATTGTGCACATTCATCAAAATGTGCTCAAGCTTCGTCCATTCACATCTTGACAAGTGGCACTTTCCCATTAGGTGTTGAATGATCCCACATTCATCCCATTTTTCATTTCTCCATCTTGTCTTTCTATAAATAAGAATTTCTCTCCTCATTTTGATCATCCACAATTTGAGCAAGTTTAGTATACTCAATTTTATCTTCAAGCATATCTATTTTTATCAATTTTATCAAGGTCTTAGCTAGCTTATGCAGATTTTTCATCATGGAGCTCAAGTGAATCTTCAACAAAGTGGATCAATGTTCACCACTCATCAACATTGTATCATAGAGTTGGGAAACGGCCAATTTTCACATCAAATTGGCACCAATTCCCCCATGGGATCAAGAGTTTGCTTGCTTAATTAGGATTTCATTGCGTTCTCATTGTGCTCTTCAATTTGTTTCCTATTTTGAGCATTGTTAATGAATTTCATATGGAATCTCGATTCTTACTTGCATTGGATATAACTATGTGTTTTTTTCTTGTGTTTTGTAGGTATTATGATTGGGGTTATACAAGACTTATGGTTCTTCCAAATGTTATGTGGATTTGAATTTGCATGTGTGTTACAAAACACAATGAGTTTGCAGGTTTACATGGTTAATCACAACATGGGATTTTGTAGATCTATAGATGAACTATTGTTTAGATTATCTTTCCCTTGGGGTATTTATGGATCTAAGATAGTTTTAGGTTTTCATGTATGCTTCATGCATGTTTTGAGAAGGTTTTTATCTTTCTCATTGAGGAAATGGTGATTTTATGGTGGTTGTGATGTTGTGGTAATTTGTATTTTATAAGCTTTTGGACAACCTATTTCCTCTGAATGTTTTATATTTTTCCTATGTTCTAAAAGCTATGGGTTTGTGTAGTTCTTGAGTATTCACTTGTTCATATGAAATTTGTGTGATATATTATTCTAGATGTATAAGTGATTTCAGATTTACATGGAGATGATTTTTTATAGGTTTTACATGTTAACCAAAAACTGTGGTTTATAGATCTGTGGAAAATATTGTCTGGACTCTTCAAGTTTTTTGGATGAGAACAATTGCAGTTCTATAGCAGTGCTTGTTTAGTTCTTTAACTATGGTACTCAGTAGTGGATTTGTTTGGAAAATCAGGTCTATTGGTGATTTGGTGTTTGACTCTTGAAATCTACATGTTATCTTCTTTGATATCTTAGTTTTCCATGTTACTAATGTGATAATGAGCTTGCATGCTTTAGTGTATGGGATCCACGAGATATGAATTTTTTGGATTAGCTACCCATTGGTTGTATGGGATCTTTAGAAATGGCTATGGATTCATCACTTAGTGATGGATGATATTTTTTAGTGTTGTAGATGTTACTAGGAGGAGCTCTTAGATCCTATTACTATAAAAGGGTTGTTTCGCATTTGCATGGACACTATTTGGAGATGGGTCATCTTCATGATATTGAAGATGTGTAAAATCTTGGAGCCATGTAGGACTCTTGGAGTCTTTGGTCGAGGTTTTGGTGGTGCTTGACAAGTGATGTTGGTTTAGAGTTTGTTTTGTTTTATTTCATGGTATACTCTTGGTTGCGCATTAGATTTTTGGCATGATGCATTGCTCTTGAGCCCATGGAATGTTCACTTGGAGCATGTGATCTCCCAAGGGGGGATGGTAAGATCATGATGTCATGATAAGTTCTTTATTTAGATTATTGAAGCTTTGAAAATGGTCTAGTGATTCTCTATGTTTGGGTGCATTGGTCATATGCTTGAGAACTTCATGATAGTGCAATGATGCATTTGGAGTTTATCATTAGATGATTGTTTGCAGATGCTCATGCATACATGGAGAATGAGGTGAGGTTGTATTTATCTTGAGATGAGAGAAGTTTTGTTGAGATGGTTACTCTTGATGAGATTTCAGTAGAAATTCTGAGGATCCTACACCTTGGTTGCACGTGAGTTCAACAGAGACCTATGAGGAGATTGCTCTTGGAGGAGTCATGATGGATTGCATATCTTGCAGGATCATTTTCATTCCCTAATCTTTATCTAGTCAGCAGTTTATTATTTAAGAGGTATTTTCCCATTATCTCTTTCAGATATTTTTATGGTTTGTGCTTTGATTCTCATAGGATTCAATTCATTCATGGAAATTTATTATGGAAATTCATTTGAGGATGGTTTAGTATGAGTCTATATGCTTTATCTTTCATAGATATGAGTCTTAAGCTATGTAGTTAGTTCTAGAGGATTCATTTGAGGGATGGTTGGAATGGTTATCTCCTTGTGCATTTGAGTTTATGATATCATTCATTGATGAGGACTGTTAGGAGATGGTTTACGGGCTAATTTCCTAAGATGGTAAATGGATTAGTTTGATCTTCTTTGAGAATCTTACATCCATGTAGTTACATGATACATATGTTGTGTTTGATCTCTTGAGATTAAACAGTCTTGGGTGTTGTTATATCTTTTCTCTAGGGGTTGTGGAGGAGATCATACTTGACATAGTTGGAACTTAGATGTGTATGTAGAAGGGCATGCCACATGTTATGATTTTCAAATTTTTTGTTCTCTTTAATTTGGGTCTTCTTCCTGTATGTTCAGATTCATATGACTTTAGATGCAATTTTTTATGTGGAGCTTTGGTGATCACTAGTTTGTGGTCATGTGTTGTCACTTGGGTGATGACATGGGGATTCTTGTATCTCTTTCTTTTGTTGGATATGGAGAACATGGGAAAACTATGGAAGATTGTTGAGAGAGATGTTCCTTGCAACAGTTGGTTGCAATATTTGCAGATCATTGTGGATGGTCCTTGGTACTACATGGCTACACCTTTTGTGTTGTGATTGGTAGAATTGTTATTACTTTGATCTTTTTCAGATTCAACATTACCCATGCAGTGGGATTTCTTGGATGTGTTTGGTCTTCTTCGACTTGCTAGCATGTAGAGCTTGCATTTGTAGTTGACAATTTAGCTATGTAAATGGAATGAGTTTTCTTATGTGGATACCTTCAACGTATGGGTGGTTGGATGGATTAACACTTGCTAGGTGTTCTATTTTTCAGTCACATGGGTTGGTCAGTTAGATGGGAGTAGTTAGTTTCCTAGTTGTTGTTCTAGTTGATGTTCTATCTTGTTTTTGTAAAGGTAGTGAGCACAATGGAGTGGTGGTAGTATTTTGTAGCCTTTTGTATCAGTTGGATTTGATGCTTGTGTTCTTTAGACTGGTGCATATACAACATGGCTCATTCATTTCCTTAAGAGGATGGCTAGAATTGCTACCTTAGTTATTGTTGCATGTGTCTAGGGTGATACATTGAATTCAAGCATTGATAGGGAGCCAATAAGTTGTTCATCAAGTGGGGGTATGTTGAGAAAGGGTGTCACAAAATTGTTGGCATAAAAGGATTTAGGCTTTGGGTTAATCAAGATGACAATTGAGTTTCGACGGGATGAAATTACCATTCTCCTTGACATCCTGATAAGCTCTCCATGAGTTGGCATTAAGTTCTTTTTTGGGTTGATAGGCACATTTCGTAAGGATTCATAACTCACAACTTTGTAGTAATCCATGAAATGGCTAGCGGTAGAGTAGGGGTTACCTCGCCATCCCCGATGATGATTGGAGAGGTTGGAAGGTGTGTGGTCCATCCCGACACCCCAAATGGTCTAAGATGTGGATTGCAGTAGTGTCACATATCTTGATGTCCCGTAATAGTTTGTGAGGAGGCTTATGGTGGTGCAGTATAGATCCTGCCATCTCGAGATGGTTAGATGAGAGAGTTTGTGGCATAGCAGTAGGCTATGGTATAACAGTGAACTCACTATTTTGCAAAGGTCCATCTAAGTTGTTGTAGTGTTACACTGGTTGGACTTAATTGTAGAATCAAACTATAGTCCCACAGCTAGTAAACAAAGGCTTTACAATATTTTGATTAAGCTTGGGAATGACAAGTAAATATGATTAAGTTTGTTTGTGACCATTTGTCTGGTATGGAATTTGGAACGTCAATTTCTTGTAATTCCTTAGAAGTATGTATGTGATGTTGTAGTGCATTGGAACATAGAGAGAGAGCATATTGAATTTAGAGGGGTTATGCTACCAGATTTTCTCCAGATGGAACAAGATGTAAATCTCCATATAAAGGCTTAGAGCCTGCATTATATTGTAACTATCTATTTTGTTGTTGAATAATACAATGGATCTATGCTTTTGGAGTGGGGTGTTTTCTACCCAAAAGGGTTTTCCCCACATAAATGTTTGTGTTCATGTCTTATCTTCCATCTTTCACATTTAATGAGTCTAATATTAAATATGTTTAATGCTTGTTGAAATTGGTTGATCTTGAAAGATCTAAAATTGCATAAAATTTCCTCTTAGGATTAATGGTGGGAAATGAACTATGTATGATTCTACTTTATGGCATAGTAGTACATTCTTTTGAGGATATCTAAAGAAACACAATTTACCCAAGGCACCTACTAATCTTAGATGTTCGTTCTAGGATTAACCAAATTTCCCTTCAAAATGAAGAGATTAATCTAATGAAGAGATAGGCCAAGGAGGTGCAAATCAGTATGTAGAACTTGAAGAAGAAAAACTAGAGCACATGAGTTTTGAAGAGAGGATGCTTAGGTTCTTAGAAGGAAAAAATGAAGGGGCCAAGATTGAAGTTTCAAAATATGTAGGTAGTCTTAAACTAGAGGTGCTGATAGATTGGCTAAATGATATGGGGAATCTTTTTGAATGGAAGTCCATGATAGAGGAAAATAAAGTGAAATTTTCATGCATCAAATTAAAGGTTCATGCAATGATTTTTTGTGGGATCATTTCCAAAAGAAATGAACCAGAAAGGAAAGGATAAGATCAAGACTTGGAGAAAAATGAAGAAGAATTTGAGAGATTATTTTTCCCATAGACTATGCGCAAACCCTTTTTTGTAGATTTGAAAATTTAAAGAAAATTTTATGTTTTGTGCAAGATTATACAAATGAGTTTTACAAGTTGTCTATTCGTATAGAGCATCAAGAAACTAATGAAAAAATGGCTGGTAGATATGTAGATGGCCTGAAAGTTTCTATTCAAGATGAATTGAGCATGCATCAGGTTAGCAATATGGAAGAGGCATACTAGTTGGCTCTAAAGGTGGAAGAAAAACAAAGAAGACAACATCTTCAAAGGAATAGAGGAGGAAGAAGGAGTGCATCATCCCCATTTAAGGGTGGTTTAAATTATGGCAGGGGAGAGTCATCCCAAGGAATGGAAAAAGAAGTAGGCACTCAACAAGATCCCCAAAATCAAGAAAGATGAAGGGGATTTCAGAGAGGTAGAGTTCATGGTGGTGGTAGAGGATGGGAAAACCAAAGAAGGCCTTTCACTTGTTTTATATGTCGAGAAGAGGGTCATAGAGCATTTGAATGTTCAAATTATAACATGCAAGAAATAAATCAAGGAGGACAACCAAGGGTGAACCTAGTTCAAGGTAAGAATGAAGAAGAAGGTGCAGAACTAGAGGTTCCACTAGGTGGGGGAGAAAGTCTCATGATGAGAAGAGTGATGGTAATTCTAGAGAAGCAGAAAGCATGAGCTAATTTAGTTTTGATGGCTTATGACTTCAAACTAATATCTTCCAAACCAGATGCACACTTTGGGTGGAAAGGTATGTCATGTTATCATTGATTGAGGTAGTTGTGAGAATATGGTTTCTAAGGAAATGGTAGAAAATTTGAACTTACATTTTGAAAAGCATCTCCATCCCTATCATATTGCATGGTTTAAAAAGGGAAATAAATTCATTGTTGATAAAATATATTTAATTAAGTTTACCATAGTAAAGATCTATAAGGATGAAATATGGTGTGATATCATTCGAATATCTATGCATATCATGTATTATTGGGAAGGCCATGGCAGTATGATAGGAAAGTTATGCATGATGGAGAGAAAAAGACATACACCTTTTGGAAGGATAGCTCTAAAGTAATTATGTTACCCCTTAAGGATGGAAGAAAAGGTGAGATCATTCCTTCTAAAAGAGAAATTTTCTAATAAATTAAGGTAATAGGGTGTTTTTATGTATTATAATTGAAAAGGGGAGAAGAGGAAGATATGCCAATACTAGTAGAAGCAATAAAACTATTGGGAGAGTTTTTTTTGTTGTTCCAGAAGAATTACTTGATGATCTGCCACCAAAGACATATATTCAATATCATATTGATTTGATTCCAAGAGAAACTCTACCTAGTCAAACAACTTAGAAGATGAATCCAACAAAATATGTAGAGTTGAATAAACAAGTGACAAAAATTATAAGGAAAGGTGTGGTGAGAGAGCATAAGCCCATGTATTGTACCTATATTTTAAACCCCAAAGAAGGATGGAATATGGAGGATGTGTATAGATAGAAAATAAATTAATAAGATTACCATCAAGTATTGGCTTCCTATACCTCATATAGATAACATGATGGATGTGCTTGCATGGGAAAAATATTTCAGCAAGATCGACCTATGAAGTGGTTATCACTAGATACAAATTCAAGAAGGGGACGAGTGGAAGAAAGTCTTTAAAAATAGAGATGGTTTATATGAGTGGATGGTTATGCCATTTAAGCTATTTAATGAACCTAGTAACTTTATGAGGCTAATGAATAATGTACTACAATCTTACATTGGTAAGTTTGTAGTAGAAATTGTAGGAAATTGTATACGATCATATATGCATTTAATTTATTCTCTATTTATTCACTTTGATTAGATCTTCATCATCTTAGCAAACTGTGCCATGATTTAGCAGATCAAATCTTCACCAACATTGGTCATAGGTGTAGTTGGACCAATTAATTTTTTCCTCTAAGTCGGTTATTAGTCAAAACCCTGTTTACACAGACTTAGCCATTTGATATCTTCATATTTGAGACTAGGTCATCAATCTATAGTCTTCACACCATGATCCAATGTTCCTCATTCATCATCACACCTTTAAATTGTCACTGTTAGATGAGACTTCCTTTAAATCTCCATCGTTGATCATTTCCATCACATATCGCTACAATTCTTGAGTCACCACCATTTAATCAAGTGATGCGAGTTACCTCAACGATGACTGTTAGATCATTCACCCTTCAAATATACACCATCAATCTTTATTCATCGCATACCACTATAACACATCTGACTTTATAAGTCATTCTCATGATGTGAACAAGTGCATAAATATTTGTTTGATCTTCATCAGACGATCTTGACCATTCATCGTTCATCGCACAAAGCTTTCCTTAACCTTGCTTTACTACAATGATGAAAACATCCTTCACAATACAATAATATTATTCCACTTGTCTTTTCTAACATCATACTCTACTAGCTCACATCGTTCATCACTCATTGTTGAATGCACTGGACAATAGAAAATATAAATCGTGATGTGAAGAACACACATGATGCAATCATATCCTAACACCTAGCTATGTTGACATTGTAGACACTAAAAATTGTCCTAGGCCTATGACTTCTAAATTCTCCATCATTTACTCTTTTGTCTTTGATAAGTAAATAATTTTAAATAATTTAATTATTTTCTTCTTAAGTCATAAGTCTTCTATTAATTAAATAATTTTAATTATTTAATTAATCCATTTCTATCTTTATTCCTCCTTGATTAATTAAATAAATTTTATTTATTTAATTTTTATATCACTTTATACTATAATTAAACAATTATTTTAATTATTTAATTATTCATTAGTCTCTTCTCACATAAATTAAATAAATTTTATTTATTTAATTTTTTCCACTCTCTTGAATTTTGAATTAAATCATTATTTAATTCAAAAGGTCCTATTTGTCACATTCCTCTATAATTAAATAATTATTTTTAATTATTTAATTATTCATTGGCCACCTAAATTAAATAATTTTTATTATTTAATTTCCTCTCACCTCTTTATCTTTGTCGATCCTTATCTATCCATGTCTCAATTAACATCCACCCTTGATTAAATTATTTATAATTTTATCTTGACTATCAATCCTTATTATTTTCCCTAACCCTAGTCCATACTACATCTTTTACTCTTGGTCATTGATTATGGCCATCCAATCTTAGCCCTTCATTCGAAATTGTCTTTCATATAAAATACCTTGTCATTGTCATTTTTCACCTACCTACACATTTTCCTACACAAGCTTATGTTATCTTGCTATCAAGTCTACTATCAAACCAAGTGCATCCATAGTCAATTAGAATCTTCAATATTTTTCTTTATCATTTTCAAAGGCTTATTTGCATACTCAAAAATTTGAGGGGAATTATCTTATTCAAGAAAAATGGAGAAGGGTATGTGCAGGATCATCATGGAAAAAATAGGCCCTTAAGTGGCAAAAAAATTATAAAAATTAGAGTTAGGCAACGTGACATAAAAAATTGAATAAGTTATCTATATTATTTCAAAAATAAGTAAAAATAGAATCTATAGAAAATTGAATGTAGTTTCTAAACTACTAGCTTTTTTTATAGAAAAAAAAATTATTTGGTGAAAATTTGAAATTTCAATGGAGTAGTACTTAAATTTCAGGGAAAAAAAAAGTAGGTGTTTGTCTGACCACCCTAAGCATAATAAAATGACAATATTTTTTATAAGATTTTAGATATAAGTAGAGGACTCATGTCCCGATGTGATGCATATTTTTTTGTAATTTTTTTCCAAGTATATAATTAATTATGATTTTTTTATTACAACTTTTAAAAAATATAAAGACTTGTATGTCTAACCACCTTAACTTGGTAAAAAATTCATGAAATTCAATTTTTATTTTTTTAATCCTATAGTATACAATGCATACAATGTGACCCATGTTTTGGATTCAAAAAATGTGATATCATTTGAAAACTATAGATTTTTTTCAATCAACCTATCAATCAGGATATTAGTCGTAATTCAAATAGAAAATGAATAATAATTACTTATTAAATTCAAAGTAAAACATAATTTATATTGGTGGAAATTTGAGAATCTCCTTTAAAAACCCTTTTCATTTCATTAATTTTGGGGTAAAAAAAGTCATCAGCCACATACCTATCATATTGTCACTTTTTGGCCCATCATAATCCTGCATATACCCAGAAGTGCAATGAAGCTGAATCAATGGTGGTATGGAGACTTTTGGTAATATTGTTCCATGTTTTTATGTCTTTATGATTATTTTTACTTCATTATTTATTAGGGTTTGATTTATATGCATTATTGCCTAACCTTGATAATTTTAGCCCTGATTACATTAGTGAACTCGATGTGAAAGGAAAAAATTATAGAGATCATATGAAAATTTTGATTTTTTAGGTTACAGGTATAGATCGACGCAATCACTTTTTACATAGTGTCGCAACTGCAAAGCTGAATGACACAATTATTAAATTGCATTAGGGAATACTTTGAATTTTTCTAATTTCTTAGTTTTTCTGGTAGATTTAGGTCATATGGTTCATCATTTCATTAGTCTAACACTAGTTACATGTCATATTAGTCCTTAGTTATCTGGATTTGGTAAGTTTTCTATTATTTTGTAGGTTTAGGTTCCTACAACACAATTGATTATATTTCACTGCAATCACTTTTTTGGTTAGCCGCATCTGACATCGACTCAAGCTGTAATCATTTTCTTGAGCCACAGTTGACATTTGAAATGGCGTTGTTCCAATTCTTGTGATGTAATCATTTCTTGTTTTGAGCCATAATTGTTAATTTCTACGATGTAATTGCCTACTACTTTAAAAATTAGGGTTTCATTCAAAATTTCTAGTTTAGGTCTTTTTCATATCATAGATTAGGGGTTTTCTATTATTTAAATTTGATTTCTAGCGTGTGGCAGAGATGGAAAAGAGGAATTTCACTTAACATTGCTCATCTATCTGTATTTTCTTCTTTTCATTCAGTCATTGGGATTAAAATTAACCTTTCATTTACATCTCATTGGGTTTAAAATTTACCTTAATTTGAATTTCACTCATTGGTTAAAAATAACTTGCATATTTATTTAGTGGTTTAAAATTAACCTTGCATTAAGTGTCTTTTTCACATATTGCTTTTAGGGTTAAAAAGAACGAGTGTCTTCATTGTCTTGTGGTTTTAATTTTTCCTTTAGGCATGTATGCTCTTCTCTCACAACATTTGGTGATCTTGAGAATCAAAAAAAATCTTTATGCATTTTGTATAATCACCCACACATTTGATTTTGGACTTAAAATGAACATCATGTGAGTGTGAGAAAAAGGTGTTGTGTATGCTCTCTCCTCACGTTTCATGCAATCTTGGGGTTAGAAATAATATACTTGTCTTGCTTTTGTTTACCCTTAGAAGACTTTCCTTGAAAAAGGAAATGACCCAAGTGGTACTTTGTTTCGGTCTGCTGTATAAATAATCGTGATTGTTGTGAGAGTCTTCAATCACCCGATGTGGATGTCCTATGCAGAAAAGTGTCACCTTCAGTATCCATGTGATATGTCAAAATACTTTCTGATCAAGGGAATGGGAGGCCTTGTTTTGGAGCTAATATCACCTCACGTATAGGCACCATGTATTAACCCCAAAATACAAATTAAGAACCATTTATTTTAGTGGAAAAAATTCCTTTTACTTGCTAGTCGAGGAACGGTTGTTCTAAAGTCGCCCCATGTCTTCATTATTCATTTGTAGAGGAAGAAATTCCAATTTGGGGAATGATATTTAGTGTTCCCATGTCACGTAAGGGTGAGCTAGTGTCACCAAGTATCTAGCTATCTGCCTTGTTTAGTCGGCTAGAGAAATCCAAATGGGGATCTAGTGAGTAGTATCTTTTCCTAGCCTAGGTTGTGAATTTTCTACAGGTGTCTTCTTACACTTTTAAACATTTTACACATTTAGACCAAACAAAGACAAGTGTTTTCAGACTATTTGTTGTGAAAATTAAGCAAGATACACTGTGAACCACAACTAACTATCATTCACCACAACTGTGACACTGAAACCACAATTTCCATTTTCAGAACAATGCAAGTGACTATCATTAACCACAACTAAGACCTGAAATGATGAAATTTCTTGTCCTTGAAAATTTTAGGGGAAACTGAGACAAATCCATTCTCTGATCAATCCTAAGCATTACCTAGTTCTTTGATAATAGACTTGTAAATTTTCCAAAACTGTCATCCATCATCCATCCATTTATCCATTATTGCATGTACCTTGTATTGACCATAGGAAAAAAAATAGGACATCATTTATCTTGCATTCACCTTGCTATAGACCTTAGCTTTGAAAACTTATCATACTTGAGATTAGTCCATAGTGACCAAATCATATTTGTCTTGAATTCAACCTTTTTCCATCACTTTAGTCCTTCTTGTCATCTAGGTGGGCTCTCAACTCACAAGGCTAGTTTGAGACCACCTTTTTCAAACCTTGTCATTTAGTCATTACCACCATTGAAGTATTGATAAACCAGATTTTTAACTTTGGCTATCCTATAGTTTTATTAGGCAACCTTACTTTGGCCTTGTCATAAGGTGCTTATTAGTCATACCTTTAGTCATCATCATAGTTCACATTACCTATCATCCTTTCACACTTGCACTCCATTTGACATACCTTAGAAGTTTATCAAGACTTTGATCTCATTTTGGCACTCTTGACATTTGACTATTGTCACTTTGATTCCTTCTATTGACATCATCCTTAGACATCATTTGAAAAATCCAAAAATATATTCATCTTGCATAGAGACTACCATAGCTTGGACCTCATTCCGACATCATTCTATTGACTTCTTAACATCTTGTCACTTTGAATCCAATACTTGGTATCATCCTTAGGCATATCGTATATCCAAAAAAATAGTTCCTAACCTTGGTCTTAATCATACCTTGGTCATCCTTAGGCATACCTTTGCATAGTCATCTTAGACATTGTACCACATCATCCTCATATAAGATGCCACATTACCTCTTGGACTTGACGTTAACACATTACGAGCATCATCCACACCAATTAACCAAACTCAAAGACACAATACACCTATCTCTAGTGGTTCTATCCTGCAAGTTAATACATCTATTCCATTAGGAGGAAGCACACAATAAGCAACAAAAATATACACCTCTCTATTTGGCATGCAAGGCATGACACAAGGAATTCCATTTAACATGACAGAACCCATGTCACAACTCTTTGGTATGTCATTTACCATAGGGGCATCATCCTCAAATCCACTTGGCACAGACAATACAACCAAGAAACCTAAAATTTTCATCAACAAACCTCTTAAAACAAACACAATACCAAGCATAGGGGCCTCTCAACATATACATGTGCAAAACAATACCCAAGGCTCCATTCCACAAAACACACAACTTGGAAATCAAGGATCCTTCACACAATAAGGTAACCAAGGACCTTTTCCAAAATATAGCAACAAAAAATCCACATGGTCAAAATTTTACAAGATCATGGCATACATAATCCAATCCTCCCCATAACACTCATATTTCAACTTATAACCAAAAAATTTCAAACCAAATTCCACCTTACATATCCTACATGCAAAACCAAACCCTGTCATTTGCACATACACCTAATCAAAACCCATCCCATAACATTGGACTCCAAAACACCAACATGGGCTATCAAAATACACAAGACCCATCATTGACTCAAGTTGATTTCCTACAAACTCAAATGATTTCCCTCCAACAATAGATGGAAAACATGCAAATGTCTAATAAAGATACCTAATCTACCAAGGACTAATTTCCTTATTCATTCGACAAGAATTTATACATGCCACGCTTCCCACATGGCTATGTTATACCAAACTTACCTAAGTAAAAAGGGAAGAGAAATCCACTTGAACACATAAGATAATTTTCCATGGCTTGTATAGATATTGCATAGGACCCTATGTATCTAATGAGACTTTTTCCAAGAAGTCTTATGGGCATAGTACTTGAGTGGTTTGCACATTTACCAACTGGCATAAGAACATGGGGAGAACTAGCAGACAAGTTTGTGGAATATTTTGAATTCAACATTGAAAATGAAATTATAATTTCCACCCTATGCCATACCACCCAAGAAGATGTTGAAAACTTTGTAACCTTCTTCCAATGATGGAGGGGTTTGGCTAGTCGATGTCCCATTGAAATACCTAAGAAAAAAAAAGTTTTCATGCTCATTCAAAACCTAAACTCAAACTTGAAACATGATTTATGGGTGGTGTTGCACTTCATTCAATGACCTAGTGGAGAAAGGTATCATCCTTAAGAAATCCCGCATTGACAAGGGAGAAATCAAGATTACCAACAAAAACAAAAACACCCAAAATATCTCAAATGAAAAAGGAAAATATTGGGCTTGAAACAAGAATGTGACTAATGATGGAGTCGTTGATGCTAATACAATGTATATAGGTCATTTTATTACATGTATAGGACCAAATTAATCTAACAACACACCAAGACCTCCTGACCAAAATGCAAATATCGTTCAGAATACTCAAGAACAAAGAGTCCAAAGAAAAATCCCTACCAGATGTAAATACACCCCTCTTAGCGAACCAATCAAGTCTGTTCTTAAGCAAATCTTGCAACATAATGCCATAAAACTTCCTAAAGTAAAACCATATGAACCTAGAAAATTCAAACCATCATGGTGGGATGAAAACGCCTTTTGTGACTACCATTGAGGTAAGGGACATTCCACTACACAATGTCGACAACTGAAAAAAATCATACAAGATCTTATGGAAAATGGCACTATTGAAGTTAATGGACATCAACAAAAATAGTCATCTAATAGTGACCATGAAGCTTTCAACAATCCTTTACATGGCCATGGAAAAGGAAAGGCCTTCAGTTAGGGCAATAAGACCAATAACAATTCAGCCAATTACACTAATGCCAAATATGACTATAACCATACCACTATCATAAATCACATTCGAGCTACCAATGAACATGTCAATACCATTACCATTAAGAAACCTCCCGAATGTGTTGTTAACACTCGTCAAACCAAGGTAACCATTCAAGGTCCTCTATAGCAACAACGACCACCAAAACCCCAATATAATCTACTTGACCATTTGGGAAAGACACCCACACATATCTCTATCTTGGAGTTATTGTGTGTATCACCTGAGCATCAATCCATCCTTGACAAAGCCTCGCAAGACACAACCATGCCCACTGACCTTGGTGTCAATAATTTCTAGGAGATGGTAGGCTACTTGACCAATTCCCATCATGCCACCTTTTCTGAACAAGACTCTTCGATTGAAAAGACAAACCATAATGACCCTTTGCACCTTGAAGTTCTTGTCCATAAAACCAAAGTCAAACAAGTCCTAGTAGACGGTAGAGTAGGGTTGAACATTTGTAGCTTGAAATTGGTTAACATGTTGGGCTTCTCCGAAGCATGTGTAGACACCACTAAAAGCATTATTATCAAAGCATATGGCAATGAAGAACGATCCTATAAAGGAATTATCACATTTTCTATTCAAGGTGGACCACCAATCATGGACATCACTTTTCAAGTATTGGACCTTGACCTTCCAAACAACCTTATTCTAGGCCGACCATGGATTCATGCCATCAAGCCTATCCCATCCACATATCACCAATGCCTTAAATTCCCATACAACAACACTGAAATCACAATAGCTGGCGATCCCAATCCATTCCAATATTGTACCAACCTACCTAGAATACCCCAACAACAAGTTCCTATCAACCAAGAGGCTTCATCATCCACTTCATCACACTACATTGAAACCTCTGCTCTATCTAAAGCATCCACCTCCAAATCTCCACCTTCAGATCCTAAGGTTGAGGTCCAAGAAAAAGGTTGTGGATAATATCACATGAAGATGTCCTACTACATCAACAAGCTCACTACCCCTAAGTCATATGGAAAACCAACAATAGATAGAAGGAAACCCAAGGTCACCATTCACTTTCCTCCCTCAACCACTTTCGCAAAATGGGGGGAACTAAGTAAAGAAGCAATCAACGAAGATGATACGACCTCTTGGCTATAAAAATAAGACAATGAAGAAGCTCTTCCACCCTTCGAAATACTCATGGAAAATTATGGAAAAGGTTTTTGTAGAAACTAAAAAAATGTCCTAAGTCTGCGAGTGTCATTTTTCTTGGTCGTCGTCCTTTGATAATTGAATAATTGTAATTATTCAATTATGTTTGATCACATTCCTCTATTAATTAATTAACTTTTAATTATTTAATTAATTTTCCTTCTAATCTCTATTCTATCCCGATCAATTAAAATTATTTAATTGCATCACTAATACCCCCCTTTCTTCAATAATTAAATAAATCATTATTTATTTAATTATTTATCTTTCATCATCTATCTATAGTAAGATAATTATTATTATTATTTTTCTATGCATTGACCCTTTTATTCTTGTATAATTAAATAATTGTCAAAATTATTTAATTATGTGTCATTCCTCTCTTTTACATAAATCCTTCAAATCAATTATCCATGTCTAATTTCTATCTCCCCATTTAATTAAATTGATTAATTTAATTAAGTCTCCCTTTTTCATTTTCTCTAAATAAATAATTTGAATAAATAATTTATTTTCCACTTGGTCTTTTTCTCCATTTCCAAATAAATAATTTAAAATAAATTATTCATGCACCTCTTTTGGTCAAAGATACTCTATCATTAATCCCTGTCATAGCCTTCATTTTCATAGTCGTCAGCGTCATACCTGTCATAATCCTTCCATGAATGAAATATTCTTGGTGCATCAATTCTCAATCGTCGATCTCAACATCTTTATAGAATCTCAATCTTGACCATTCATTTTGTAACCTGGATCTCATGCATCCTCCACCATTGATCTTGGAATCTTTCTAAAGGATTAATCTGGACCGTCCATTCAAAAAGTTGTCTATAAAAGAAACCTTCCTCCTCCATTTTGAACTTAACAGCCATTATCTCTGACTTTCTTGCTTACTATTTGCAGGTACTTGCACAATTTTGCTGCAAAATCTGAGGGAAAAGATTGCATAAGAAGGAGAGACAAGAGAAGTAATCAACCATAATGGGGAGTATTTCATTTACTTTTTTTTAGTTTATTTCTATCCATTATTTGTATTATCTTGTTTAGGTGTGGTTAATAGTCTAGAAGTGTTGGCTATCACTTATTCTAGGCTAGGAATTCTCTAACCCCATCTTACATTGGTGAACCTGATATGAATCTTACAATTTTGTAGAGAAATCCATTTTTGTTCTCATTTGTTTTTGCTATTTCCCAGGTTATAGCTAAGAATTCACACAAAATCATGTCATCTTATTTTGAGTACAAAAAAATGGGCACATGAAATCTTAAAAATTGATTATCTAGGTTTTATAGGCCTCTCTTTTAGCTTTCGGGTATGTGTAGGATCATCATGGAAAAAATAGGCCCTTAAGTGGCAAAAAATTCAGAAAAAATCAGAGTTAGGAAACTTGATATAAAAATTTAAATAAGTTATCCATATTATTTCAAAAATATGTAAGAATAGAATCTATAGCAAATTGAATGTAGTTTCTAAACTACTAGGTTTTTTTTAAATCTATTTGGTGAAATTTGAAATTTCAATGCAAGGTACTTAAATTTCAAGGAAAAATAAGAAGTAGGTGTCTCACCACCCTAACCACAATAAAATGATAATATTTTTTATAAGATTTTAGATATAAGTAGAGGACTCATGCCCCGATGTGATAAATATTTTTTGTAATTTTTCCATTTAAATAATTAATTATGAATTTTTTATTACAACTTTTTAAAAAATATAAAAACTCATATGTCGACAACCTTAGCTTGGTCAAAACTTCATGAAATTTATTTTTTTCTTTTTTTAATCGTATAGTATGTGAAGTATAGAATGTGACACATGTTCTGGATTCAAAAAATGTGATACCATTTGAAAGCTATAGATTTTTTTAATCAACCTATCAATCAGGACTTTAATCATAATTTGAATAGAAAATGAATAATAATTACTTATTAAATTCAAAGTAAATGATAATTTATATTGGTTGAAAGCTGAGAATCTCCTTTAAAAAACCTTTTCGTTTCATCAATTTTGGGTAAAAAAATAGTCGTTAGCCACATACCCATCATATTGACACTTTTTGGCCCATCATGATCCTGCACATACCCTTTCTGAAACTTCAAATGGTTTAAAATTTTGATATGTTTTCAGAAAGTTATGGCCGTTTTAGTGCTCACAAATTTTCAAGATTTAATTGTTAAGAACCGAATTTTCTTTTGTTTATAACACTTTTGTTGTGCAAGATGTTTCCAAAAATTTTCTGGGATTTGAAGGTCTATGTCTTAGCTTTCCATAGATTTTTACAGTTTAAAATTTTGTTTAGTTTTGAGAAAGTTATCACTATTTTAGTTTGTCATTTTAATTCAAGCTTGTTTTGGTTTATTGATTTTCTATTTACAATGTGTGGCTTTGAAGTGGAGCTCCCAAAACTACTTCTTTTGATGCAACAAAAAAATTGAGCTTTTAGTTTAGTTTCCTTTAAAGCTTTTTAGTTTAGTTTCATTTCTTTATTTTCTAGTTTAGTTTAGTTGTTAATCTTTTGTGCTAACTAGGTTTTTTGTAGCTTTTTCGTTGGTCTAAAATTCTTTTTTCTGAAACTACTAATATGTGGTTTTGTAGGTTTGAATGTCCAAGGCTTTATTTTAAAACCACAATATTGTTTTCTTTAGATTAGAAAACACTTTGTTTGGTGCTTTAAAATGAATGATTGTCTTCTCTCATGTATATTTAATTAGCGGGTAATGAACCACATGTTTTAGTGTTTGAAGGATGGTAGGTATTATGCTCTCACCATGTGCAAACTTAGTGATCAAAAAACAAGACCCATCTGCTTTTGTGTTCACCCATTAGAGGGCCTACCTTGGTGGAAAAAAGTACTCACCCCAAGGGAATGACCCAAAGTGGTAACAAGCTAAAGCCAAGCTCTTCCAAGCCACTATAAATAAATGTTCTTCTTGACTAAAGTTAGTTAGCAACAGGTGCATATGTGTCATACCGAAAAGTACCACCCTCAATAGCCCTGTGATCTATGTCAAAATCCTTTCTTCAAGAAGGACTATGAGGCCTCTTGACTACCATAGTCTCAAGCTAATATTTATGTTTGTATGGCCACCTTGAACGGATTCCCTTACTAGATGCCTCTTGTTTTTAGAAGCCAAAATCCTTCTATTTGTTGGTGTAGGAGGTTAGACCTTTGAAGCCATCCCACATTTTTACGGTTCAAAGTAGAGATGGAAAATTCCTCTTTGGGGAATTCAGAACTTGGTATGCTCAAGAAGTGAGTGCACTATAAGGGGGAGCTTGTGCTACCAAGTTCCTAGGCTATCCACTCTAAATAGGCGTGGCTGGAGAAATGCAAGTGGGAACCCAACAAATATTTTCCTTTCCAACCATAGGATTCATGCTTGCTTTCTTAAAATTAAACATGCAAAAATAGACCAAAAACAAGTGCTTGTGACTATATTATGTGTTTTCCAATCAAAATTCATCAAAATCAATCAAAATCCATTCAAATATCAAGTCAAAACATCAAAATTGCAAAATCAACATTCTGTAAAACACATCTTGTTGAAATAGAGCTGCAACTGCCTGACTACCACAATTTCACAAAATCCTTGTCCAAAACTGAACCAATTCATCATAATAGTGGTCTTGACTTACAAAAAATTGACTTGCAAAACTTTCCCAGTCCATTCCACCATCCTCATTTAGGATTGTATTACATTTTAGATTCCACCTTAACTCACCTTTTCCTTACATAAGTAATCCTAGATCTTAGGTTGCATATACCTTTCAGATAATTTCAGACATAGGAAGACTACTAAGCCTTTGGACAGTCCATGGTTGCTCATCCAACTTTTCATTGAACTTCATCTTTTAATTTATCAACCTTTTTCTTTATCATCTTGGTCAAAATTTTGGGTCTCAAGGGTATGTGTAGGATCATCATGGAAAAAATAGGCCCTAAAGTGGCAAAACAATCAAAAAAATTAGAGTTAGGGAACTTGACGTAAAAAATTGAATAAGTTATCTATATTATTTCAAAAATATGTAAGAATAGAATTTGTAGAAAATTGAATGTAGTTTCTAAACTACTAGGTTTTTTTTTTTTTAAATATTTGGTGAAAATTTGAAATTTCAATGCAGTAGTACTTAAATTTTAGGGAAAAAATAAGAAGTAGGTGTTTGTCTAACCACCCTAACCACAATAAAATGACACTAATACATTTGACTACAAAATACGATGAAACTGTCCAATGAAATATGTAAAATTCAATGTTCGTCAGGTGCTTGTAAAATTTGATGTGTAATTTCCAATTTTTTGGAAGTTTATCCCCGACGTTCGTCAAAATGTCGGCTATTATTTTCGTCAAATTTTTGACAAACATTCCAAATTAAAAAAAATCAAATTGTGGCCAACATAAAGAAAAGTGAGTTCGCACCTGATTTATTGCAATAGTGTTTTGCTCTACTTGAGACAGTTTGTGGAGAACTAAGGATGATTTTCTTGGGAAAAATCAGAAAAAATTCAAGAAGATATATCGCCAAGTTGAGGGTAGTCATTGTCTTTTTGCAGAATTCAGTTGTGAAGTCAGATTTGTAGTTCCAAGTTTGAAAATCATATTTTAAAGCAACATCTCATCAGATTTCATTTTTAGAGGTTAAGGGTTTTGAGAATTTCATGTCCAGATTTTGTTGTGTGGAATCATCATAAGATCACAACCAGGAACAGATTCTTGTGACTGTAATTATGTGATCCATAACTCTATTGGTCATGTGGCACAGTTGTGCTATAACAAATACAGGATGCATTCATGTGTGACCCAAGTTTAATGTGGCTATGTTGTGATAGAAATGGAGGCACTCATTTAATGTAGTTAATTCAGGTTGTATAATGTAGGTGTCAATCATCATTGGGTGCATTCAAGTTGTCCCAAGTTTAATAGGATAGGATGCAATTATAGCATGATCGAAGAGTGATTACCTCTTGCTGCAATAAAGAGCCTATAACTCTGGTTGATATGCAGAGTGGTTGTGTTATATCAATTATGTAGTGCATTCAAGCACAACCCATGTTTAATGGGCTATTCTAGAGAGTGATCAAGATTTTCTAAACCTTATGAACGTTACTTGACATATATTTGCATAATCTAAAATTCCTTCAGAGGCTTTTGAAGTATCAATGTATCCTATATAGGGTTTAGAATTATTTCTTTTAATTAAATAAATAAATAAATGATGTATTTCCCTATAATTAGATAATGTGGAGATCTCCTAAGTCTACCCCAGCACACTATCCTCTTTGCCAGTGTATTCATTACTCCAGCTACTGATTTTTGCATGTGACATCTTTAATATCTTCATGACCGTGGCTTTTAAATAGATCTCAGTCTTTGCTTTAATCCTTTTCATGGTAACCCTTGAGTTCTATAATCCACCTTCAATCTCTTCTAAGAACGTTGTCTTAAGCTAGACTGCATAGTATGCATATAAAGCAGTCCTTCATACCTGCCATTGTTCCAAACCACCACTCACTGCCTTGCTTAAAATGTTGCCTCCATAAGCACAATAGCATGTTTTAAAATCATGGTTGCCAGTGATTGACCATTAAGCTCACCACTTTCATCATGAAGATACAATGAGATTTTTGTCTTCAAACTTAAGGCATTATGGAAGATAACATTGTGAATTGTTTGTTGTGTACGATTCAATTTTCTTGCACATTTACTACTTTGCTAACTTCCTTTAAGACTAGGTATTGCACCCTCAATTGAAATCTCAAACACCTCACTCACTATCACTTGAAAATTCCTTTCATAAGCATCCTTCTATAAAATCAAACTATGCCCTATAGACTGCCTACTTACTATAGGGGACTCATTGTTTCATGGTATTGTAGTTCTTAAGATCCTTCAACCTTATTAACACTACTTCACAGTCCATAAGGTATTATTCACTATTTTCTCATCTTTGGTGAGTCTCAAAACACTGCTCAAACATGCAATCCACTACCTCCATTATACAATATTAATGGCTAAGAAGAAACATTGAACCTATGATTACCACTGTTACTTCATTTGGACAATCATTCCCTAATTGCATTTTCCTTGTCTAACACTACCAAAAGCATTCCAAAAACCCTTAAGGTCAGCAAGGGGGTAAGGAAACTCATTGTTAAAATCTCCACTTTACTATGTAAGGTTTGAGCTTTATTATCTTGTCACTACTTAGCCTATTTTTGACTGTCACATCTCAAGTGACTATCATTCTTCTTACCATAGATTGCATTTACAAATGTCAGTAAGCTACATAGTGTGCTTGTTATTGGCTACAATATTTAGATTGCAAGATGTTATTACCTACAATGTCTCAATTTTTCTAGTATTGCAACCTCACTAATCCGCTATAGTTATTGTTTATGTTTCTACGGAGGCCTAGGGTTTGTACCCTATTCATGCTCTTACCAATGCTTCTGTTGTTTTTTATTAGGGCTCTATCAATGTTGAGGCCCCCAGATAAGCTCATCATAAGAAGTGACACATTGCATCTTTAACTAAAAGGATAAATCCGTATTGACATTAGCAATGATGATTACGACTCACTGCTCCATAGGAATGGGTCACTTGCTCTTACTAGCTCGCTACCTCCATTGTTTTAGGAATTTTGTGATCAAGTTCAATATTCTGATTTTAGGAGTCTTAACGGTTGGAAATCATAGTAAAATCAGAATTTAATAAGTTTTGGAATTAGCATTGTAAAGTGTTTTTTGGGGTCATTAACTTTAGACTATCTTCTCTTTTGCAAGGGTGGTTGCATGCCAAATTTTTTTGGTGTAAAATATTAGAATTATTAGACTATGTTGCATGTCTATGAATAAAAATTATTGGAGTTTGAGTTTGATATTTTTTGAAGATCTAAATAGTCAAGCTTGGCAAAGAAAAATCATGTCAGATAATATTAGTCCAAAACAAAATGAAGAGACACTTGATAGATTGTGGGTTAGATTGAAAAGAAAGGGTGATGGGAAATGTTATTGTCCTTGCAATAATTGCAAGGGCTTAAAGACAAGATGACTTTTAATCACAACAATTGAGAAACATTGTAGGCAGCATGGTCAAGTTGAAGGGAGGCATGATTATCGTCCATTGGTAAGTTGTTCATTATATGTGTTTATATTGATTGAATTTGTAAATGTTTATATTGTTTTAACATTATATATATATAATCACTTGATCTTGACCATGGTTTATTTGTGTCTATCATTATTATAAAGGTGGGGCACCCTAGGGCAGATGATATGGATTACCACGGCCCGGAGAATGTGGTTTTGCAAGTGGATGAACATGGAGCTGTGAATATCGAAGATGAAGTTAATGATCCTATGGAAGAAGATGATCATGCACGAGAAAACACAGTTGAAGATGATGGTACAAATACATTGATCCATGCCACATTTAGTGGCAGAGCTGATCATGATGATCAATATGACTTTGATGATGTTCATGATTTACCTATACTTGACAAGGCATACGAGCCCCTTTATGAAGGCTCTGAAACAACTCTTCTCTCTGATGTATTGTTGATGTTGAACTTTAAGGTTATGAATGGTTTATCAAACATAGCAATCTCACAGATATTAAGGTATGTCATATATGTCATCTTTTTTCATCTATTTTAATTGTTGTTAGTTCATCACTAGTAAATAAAGGATGAAATATGTACTATGAATATTCTTTATATGAACAAATTTTTTTGTTGTAGATTGATTGGTGAATTTTTGTTACCACCATCAAATATTTTACCTCACTCATACCAAGATTTATGTGCCATTATGAAAGATATTGGAATGGAGTATCAAGCAATAGATGCATGTCCCAATGATCATATTATATATCATAAACAACAGGAATTTGCAACAGAATGCCTAGAATTTCATATCAGTAGATATTGAACAGATCAAGTAACAAAAAAGGTGCCTCGCAAGGTTCTTCATTATATTCCCATTATTCCACGTATGCAATGATTATTTAGGTGCGAAAGCTTAGCACAATTGATGGATTACCATGCACGGAATAGAAGTGGAGATGACATTATTCGAATGCCTATAGATGGTTCTACATTTAGGGACATGGAGGAAAAATGGCCATGCTTTAAAAAAGAACCTTGTAATCTCAGGCTTTCATTGGGAGCGGATGGTGTCAATCCATTTAGACAGCTGAGATCTATTTACTCAGTGTGGCCTGTTTTTGTTATCAACAATAACATTCCTCCATGGATGTCAATAAAGAGGGAGCACATAATGTTGTCAATGATTGTTCTAGGTATTTGTTTACATCAATTTTCTTTAATGTAGTAGCATCTCATTTGTTTTATTTGTTGCATAATGACTTATATTTTTTTCATTCAATAGTCATGTACATTAATTTATATATATTGTAGTAAAATGATTATAATAATTATGTAATGTTTATATTCATTCAACTAGGTAAGTACCAAGTGAAAGATATGAATGTATATATCGAGCCTCTTATCGACGAGTTACTAAAGTTATGGAATGGTGTCACTATGTATGGCATCTCTAGACCAATAGGACAAAGACAATTTAAATTCCATGCAATGCTTGTATGGACAATTCATGATGCCCCAGGGCTAACACATTTTTGTGGTATGTTATAACATTTGACTGCACTTTAACAATATTTAATTTGATGAAATAGATATCATGAATGTTTTAAAATAATCTATTCATTATATATAATTATAAAATTGATATATTTAATCCAATTATATATCATCTTGCGTGTCTTCAAACAAAGAGAAAATTCGTATGTCCAATTTGTGGTCCAAAGATGAAATCTCGCTGCTCAAACAAGTTTAGGAAAAGCAAGGTTTGATGAGTATAGGCACTTCCTCCATATATAAATCATGGTGACGTAACTATTGAAAAATATCTTTTCAATGGGAAAGAGGAGAACCGCGATCAAAACCAATAAAGAATGTCACCTCACCCCGCGGAAGTTGGAATATAATAATTAATCACAAGCGTTATACATCTGGACAAATTGTTTATTTATCATATATGATATGTTTGAAATTTATATTTTTATATTGTGTTGTGTTTACTCATGCTATAATTAACAATAATTGTAGTTAATTTGTTTAACTTGTATGTTTCATGAAGGTCGCCAAGGCATTAATGGTCGGCTTACATAGGGACTAAAAAGTTATCCCAGACAATTTAGTAGGTTGCCCTACTATGAGCAGCTACAAATTGTGCATTTTTTTGATACAATGCATATCGGAAAGAATATAACAGAAACGTTATGGAAAATATTGGATGGAAGGCATGACAAAGAAAAAATTTGTCAAAATTTGTAGTGACATTCAAGAAGCCAATCATGCAATAAAAAATGTCATTCAATTGAATAGTGATAGAGACCAAATTAATATAAGTGCCCTTCCTTGGTTATTAACAGAGTAGCAAAGCAATGCTATAAAAGAAGTCATACAAAAAATTTGATTTCCCATAGGATTTGCTACGAATATAAACAATATAATAACAAAAAAAGGTGAATTTGGGTCAGGGATGAAAACACATGATTGGCATACCTTCATTAAGGTAATTATTTCTGGTATATTATATACACTTGTATAATGCATGTACTTTTTAGTGTATTGTGTTTACTACTTTTGGAAAAATAATGAAAAGATCATTTTATAATTGTTGCAGTATGTTCTACCTCTATCTCTCCCAGACAACTTTGACAACAATGTCAAGCAAGTTATATGATCTTGGAAAATACATGAGGTAAGTAGCAAGATTTGTTCAATTCGCTATATACATCTTATAATTGCCATTCGTTTTACTTGTTATGTAATATATTGTATATTTTTGTTAAATATCTTTAATATATTTGTGCCTTGAATCACTTGTAGATGACTATCATCTAAAGAAATCCATAAAGAAGATATAAATTATTGGAAGAAAAAAATTCCTCGTCTAATGTGTGAAATGCAAAAGTGTCTACCTTTAACATTTTTCAATGCACAAGAACACTACCTCATACACCAAGTTGAGGAGATTGAATTGTGTGGACCTGTACACACAAGGTCAATATGGATGGTTGAGAGGCACTTGAAATTTTTGAAGGCTTTGGTTAGAAAAAGAGCACATCCTGAGGGTCCTATAGTGGAGGGATATATGGTATACTAGACCATGGTGTACATTAGTGAATATCTTCCTAAGTTTGCAGCAAAGATCCATTTAGATCACATTTGGGATCCCAACTCCATTAACAAATTTGAAGGGGAGTACTTGTTGGGGAAAGGTAGATTGAGGAAAGTGAGAGGTAATTATAAGATGGTCATGGAGATTAATTGGAATGCATTTTACATATGGTTTTTATGTATATTGTACTTATTTAATTTTTAATCTTCAATATACATGAATTATAAATTAAGGTCGTGTACTGTGGTATTTAACTAATTATACGTCGTTTGTGAATTTCAATTTATTTTGGTACAGTTGGTCGAGAGTGGGATGCACTACATTTGTATGTCGCCAAAAATCTTGATTGGATGATAGTATGGATTGAACAATGTCAAGAATCTGGTCGCACATTAACAAGGGAAGGTGTGGCTTCATTGGTTAAAGAAGCTCATTGTAATGGAAATTCCAATGTTACACAAAGGGAAATTGATTTAGCATATGGTTTAGGAGATAAACAGGTATGTATAAATATATTAATCACCCATATTATTTAATTATTTTCAAGTATATTGATGTATATATCTTGAGATTGTTTTCTTTGCATACATTTGGCCAAGAATAAATATGTTTATCAACTGACGATATTGCAATAATTTTAACATGTTTGACATATTGCAGGTGAAACACCACAAGGCTATGTGGTGCAATGATTGTAAATTTCGAATCAAAATGTTGGATGACATGAAGAAAACTTGTGATTCTGGTATAACTGCAGTCTTTTAGGTTACTAATGTTTCATCTAGAAGCGACATACATCCAGAAGTCTCAAAAAATCGATACTATGGGATTTTGGATGATATACTTGAGGGTGACTTTAAGTCTTTCAGATTAATTTTGTTCATCATCCTATGGTATAGGCTATGATTGAATGAAAATGATCCTGAGAGAACTGTTATTGAACATGATAATAGATTTACCATGGTTAATACAAGGTTGATTGAGTGAGCTGAAAATGAGCCCTATGTTCTTCCAAGCCAATGTGAGTAGGTATTTTACTCAAAGGTTCTAGGTAAACCAGGTTGGTCATTTTTTGTTAGACATGATCCAAGAAGGCCGCAAAGCATAATGTGGTGGAAGAAGAAGATACCCCAAGAACTAGAAGATGATGTAGATGATGATTAGATCAACTAAGAAGTTGATGATGTCCCCGGATTTAAGATGTTGAAGAGGAGGAACTAGATGATGATGATGTAGGAGTTAATGTTCATGAAGATGACATCCATGTGGATGATGACATTATCAAAAATGATATCGATGACGATGATGATGATATGACCAATCCTTACAATGTCGAATCTAGATCAGATGATACAGACAAAGAGTTGGATGAAGAAGAAGATCAATGACATTAAAATGTATAAGTTACTTCATTATATTATCTATTTGATATTATTTTCTTGATAGAAATATATTTGACTTATGTGGTTACATAATTAATTCATGAGGTTTTTAATTTTTATGCCATTACATGATTAATTTAATGATGTACTTTTTAATGTTTGAAAGGTCAAAAAATTAAAACATTTCAATAGTGATGTTAACAACCTTGAAATTAGTGTGTTTTATGTTTCATGTGATCATAAAAGATTAAAAAGTCAGCTGTAGAGGTGGTTGTTCAGTAGTTGACATGTATGTTGGTTCTTTTTACAATGTAACTAGGTTTGTCTCTAATATACCTATGGAATTGCCAATTCCAATCAAGGCAACTCAAAAGGTTCTAGGACCAACCGACGAGGACTTTAAAAGCCTCAGACACTTTAGGCCTCAGAAGACCTAGGAGGGTGATCCATTAATGTAAGCTTACAACCTCTACACCATTATTATAAACAACATTAACAATAGTAGATGATCTCACTTAATAGCTCAACACGATAAGATAATATCAACTAGAATTGGTTGTTCATAGATAATATCAACTATCTGGAGCGTGAGATAACTAAACAAAATCCATTGTATAAGATAGTCAATGATTTGCAATTTGTAGCAAGCTCTAGGCAAAGACAAACAAATACTGAACTACACGAATAATTACAACTTAGATCAGTGCCATATATCCATTGCAGGAGTCAAATTCATAAGCATCTAGAGGTTTATAATAGATTTAATACATCACATATAAGATCCCCGACAATATTGCATTACAATTTCATCAGTGTGCATTCTAACCCAGGATTACTTATCAAATCCTTATACAACACATATCCGCCTATAATCCCATTCAAGCATTTTGATTAATTCCTTGAATTAAAGCTAAAATAGAATCATACACACCACAACAGTGAGATGGATAAAACAACCCTTAGTTATTTCATTCAAAGTTCAGACATGCATGTACAATGGAGAGACATGAGCTTGAATTTTCATTTCAACTCAAATGTTAGTACTGTTATACAACATTAAATCTCTATGAACTCAAAAACTGTTACATAATGACTCAAAACCTAAATTGCATTTTTCTAAAACCATCAGACTTTACAATTCGCTCTGCAACTTCACCTAGACTCGACAAAAGTTATCTAACTTGCTAACCCGTACTTAGCCTTGAAATCCTTCTTATAGAAAATGTAGCAGCAAAACAACATCGAGCCGTAGTACACCTATCACCACCAATTGAGCACCTGGTGATATTCCAAAATTTGTTACAACAACCACCACCTTGAAAAAGATTCTTGTTCAAAAATCATTACAACAGCAATCATTTTGGAGCATATTCTTGTTCATCATGTCGGCGGAGGAAGGTTGATGCAATAACAAAAAAGTACACGAAACTCATGCCAAGAAAGTCATCCATACAATACTGGAAACATTGTAACTGCAGCATCTGATTTGCCACCTATTGGTAGCCCACTCTTTTTACTCATCTTCATTCAAATACTTAGCCACCCACCTCTGGTATTCTTTGTTAGTTGGCCAGTCAAAATTAATCACCTCTTTTACCTTTGTACTATAAGGAAAATACTTTACCGCTACCTGATTAGCATTTCTTTCAAAAGATTCCAAAAATGAACCGGTACCAATAATCTTATCCATACAATTTACCAACAAATCATAATTTGAGTCATCACAAATTATTTTAATTTGATTATTGATGACTTTACTTGCTTGATCCTATCATTGTTGGAGTGTTTTGATTTCCCCCTGCTCATCAGTTATATCAGGTAACAGTGTGTTACCCCAATCATTGAAGTTCTTTACCAACTCCCTAATCTTCCTACTTAGATCATCTGGTAAGGTCTGAAAACTTTGCAATGATTTAACTAATATATAAGTAGGCTTCAATTATTGGGGCCTATTATTTGCATCAAACCTTGAGGCTTTAGTCATAACTTCTAGATTATTTTCCGTAGGGATCCAATTTTGAATTATTGGAATCACTATCCCCTGATCCCTATCAATATTATTTTTTGCTTCAAATAGCAAAGAATATAAAGAATGTATAGAGGGTAGTTTATTATACACCTTTTCATTTAAATGCTCCAAAACAAGAGTAACAATTTCTTTTTCTTTTGAAAGAAAACCCTCCTCTTTTACCCTTAGTGATGTCTGTAATTGATCAGTTTCTTGCATGAGTTGCCTCTTTGTTGGATCAACAGAGCACTCTGTTTATTGATCGACTTGTTCTAGAGGAGGGGTAAGAGAAGGATTTTGAATGGGAAACCCTAGTGTAGAAACATTTGGAGAAGCAGGAGGCATTGACCCTGCTGTGGGAGGTGATGTGCTGGTTCCTGGAGCATTGGATGTTTCCCTAGTATGTCTATACTTAAACCTTTCTACTTCAATTTGTAGCTCAACATTCCTCTTTTTCATTTTACTATATTCTTCAATTAAAATGTTATACTTCTCCATTAGGTTGTTTCTTTCAGCCTCCTCCCTTTCAGCAGTCTTTTGGGCCAACTTGGCCACATTCACAGTTAAACTAGTGGCTTCGGTTGTTGTAGTCTTTGAAGCCCTCTTTATTATTAATCCTCCTTTGAAATTTTGATTAATATCAGCAATGTCTGGCTTTCTTCCTTGTGGAGCCAATGCCTAAATTGCCAAAGTCTCATATTCTTCACTTAAGGCAGAGTTTTGTAATGCTACCTTAATTTCTTCTTTAGAATCCTAAAAAGGATTCTTGGACTTCTTAATGGCATTGAAAGCCACTACATCTATGATGTCCCATTCAAGCAAAATCAAAACACTAGCCTGATTCACTAGTTGTCTTCCTTCTTCAGGAGTGATGTTTTTGAACTCTTCCATTAGTTCAGCTTTCACTTCTTCATCATTCTCCTAATCTGACCTATTAGGCCTTAGTTCTCTTCTCTCCTTGCGTTTATTTTGATATTCCTCAAATTTCATCCTCCATGCCAATTGTAAGAATACACGAGTCTTTACAAATGCATTGTCATCTAAGAACTCCTTGCAAGCCTCCATTCTTGCATCCTACACACTGTTACCCTTCATATCCAAATCGGATAGAACTAATTCAGATGACCTAGGAGGGGATGGCATACCAACCTACATGTCTTGATTAGTAACAATAATTTCATCTGTGAGATCCTCAAGTAGGTGATCAGTTCTTTGCCTCTTAGGGCTTGGCTCAGGTGGTGGTGATGGGGGACTACGCTTTGGTGAAGATTTTAATTCAATGATTTTGACAACCCTAGGTACTTTTAATTTTGGGCCTAGTCGTGAAGGTGCCTTCATTATTTTCTTCCCTTTTCTGTCTACTTCTTCCTCATCACTGCCAGTATCCCTTTTCCTCCTATAGATGGGTCACCTTTCTGTAGGCTGACATACTGTCCTTGTTTCAATTGGCATATCACTTTGTCCTTGCATATCCAGACTTAGCCTTAAATTTATCTTTTTGGTTCTCAAGGTGTCCATTATCTCCTTGAAATTCATCATTAAAAAATCAATTCTCTTGTGGTATGGAGTGAATTCCATCAATGGATCATACGTCAGATCCATTTCATGCACAATATCTAGTAGCTTACTAAAAGCTATCCACTTTTCCTTGTTCAATTCTTGTCTATTTAAATCAAATTCATTCTTGATTAGGTCCTCAAGGAAATTGAACTCATGTGCAAATTTGCCACCTTTTATTCTTTGTCTGAAAAGAGCAAAGAAACCTTCAGAATCATGTTGTCGCCTTGGACCAAATCTCAAATGGTAATCAAAAAAGAATTTGTCAAAATGTGTCTAGCCTCCCTTTGAAAATGTAAAGTTAGAAACTACTGTATAATCAGGGAATAATGTTCCCTTCCCCTTTCCATTTAGGTTATCTTCATGAATACACCCCATCTGCCACATAACTTCTACAAACCCTAGTCTTGGTGGCACATTGTATGGCAGTATGTGAGGGGTTCCTTGAAATTCATCTATTCTCAAGACAGTGTTGACTGGATATGGGATAATGTCACCCCAGTTATGTAAAACCCTCAATTCTAGTTTCCTCTCCTTTGACCTAAGGAAACCATGTAGTTCCTAAGGGATCCTAGGTACATTTACCATCAATCTAGCCCTCAATCTTGTAGCAAAACAATTATCAAATTGCACATAACTGGTGCTTTCCTTATTATAGGACAAATTTGTAGCCCATATCTGTACTGGCAATCTTTCTCCATTAACTAATTGTCTTAAATTCATCTTCTTAGCAAAGAAATCAACATTACTAAACAATAACATATGCATCAACATGGAATACCAAAATAATTGAGTACTAGTATCACCATTCTACAGCTTCGATAGTCCATCTATCCTCTCCACCAAAAAAGAAGCAAAGTCATATGTTACAGAGAAGTTAGGGTGTTGTATTTGCACCCCCATGAACATGTATGCAATCGGCATTACTGCACCAGGGCTAAAACCCAAAATCTAACATAGTGAATAGAAAGTAGCCAGGAAAGGCTTTCCAAAACAATTCAATCTAAAGGGTTCTTGGTCACTAGGGCTGATATAAAATTGTGAACCCCCTACCTTAACTAGATGAGGTGGAAGTAACTTAACCCTAAAAAGAGATTTCAATTTTGTATACTCCTCCTTCATTTCTTCAAGATTAATAGGAACCAAGTCATCACTTGGCTCACTCAAATCAAAAGTTTGTTGGATAACATCTCTGTTAATTTCCAATAGAACCCCTCCATCATTATCTATGATTACTTGTGTGATAGGGTCATATCTTTTGGCCACTACTCTAAGTAGGTCCACATCAGGGAACACATTTGGAACAACCGGTTTTCCCATGTCATACCTCTATCCATTTGAAAAAGGATGAGGTAAATTCCTTTGTCCATACCATAATCTGAACATTTCTAAGCCTATGAGTGGAACCCTAGCATCAACAATGTTGGAATTATAACACACCAACCCCTCCCCTAGGATTTTCCCTCGCATCAACACCAAACCTTTCCTTCTGTCATTTGCTGATAATAGAAATTGATCTAAGAAATCATCGTATTGCTTTTTCAAATAATTAATGTGGCCGAGTGTTGTTTGGTTGGCACCATTTTAGGACAAACTAGGCCTCACTAAAATGTTACACTTGAAGTGGCTAAGTGACTGAAGGTGAGATAGGAAAATTACAGAGTAAAAATACCAAATTTTCACAATTTATGATTAAACAATAGCCCTAACAAAATATTTTAACTTAACTCATGGAAAGCATAGAAAAACCCCCTTTCCCAAATTTAGGTGCGTAATGATCGAAAACAAAGAAAATTAATCCATAGCTTTTTCAAGACAAACCTAATTTTGGCGTAAAGAACTGCAATTTCACCTTTGGCTCAAAACTATTTTCACAAAATACTTGATGCTTTGTGATACAAATGAGATGAGTAAATTAATCTTTATGTTGATCAAATTCCACTGCTGATGTCTCATCCACCATTGAAGCTCACTCGCGGGCTGCACGAATGGCTCCAACCATAATTTTATACATATTTAAATTTGAGATGTTGATCCTTTAGTTTGATCAAATCATCGACGACCATCTTCGAAACAGGCTGACATAATCGCCAACATGGCAATAAAGGCCCACTATGTCATACGCCGCGGAAGGAATACTCACGAAGTGCTGCTCGCAATATCGCAATCCTTTGATTTATCATCGCGATGGCGTGCACCATCGTATCTTTTACCATAAAGCCTCGCCTCTTCAAAAATGGTTTATCCTTTTCCTTTTAACTGCAAGCATCTTTTTCCTTTAAAATCATAACATCTGCTGGAAATAAAAATATGTGCATCTTTTACAAGTGCATTAGTAATCCTACCGTAATACATTTAAACCTACACGCTTTTCAATTCTTAGGCTTCATTGATGAGACACGTATGTGCACTCGCCGTATTATCACATCCTCGTGAATCACATCATGGGATAGCGAGCGCCATTGATCTCATTCCTTTAACACAGTCACCAACCATGTCGTTAACCTTCGAGTAGCTTTTCTAGTGAGATTATAACATATCCATGGATTTAGAACATGTGCATCTCGAGAACACTTTAGTAATCTGTCCCTTAATACATTTAAAGCCAGCTAGTGTTTCCTTTACTCTCTAGGCTTCATTGGATGAGACACGTGGCACCTGCCCGTGATTTCGCAATCAACCCAAGCACCATCGTAGGATGGCAGGGAATAGCTTAGATCAAATGGTAGTTGGTCAGCGATAGCTCAAATTTGATCCCTCGGATAGGACACGTAGCGCCCACCTGTGATTTCGTGATCCTTGAATTCCCGATCACGGGATGGCAAGTACCATTGATATCTACAAGAAATAGATCAATGGAAGCACTAAATCAACCCTTGTTCTCCCCCAGATAGGACACGTGGCACCCACCCGTGATTTCACGATCCTTGAATTCCCGATCACGGGATGACAAGCACTGTTGATATCTACAGGAAATAGATCAATGGCAACACTAAATCAACCCTTGCAAAATAAAACATTCATTAAAAGGAGTAGGCATTACTAGGCAGACAATAAATTAAAAAATTATATTTATAGAAGAAAAATAAAATAAATCTACAATTTGTTTTATAATTTCACTTTTAATAAGCAATGCAAGTTGTTCATTGTATTTGATCTAAATACATAGATTGTTAATTTTGAAAGGACAATACATGTTTCTTATTTGTAACAACTTTTCCTATTTTTGGATATTGTTTACGGTATTACATGTCACCATTTGAAAAATTTCAAGATTATTATTAGGTTGTTATAATATCAACATTGTTGCTAAAACATAGTAGACACAACAAATAAAAACATGACTATTCTTGCACAATTTGGCAGGAACTTCGCTGCTCTGTAGCTCTTGTTAGTTTTTGGATATCATCATAATTAATAAATTTAAAACTTATCAACTTCAAGTATTTTATATTTTGTATGTACAAATGAAAAAAATACAATATAAAGAATACTTTTAAATTTAAATTTTAGTCTTTGATTGTTGAATTATTTTAAAAGGATCATGTACTTCTATTTAATATTTAATTCATTTATATCACATAATCATTATAATTTAATTAATTATGAATTTAATAATTAAGTAATAAATATTCTATGAATTTTAGAAAATAGAATTTAGTTTAATTTTAAAATGAAATTTAAGTTTTTAAATATTGTGTTGATTTGATTATTTATTTGCTTTATGATTGGTTATTCAAATTTAAAGAACAACACAATTCAACTCAAAAATATAAAAATAAGCATGTAAAATATTTTATGATTTTTTGAAGTTGGAATTTAATATGATTTTACAAAATGAAATCATTTGGATGCAAAGAAATAAAAAAGGTTATTTTATATATTTTTTCATTTCTTAATTTATTCTCAAATTATAATTATTTATTGGTGAATTATTTTGAAAATAATATTTAGTTTTATTTAATTATATTAAATATAGTAGAATGATCAACCAGTATACCAATGCATTGCAAATAATCCCCGCATACACCAAATCAAACCTTTACAGATGTATACATTAGATAGGATGTAGTTTTATTTAATTTATTTATATTGAATAATTAATATAATTTATAAACTAATATCAAGAAATAAATAACCTTAGCCCCAAGATTTATACTAGAACTCTAATTGAACCCTAAACCTAACCCTAATTCAACCCTAACAATAGGATTTAATTATGGTTAGGGTTAGAGTGAGAATTTAATTATGGTTAGTGTTAGGGTTAGAATTAGAGTTTAATTAGGGTTAGGGTTAGGATTCAATTATGATTATAGTTAGGGTCAAATCTATAAGCTAATATTAAGATATTCAGAACTCTAACCCTAACCTAACCTTAATCTCCATCCTAGAATGCTAATTAAACCCTAATTGAACCCTAAAAATAAGGTTCAATAAGAGTTAGGGTTAGGGTTTAACAAGTAGGTCTATGGTTGGAATTAGGGTTCAATTACCTGGTTAGGGATAGAATTTAATTAGTGTTATGATTAGGGTCAAGTTCAAGTTATAGTTAGGGTTTATTTATGCTTATTTTGGTTAATCTTACAATTGGGTTTAACTAGAATGCTAATTGAACCCTAATTTAACCCCAACAAAAGTTCAATTAGAGTCAGGGTTCAAGTTCAATTAGGGTTTGGGTTGGCATTCAATTAGTGTTATGATTAGAATCAAGTTCAAGTTACAGTTAGGGTTCAATTAAGCTTATTTTAGTTTAGTTTACAATTAAGGTTTAATTAGAGTTAGGTTTATGGTTCAATTAGGGTTAAGGTAGAAAAAATGAAAAACAATTGTTTTTAATTAGGTTCAATTACAATTCTAAAGGAAGGAAAGTTCTAGAGAGAATAGGAAGGGAGGATGGCTCGCGCTGCATGAGGCCGCAGCCATCTAGGCTCGGCCTGCATGTGGTCTTTTGGTGGTTGCATGTGTAGTTGGGGGTCGGATTTGTTCTCTTCTTCTCTGAAGCTTCTTGGGGGTGGGTTTTTTTACGCTATTTGGGGGGAGGCTCTTTTCTTTTGCAGCAGGTGTGTTTTCTGGGGTTGGGGGGTTGCGACCTTGGTGTCCAGTGGAGTGTGCCTTCTTCGAAGGGCTCTTGGTTTTATTTGGGCCTTGCTTGCTCATCTTGCGTTGTGTGCTCTTTGATGGATACTGGAGAATCTTCTAGGGTTTGTCCCAATATGGACTTTCGTTCTGCTTTTGGATCGAAACCCTCTCCACAGGGTTCGAAGATTTTTGATAATAATCTTTTCTCGGTGGAACCTGAGAAAGTCGAGATGGGCTCGGTAGGGGGGCCTAGAATTCCGAAGATTAATGGGTGCCTCGAACGGTGTAAAGAGAGGCCGAGCGTAGTCATTCCAATGGGGATGTTGGCTGAAGACATTGATTATTATGCACGACATTCTCTTTATTGCAAATTCTTAGGTTTGAAAATTTCTTTGCAATTCTTGGAGATGTGGGCTCAAAAGACATGGATGCCTGAGGGAGAGATGGAGATCCGCCTCCTGGCAAATAACTACTTCATGGTTACTTTTGATTGTTTGGCTGATCGGAATAGGATTTTTGAAGGGGGCCCGTATTTTTATAACCAGGTGGGCTTATTTATTAAGCCATGGCATGCTGGCTTCAACCCGGCAGAGGAACTTCCGAATCGGGTTCCGGTTTGGGTCCGTCTTCCAAGGCTCCCTGTGGAATGCTGGCGAGAGGATGTGTTGTGCCTATTAGCCTCGAAGCTGGGGAAACCTGTGGGTTCTTCTCAGCAAACACAATTCAAAAAGGTAATGACTTTTGCCCGGTTTTGTGTAGAAATTGATTTAAGTAAGCCATTGCCAGACTCGTTAGAAGTGAGTGCAGGAGATTATTCATGGGTGCAACAGCTGGATTATGAAACACTTCCCTTCCGTTGTCGTTTCTGTCATGAGTATGGTCACCTCCTGCGCAGATGTCCAAAGGCCAAGCCTTTGGAGGCTCATTCTTCTCAACCTTCAGCTAATCCACCTAGGGTGGATAAGGGCAAGGACCCCATTCAGGGTTCTGGTGGTAGGGAAGATGGATTTATTCCCGTTAGAGGCCGAAACAGAAATAAAGGTCATAAAAGGACTTTGAAGGACAGGCAGGAGGAGGACACCTTCAACAGGTTTGAGGTGCTAGAGGATCTTAGTCAACAGGAGGTGAACCCAGGATTTTTGGATCTAGATCATGGGACTCTGGATATTGATCAGCATGGCCCTTTAGTTGAGGCAATGCTTACTCCCCAACAGGAGGGGGGTATGGGAGTGCCATGCTTAGATGAGGTTGGGAAAGATTCTAGTCAGGTTTTGCTCAACTCAGAGGGGATTATGGCTCCGCTTACTGATGGGACTTCGGCTCTAGGGACAGATCGTCAAATGGAGGTTCAGGTTGAGTTGGGTGGTAGTGCTGAGGTAGTGAAAGATAGTGTAGATAAGGTTCACCTCTTGCAAAAAGTTGGTCCAGAGGTGGGCAAGAAGAATATTAAGGCGTCCTCTCAGTTGGGTGTTCTGCAAAAAGTTCTCAAGAAGGGGGGGCCGGAGAAAATTTCTAAGCTGGGAAGGAAGAAGGATGAGGAAAAGATTAAGATGATAGGGGAGACTTTGGTGGAGTCAGGGTCAGTCAAGACTCTGGATTCGCATTTTTCATGCCCCTCGAAATGATAGTTCTCTCTTGGAATGTTAGGGGCTTGAACAGTGGCCCTAGACAAAAAGCTGTTCGGGATTTGATTAGGTGTCATTCGCCTGATGTTCTTTTTTTGCAGGAGACTAAGCTCTCTGTGGAGGGTATGATGGATCTAGTTCCTAAGTTATGGGGGAATGGTGGATGCCAATGCATTGGTGCTCAAGGGTCTTCTGGCGGGGTGGCATGTTTATGGAACCCGCGTAAGATTTGCCCCCTTTGGTGGGTGTCTTTCAGGTCCTCCCTTTCCATGGTGGCCTCTTGTTTTATGTCAGGGGAAATTGCTCTCTTCTCCAATGTGTATGCGCCTGTGGAGTTGCAAGGAAAGCAACTTTTGTGGTCCAACATTCATTTAGTTCGCAACTTATTTCCCTACCATCCTTGGATTATTGGAGGCGATTTTAATGCTATCACGGAGCTTGCAGAAAAATGAGGTGGTATTGCAAGGTTGGAGGCTTCTGCATTATTACTCCAGGACAATATCTCTGCTTTGAATCTTGTGGATATCAAACCTGGCAATGGTATTTTTACTTGGAATAATAGGAGAATTGGCGATGCCTCTATTTCTGAAAGACTTGATAGATTTTTGGTGTCTAGTTTTTGGGTGGGGGACAGGTGGTTGATAAGCTCTGAAATTTTGGATGGTCGTGGTTCTGATCATTGGCCTATTAAGCTAGTGGTTGATGTGCCTCAACGGTGTGCTAGATAGACCTTTAAGTTCCAACTCATGTGGCTTAGGGATGAATCTCTTCATGTTTTGCTCCCTAGTTGGTGGGATCAGGGGAAGCCAGCTTATGGCACTGCCATGTACTCTTTCTCAAAGAGGCTCCAGTATGTTAAATACAGATTGAAAAGATGGAATAGGCAGCATTTTGGTAACTTATTTAAGGAAAAGCAAAAGGCGCGAGATAATCTAGACCTAATTACCAGACAAATTCGAGATCAAGGCCTCTCAGAGGAGCTGAGTTTATTAGAGGTTGCTGGAACAAAAGAGCTTGAGGAATGGGAGTTAAGAGAAGAGATTTTTTGGAAACAAAAGTCTCGTATTGAATGGCTCCAGGCTGGGGATCGAAACACTGCTTTCTTCCATAACTCAGTTAAGGATCGGAGACAAGGTAATGCTATTTCTTCTATTTTTTTGCCTAATGGGGAATCTTTGTCCTCTTCAGCCTCTATTTCAGCTGAATGCATTCGATATTTCTCTACCCTTTTCTCTGAGGATTCGCCTCCTGCGGAGGAGGATGAAGCTAAAATTTTAGATTGTATCCCGAAGCTGGTGACTAATGAAATGAATGAATCATTGCTCGCTCCTATTACCTTGTCGGAGCTTGAGAAGGTTGTATTCCAGATGAAGAAAGGTAAAGCTCCTGGGCCTGATGGATTCCCCATTGAATTTTTTTAGGAGTTCTGGGAAGTGGTTAAATTGGACCTTTTAGAGGTTGTACAAGAATCCTTTATGCATAAACAAATGTTGAAGTCCCTAAATGCTACATTTTTAGCTCTTATTCCTAAGAAGGTGGGAGCTAACTCCTTGGATTTGTTTAGGCCTATAGCTCTATGTAATGTTGTGTATAAAATTATTACTAAGTTGATCGCAGAAAGGCTGAAGCCTTGGCTTGATGACTTAATTTCTGAAGAGCAGGGGGGTTTTGTTGCTGGAAGACAGATCATGGATGGGGTAGTTATTGCTGTTGAGGCCATCCATTCTATGGAATCCTCAAAAGATAAATCTATGTTTATCAAGTTAGACATGGCTAAAGCTTATGATCGTGTTAAATGGAGTTTTCTATTTAAAATCCTTGGAGCTTTTGGCTTGGCTGAGGGTTGGATTGAATGGGTTAGGAGTTGTGTCACTTCCTCCTCCTTTTCGGTGCTTATCAATGGTGAGCCCACTTGTTTGTTTGGTGCTTCTAGAGGCCTTAGGCAAGGAGATCCCCTATCTCCTTACTTATTCATCCTCCTTGCGGAAGGCCTGGGAAGACTCATTCGTGCTCAGGTTGCTAGTGGCTTGCTTCAGGGATGGAGTTGGGGAGATGGTATTCCCCCTCAGTCTCATCTGCAATTTGTAGATGATACTGCTTTGATGGGCAGGGCTAAGGTTGAGGAGGCTCTCAATTGGTGCAGTGTCTTGGATAGTTACTTGGCGGCTTCTGGGCAGCGCATAAATGAGGGGAAGTCCTTCATATATTTCTTCCACACTCCTAAAGGTATTCAAAGGAGAATTGCTGGTATCCTTCGGTTTCAGATTGGTTCGCTTCCTTTTTCCTATCTTGGAATCCCTCTTGCTGTTCGCCCTCTCCCCAAAAGGTTTTGGCAAGAGACTCTTGATAAGTTTCGAGGATTGGTCAGTCATTGGACTTGCAGGTGGCTTTCTTCAGCAGGTAGAGTGACTCTTTTAAAGTCGGTGGTCCAGGCTTTTCCTATTTATAAATGCTTTGTTCTTTCTGCTCCTTCAAGTTTTATTAGAGATTTCGAGAAATTGTCTCGTCAGTTTCTGTGGGCTGGTGATCTTCTTCATAGAAAATGGAGTCTTGTGAAGTGGGATGTTGTTTGTAGGCCAAAGCAAGAGGGGGGTCTTGGTTTACGGCGGGCTGATTTGAATGGGCAGGCCTTGGCTGCTAAGTTGTATTGGCACTGGTGCTCTCAACAGCATATGTGCTGGGCTAAAATTCTGACCTTCAAATATTTGGGGGCAGTAGAAAGTAGGGAGGTATCAAGGTTTAGTATGGAGGGGAAAGGCTCTGTGATCTGGAGTACCCTTAAACGTGGTGCCAAGTTGGTTAAACAGGGACTTTTTTGGATTTGTAATGGGGGTCGAGATGCTCTTTTCTGGTATGATTCTTGGGATGGATACCCACCCATTGTGTCATCTCATCCCCATCTCCAAGATTTGTGCCAGATTTTTGTGGAAGCGGGTTGGAGTCATGTGGCAGATTTTAAATCTCAACAATCTTTGGGTCAAATTTCTGTGTCTAGGTGGAAGAGCCCCTTGGATTGGCCTCCTGGTGGTGCTGTGGAGGATCGTCAAGAGCTTGCTAAGATTTTATCGAGTCGTGTCTGCAATTCTCTCCAAGGGGCTGATGTGCTTGCTTGGGGACCCGACTTGAAAGGAAAATTTTCGGTTGCCTCTGGTTATCAGGTTTTGGATAAACAGGTCTTTGGAAGCTCCCAGGTTTCTTGGTGGAAGCATGCTTGGAATAAATTTGCTTGGCCTAAGTGTAATTTTTTCTCTTGGCTCGTGGTTCAAGGTAAGTGTCTTACTTGGGATAATCTTTGCAAACGTGGGTTCCAGGGCTCCTCCATGTGCATTCTATGTGGTCAGCATGATGAATGCTTATCACATCTATTTTTTCAGTGCTCTTTTGTTAAGACTATCTGGCATCACTGGTGGAATCTTTGGAGCTTACCTTGTTGCCATGTCTCTTCTTTGGAAGATTTTTGGAAGAGACAGGGCTCTTCTCCTGCTACAACCTCTTTTCTTAAAATTGCTTGGAGCATTGGTCCTAGTTTGATTGTTTGGAAAATCTGGTTGGAGCGTAACAGAAGAATATTCTTGGATAAAAAATTGCTCGTGGGGCAACTTTGGAGGCGAATTCTTGGGGCTTTGCTGGAGACTTTAACTGCAAAGTGTGACTTGTCTGTGCCAATTGCTCCTGGGGACTTGGGTGTTGTAAATTCCCTGGGTCTTTCCACAGGGGGGAAGTGTATTATGAGTAAAGTGCATCGTAGGCGTGGGCGTGAGAGGGTTGCTCGTGAGGGCTTTTGGTGCCCACCTGCTCTAGGGGAGTTGAAAATTAATACTGATGGGTCTTCTAGAGGTAACCCTGGGCATGCTGGGGTTGGTGGTATTGGTAGAGATAGCCTTGGAGTGGTGGTTTTCTTCTTTTCTATGTATCATGGTTTGCAAACTAATAATCTTATGGAGGCTAGCGCTATTCTCTTGGCGGTTGAGCGTGCGATTTCCCTTGGATGGCGGCAGATTGTTTGTGAAGCTGATTCTCAGGTGGTTATTGATATGTTGAATAATCAAAATTTGGAGGATGTGAATTGGCAGCTAGCTGTGGTTGTCAAACAGATTATTTCTCTGTGCTCTACCTTGGAGTCCATTATTTTCTGTCATATTCCACGGGAGTGGAATAGGGTGGCTGATGGGCTGGCTAGATGGGTGTCGGAAAAGACTGATTCTTGGTCTGTGGATGATTGGAGCAATCTCCCTGTTGATATGGCCCCTGTTCTTGAGGAGTGGGTTGCTGAGGATATGAGGTGCTTCTTGGGTGTGAATTAATTCTTGTTGTTTTTGGCCCCTTGTGGCTTCCTTCTTTGGCCTTTGTAATGTTGTTATGATTCAATAAAGTTTTTACCCTCTTTTTAAAAAAATAGGGTTAAGGTTAGGAGTTCATTTAGATTCTGCAAAGGTTCAGTAGGGTTCAATTAGAGTTGTTAGGGTTATTATTGGTTAAACAGGGTTAGGGTTAATGTTAAGTTAGGATTAAAATTGTATCTAGAGGCAGAAAGCGAAGCTAAGGTTAGAGCTATGGTAAGTGGTAGAGTTAGGCTTAAATTAGGGTTTAATAAAGGGTAGGGTACAATAAGGGTATAATAATATTGGTTAATTTTTAAGTCATGACCATGCTAGATGCCAATATGGTTTAAAAGACCCCTTGTTGAAGCCCTTAAGACATTTATTTCTATATACCTTAGATATTGTTCATATTTATTATCATTGTGTTTGACCTCATGAGAATGCTTCAGAGTAAAGTACACCTTGCAAATCCACCTACACCAGGAGAACCATTCAATCTCTCAAAATTTTACTGTTATTCTGGAATGATTATCAAATTGGATATGTCCAAAGCCTTTAATAAGTTGACTTGGCAACTTCTATACTGCATATACCTCTTGTCAACTTCAACTAGGGGAGTACTAATTGCATAATGAATTGTCTTCTTTTTCAATTCGATTAATCATCCCCCATAGGGTCTTCTTCATAAATTAGGGGATTAAGTTAAAGAGACCTATTATCATGTTTTTTTTCCATCAAAATGGTAGAGGCCCTTAGTGTAGAACTTATACTAGCTAGTATGTTACAAAAATTTACATGACTTCCAATTCTAGCAGCACAAGCCAGTACATAGTGTTTGCAGATGTTACCTGACTTACAAGATAGATGAGTTTCTAGAGGAGATGCAAATAAAGACAACTTTTCAATTTGTTTCAGTGTCCAGTGTGGAGTATCTAAAATTTATTGTTAATTATGAATCTGACATTGACATATATCATTGAACTAAGATTGATACTACTGTTCTGATTCATTGGCGATAATTATTGGATCAGTGTGAAAAATCTAGAGATTTGTGTTTGACTGCAAAGAGTTATCTCTTGTGATTTATCAACAAATTATTATTTCTATTCATGGGCTTCTTATACAAGACAATATATTTATGCATTTCTTGTAGAGTCTATTCTAATTGATCATAATAAAAAACTTCTAATTTTGAAAATAATATAACATAGAACCAAATAGCAGTGAAAATCCCAAACAAAGATTGTCAAGAGTGTATCTCATTTAGTTTTTATTTAATCTTTCTCTTTATGTCTACAATTTCTTGAAGTTTTTTCTGATCATCCAAATAATTTAACATTGATGGATATGTAACACATTTAGTTCATTCATGCCCTAGTTCATCATATTTGGCAGAGAGCATGCCCATCTAGAGATGACCTTAGAATTTGGTTGACTTATCCAGAGATAGTGATGTTGACAAAAAATTAAATGAGACAAGAAGATTTGGAAGCTAAGGGTATACACATCAATGTCTAAGTTAAACAATTAATACCCTAGATAAACATCAGTTCACATAGTGATGAGTCTGTAGTACGTAGTTGTGATTCTAGATAGTAGGTGAGCCAAATTTGGTTCATGGTGATTGGTTTAAACCTGGTGCAATACTAATTGATCTTGGCTTAAATGTAGTAGAGGTATGACACCTTCTAACTTCCTTTTTCAAAAAAAGTTTGTAAGTAAAAGATGGTTAATATATAGCAAATTAAGCCGGTATTGGCATGGTGTGTTGGTTTATAGGTGGCATTGTTGTTCTTTCCAGAAAGGTTCAAACTCTGTTGGGGTGGTATTGTTGAATGGTTGTATCTGGTTCATAGCTCCGGTCAAAAGTGTTTACCCCTTGAATAAAAAAAATTATATATAGCAAATTAAAACTATTGCTTCTACTTTTGTATGATCCTAGTGCTAAAAGAGAATACCAATTAGTTGGTCATGTTTCCTATGAAGAGGATTCAAGAATAACTTCATCAATTAATCCTCTACCTTGTGGTCTTGGTCTAATGAATATTGCAATGCTTTTGTCCACTACTCTACAATCAACAAAACGAGCATATGGGTTCAAATGAGATTTCTGATGTTTGATCCAGGCCTTTTGCAATACACAACAAATACAAACAAAACTATTCTAAAACTTTATGGCAGGAACTTCGCAGCTCTGCAGCTCTTGTTCTTTGTGGAAGAGTATGATGTAAGGGATGATATCATGCCATGCATTGATTAATCAAATTAAAAAAAATATATATAAAAAAATATAATTCTTTATGGAGGAGTATGATATGAGGATGATATCATACCTTGCATTGATTAATTTAATTCAAAAATTATAAAAGACAAAGATAAATATTTAACCCTAGTTATTTTTTCTTTATGAAGGAGTATGACATAAGGGATGATATCGTACTTTGCATTGATCAATCCATTTAAAAATTATTAAAGAAAAGTGTAATTCTTTACAAAGGAGTATGATATAAGGGATGATATCATATGGTCAATTGATTGATTTAATTTATATTATAAATTAGAAAATATTTTTTTAATATAGATTTTTTTTCTTTATAGAGGAGTGTGACATAAGCGATGATATCATACTTTGCATTGATTAATCTAATTTAAAAATTTTAAAAGAAAAATACAATTCTTTATAAAGAATATGATATAAGAAATGGTATCATATTTTGTATTGATTAATTTAATTTAAAAAATTATAAAAAAAATATGTTTATAATATATTTTTCTTTATTAAAGAATATGACATAAAAGATGATATCATACTTTCAATTAAATAATCTAATTTAAAAAATTATAATGAAAAATACAAATTTTAAATATATATTTGACAATTTTTTCCTTTATGAAAGATTTTATATCAAAACATAATTCTATATTAATATTTATTCCACATAACCTTGACAAAATTAAATTAATCTAATATAATAATGTAGCATTATTGGGCTATATTTGTCCAAACACAGAATTCACAAATCTTTAAAAATAATTGATGAGGCATCTTTATGAAGACCAAAACAGACAATATAAAAAATTAAAATCTTAACATTATATTAAGCGGCAGGTATCTGTAATTGTTGCAATGGACAAACACTAAAATTGAGATGGTGACCACGATGATTGATTCTCCTGGCTGCAACTTGCACGGCACTCTTCTATGTTACCCTCTCCTCTTACAAATAGGTACTTAGCCCTTCACCTCCTCAACAAACCACCCCTCTTTCATTCCAGTTTATCTTTCTGTCAAAGCTTAAATCCAATTCCATGGCATCTACTTCTACTTTCAGTTGTAATACTGAGCGTGAACCAGAGAATGAACATACAAATGCATCGGAAGAAATTGTTGAATCTCCATCTACTTCTGCTGCACCCTCAGTGGGAACCCTGTTTTCATCCTGTTTTAATTGGTGTTCTTTCTTTCTTTCTCTCTGTTCAACTCCACGCGATTCTAATGCCTTTCAAGGGATCGCACCATCTCCGTCTGATACACATGCTTTTGGGCAAGTTGTACCATCTACATCTACTTCTGGAAGACCCACTCTAATGCCAGACAGAAAGCTGCCCTACGATGTGTTTATTAATCATCGTGGCCCCGATGTCAAACACACTCTCGCGGCCACTCTGTATAAGACCCTCACTGGGATGGGATTGAGGGTTTTTCTTGATAAAGAAGAGCTTGAATATGGGGATTTCTTGCCTACAGAAATAGAAGAGGCAATGCGCACCGCTTTGCTTCATATAGCTATATTTTCCAAGAATTATGCACAATCTCCATGGTGTTTGGCAGAGCTTTCATTCATGCTCAGAACAGGCACCCAAATTGTTCCTATTTTCTATCATGTTCAGCCTAATGATGTCAGATACGCAAAAGGAGTTTATGCTGAGGCCTTTTCCTGGCATACAAAAAAGGGTAGATACTCCTTGGAAAAGCTTCAGGAGTGGAAGCATGCGCTCAACAGTGTTTCATATAATTTCGGTGACACCGTTCATAATGATGAGTGAGTACCAAATACTCTGTCTCCAGCACTTACCCTTTTCTTATCAATTATCTCTGCATTTGTTGCATGTTTTTTATTTCTTATTTTTCGTTACACGTCATATCAAGTGATGTTTTTTCTATTTCGTTTTGCTGTTGTATATGGTTAGTGATGAGGGGGCCCTGATGAAGAAAATTGTTGGCTCTGTTTTGAAAGTAATAAAGAATGTGCCATTTGTGGTTGCCAATCATCCAATTGGTCTAGATGAAATTCTAAAAGATTTTGAAAGGACAGCACTTCAAACTGTAGAGAACCATGAGAATGTACAAATTGTAGGAATATGGGGCATGGGTGGCTCTGGCAAGACCACCCTTGCCAAGCAGTTATATAATGATAAAAATAAAATTATGGAGAAGTCTAGTTTTTTATTAGATGTTAGGGATGCTGATTCTAAAAATAAATTACATAAGAAACAAAAAAAGCTTTTAGAGGATCTCGGTCTCCAAGGAGTATCAATTGATAATGTAGAAGAAGGGAAGGGGATTCTTGCTAGTCGTTTGCAATCTATTCGGGTGCTTATCATTTTGGATGATGTGGATAATGTAGAGCAATTGAATGCTCTAGTGCCCAAGAAGGACAGTCTTGGATTTGGTAGTTTGATTGTAGTCACTTCAAGAGAATTTGAAGTCCTTCGATGTTGGGGTATCTCATCCATTTATAAAATGAAAGTATTGGATCGATCTCATGCCAAACAATTGTTTTGTTGGCATGCTTTCTTGCAGCCCTCTCCACGCCAAGCTTTTGAAGATTTGGTTGAAAAATTCCTAAATGTTTGTGATGGATTACCGTTGTCTTTAAAAGTTTTTGGAGCACAGCTATATGGTATCTCTGACCAAGATTATTGGGAAATTCAATTGCACAAGATAACTAGAATTTTACCCAAAGATATCAAGGAGAGATTAAAAGTCAGCTATGATGCCTTAGATGATGAGGAGAAGCAGATATTCTTAGATATTGCTTGTTTCTTTATTGGAGAGAAAAAAACTTCGGCCATTGCAGCTTGGGATGGATCAGGATGGAATGGTCAGCATAGTTGGGAACAACTTTTAAATAAATGTCTTGTTGAGGTCAATGATCGTGACATTGATGATGACCACATGGAAATTCCTTACTACATAAGAAGGCATGGCTCCGTAAGATTCCATGAACGCATAAGAATGCATGACCACTTACGAGATTTGGGAAGAGAAATTGCGAATCATCAGTCACCCTACTGTCTCTGGTCTCCCCAACAGATTATTAATGTTGGTAATGAAGTACATGTAAGATTAATACTTTTCTTTGTCTATTTGTATTTGTTTGATTCTTGTTTCCATGAGTTTCCATGAAGTTTAATGTTTCCATAAATATTTGATTCCATTTCTGTTTGCATTAAAAAGAGATTTGCAAATCGAGGAATGATGGCCACAGCAGCTGAATCCACAAGCCAGACTGAGGAATTTCCTCGATGTTCCCAGGATGGAAAGCTTATAGTTAAGGCAAGTGAAGTGAATTATAGCTTGGAACCCTCTCTGCTGGGATTAAAATTGTTTCATGTTAGAGGAAATTATTGTAGTCAAGTAATTGGTGATCTATCAAGAGAGCTGGTTTGGCTTCGCTGGGATGGCATTGAGCAGAGAAATCTTCAGGCATTAAGTTCATTGAAAAATTTAAGGGTCTTAGAACTCTACGAAAAAGTGAAAGGGGAACATCACTTAGAAGAACTATGGGAGACTGACAACAATGTAAGTATCTTCCTTTAATAAGCTACATTTTAAAGCTTTACTTTTATATTTTTATTATTGTTCAGATTCATCAATCTCATTGAGAATTTGTTGCAGGCTCCTGTGCAGTTAAGAGAGTTGGTTATTCATGATTGCAAAGAATTCCAAGGATTTCCAAAGTCAATAGGATGTCTCAAGCATTTAAAAAAGGTAGTTGTGAGGAATGGGACCAAGGTGAGGAGTCTGCCAGAAGAATTTTGTCTTCTTCAATTGTTGGAGTACCTGGAGTTAGATTGTCCAGAGCTATCGTCATTACCGCTAAACATTGGTCAACTGAGCAAGTTGCGATGGATAAAGATCAAAAGTGAATTCTTGACAAGTCTACCGACATCTATTGGAGATTGGTCTTCCTTGACTTCTCTTTATATTATTAATTGTCACAAGTTGGAATGTTTGCCCGACTCTCTGGGACACCTTAATCTGTTAAGAATTTTATTGATATATGATTCAGGAGTGAAATCCCTACCAAAATCAGTTGCTCAACTAGTTAATCTTCAAATGTTGAAGGTAGAGAAGTGCCCAATCAACGAATTGGTGCTCGAGGTAGGGTTGTTTACTTGTTTGAAGGAGATATTTTTATGGTCAACTGAAGTGTCCAAGATCTCCATCTCTGAAGATTGTTATCTTGAGGGTCTCAACCTTCATGATAATGACAATTTAAAGAAGATAGAAGTCCTACCAAATAGATTGAAGAGGATCGTTTTGACTCAGAGCCCAAAGTTAAATGTGCTTCCTAGTTTTGCACAATCAGCTTCTCTCCGAACATTTTTGCTCAAAGGCTGCCATGGTGTTAAGAAAATACAAGGTTTGGAACATTGTAGAGAATTAGAGAGGCTGAGCGTAGATACGAGGTGGGAGGAGGCGGGTATAGAAACTCTGGAGCACATGGAAAGGTTGATTACAGTGAAACTCAAAGCAACCAGCAAATCAGGTGTTGAAGGTTGCATTCAAAGCATGCAGGTAATAATAGTTTATAGGAATTTAGAATTCTAATTATTTTCAATTCATTGTGGATCTGCTAATGTGTTGATGTGCAAGGATTTGCAGAAAACGGGCCAAAAGAAGAAATAACAGTATGTACGCGAGCGGGTCCCGATGCGGCCAATTTTGAACTCCTTTGCCTTCCCAATCTCTATCGTCGACTCTTTCTACTAACCAGAAAATAGGTTTCTGGGCCATGCCTAAAATGGCCTCCCTGCTCGCTGCGTTCTTTCTATGTTTTATTGTGAATTGTGAATCTCCACAAATTGGTTTGCAGTTGGCATGCAAAACATCTATTGGTGATGCAATTCCATACTCATTTGAACTGGAGGAAGGTAAATGGTTATTGATAGCTTTTTTAACACAACATTCACGTTTCCACTCAATAATTTCAGGCGAGACGCAATCACAGGTATTCATGTGCTCATGGAGAGGCGAAGAATTGAAGAGAGGAGAAGTGGAGAAAGCAGTGCTTGTGATGGGAGAAGAGGAGAGAGTTTGGGAGGCTTTCACCCGCTTATGGGTGTCTATATCAAAGTAATATTATTGTTAATAATATTACTAGGCTTATGAATTAAATAGACTCGTGGTAATGGAAAAAACATTCTCTCTGATTTTTTAAAATATATTTCTATATTAATTTGAATAATTTTATATAATATTTTGTAATAAATATTATTGTGTTTAAATATAATTTATAGAGATAAAAAAAAAAGCTTCTAAATTTTTTATTAAAAAATAAAAATATTATAAATAAAAAGTAGTATAATTTTTTTACAATTTTAAAAATAATATTTTAAAACTATTTTATGTTAAAAGAGAGATGAGTTAGTATTTGTATGATGATTAACTTATTGATGCAATTTGTCAATAATATTTGAGAAATAATAAGGCATGTAATTTTTGGATTTAATTGTGTAAGATTATTTTTCATCTTACAAAGTTGAATACATGAATTACCTATATTATTTATTATGGGTTGTGGAAATCAAATGCCTTTAATTTTAGAAATAATATCATTTTATTTTGTGGTTGCAACCACTTTTTATATCATTTCTAAAGGTCTTACCCAAAGTGTACACAAGATCAGAAAATGCAACATTGAATTCAACTATGAAGACATATATATGTAAATCACAAGAACAATAAAATGGAACATACACTCAAATTTACACAATATTGAACTTTCTTTATTCATAATGATTACATCACTTAAGCCACCCTTAATAATGATGGGAAAGGAGTTGGTTGAACCCCTCAATCTACTTCCACTTGTTTGATATCCTTGAACACTTCTAAACCCTATAAGATGAATACTTGCATATTTACATAGATGCAGGACTCTCAATCATTTTTTTTCTATGCTCTTAAATCTAATATTTTAAAATTATCTTTGAAGTGCAAGAAAATTTATGCATACATTTTTTCATGAAATTTGTCTATGTTATGTTGTTTTATGTGTGAGAAACCTTATGTGTATGCATATCCTAACTTCAATTTTTTTCTTTGATAAATACTTATTAGTTTAGCCTTTTAATGATAGATGTTTCTTTGGAATGGCTATTTATTCCAACAACATTCTCACAACCTAATTACATAGCCCTTTTAAATAGTTGAAGAAGAAACCATTATGCTAAACTTTGTAATATTTGTCAACACATTTAAATAAGTCCTCATGAGGCAAGATCTATGCTCTATTCTAGTGTATACAAACCAATGCAAAGTTGAGTAGTATTGTTGTATCTCAAAGAGACAATAACTAATAACCACACTAAGAACCCTTTTTGTGTATCCTTTTATGTGTCCAATGTCTCATAAACTTATGTTGTAGTGTCTCTTCAATATTTTTTTTTGTAACCTATCCACACCCTACACCATAGTCATTTTTTACTCAATCTTTTATCTAGAAAAAATATTAACACTCATGAATGTTCACTCACATGAACACTTTGTTGTAAACAAACAAAAATATTGCATTTATTTTTATGGTTCCTTTATACAATTGATAACATTGACTATATCATACAAATAATATTTTTACACGAGTTTCAAAATTTTCCCATTTTTGTCACTCCCATTATGCATGACTTTAAATCCCTTTGACACATCTTTGTGCACACCCACCATGTAGACATATATGCATATATAATTTGTATGTGCTATAATTAATTTACAAAAATGGTTTATGCATACATATTCTACATGTAAATACTTGGTATAATTTTCTTGAATGTGCATATTAATTTGCACCATAATAAAGTGTTGTGAAGGCTATGCAAAGCTAGGAAACTAATATACAAAATGAAAGTTAAAGTGAGAGGTATTTGAGTACTAATGTTAATATAAGAAACTAGGAAATGTTGAAGATGGCTCAAAGTGATGAAAAGAAAGGAATGAAAATAGAGAGATGTAAATAAAGTTTCAAAGATAAAACTTATGAATCTTGAATCATTAATTTTTAATCATGTTTTAAAAAATAAATAGAGAGATATATAGTGTTCTCCACCTTGAACAATAATGATGGGCATGATTAGACTCAATTTAAATCTAATTTTTTCATAAAAAAACATAAAAAAAAATTAAAATCTAAACATTCAACAAAAAAACAAATAACAAATAAGATGACAATTTACCTAATGTAAGCGTAAAATATAGTAAAACCAAAACTAAAAGAGTAGATTCACAAAAATAAAGTCAGATCTAAGGTCCAACCAAAGGATACAATCATTCTTGAGCATAGATTTGTTGGAAACAAAGCAACACTAAGAGAGGGGTGAATCAATGTTCTCGCGAAATAAATTTATTATTCTAATCTTTAACCCACTTGATCTGAGGGAACAAAGATTTTCGGACAACACAAGACATACATTGATTAACCTCCCATAAGATCCACAACTCAAAATAACGACAAAAAAATTGTATGTGAATCGATGAACACATAACTGCCGGATGCTCTGTTCTTCCTTGACTGTCCTCAATCTGTCTGCCGGTAGGAGCAAATGATGACGTGCAGATCCAATCTCCAACTAGGGTTGCTATCAATGGCAATATCAGAAAACATTTGCAGTGTCTCTTGCCAACAATTTCCCCCTTTGGCATTGATGGCAACACTTAGTGAAAAATGACTAAGTGTCGGATCAGTACCAACATGAATTACACTGCCACTTCAAAACTTAGAAAAAGAATCTTCAATCTCAGCTCAGAAAGGCAACTTCTCCTAAGATGAATATACATTTTTCATTGTACAACTCTCCTCCTTTGACATCAATGGAAAAAATGGGGAAACAAAATTTCAAAACAGTACAGGCATGATCTTGTTACTTACACAAATTTGAAAATATCTGCAAAATCACTCTTCAACACGCTCAAATTTGTGTCCCAAACCCTTTTGAGACTCTTCAAAATTGTTATGTGACCACAAACTAAATATGATTGAGTTTCTGCAGTCTCAAGATTCATTGGGTTACTAATTGCCATAACATCTTTGGCTTCCTTTAATGCATTCACCATTATTTCAATCTTTGGACCAATTAGTCCTCTGAGTTCACATGCTTTTCCTACAATCCTGTCATTTTCATGCTTCAAGCTCCTTATTTTGTCAAGTAGAGATATTACTCGACCTTCTTGCTTGCCAACAACACCAGCTAACGGATCAAAAGCATCAGAAATGGTAGCCAATTGTTTTTCAAAAATCTTTACCCTTTTATCATTGTCTTTAGTGAATTTAGACAAAACCAAACATGACTTATAGGTCTTTCCACCTTCAGATAGAGAACCTTGAATATTCTCTATACAAGTGTCTAACAGAGTTTTATCCTTAGCAATCACTTCTTTTAACCAACAAAATCTTTTTTCATCAAACTCCTTCTGCACTTTAACCATGGTTGATTTTTCAAGAGACTGAAAATGAGTACTTACAGAATTTATGAGCTGCTTCAGTTCACCAAAAGAGGAACCATACTAATTTTCTCCAGAACTTCAGATGCAAGACTTAATAATTCACTATCTGCAATTTGAGACTTCATAATCTTCTCACTGGCCTTTGCTTGTGCAAATGATGTGACCTTCATTATTTGAATTGGGGACAAGGTGGATAAATTGATCGAGCCTTCAACCAATTCAGGATCAAATTCTTCCTATTGTTCCACCAGAGATTTCTTCACTACCTCGATAGTGTCTCTTGCTTCCACTAGGATTTCCTTAACCTGAACCTTTTCTTTTTCAACTTTTGGTTCTTTAGTAATTGTTTCTTGATTGCCTTTAGGAGCTTCAACTTCTTCACTTGGCATCTCCTTTCCTTCAGCTAATACAACCTTAGGAACTTTAGTCTCCATAGACACTTCTGTATTACCCACATTAGGAGGAATCTAATTATCCTTAGTAGCTACATTCACCTCTTCATTTACCGGATCAGATACAACATCTTCAACATTCACTTCTTCAACATTGATCTTGTTCTTTGACATAAATGTTTCCAAGATTTTCTTGGTTTCATCAGCAACAACACCAGTTTCACTGATCATAAGTTTGTTCAACATTATTTTGCTTTTGAATTCCTTCTTGGCTTTGTCTAGGAGTGAATTCATCTCCTCAATAGACATTTTTGGACATAAGTCTGCAAGAATTCTCTTTCTCATATGCTCTTTTTCTGTCCTAGCATTTACTCTTCTTGACTCCAAAACATCATACAAACTCTTAGGTAAACCAAACATAATTTCAACAAGAACTTTATTTAAAATATTTTGATGTTTTATTGTTGCCTCTTCAAGAATTCTTTGACCTGATTGATCAAACATTTCATACCATTCGCAGAGGGGCTTGAGATTTCCATCCTTGACAACAACATTCTCAACTTCTTCAATTGTCATACCTGGTTTGTCAAATTTTGCCTTCTTCTTTGCCTTTTCTTCGTCACCGGAAGATTTCCTCTTGGTTACCTTGGTAACCTGAGTGCCGGTAGCCTTCATTTCTTTCACAACTTGATCTGACTCAGTTTCCTCATCTTCTGAGATGGCTTATAGGTTCTTGTGCTCCTGTTCTTCTTCCTTTTTCCGGAAGCCTTATCTTGGGTTTGCACAGGAACTTGCTTGGTTGCAGGAGTGGATAGGGATGGGGAACTCCTTGTTGATCTAGTACGGGTAGAGGATACTGCCGGACTAGCAGATTCGGTTTTAGGCTCTTTCCCTTTTTCAGCATCTGCTTGTTCTCTCTTCCTTCTGGCTTCTCTTATTGCTTCTACAGATATACTCATACTTTCTGCAAAGACTTCCACTTCTTTCCTTACTCTTCTGACTATCTTTGGCTTATGTAATTGCTCATGGACTTGCATGCTCTTTTCTGCATAAGTTCCAAACCTTTCTTCTGCCGGATTCAGAGGCGTGCTCAACAAATGTTTTGCATACATGTTCAAGATGTTCTCCTCGACTTCATACCCCATAGGCATAATCCATGTCGTTATGGGATCAACGGCTTCCATATGGCATTGATCAATATCTACCATGAAATGGATTCTATCTTGGTATTTCTCTACAATTGAGGTAGGAATTCTTTCTCTTGCATGCATCATAAAGTACCCCTCAGAGGGCAGTGCTTCTAGTCTGACGATCACCAATTCCAAATAATATATCTTTTATTTGAACTACAGGCTAATTACTTTGCCAATGAACTTTCCCAACACCCAGAACCTCACTCATGAAATAACAGAACAAACACAACAACAAATTAACATATTTAAAAGAGTTCTTCATGTTTTTCTTAATCTTACCCAGATTCTCCATCAGCTGACTTCTAAGCAGCTCACACAAGTCATAATTTGCATTTTCTTTTACCATCTGATAGGCTGCATAAATGGCCGTACCAGATACTGAATTATCCTGGTTGGAGTGGTAGACCTTGTAGCCAATGACCATCGATGCAAATTTCACATCCACTTCAACAATATCTTCGATTGTCATTGCCCTTCTATCAAATTGAGCTCTTGTTGTATTAGTAACCTTTTGATTCTTTACAGATTTCAAGATTGGTAGTCCACCGGAGGAATTTAGACCTGTGATAGCGCTTATAGCTTCTTTCGTAATCTTAAAAGGTATATTCAACCACATGAACTCGACATGAATTCGGCTCAAAATATATCACACCCATTCGCTTTCCTCAAATATGGGAAATTTCAGAAACTTTGTGAACGTCTTCTCTTCTAGGGTTTTGTATTCTGGCTTAACAGTGTAGTCCTCTCCAATTATATGGTTGGAATAAAAATTCAGCATTTGTGAGCTCCCTAACTCATAAATATTGGCATGTATGTAAACCCTAACATCTTTAGTATGCAAGGCACCGTATGGTACAAACATAAACGCACCTAGGGGCTTGGTCTCAACAGACTTAAAAGGATGCCAATTGAACTTTGGATGGGGTCTATCCTTGATTTCAACTACCAATGGAGTGGCCATTTTTACAATTTCACAAATTCATAGGTTTTTCCGATAAATACCTTTTCATCGGATAGGAGTTTGATCGCTGAATCTTCTTCACATTTGAATCTCTCTGCAATTTAGCAAAGTTCGCCCTAGAGCTCTCCAAACTTCTTTTCTCCAAAATGCAAAGTGACAATAATCAGTGCCATTCTGGTCTGACCCTATATGGTCAGTTGGACATCCTTCAGTGAATCTCAGTCAAAGTCAGTGAGTCTCTCAGTGGTCAATACGCCCCTTCTTCTGCATTTGCCTCCTGATCACATCTGTAGTGATTTTACCTTTTCCCTTAACATCCTTTTGCATGTTTTGTTTTATTGGACCTCTTTTGTTCCAATAGAATCTAGTAGTGTGGCCAAATTTGTTGCAGTTTTAACACACAACATTTCTCTGTCCAGACCTACTGTTCCACTGATTTTGCCTTGATCTGCATTGGCTGGTAATATGCCCAAATCTATTGCATGCATAGCATCTGACATCTTTATGAAAGTTGTTCATCACATTTCTGCATTCATTTAACTTATGACCAAACTTATTACAATTAAAGCACTGACATGAGAATGATGGTCCACTTGGATTCATCTTGTTTGTACACTAAGAAGCCATATGACCAAATTTATTGCAAGCAAAACAGTAACCATTGAATCTTTGAGCATTTGGTTGTCTTACCAGATTTCTTCTAGCTCCATTCATTTGATTTCCTTTCTTGAATCTCCCTTGTCCGGATTTCCTTTGTCCAAATCTAGAACTTTCTCCTTCTTCATATCCAAGATCTTGCTTTGAATTTCTCCTTGTACTCATTTGCAACAGTAAGTTCATTTCTGAGATCTTCAAGCTGTTTTGCAAGCACTTCCTCATTGTTTTTAGATTGTTCCAATTCATTGTCCAATCAGCTAGATTCTTCAGATTTTTTTTTTCAAAGATTGAGCAAGCTTTTCTTCATTCTTCCTTCTATCTTCAATCTCCTTGGTCATTTTCATCATGATAGATTCCATCTCACACTCCAGGCCAGCATTTTCTCTGGAAATTTTTTCACATTCTTTTGTTTTTTCCTTCAAGGCATGATTCAGCTGTTCATCTTCCATGCTTCTATTCTTCTACTTGAGCTGATCACACAATTCCTTTCTTTGCTCCGTTGATTCATTGATTTTGTCTTTTAATGACTGAATGAATTTCTCTGCATTCTCAAGACTTTCTTGCAGTTCTTGGTTCTCAGATTTTGACTGGTCAAGATCATCTAGGGCCACCAAAAAAAGTTGTTGAAGACTGCTTGTATCCATTGAAAATACTTTCCAAGATCTCCCCAAGCTGTTAGACTTCTTTCGAGGAACTAGCTCTGATACCAAACGTTGGAAACAAGCAACACTGAGAGGGGGGGTGAATCAGTGTTCTGTAGAAATTAAATTTATTATTCTAATTTTTAACCCATTTAAAACTTTCAACCAAGAGAAATATGCATAAATAGAAAGCTAACAACCACAACACCATAACAGAAGGATTTTTACGTGGAAACCCTGTTAGGGGAAAAACCATGGTGGATGGCCAATCCACAATATGATTTGAGTATACTCAAAAGAAAGATTACAATGTGGGAATGCACTTGCATTCAGGATCACTGTCTAGAGCTCACTGCTCAAAATAGAATGGCACACTACCTTACAATGTTTTTGATTAGATCCAAGAGAATGAACTGAAAGAGTAGTATCTACAAATGTTTGATTACAGTTCCGGTTAGGCTCAGTAATCGATCTTTTGTCCTTCTGACTGATTTTGCACTTTTGCTCTGCTTTGCTTTAACTCGCATCACAAAATATTTAATGCACAAGTGAAACTGTGCATAATTGCTCAATCACCCTTCTGATATTTGCAACACACATCGACACACCTTATTCACACATCAAAATGATATAATTGATCATTTATATATATCCGTGACTAAGAATTTAATCACAACCCGTCGGCTTCAATAAAACTTAAGAATATTTACAATTGTCAGCTCAAATCATGAATGATATTCAATGTGCATCCACAACGGTCGGCCACAACTTAACTCGGACCCAAATCAAAATGGCCGAACACAAAAACATTTGGGTAAACACTCCTCGAATATTTGCAACATGTTCTATCAACTTGGTCAGCCACCAAACACTGATGAAGAGAAAGATATCCAACCGGATCTCCAGACTTGCACACAACTTGATACGAGGCACTGAGATTTTCAGACAACACAAGACATATATTGATTAACCTCCCATAAGATCCACAACTCAAAATAACAACAAAAAATCTGTATGTGAATCGATGAACACAGAATTGCCGGATGCTCTGTTCTTCCTTGACTGTCCTCAATTTGTCTGCTGGTGGGAGCAAATGATGACGTGTGGATCCAATCACTAACTAGGGTTGCCATCAATGAGAACACCAGAAAAATTTGTAGTGTCTCTTGCCAACAAGCACCACATGATTTCATTAAGGAAATAGTTGCTCCTTGACCGGAGATTAAAATCTAGTTAAGCTAATGACTTAGGAGCCTCGTTGAAAGCAATCTACTTTCTGTAAGCATGGATTTAAGAAAAAATGAATATCAACTGAACAAAAGTTTTTGTAGAATAAGCCTAACATCCACAAACATTAAAAATCATGTGCTCTATGCATTTATTTATAAGTTCTCAAGAGGTAGCTTTTAAGTATAAAATAAAAATAAAGTATTCCCAAAAAGAATTGCTTTAGAGTTTAGAGCAATGGTATGCTTAATTGTAGAAGAAGAAGAAATAAAACTCTTTAAAACAAGCTAATTCTAAAACAACCAATAAAATAAAAGCCTAAAAATAGGCTCATTTCTATCTCCTCAAAATATTCACTGGTTGATGATGATAGCTACTAGATGCAATTGTGCTAGAAAA